>CM052889.1:66187924-66262451 GCA_028534135.1 Potos flavus
TTGAAAAAAAAGCATAGAAGACACTAGATAATACCTTTCTGGAGAAATAAAAGAACTAAAATCTAATCAAGTCAAAATCAAAAAGGCTATTAATGAGATGTAATAAAAAATGGAGGCTCTAAGTGCTAGGATAAATGAACAGAAGAGAGAATTAGTGATATAGAAGACCAAATGATGGAGAATAAAGAACTGAGAAAAAGAGAGATAAACAACTACTGGATCATGAGGGGAGAATTAGAGAGATAACTGATACCATAAAGCAAAACAATATTAGAATAATTGGGATCCCAGAAGAAGAAGAAAGAGAGGGGCAGAAGGTATGTTGGAGCAAATTATAGTGGAGCAAATTATATATAGCAATATATAGCAAATATAATTCCCTAATCTGGGAAAGGAAACAGCCATCCACATCCAGGAGGCACAGAGAACCCCCCCTCAAAATCAATAAAAATAGGTCAACACCCCAACATATAATAGTGAAACTTGCAAATCTCAGAGACAGAGAAAATCCTGAAAGCAGCTCAGGACAAGAGGTTCGTAACCTATAGGGGTAGAAACGTTAGATTGGCAGCAGACCTATCCACAGAGATCTGACAGGCCAGAAAGGACTGGCATGATACATTCAGAGTCCTAATTGAAAAAAAATACACAGCCAAGAATACTTTTTCCAGCTAGGATGTCATTCAGAATGGAAGAAGAGATAGGAAGCTTCCAGGATAAACAGAAACTAAAAGAATTTGTGATCACCAAACCAACCCTACAAGAAATATTAAAAGGGATCCTTTAAGTGAAGAGAGAGCCCAAAAGTAACATAGACCAGAAAGAAACAGAGATAATATACAGAAACAGTGACTTTATAGGTAATACAATGGCACTAAATCCAGATCTTTCAATAGTTACTCTGAATGTAAATAGGCCAAATGACCCAATCAAAAAACACAGGGTATCAGATTGGGTAAAAAAGTAAGACCCATTGATATGCTGTCTGCAAGAGAGTCATTTTATTTTATTTTTTTAAGGTTTTATTTATTTGACAGAGAGAGAGAGCACACAAGCAGGGGGAGCACCAGGCAGAAGTAGAGGGAGAAGCAGGCTCCCCGCAGAGCAGGGAGCCTGACGCAGCACTCAATCCCAGGACCCTCGGATCATGACCTGAGCCGAAGGCAGACACTTAACCGACTGAGGCACCCAAGTGCCCCAAGAGACTCATTTTAGACCCAGACACTTCCAGATATAAAGTGAGGAGGTGGAAAGCCATTTATCATGCTAATGGACATCAAAAAGAAAGCTGGGGTGGCAATCCTTATATCAGACAAATTAGATTTTAAACCACAGATCATAATAAGAGATGAGGAAGGACCCTATAACATAATTAAAGGGTCTACCCTGCAAGAAGATCTAACAATTGTAAATATTTATGCCCCTAACCCGGAAGCAGCCTAGTATATAAACCAATTCATAACAAAGTTAAAGAAACACATTGATAATAAATAATAGTAGGGGACTTTAACACCCCACTCACTGCAATGGACAGATCATCTAAGCAGAAGATCAACAAGGAAACAAGGGCTTCGAATGACACAGTGGACCAGATGGACTTCACATATATTTCTAGAACATTCCACCCTAAAGCAACAGAATGCACATTCTTCTCTAGTGCACATGGAACATTCTCCAGAATAGATCACATCCTGGGTCACAAATCAGGTCTCAGGACAGTGGCTGCCTTTCTACACTTTGGAGAAAAAGGAAAACAAATTCTGCTTTTCTTGTTGAGATTTCTTTTGACCAAATATTAGGAACATGTGGTTTTCTAGTTCATTCTTTGCAAGTGCATCAGCAGTAGGTGAGGGAAAGGACCAGGCAAGAGGAAGATCATTTGCAAATGAACTAAAGGCAGGCAGGACTTTCCATCACCCTCAGTCCCCCTCTAATGGGGGAACTCCATCATCACCTTGTCCATGAACTTGGATGCTTGTCCATGACATCTAAATTCCTTTTCCAGCTTTTCTCTTATCCAGGAGGAAAGATCGATGATGCACCTTTCAAGGCTACAGCTCAGCCTCCTTCTATGAACATGTATGCTATCGATGCACTAGGGTTTCCAGCATCCTTCATATACACACATGCACACACACAATGTCCAAAAAATATGTGCCTACACACACAAAATGTATGTACGAAATATATATGTTAAAGTGTGTCTGTCTAGGCCAGAGATGTCCAATAGAACTTTCCTAGTGATGGAAATGTTCTATACATGCGCTGCCCGTCACTCTCTGTGGGTGGCTGTTGAGCACTTGGACTGAAGCTAGTATGGCTGAAGGACTGTATTTATAAATTTCCCTTCATTCAAATGTAAATATCCACATGGCTCTTGGCTACCATATTGGACAGCATGGGTTTAAGCATCAAGCATCTCTGGAATGATATAGAAGAAGCTGGTAACCATGGGTGCCTCTGGCTTCACCCTGACCTCAAAGCTTCAGGCTCCAAGAGAGGTGAAGCTTCAGCATTAATTTCCTCCCCAGGGTGGCTCCTCTGGGAAGGGGACGACGTTGAACTACAGCTCCGATGTGGACTTGGTCTTGTTCTTGAGCTGCTTCTCCAGCTTCCAAGACCAGGCAGACCACCGCGAATTGATCATCAGCTTCATCAAGAAGAGACTGACCAAGTACAGCAGGAGCCTGGCCTACAGCATCACCATGGTCCCGCGGAAAGAGACGACCAGGGTCCCCCGCTCCCTGTCCTTCCAGGTCCAGCTCAGGAAGAACAGTGAAGCCATTGGAGTGGATGTTCTCCCAGCCTATGATGCTCTGAGTAAAGACAATGATGGTTTGGGGCCAGAGAAACTAGTAGGGGCCCTTCACCAACCTGGCCTTGGGGGAGGTTTAGGAAAGTGGAAACAAGGGGAGAGAGAGTAGAGTTTGCTTTTATCTGGGGGGCTGCAACTAGAGCCGTATCTTGAAGTTAAGTCATTGCATAAATGTATGTGCTACCACGTCCCACGTTTGGGGGATAGGGGACTTCTGGATTCCCACCCAGCCCAAGGAGGAGACTCTTCTCTGACCCTCTGGGAAACACCAGGGCAAGCAAGCACTTTAAGGTCTTTGGAGTTAGGATTATATTGGAATCGTTTTAAAAACCGGACTCTTAATGTCTTTTAATTTTAGCTTTAAGACTTACTAACTGTGATCTTGGGCAAGGTATCTAACACCTCTAAGACTCAATGTACCAACCTGTTAAATGGGATAATATCAGGCTGTACCATAGGAAGTTGACAATATTTGACCATGTTTGATCCCCAAAAATGGCACTCCTTATGGTTCCGCTTAATTTTACCCGCTTCGTGGAGCTGTTCTAAGGATTCCATGAGCTTAGCCCAGTGCCTGACACATGGTAAAGTCTTTGGCCAATTAGAGTTATTTAAAATCTCTGTGACTTTTGAGGGGGCTACCAAACTCGGTAATCTTCTCCGTTTTGATATAAAATGGGGGAAAAGAATACAGTAGTGAGGACTGCGTGAGATCATTTACGAGCCCTCTAAACCTAGCAGTTTTTCCCATCTTCCTGTCCGCAAATGGTGAATTTTCTTAAACCAGGTCCTTTTCTCTCCCAGGAAATTTTTGCCGGGACTCCAAACCATCACCGGAAATCTATGAAGAGTTAATAACCAGTGGTGCTCCCCCTGGGGAGTTCTCGCCCAGCTTCACAGAGTTGCAGCGGCACTTTGTGAAAAGTCGCCCTGTTAAGCTGAAGAACCTCTTGCGGGTGGTGAAGCACTGGTACCTGCAGGTGCGGGGCTCAGAGCGGGGCTGGGCGGCCCGGGGCTGGGCGGCCCGGGGCTGGGCGGCCCGGGGCTGGGTGGCGCGGCGCTGGGAGGTGCCGGACTGGGAGATGCAGAGACAAGAGGGAGGGCAGGCGTATGCTAACTTTTTTTTTTTTTTTTTTTTTTAAGATTTGTTTATTTATTGCAGGGGGGTGGAGAGAGAGAGCACAAGCAAGCAGGGCGAGGGGCAGAGGGAGAAGCAGATTCCGCGCTGAGTAGGGAGCGTGACAATGGGCTCGATCCTGGGACTCCAGGATCATGACCTGAGCCGAAGGCAGAGGTTCAACCCACTGAGCCACCCAGGCGCCCCACCGATGTGATTTTCCACAGACTTCAGACCTGAGGCGTTTCATATAACAGCAATGGGAAGAAAGCTACTGTTTACTGAGCTTAATTGTCTTCTGAGCGCTCTGCATATTTTTTTCTCAGTTAGTCTTTCCAACAGCCCTGTAATGTAGGTATTAATACATTAGCCCCATTTCAGGGATGAGAAAGTGAGGCTCAAGGGCTAAAGTTGGGCTAAGATTTGAACACAAAGGTGCCCGACTGCGTGCTCTTAGTCAACAAGGCTAGTTTTTATAATAACTTATTTCATAATAATAATAGTTTTCATAATAATAATCACTTTTTCTGATTATTTGAATATTACATTGGGCTAGTGAAAAATTCAAGTAATGCAAAAAAAAAAAAAAGGTATAAAAAGGAAGGTAAAATTCACATGAAATGCCTGAAATGACGCCAAAAACATTTTTGGAGACTATGCCTTCATTCTTCTCTTTCTGTTCACACCGCCCATGCTCAGAGCTTACGTAAGTGGAATCCCATGATGCCTACTCTTTCTGTAGTCCACCCTTTGCAAAAATGCATTTGCTTACTGACATTTGAAGTTGAACTTTGGGGAGTTAACCTGTTCATGTGTTTTGCATTTTTTCCATTGGGTGTTTTGTTTTTTTCTTATCAGTTGTAAGAGCTTTTTGTAAATTATGTAGATATTTACTGCTATTTCTCATGTATTGCAGTGTTTTCACCAAGAGAGCACTCCTCTGTGGACCTTAATTATAGTATCTCTGATAATATAATTTGTCTAATGTTTAAAATACACAAAGTTGGAGGGGGCACCTGGGTGGCTCAGTCAGTTGAGGGGCAGACTCCTGATTTCAGGTTAGGTCATTGTCTTGGGTCCTGGGATCGAGCCCCCAGTCAGACTCCAAGCTCAGCAGGGAGTCTGCTGGAGGATTCTCTCTCTCCTCTCACTCTCCCCCCCTCCCTCTCCTTCTGCCCCTCCCCATGCTCACGCAATGTCTCTGTCTAAAATGAATAAATAAATCTTTAAATAAAATAAATACACAAAGAGGGGTGCCTGGCTGGCTCAGTTGGAGGAGCGTGCAACTCTTGATCTTGGGGTCTTATGTTCAAGCCCCACGTTGGTTGTAGAGATTACTTAAAAACACACACACAAATAGGTCTGATTTTTCTAGGTTGTAGGTTTTCTATCTTGCCCACAGTGTATAAGTGGTCTTTTAATTTTCTTCTACTATGTTTCACATATCCTTTCACTCCATTAGTAAACTATTTTGGTATTTGGTGCGACAGTGGGATCATCTTTATTTTCTTCTAGATGGCAGACAGATTGTGCCAGTGCCATTCGTTGGGTTACACGTTTTTTCCCATCTTCGATCACCCTTGTCAGTCAGTTTTTGTATCTACTGGGAACTAGTTCTGGGCTATCCATGCTGTTACACTTGGCTATTGTTTATCCTGACACCCAAAACGTACTGTTTATAAGACATACCCAAAAAAACAAATCCCACCCTCTCTCTTTTTCTTTCTCACAATTTTCTTGGATTTCCTAAGCATTTATTCCTGTATTTGAATCTTAAGACCATTTTTCTCCCACTAAAAAACTAGTGGGATTCAAATTGTAATTGCAAAAAATTTCTAAGTGAATTTTTGAAGAACTGAAAATTTCACACTCTTACTCCTTTTCCATCTTTCCATTTGTTCTGATTTTTGTGTTATGTTTTCAGTGGGTCTGTGTGTTTTTGTTTTCTTTAATTAGATCCTATACTCACTATGCTGCATTGCCTCCCCCATTCCAACTCAAAAACATAGACTGATGAGGCCTAAAATGTCCATGAGAGGCTTCAATTTCCTCTTTTATGGAAATTTTGCGGTCACAGGACGTAATCCATCTAGAGACCAAGCTGCTAGACCCATTTCAAATTTCATGGACATGCTACATAATCCAGATGTAAAATGGGAGTTGACAAAGTGGTTCTTTTCTTTATTATTTTTACTTATTTACTTTTAAGCAAGCTCTACACCTGACGGGGGGCTTGAACTCCCAACCCTGAGATCAGGAGTCCCATGTTCTATCCATCGGGTCAGCCAGGCATTCCCGAAGTTGATAAAGTATTACTGGGATCTAGAAACAGAACTGGAAATTCTCAATTCCCAGGGTAGCATCTCATATTTATTATTTATTTTCCCTCTCTCTCTCTCTCTCTCTCTCTCTCTCTCCCCCTTTCCCCCCAACCCCACAGGAATTGAAACCTAAATATCGAAACACAGCCTTGCCCCCAAAATATGCACTGGAGTTACTGACCATCTATGCCTGGGAAATAGGTACAAACGAAAGCGACAACTTCATCCTGGATGACGGGTTTAGAGCTGTGATGGAACTCCTCACCAATTACGAAAACATCTGCGTATATTGGACCAAGTACTATGATTTCCAAAATGAGACTGTCAGAATCTATATCAAACAACGGTTGAAGGAATGCAGGTGAGTGTGTTGGTGGCATTATTTTCAGCTGCAAGGAACAGAAAACCCAACTCGTACGCTTTTTTAAATAAAGGGAATTTATTGGCTTTTGTAACTGAGAAGCCCAAAGATAAATGAAGCTTCAGGTATGGTGTGATCCAGATGTTCACTATTTCATCAGGGTCGCAGTCTGTGAAATCGCTCAGCCCTGCCCTTCCCTGCATTTTGCTTGGAATTCAGGCTAACATGATTATGTCAGTTCCAGTCTTCTCATCTGCACTCATCCCTTCCACTACAAGAGGGAGAGCGCCTTTGCCCCAGCATTCTAAGCAGAACCCCCGAGATTCACTCTAACCAGGCCAACATAGGTTACACCTCTAATCATGAACCAAGAGGGTTAGCTTTCAGGGAGGCCTCCCTACACAGAGGCATGCACAGTCCTCCAGACTTCAGTGACAGAGGCCAGAGTCCTAAGTGTGATGGAGATCTACTTCCCTTTCTCTCTCCCAGGCCAGTTATCCTGGACCCAGCTGATCCTACCAACAACCTGGGAAGCAAAAAGAGATGGGACCTGGTGGCCAGAGAGGCTATTGGCTACCTGAGCCAGAACTCCTTCTGGACTGAAGACCCCAGGCAGGGCTGGTACGTACAGGTACGATCACGCCCATGCCTCAGTCATGACCCAGTGGTGACCTCACTTCAGCACACACCCCCCCGGCAAATCCCCTCAACTTCTGGCCACAGCACCTCCAAGACCCCAGGACAGGTAACACCCCCCCCCATGGAGATGTCCCAGTCAACCAGGTGTGCAAGTGGTTCCCCTTCTGCTCTAAGGATCTGGGCCTCAGTTCTTTCATCTGTAAAATGGGCAGTCAGTTTCTGCCCTGCACTGTAGCCATTGGAGAGATATAATCAAAGACTTTATCACATACATACGCCCTGTGGGGTAACATTTTCCCTATTATGGGTTGTTGAAAGCTCAACTTCTTGCTGTCAAAAAAAGAGATTTAAGGTGCACCTCGCTGGATCAGTCGAAAAGCATGTGACTCTTGATCTTGGGGTTGTGGGTTCGAGCCCCGTGTTGGGTGTAGAGATTACTAGAAAAATTTAAAAATAAGCTTTATTTTTAAAAAAAGAGAGAGGGGCGCCTGGGTGGCTCGGTGGGCTAAAGCCTCTGCCTTCGGCTCAGGTCATGATCTCAGGGTCCTGGGATCGAGCCCCACATCGGGCTCTCTGCTCGGCAGGGAGCCTGCTTCCCCCTCTCTCTCTGCCTGCCTCTCTGCCTACTTGTGATCTCTTGCTCTCTCTCTGTGTCAAATAAATAAATAAAATCTTTAAAAATATAAATAAATAAAAATAAAAAAATAAAAGAGAGAGATTTAAGAGATGTATCCAGAAATGATCAGTAAGGAGCACTGGATTCCACTGCAGAGAGCAACACACCTGGTGTGCGCCCCCCACCCCCACCCCCCATGCACGGCTTTCCCCCAAATGACCACAGCAGTCCTGGGTCTGAACACTGTAGGAATCCAGGGTTCAAAGACCAGGATGTGGCTATCGGCTCAACTGAGAGAGATCTCATTTCCCTAACCTGCTACTCCCCGAGAGATCGCGTTGCCGGTCCCACATCTCCTAGCCTGCAGGGAAATCCTGCGGCTGGCCTCAAAGGCAGATCTGCAGCAGTTCCAGCAACGTGGAGGACTCATGCATGACAAGGACCTGCCACCCAGCCCTGGCCCATTGACTGGCATGTCCAGCAGACCGGGAGGCTCCCGCGAAGCAAGATTACGGAACGGTCCTCTAATTCTTGCTAAGAACCCTCCCCATCACCTTTTTTAGTATTACTGTTTTGTGGAAAAGTAACACACGTGTTCAGCAAAGAATTAAAAAAATCACACTGTTGAAAAGAACACGCAACTAAAGTAAGTTGCCCTCCCACCCCGATCCCCAGGCTCTCGGTATGACCTTCTGCCCAACATCCACTTATTGATGTCTTGCATCTCCTTCCGTGGATAGACGCGCCACCCACACACTAACACATTCCTGTCTGGCTGTGATCTAACTTTTTTGCCTTTTTACTTTTTATTTACTTAGATGATCATGCTATTTAGATTAAATTATCATATCCACACCTATAGACCTAAAAGGGCTTGACCATGTAACATAAAGTCCAGACCAGGATATTTTTGAGCATGAAATGGGGTGACGCTAATTGTGCTGGGACAAGGGACACACACTTGGACTGCCCTAGACTTTGAGTCCCCCTGGATCAACAGCCATGTCCCGACCCGATGGAGGAAAGTACCTTCTCGTTTACGACCACTGCCCCACTGAAAGATTTTTTGGCTGCTTCCAGACTTATGCTATTACAGTGAATATCCTTGACCACACGTCCCTGTGCCTCCATCTGTTAAATGATTTAACCTAGAGCAGCCCTATGATAAACCCATGTAGGTGCTAATGTTATCCCCACGGGGCAGATAGGGACTCTGAATAGGTCCGCATAGGAGGAATGGTTATTTCAGGAACTGTTGCCGGCCATTACTCTGATCAGGGTGGGTCAGAAGGCGAGTCAGGTGAGTCAGGTGACTCAACGGTCCCATAGCCTGGGATGACCAGATGTTCTCCTCTGCCTGGGACAGTTCCAGTTTATACCTGTTGGCCGAGATAATTACCGATAGCACCTTTTCCGACCCTACGTATCTTCGTAGGCGATCAATTACATCATCAGTCGGCAGGAAGGGGAGGATTTGGAGACAACAGCCGTGACCGTGAGATATCCTTATCTGGTCCTCCTTCCCTTCCAGCCAGCAAGGGATATCCAGGTCACGGTGAAAAAGGCAGGAGAGGAGGCCTGGACATTCCCAGTGAACCCCTACAGTCCCATCTGGAAGATGAAAGCGGAGATCAGGAGGACGTGGGGCTTCGGGGGGCAGCAGCGTCTCTCCTTCCAGGAGCCGGGCGGGGAGAGACAACTGCTCAGCAGCCAGAAGACACTAGCATATTATGGGATCTTCTCTAAGGTGAGCATCCGGGTACTGGAGACCTTCCCTCCCGAGATCCAGGTGTTCGTGAAGGACTCTAACGGCCAGAGCAAACCTTATGCCATCGACCCTGAGGACTCCGTCCGTGACTTGAAAGAGAAGATCAAGGAAGCTGGGGGACTTTCTGTGGCGGATCAGATACTAAAGTTCCAGAATCGGACACTACGGAATCACCGCAGCCTCTCAGACCTACAGATCAAAGACTGTGACACCATCATACTCGTGAGGAGAACCTGAGTGAGGAAAGGGTTAAGATATAGGCAGGGAGAGACAGGGGGTCCCTGGCTAGGCTCTGAGACTATTTGTGGCAGGCGGAAGCGCTCAGAGTGAACAAGAGATAAGGGAACAGCCCCCTGGCCTCGGATGGCCGATGGTCGGCAGTATTTTTCTTTGGCAGCTACAATGTATCATAGAAAATGACCAGACTTCAAAGAAGTAAGTCATTAAGAGTGTTATCAATAGTCCATGCTCAACCCAGGACGGCACCAGAAACTCAAGGCTGTAAGTCTCCCAGTCAGTTCTCAATAAAAGGACAGCCTACAAGCCCTCAGTGGCAACCACGTCGGGAGCCCTCATTCCTGAGAGCTTTTTCTGTACCCTTGCTAATAAAACTCTATTGCTTTACTCACCCTCCTTTGTTGGCGAGATTCATTCTTCGACTCGGTGAGACAAGAACCTAGCTCCCCGATTCAAAGCCACAGGTTCCCAGGAGTGCCCACGGTCAGGCTGCACACGATAGAGACTTCTACGGCTCTGTCCCTTCACCCACCCCTTTCCACCCCGACCACTGTGATTTTCAGAAGCATAAATATGAATGTACCCTTCCCTGCATGAAGTCCTCCAATGGCTCCTATTACCTATAGAATAAAGTTTAAGTTCTTTGGCTCGGCATTCAAGGTCTTTGACAATTGAGCCCTAGCTTACGTCTCAATCTCTCCTTATCACTCTCAAAACACACCAGATGTGCCTAAACTCTTGCAGCTCCAGAGTACCGAATTCCGAATCATGACACTGTGACCCAATCAACTATCCCTTTCCCTCGTGTTTCCATCTGTCAACACTCAAAGCTCTAAGTCATCATCCTCCAAGTATGGACCCCAGACCAGCAGAATCGGCACATCACCTGGGAACGTCTTAGAAATGAAAATTCTCAGCAACTATCCCAGATTTACCTGAGTCAGGTCCTCTGGTGGTGGGGCCCAGCAATCTGTGTCTTAACAAGCCTTCCAAGTAATTCTGGTGCATGCTCAAGTTTGAGAACCATTGCTAGAAGCCCCATACAGCCAAACGGGTCATTTCCTGCCCCTACACCCAATTCAGAATTCTGTGAAAACACTTGGGACCCTCGCTGTGTTCCTTTGTTGAGTCATCGGTCTCCCGGGTCTAATGAGACTTGACAAGTGCCTTACTCCTGTGTCCCCATGGTCTCGACTGCGTTTGCCTGGTACTCATGTTCAGCACGCACTTGCTGAATAAACGAATGAGCCAAAGAATGACTTCGAATTCTTCCCTCTTATCTTCCTGAGGGTCTCAGTCCAATGCTGTTTTAGAGACCACATGGGAACTGCTGTCTCATTCTTTGAAACTGCCCCCTCACCCATATGCGTCCCATGTCATAGTGTAGATCAGGCCAAGCTCCGACCGAATAGCTTCGCTCATCTGTCCAAACCTAATTGGACCGAGAGCGATCAGCTGACCTAGCGTAAACTCCGTCTATTGGTTTTTACTCAGCCTATCAGATTTTGAGCCCTGGGGGGTGGGACCAAGTACAGCAGTTCCGGTATAGTTAAATGAGGGTGACTGTCTAAGGAGAAATGCAGCCAGAGCAGAACAGCCCAAGTTCAAGTCCACGTATGAGTTAAAAAGACTTCCCTCCGCATAGAGAATGGAGCCACGCATAGCAAGAGAGAATCAAAAGCTATCCCACAGCCCCAGGGAGAGACGCTGTAGGGTGCTGTTAGACCAGCCTGTTTTTTAAAAAATCAAATCCCCACCCCCACCCATCCTTTCATCAACCTAAATTGAATGAACACCTACTCTTTGAGTGAATGTGAGTAGGTGGGGTATCTTTTTTGCCCGGAAAGCCTTGACTAAGATCTGCTTCCGCAGCTCAATAAAATTACTATTTTTTTCTATTCCTTAGTAAATTAGTAATTCCGTGCCTCTGCCTGGCACTGACACCAAGAGTCTTTATCGACACGATGTCATTAGGTTCCTGTCCTCACAGCTGCCCGCGAAGTTAGGTGGAGGAGTACGAATAACACTCTCTCTCCCTTTTTACAGATGGGAATACTGAGGTTTAGAGGTATTCTACACTGCGCCCTTCCCAGTCTTTCCCGTCTCACTTAAGGACAATTCCATCCTTCCAGTTGTCAAGACCAAAGCCTCGGAGTGGTCCTTGCGTCCAGTCTTTGTCTCACATCATATTCTATCCATTAGCAAGCCCTGTTTATATTCCAAATAGACACAGGGAAATGATGCGACGTCTAGGATTCACGCTTAAATAACACGGGAGAGGAGATGTGGATGCGAGAATCATGGAATGCCGTTTTGTTGCAGGATCGCAGGGTTCTCGTCTCACCGAGTTGAAGAATGAATCTCGCCGACGCAAAAGGGTGAAGGTAAGTGAAAGTTTATTAAGTGAAGGTGAGAGCAAAAAGGAAAG
Organism: Potos flavus; assembly: GCA_028534135.1. NCBI lineage: Eukaryota > Metazoa > Chordata > Mammalia > Carnivora > Procyonidae > Potos > Potos flavus. The sequence goes on from CM052889.1 coordinate 66,200,227, forward strand.
AAAAGGCTCTCTAGAGTGAGAGGGGTCCCGCATGGATTTCCACTGAGGGTTTTTAGGGCGGGTCCTTTGTTGAAAACTTGACCAGGAACCTTGTGGCCTTGAGATTCTTGTGCTGTCTTGGCTTGAGCAAGGACTATTGATAACACCCTCAATGACTTATTTCTTTGAGGTGTGGTCATTTTTCTGTGATTACACTGTAGCCACCAAAGAAAATTATTCCCTAATGTCCGAGGCGGAGTGGTCTGGTCTCTTCTCTTATCTCTTGTCTTCTGCCTGCCAGGAATAGTTTCAGAGCCTAGTCAGGGGCCCCCATCCCTCCCTACCTATGCCTTAACCCTTTCCTTACTCAGTTTGATGATTGCGGAAGCTAAATGATGGTCCACAGAGGTTCCTTTTGTTATTCCACTTTTGTTTATGTTTGAAATTTTCCACAATAAAAAAATTAAATCAGGGACACCTGGGTGGCTCAGTCGGTTAGGTGTCTGCCTTCTGCTCAGGTCATGATCCCAGGGTCCTGGGATTGAGTCCTACGCTGGGCTCCTTGCTCAGCGGGGAGTCTACTTCTCCTTCTATCTCTGCCCCTGCCCCCAGCTCATGTTCGCTCTCTCTCTCACTCTGCCCTCTCTCTCTCTCAAATAAATAAATAAAATCTTAAAAAAAAATTAAGTCATACAACTTCTCACTACCTTCACCACTACCATTCTGATCCAAGCTGCCAGATCCCCTGTTGGGATTTTCTTTCTTTCTTTCTTTCTTTCTTTCTTTCTTTCTTTCTTTCTTTCTTTCTTTCTTTCTTAAGATTTTGGTTTATTTATTTGAGAGAGAGAGAGAGAGCACGAGCAGGTGGGTAGGGAAAAGAGCAGAGGGAGCAGCAGATTCCCCCGCTGAGCAGCGAGCCTGACATGGGGCTCCATCCTAGGGCTCTGAGATCATGATCTCAGCTGAAGGCAGACACTTAACGGACTGAGTCACCCAGGCACCCTCCTGTTGGGACTATTGCAGTAGCTTCTTAACTGAGCTCCTGCTTCCCCTCTCACCTCCACAGCCACCCTCTGCTTTTAATCTAAACTTCCCCCCAGCAGCCAGTGTGATCTCATTAAAATGAAAGTCAGACCATTTCACTCTGCTTGAAACTCTCCAATGGCTCCCCATTTCATTCAGAGTAATAGTCAGTCTTAATGAATGGTCTTCAAGATCCTACACTATTTGCCCCCCAACCTTTTACCACTTAAACCTCATCTCCTCACACTCTCTCCCTTTGGTCATCCCATTCCAGTCATGCTGTTATTCCTCAAGCCCACCAGGCACACTGACGCCACAGGACCTTTGCACTTGCTGCTCCTTCTGCCATGAATTATCCTCTTCCCTCTGGCATACACATGGCTCACTTCGCCTCCTTCATGTCTTTGTTCAAATATCTCCTTTTCAGGCCTTTTCAACCACCTTATTTGAGACTGAACATCTAAACAATCCTACACACACACACACACACACACACACACACACACACTGTATATCTTAACCTCTTGCCCTGCTTTATTTTTTCTGCTTAGCACTTCTTACTATCTTATTTACTACAATTTGACTTATTGATCCTGTTTGTGGTCTGTCTCCACCATCAGAATGTAAGCCTTCTGCAGGCAGGAATTTTTGTCTAGTCCCTGCTGTATCCCCAGCATCTGCCTGGCACCTAGTAGCTACTCAATAAATATTTGTTGAATGAATGAATGATGGCACTCCAATACTCAACCCCTGCCCACCTGTCCAGGCACATCTCTCACCTCTCTCCTCCTTACCTTCTGTGCCAATGCATATTTGACAACTGAATCCCTGGCACGCACCAGGATTGTTCAGACTTTTACTCTCCCTGTGGTCTGCCCTCCTCTTCCTCCTGGCCAGATCCCCAGTCTTTTAAGGCTCACACTGGACTCACAGAATCTCTTGTCCCTCTCCCCTACTGCTCTGAGAGCCCCTGGGGACAAGAACCACGTCTTATTTTGTCTTTTTTTTTTTAAGATTTTCTTTATTTATTTATTTGATAGAGAGGAGAGAGATTACAAGTAGGCAGAGAGGCAGGGAGAGTGAGAGGGGGAAGCAGGCTCCCTGCTGAGCAGAGAGCCGGATGCGGGGCTCGATCCCAGGACCCTGAGATCATGACCTGAGCTGAAGGCAGAGGCTTTAACCCACTGAGCCACCCAGGGTCCCCTTATTTTGTCTTTTTAACACGTTGGCACCTAGCAGGTGCCCAACAGGTATTTAATGAATGAATAATAATATTTGCATTTACTAAGTGCTTTCTGTGCTCAGTGTTCTCATGCTTAATCTGGACAACAACCTATGGGGTAGGGTATCTTTATTAACCCCATTTTTATGAGTCAATTATGGGAGACTCAGAGAAGTTAATAATGTGGCAAAGGGCAGACCGGAACTGAAAGTCTGATCTGCCACACTCTGGACCTTTCGGGTTTCCCCGGTTCACCGTGACCAACTGTGATCGAGTCTCCGTCTTTCTGAGCCTCAGTTTCTTTCTTTCTTTCTTTCTTTCTTTCTTTCTTTCTTTATTTATTTATTTATTTATTTATTTTTTTTCCCAAATACTTTTATTTTTTCAGTGTTACAACATTCATTGTTTATGTACCACAGCCAGTGCTCCATGTAATACGTGAGCCTCAGTTTCACATGACAAAGTGGGGTGACTGGATTGCTAGATATCATCCCACTCTGACCTACTGGGAGCGTTGCCTCCTCTAGGGCCAAACTCAAGCCAATTTCAGTTTCCAAATGTCATCAAAGGGAAACTAAAGCCGCTGAGAATCGAAACTAATAGCAAAAAGATAGGCTGAGAGCCAAGCTTGTTAAGGTGGCCCCTGAAATCCCAACTGGACTCAGTGTCCCTCGGTGCCCCTGCTGCGGCAAAGGGTCTCCAAGAAGAGGAACCCAGGTCAGCCCAGGAACTTCCTGGTTTCTTCTCCACTCTGGCCCCTTTACCTCCCAGGATGCTGGTGGTCAGCTGAGGAGGAGCCCCCTTAAAGAAGTGGGCGTGCACGGAGCCGGTAGGTGTGTGGCTGTATATCTGTGCAGCGGTGGTCCTCTGGCTCAGAGATGGCACTGACCGGGGAGCTGTATGCCACCCCCGCCTCCAGGCTGGACTCCTTCGTGGCTCGCTGGCTGCAGCCCCACCGGGAGCAGAAAGAAGAGGTTCTGGAGGCTGTGCGGACCGTGCAACAATTCCTGAGGGAAGAGCACTTTGAGGCGGACTGCGGACTGGACGAGGAGGTGCGGGTGCTGAAGGTGCTCAAGGTGAGAAAGGTCCCCTCCATCCACAGAGCCAGGACCGGGCAAAAGGCAGGGTGAGGGTCCTCTTCCCAGAGGATGCTGGGAAACTCTTGCCTCATTATCCTTAGCCCACGCTGCTGACATGTCAGGGCACCCCACCTAGCTGCCTGTACCCTACCCTGCTTCTGCCTAGAGCGGAACAAGTCTGGTAAGGAAACTTATGACAACAGTTCACTTTTCTGAGATGCACTAGCCTAATCCCTTAACATACACGACCTCTAATTCGTGCATCCTGTGAGGTATGCACGATTCTTTTCCCATTTTACAGATGAGCAAAATGGAGGTTCAGACCCTTAAGATTCAGAATGACTAAATGCAATGCAAGGTCTCTGATTGGATCCTGGTGTGAATAGACCATCCATAAAATACAGTTTGGGGACAAGTAGGGAAATTTTGATGTGGCCTGGTTATTAGATAATAGGGGGCAGTCATTGTTGATTTTTTAGGTATAATCCTTTTGTGGTTATGGGCCGGGAGGAAGTGCTCTCTTTGGTTGGATACAAATGCTAAAGCAGGGGCACCTGGGTGGCTCAGATGGTTAAGCATCTGCCTTTAGCTCAGGTCATGATCTCAGGGTCCTAGGATCGAGCCCCGCATCGGGCTCCCTGCTAAGCAGAGAGTCTGCTTCTCTCTCTCCCTCTGCCTCTCCCCCTGCTTGTGATCTCTCTCTCTCTCTCTCAAATGAATAAATAAAATCTTTTTAAAAAGAAATGCTAAAGTATTCAGAGACAAAGTTCCTTGGTATCTAGAATATGAGGGCTGGGTAAATTCCACTTCTAATATGGTTTTGATGAAGCAAATGTGGCAAGGAGTTTAAACTTGTTGAAACTAACTGGCTGCGTATGTGAGTGCTCACTGGATTCTCTCCCTAGTTTTCTGTTTTAAGTTTTTGATTAGAAGTTTTCTTTAGTGGAAGCTCAGAGAGGTAAGGTGACTTGCCCAGGGTCACACAGTTAGTGGTGGAGCTGGGATTTGAACCTATTCCACAGCCCGTGCTCTAGGCCGCCCCCACTGATTTTTTCCCCCCACGCCCTCCCTTCAGCTGCTTCTTGTCCTAGCTAGAATCAAAATTCAAGGAGTCAAAGCTAGAAAGGCCCGGGAGAATCACAGTCTCGGCCAACCCTTTGTTTAAACATTAAGGAAACTGCAGCAGAGAGATGGTCAGAGATGTCCCAAGTTCACACAGTGAGCTAGTGGCAAAGGCAGAACTAGAATTAGGGTGCCTGACTCCCAGCCCAGTGCTCTAGTTCTCTCTTCAGGGACAGCCACCTTAAGGAAGGATTTAGAAATCTCAGGTCCCCAGTCCTTCCTTACGCCCACCCCCAGCACCTAGATTTAGGATTTAGACAGGATTTAGACAGACCAGGGTTTGACTCTTGGCTTCTTTCCTTCCCAGCTGTGTGATCTTAGACTCCTCTTATCTCTCAAACCCTCTGTGTCATCGCCATTATCATCATCATCGTTTCCTCCTTGTCCAGCAAAAGCCTCTTCAATGTAAGCTAAAAGATTGGCACATGGTAAATGCGCCAAACAAAAGCATTGTTATAAATTATTGCTCTGAGTCTGGCAGACCCCCGAGCCTGCCCCAGCCCTGACAATCCTGAGGGTGAAGTGGATGAAAAGGGGGGAAGTCTGGAGACCAGAGGATGCTACCAACAGAATGAGTTTTGATGACACGAAGTGGAATTTACCCGCCCTCAAATTCTGCCTGCAGACCAGAGACACTTTCCCCTCTCACCAAAACCCTAAAAGAGATACCCCCAAAGCAATGGTAGAGGAGAAATTATGCTTTATTCAGGTTCTAAACCCTCTTCCCACCCCCACAAAAACTCGGTGAGCTGGGCTGGTTCACATGAATGAATGCTTGAATGAGTTGGGTTTAAATAGATTTTGACTGGAGCAAGTCATGAAGCTTATTCTAGAATGTTCTTTCTTCTCCTGGGTCTTCATTGAAAAAGGCAAGAAGTCTAGGCACAGCTTTCAAGGGGATGTGCCCTTCATCCACACACAGGGTTCCATCCCCAGCTCTGCCAAATGGGGCAGAAATGTTGGGTCTCAGTGAAGGTGCAGAAAGAGAATGCAAAAGGAAGGAGGAAGAAAAGATGGCGGACTTCCCCTCCTCAGAACTAGGGCCTGGCTCAGAGACTTGAGGCATGGGAAAGAAAGAGGTAAAGAACAACACCTTGTCTTCTGACCCTTTATCTGACCATGACTATGACTCCTGGCCACGAATCCACCGTCTAAGCTTTCTCATCTGTACACTGGGGACAATTACACTAGTCCCCGCCTCAGTGTGGGTATTAGGATTAAAAGATACCGTGTGCATAAAGGGCCTTCCATAGTGCCAGACACTGTGAATGTTCAACCCGCGACGGTTGGATTATAATCAATCTGTCGTGATTCCACCTGCCAGGAGAGGTAGCCACCCTGAGGTCTGAGGGATCTCCCAACCTGGGGTGAGAAAGACAGGTGGCCAGACAGTCGCAGGGCTTCGTATACCAGAGGCAGGAGGCCTAGACTCTCGGAACATCAAATAGACTGCTTCCAAATCATCCAGCTCAGGCTTCTTCCCTCCAGATGGGGAAACTGACTCCCAGGCAGAGAAGGGATGATCTAAGTCAATAAGACAAAGAAGAGGACGAGAGCTAGATGGCTGATTTCCTGTGTGCCGGGCCCATGGCCAGCCCCTGGCACGCCTTCTCTTCTCAAATCCTCCCAAGAACCCAATGACTCGTGTTCCACGGTTACTCTCATTTTGCAGACAAGGAATTAGGGTTCACAATTAGGGACCACGGCTGAGAAACAAGGGCAGGCGTCAAGGTCAAAGTCAGGTGACCGGGCTCTGTGTTCCGCAGGTGGGCTCCCTCGGGAACGGCACGGCGCTCAGGAACACCTTGGACGTGGAACTGGTGGCATTCCTGGGCTGCTTCCACAGCTTCCAGCAGGAGGCCAAGCACCACCAAGCCGTTCTGAGTCTGATACGGAAAAAGCTATGCTGTCGCCAGGATCTGCTGGCCTTTGGACTCAAGGATGTGGAAATCATCCAGGGAGTCCCCGATGCTCTCGTCTTCACCATCCAGACCAGGGGGACGGCGGAGGCCCTCACCGTCACCATCGTGCCTGCCTACAGGACCCTGGGTAAGGGGAGGGGAAGCCCATCGGGCGCACACACCTGCCATCTCAGGGAGACCTGAACTCCCTCACCTCCCATTCACGGCCACCTGCAGACACCTGCATTCATCCATTCAGCCTATGTCCTGAGCTGGGCGCTTGGTGACCACAGGACACAGGGCTGGCCCAACGCCAGCCATTGTGTTGCTCGCCTTGGGAAACACTTACCAAAGAATCATGTGGATAAATATATGATTGCAAGAGGCGATGAGACAGGCAGAGGGGAAGGTGTTAGAAGCAGAAACTGGGGTCCTCCTGTAGCATTTAGCACAGGTGCCAGGGCCTGACCTTGTTTGGGCTTTTCCAGAAGCGGACCCTGAGACAAGGGAGTGAGGATAAGCAGTCCTGGGAAATGCCAAGAGGGAAATAGGGGAGAGGGACAAGGAAGGGGGGAAGCATTGCAAGGTCACCATCAAGAGCCACTGGGCTTCGTGGCCCTGGAGAACTCTAGGGGACAGCGCAGAGTACCCCTCAACTGAAACCCGCGTGGGATGTTTTTCCCCGAACTTCCCATCGCCTTTGGCTGAGTCTGTCCTCAGGCAAAGAGTCCTCGGGGTTTGGAGTAAACAGTATCAGCTACGACCCCAGCGTGATCAGGTTTCATCCTGATAGATGGCTGCCAGGGTTCGCCTTGTAGAGAAGGTGTCAGAAACAGGATCCCACCTGGGCAAGGACGGGAGTGCCGGGATGCACTAGTGATGCCTGCCCCGGAAGCACACCCTTCAGCAAACGCCCTTGAGGCGGCCAGCTCTCTTATCTAGACCCGGTTCTCGCTTCCGGTGTGTCAGGAGGTTGGAATCCATCACTGAGAAAGAAATCCCAAACAGACATCAAGGGGAACTGGGGTGTTGGGGACCTCGAGAGAGGACAACAGTCCTTGAGTGGCCTAAGGAATGGCAAGCCCACGGTTGGTTCTCCAGAAGGACAATCAAGCAAGGCAAACCCTGATTCTCTTAGGCTGTGAGCTGTCCGGTTTCCCTGGGGAGACACTCCAGTGAAATTGGCAGGCTCCGCCCCACCCCACGCCCCCCTACGCAGACCACTTATCAACCTGGGGCTTCCTAAATCCCCGCTCTCTGCTTTTGCTCCCTCCCACCCTAGGGCCTTCCGTTTCCAACTCTCAGCCACATCCTGAGGTCTATGTGAGTCTGATTGAGGCCCAAGGTTACCCTGGATATTTCTCCCCATCCTTCAGCGAGCTGCAGAGAAACTTCGTGAAACATCGGCCAACTAAGCTGAAGAGCCTCCTACGGCTAGTAAAGCACTGGTACCTGCAGGTGAGGGGGCTGCCAGCATGGGGGCGCGGGGGGAGCTGGCAGAGGGCGGGGAAGGGAAGGCCTGATTTGCCATTCCGGGGACCTGCATCAAGGCGGGGGATGGTAGTGGAGGAGGGGCAGAAAATGATAATCTTTTAAACTGTAAAGTGAAATAGTGGAGAAGGTGGAGGAGGAGGAGGAAGAGAGAAGGAAGGAGAAAAAGTAAGGAATATACAATATTTTCCAGGACACGAGTGTTTGTAACACCCCAGTTTTGGTCTATGCTGGCTAGCATCCACTACATTGAGTTCTCCAGATATTAGTTGATTTCAGCTGGTTAAGGATTAGCAAGAGGAAAGTTTCTGTTAATTGCACCCACACCAGTTTCCCCCACAAATAGACCTGTTCCTATCACAATCATTACTGAGTGAATATATCCCTAACACCTAATTTTTAGATTTCACATGTGATGGCTTGCATGGTACCAAGTATATTTCAAAATATCTCCATGAACAAAGTCATATAAACTTATGAAAGAAAGACTCAGAAACAAACCGAAAGTTAGAAAGGGGGGAAAGAAAGATGCTTTCTTATATATATTAAAATAAATAAATAATAACATATATATAATGATCTCAGGGTCCTGGGGTCGAGCCCCACGTGGAGCCCCACACTCAGTGGGGAGTCTGCTTGACGATTGTCTCTCTCACTCTCCCTCTGCTCCTCCTCCTGCTCGCTTGTTCTCTGTCTCTCTCTAAAATAAATAAATAAATCTTTAAAAAACAGAATCAGAAAATTTCCAAGGTTAATAAGTTTACAGCTACTCTGTTTATGGTGGGGGAAACAGCCATTTTCTTCTTACATAATTATCAAGTCAACCAAAGTTGCGATAGATCTTCAGACATCAGTATCGCCAAAGCCAAGAATAAAGCTGGTGGTGTTGGTTAGTCAATCACTTACAGGAAATGCAAGGTTTTGTGGCTTTGGAGAACTAGAACTCTTCAGAATGATTCATTTGCTCGCTTTGTCTGTTTAAGAGCACCGAGTGTTGTTTTTTTTTTTTTAAACTTTTTCTTTCTTTCTTTCTTTTTTAAAGATTTTATTTATTTATTTGACAGAGAGAGAGAGATCACAAGTAGGCAGAGAGGCAGGCAGAGAGAGAGGGGAATGCAGGCTCCCCGCCAAGCAGAGAGCCTGATGAGGGGCTCGATCCCAGGACCCTAAGATCATGCCCTGAGCCGAAGATAGAGGCTTTAACCCACTGAGCCACCCAGACGCCCCAAGAGCACCAAGTGTTTTGTTCCTACATATGATATGCCCTTTTTTTTGTAATGTCCACAGGACAATATATCAGCTTTGCTTCTAGAATCCTCCCTTCTGTTTTTGTTCAAGCCTCCTCCTTAAGACAAGGATTTGATCACATATGGTTTCTCTCTCTCTCTTTTTTAAAAAGATTTGTTTATTTGAGAGAGAGAGTGTATGCACATGGGGGGTGGGCAGAGGGAAAGAATCTCAAACAGACACTCCGCTGAGTTCAGAGCGCGCTGTAGACTCAGTCTCATGACCCTGAGATCACGACCTGAGCCAAAATCAAGAGTCGACCTACACAGACGCCCCTAGAAAGATTCTTTTTTTTTTTTTTAAGATTTTATTTATTTATTTGATAGAGAGAGATCACAAGTAGGCAGAGAGGCAGGCAGAGAGAGAGGGGGAAGCAGGCTCCCTGCTGAGCAGAGAGCCTGATGCAGGGCTCGATCCCAGGACCCTGAGATCATGACCTGAGCCCAAGGCAGAGGCTTAACCCACTGAGCCACCCAGGCGCCCCTAGAAAGATTCTTTAGACAAGAAGTGACTGGGATCAGTTAAGATGGTTTCTTTTTCAAGTAAGAGAAGAGCCAACTCAAACTGACTTAAACAATAAGGACAATTATCAGCTCATGTGTGAAAACCTGTAACAGTGGGAGGGGGGTTTCAGGCACCGTTTGGTGGAGTCTCCAGGCCTGTTTCTCTATAATACCTTCTGGTTCTCTCTCTCCCACTGTCACCTTGGACTTCAGGTGGTTTAACCTCATGATGGCAAAATGGCCACAGCTATTTCTGCTCTCACGTCTACACACAGGAGATTTCTCTTTCAGCCACCAAACCAAAGAACTGGGCTTCACTCAAATTGGGCCAGCTTACATCACGAGCTCCTCTTGAACCAAGCCTTAGCAAGGAGAATAGGTTTATGCTGAGGACCCTGTTGGGTCAGGATCCACCCTGGCGTTGAGGGGGGTGGTAATCCGTTCCAAACAGCACGGCTACTATGCAGTGGAGAAGAAAAAAATGCTTCCTGGAGCCTTCTGTGTTCCCCACAGAATCTCAGCTATTGCCAAGTTCTATGGAAACCTCCCACCCCTCTTTTTCTATCAGCTAAGAAGACTTCTCTTTAAAGAAAATCTTTCAGAAGCCTAGTACAGTAAAATAGATAGAAATGGAGTTGCTTAGGCTGGGATCTAGTGGCAGAGCCCAACACGCTCACTCTTTGGGACACCTCTCCCTAAGTCCATTCCAGGAATAACCTGGCTGGCTCGGTCAACTCTTGATCTCAGAGTTGGGGCTTGGAGCCCCACGCTGGGTGCAGAGATTGCTTAAAAATAAAATCTTAAAAAAAAAAAAAAGTAATAGTTTGAAACCCACAGGACCAACTGAGCCCCTTACTTCTAAAACAGGGAAACCATTTAGGGCCAGAGAGGGAAAGCGACTGGTCCAGAGTACACAGCCGGTAGGTGGCAGTGCTGAGACAGGAAGTTGGATTTTCCAGTTTCTGGTCCATCCAGAGCGACCCTGACACAGGATCTTGGGGTCTCTCCTGTCTCTTTCAACAGTACGTGAAAGCCAAGTGCCCCAGGGCCGTGCTGCCCCCTGACTATGCCCTCGAGCTTCTGACCATCTACGCCTGGGAGATGGGTACTCAGGAAGATGAGAATTTCAGGCTGGACGTAGGCTTCACCACAGTGATGGAACTGCTCCAGGAGTTTAAGTTCCTCTGCATCTACTGGACCAAGTACTACACGTTCCAGAACCCAGTCATCAAGGATTTTCTCAGAAAACAGCTCAAAAGAGACAGGTACTGGGCCCCTGCCTGTCCACCACATCTCACAGAGAACAGAAAGAACAGAGGCATTGAATGGGTGGGCTTTATCAAGTAGTAAAATCGCACTGGCATCTCAAACCAACACGGGACCCATCTCAAGTTGGCCGCCTTTCAAAATCGCCGGGTGGGCGGAGGGGCCATAAGCCTTCTTGTGCCTCAAGGAACCCCACCCTACTTAGCTCTCTCGCTTCCAAAAGACCATTTCGGTGCATTCTAGCAACGGCATGGAAATGTGGAAAGAATTGCGGAGAGCCAGCTTTCATCCCAGCTCTGGCTTTTTCTCACCTCTGTGACCCTCCGCTCCTCCTCTGTAAAGCAGGAGTAAGGGCATCTACAATGCAGGCTGTTGTAAGGGTCGGGGAAATACGTAAAGGGCCCACGGTGTCTGGTCTACGGTAGATGCCGGAGAAGGGTTCGCTCTCATGGGGCATGTAGCTCTACGTGGCACCAGCACCCATCCCCAACCCGGGGATTGTCACCGTCTGTGTGAAGGCTGGCTCAGCCTATAGCAGTCAGCGCTTGCGTGCCTTTGCCTGAGGGCTCTCAGCCTCCCCCAGGGGCCGGTGGAGGCGGTGGATGAATACCCCACTCCCATCTCATATGGAAGGACTCTCTCTGGGTCACATGTGCTACATTGTTTCCCAGACTCCCTGCCGGGGGACTAACCTCCAGTTGCCCCGTGTGCTAATTGCCTCAACACAAACCCTTCATCTGTCCTTCCCTTCCTGTCTCACTCTCCCACTCCCTTACTGGGGCTTCCTGGCCTGTCCTTCCAAATCGACCCCTGGCACTCACATCCTTCTCTTGGGATCTGCTTCTGGGGAAACCCAGCCTGAGACAAGTCTTTATATTAGAAGCTTTAGGTCAGCGCGAGCAGTATCTCGAGAATGTTTATTGTTCCCTTATATGAATGTTGGGTCTTTTTTTTTTTTAAACAAGGAAGAAAAACCCAGTCTCCTGATGAAAAGAGGATTTTTTATAAGGATGCCCAGAAATTTGAGGTTAGGAAACCATCAGGACCTGAGGCAAACCTAGAGACACCCCCTTTCTCTGCCACTCCCTCTCATGGTCCACATGCCCTCTTTTCCTCTGACGGCCTCTGCTTCTCTCCCCACACCTGCCCTACTGCCCTCTTACTTCCGTTTGATGAGGGACCTCCATCATCCTTAGTCCAAACCCCAGAGGGAACCAGTCTACTCGTTGGGCCCAGGCCCTACGTGTCAGGTCACCTGGTGGGTCACTTTGGGTCACGTGATCTTACCCTGTAGGACAGCCTGGCACTGCTCCCTATTTCGGGCAGGACTGTTTCGGGGATGCAGGGATGTTGGGAGTAGCAAGCTTAGAGCCTGCAGTGTCCGGCACCCTCCCAGAGCATACTGTCACCTTCTGTCATAAATGAAGTCACAGCTCCCTCCTAAGGCAAAAGCTCCTGGAGGGTAAGAGTCAGGTCTTAATCATGGGCTTGGCATCCGACACACGTGCTCACCCCACGCAACCTAAGGAGGCTGTTAGACCCCCTTCGAGCCAATATTCTTTTTTTTTTTTTTTATTAACGCATAATGTATTATTTGCCCCAGGATACATGTCTGTGAATCATTAGAGCCAATATTCTTTAAGTATTCATTCACCACTTATATAAAAGAGAGACACTTGGGGGCAGCCCAACCTCTTCACTCTTGGAGCAGAGCAGAGGGATAAGAATACCCATTTGCTGGATGTAAGACCTTAGAGAAGTCTGTTTCTGTTTTCTCATCTGTGCAATGGGGACAACAACAACAGCAATAACAATAGTCTCTCCCGGGGCACCTGGGGGCTCAGTGGGTTAAGCAGCTGACTCTTGATTTCAGTTCTGGTCATGATCTCAGGGTCCTGGGATCGAGCCCCACATCAGGCTCCTGCTCAGCAGGAGTCTGCTTGTCTCCCTCTCCCTTTACCCCTTCCCCTGCTCATGCATTCGCGCACGCTCTCTCTCTCTCTGAAATAAATCTTAAGGGAAAAAAAAGAAAGAAACCAATAGTCTCTCCCTCCTGGAATTGTTGTAAGGATTAAAATAGGTTAATTCACATAGGGCTTGCTTGACCCAGTGCCTCAGTAACTCTGAGTAGTTGGTGGTGGCGGTGTTTCTATCCAAAGCAATTCAGCAGCCCTAGCCTCAAACTTACGTATGTAGTTAAGTCTGCTCAGCAAAACAAAAGCTCTGAACTTAAGTGGCCCACCTGCCTGAGCGGGCCTCTGTTATTGCTACGGCATGCCTTTGGGGATCTCCACACTCCACACCCCAAAAAGGACTTCTTGGAAATACAGCCATCCCCGCTCTGTTCCTCTCCAGCAATGTGCTCGGACCCTCCTGGACCGACGGCCCTGGGGCTGGGGACCCAGCACATGCTCAGTGGTTTTGATTAGATGATTGCTTGCTTGAACAGGCTTCTTTCCGGCTTGCTGGCCTCCAGACCGGAAAGAGCCTGGGAACCCTGTCCCTGTGCTGCAGGCCCATCATCCTGGATCCAGCCGACCCCACCCACAATGTGGCGGAAGGGTACAGATGGGACATAGTCGCGGAGAGGGCCTCCCAGTGCCTGAAACAGAACTGTTGCTATGACAACAAGGAGAACCCAGTCCCCAGCTGGACCGTGAAGGTAATGGCTCCTCTGTGGGGCTGTGAGCGGCTTGAGGCTCAGAAGGAGGTAACTGCAGAGCAATTACTTATTTACTTACCTTCTATGTCATTGGAGCCAACAAGGCTTTAGAACCAGACAGGCCTGGCTGCAGCACCCAGCAGCTCTGTGAACTTGGGGACATTTTTCAGCCCTCTGAGCCTCAGATTGCTTCCTTTCAAATTCATGTTCTCCTTTTTCTTTCTCTTCCCCGTGACCGGGAGAGAGAACCGGTCATGCTCCCCATCACTATGGACAGGAACTGAGGCCATGCAAGTGAATTCAGCAGCTGTTTCGTGCCCGCACTTGGGGCTGGTGGGGACAACAGTGGGGCAGAAATCAAACACGGCTCCTACTCTCAAACAACTCACTGGATTTGGGTGGGAAGCAAGCCCATGAAACAACCTTGCCCACAACTGCTAGAAAGAAAAGAACTGCCAGGGAAGTTACTCGGGGAACAAAAAATGCCAAATAACATTATTATGTAATGGCAAACCTACTGTACAGGCAAAGATCATCATAATCAATTTGATTCTATTCCTCTCGTACTTAATAACGTGCCAAGCACTTGTCCCGGGACAAGTCTGTCAAATAGAGAGGTCAAGTATTATTATTATTACTATCTCGAACATTATCATCCCATTTTACAGATGAAGAAACTGAGGCCCAGAGAGGCTAGTTGAATTAACCAACATCACACTGCTAAGAGCAGAGCCAGGATTTACACCCAGGTCTTTGTGGGGCCCACCAGCCAAGTGAGGCCCACAGTCAGACTGAAAAATATATGCCTCTGGATTTTTCCTGAGTATAAAAACCATCGTGCAAAGATGTTTATCTTGAAAAATCAGAGGACGTGGGGATTCTGGGCCTATATTCCTTCTTGAAAAAATCAGCTAGGGGTCCAGCCCTCCCCAGCACCTTCCAGGTGCTGTTCTTCAGCCACCGGGGGACTCCCAGACCCTTGAGCATGGCCTCCGGTGGTGGCGAAGAACAGACTCTGGAGTCTGACTGACCTTGGTTCAAATACCTGCCATGCTCCTCACTGCCTCTGTGATGGTCAGTAAGTCACTTAACGCTGCTCAACCGCAATTTCCTCATCTGTACCAGGGGATGATAGGAACCAACCTCATGGGGCTGCTGTAGTTACAGAACCGGGACTGGATCCTTGCCAGAGAACCCAGCAGCACCCGGAGACCTTGGAGGATCGGAGGTTTATTTAAGGCCGGCAGGCTCAGAGGAGAGTAATCTCTCAAGGTCTGAGCCCCAAGCACTAAGGGGGTAGTTTCTACACTTTTACTTCCGAACCTGTGCCACTCTTGCAGCCGCGGCCAGCGGGACAGGGGGAAACCCAGAATGGCCCTGGGGCTGGGGCTGGGATCCCCCTGCTGATCTGGTCGGCCACGTTAGAACACAGATTTCCCTTATCACTGTGAGAATAAAATGCATTCAGGAGAGTGTGACAGGCGCCCAGCACAGGGCCTGGAAGGTGGTTGGCACAGCCCAAGTGTGTTGCTACTGCTGCTGCTGTTGGTAACATGGGGACAGGTAAGGGGAACTTCTGCACGGCAGGCAGAGGAGTGTGGAATTAACCCCCTCTCCCTCTTCTCTCCCTTCCAGAGGGCGCGAGACATCCAAGTGACCGTGGGACAGTGGGGTTACTCAGATTTGATTCTTAGGGTGAACCCTTATGAGCCCATAAAGAAGGTTCAAGAGAAGATCCGAGAGAGCCGAGGTCCCTTGGGCCTGCAGCGTCTGTCCTTCCAGGAGCCCGGTGGCAAGCGACAGCTCCTCAGTAGCCAGTGCTCCTTGGCCTATTACGGCATCTTCTGCAACATTCGCCTCTGTCTGATGGAGACCACCTCCCATGAGATCCAGGTCTTTGTGAGGAATCCCGATGGGGGGAGCCACGCCTATGGCATTGACCCCAAAAGCTTCATCCTGGGCCTGAAGCAGCAGATTGAAGACAAACAGGGGCTGCCCAGAAACCAGCAGCAGCTGGAGTTCCAAGGTCAAGTCCTGCAGGATTGGTCGTCCTTGTGTAGCTACAGGATCCAGGACAGTGACACCCTTATCCTCTCCAAGAAGAAGGCTGAAAGCTTTCGACTTCCACCCCGCTAATCTGGGACTCGGCATATCGACCACTTCCTCCAGCTCTCGCCTGGGGAGGTGCCATGTCTTCACCAGCTTTGTAAATAGTTAGCCTAGCCCTGCCAGTGGGGGAATGAGGAGGGATGTGAGACACCTAGTATACAAGGGAAAATGGCCAGACCACATATGACGATAGGATTCTGACCCACACAGCCTCTGCAGTCCCCAGCCCAGAAAGCTGAATGACCACCTCTGCAGCAGTCTACCCCGAATCGTCAGGACTTGGGTCACTAACTGCCAGCTTCCCTAATTCCACCGCACTTCCAGCTTAGAACCAACCAGAGAAAGGCAAATAAGCTCCCTAACCAATCGCAGAGGACACCCTGCTTCTAGTTAGCCATCTACTGCTTCCCCATGCCAACAGCTTCAATCAGAAGGAGATGAGAAGCCTTCTCTTTTTTCCACTATAAAGCTTTCGCTGTCTTGGAGTCTCTGCCGATTTGCAGGGGACAGTGGCTGGCTCCCTTGTAATAGGAAGCTGGGAATAAATAACCTTCGTTTATTCTCTTTTGGGTGTTCTTCATCTCTTTCCACACGTGCTAATGCTGTCCTGGTGATTCTTGCTGAATCATTTGAGCCTCCTAACCCTGGGAGGTGAGGATTGCTAGGAAACTGAGAAGGAGGGAGGCGAAGTCTGGGACAGCGAGGATCATTAAGTGTAAAACAATTCTCTCAACTCCTGATGCACACACACAAACAGTACGTAACAGTCCAAGGACTTTAGGAAAAGAACAGTATCTCTTCATCAGAGGACTTCGTGTGATCAGGTTTACTCCAATCACCCAATAAAAAGTTTCATTCCCCCCCTTGCCCTGGTTCCTTTTTTAAAAAATATATTTTTTAAATATTTTATTTATTTATTTGAGAGAGAGAGTGCACAAGCAGGGGTAGGAGCAGAGTGAGAGGGAGAAGCAGGCTGTGGAGAGGGGAGGGAGAGGGGCAGGGAACCAGATGCCTGCAATCCCAGGACCCTGGGATCATGACCTGAGCCAAAGGAAGATGTTTAACCGAATGAGCCACCCAGGCGCCCTCCTTTGGTTAATTTTTGTTGGACACAACAATCCGAGTTTTAATAAGTTCTCTATGGTGTTTCTGATGCCTAGAAGAATTTGGGAATTACTGGAATAAATGGATAATACTGAACTACATTGGAGCAAAGCCTAGGAACCAATGCTGGTTCTATCATTAACTCCCCATATGACCTTAGGCAATTCCTTCTCCTATGTGGGTCTCATTTTCCTCATCAAGAAAAGGATGGAGAAGTTCACCTCTTAAGCCCTTCTAGCTCTCACGTTTAAGGAAACCCTCAGGGTAGTTCGTGGTATAGGGCGGCCGGAGTCCGAGAACTACAATCCCCACAATACTTCGCGCTCCTCAGCCCTCCCGCGGTTGTGGTTCGTTAGCAGAAGCGCTCCCCACAATCCTTTGCGGTAGCTCAAGATGGCGGCGCCCCGTGGCTCCCTGAGCGGTTTGGAGAGCAGTAGCAGCAGCAGCAGCGATGCGGAGGAGCTGGCACGGTGCCGGGAGGCGGCAATGCCGGCCTGGGGCTTGGAGCAGCGCCAGAGAGGGCCGGAGAAGCCAAGAGCCGGTAGGACACTCTGTTCTGGGAGTCTGGCGGAAAGGCGTGGGATCTTCGCCCGGGGTCTCAGAGATGGATGGTGAGGAGGGTGTGACGCGGACTCGATTCTCTCCCTGAGAAAACTCCAGGGACTGGGTGGAACTCCTATTCAGAGTGGGCAGGTGCAAGAGGGACGGTTGTTCCATTATCCCAGTCAGGGAAACTGAAGCACCTGAGTGTCTCTTGACTCTCTGCTTCCTTTGGTCCATCGTCACTGCCGCGCTCTGGCAGCCCGCCACCTCTCCAAGATGACTTCGACAGCCCCCTTACTGGATACCGCTGTCCAGCCTTAACCCCGCGTCCAGCTCATTCTCAGACCTTGGGGCTGCCAGCGAGCTCAGTCCTACACGTGTCTGACCGTGACTCTACTATCCTGAGAATAAATCCAAAGGCCTTCAACATAGGGATTCCTAGTCATGGGTAGAATCCAGAGGATCCGTGAATTTGGAATCGGAAAAATATTTCACCTTTACTTTCATTAACCTGCATTTGAAATTTAGCATCGCTTTCTGTCATGCATGTGAGCAAAAAACTACAGTCATTTGGGCAACACCTGTTACTTTGTCCTAACAAAAGCACAGGTTTTCGTATCCCATTACAGTGTTTGCGTATGTATCAAAGTATCATTTTATTCACAATAAAATATTGGGAAAAAATAATTTACACTCATCCCTGCTTTAAAATTGCAGTCATTTTTAGCCCCATCGGTAGATCTTAATGCAGTAATAAAGACAATATATTAATAAAGAAGCACATATAGTAATGTTGCAGAGTTCTTTTCTCATAGAGTCAATGAATCTGGCAAAGGGTGAAATGAAGTGAAGGTTTATTAAGGGAAGGTGAGAACAGAGAGGAAAGCTTTCTAGAGTGAGAGGGATCTGGAATGAGTTGCCACCGAGGGCTTTTATTGGTAAATATCTTGTTTATAACATTTAAGACAAACAAGATGGATTTGTAAATATTATGAAAATATCTTGTCTATATTTAGAACAAACAAGGTGGATTTGTTTTGTTCCCTGCTCTCTGGTTAATATCTTATCTATAACATTTCTCCACCTCTGGGATTTCTGTGAGCCTGGTTACATAGCCGCCTGAATGAGCCTGGTCACAGAGCCCCCTACCTGTCTCTCCCTACCTGGCCTCACCTGTCCCTTACTCAGTAATGTGCCAAAAATTTTTTTTAACTAGTAATGATAACTGGATTTCTGTATCATTGGTTTTCTTTGTAATTGTATGCATTGTGTTTTATGCATTTCAAACATTATTCTGGGGAGGATCCAGGCTTTACCAGACTGCCAAAGCAGGCCATAGCAAAGCAAGGTTAAGAACCCCCGCTTTTGTTTAAAAGAACTTACAAGCCTTTTGGTAATCTATTCCCTGCCTGCCTCTCCCCTCTCCCTTCCTCCTGTCATGCCACATTGCATTTCCCATAGGTAGACTCCAAACCATATTATATCCTCTCATCTCTTAACACCATAACTCAGCCCTTTTCTCTTCAGCTCTACATACAGGTCTTGCCTTTCCAACTCCATCATTCACAAGCAATGAGAATTTGGGCAAGGCATTTGTAAAGTAAGGGTAATGGTATCCCCTCCCCCCCTCCCCAAGGTTGAGAAATAACTGAGATGATACATCTACAATGCTTGGGCCATATTAAAGGCCCAATAAGTGGGTAGTAGTTTTGTGATTGCTCTCTCTACTGCACTACTTTCTGTCTCCTGCGTAACTCCTGCTTACCCTTTGATACAGCTGAGATAACCACCTCTCCAGAAAAGCTGGTTACATGTCTTCACAGTGTCACCATCATACCTTGTGTGATTCCCTTCGTAAATGGTGCTTCCTTTTCCCCTACCCTTGTCGCTTGTCTCATTTTCCTTTCATCCCTGCATCCCTACACTTGGGGGTGAGTTAACGACTGGCCTGACTCGGTCCACAAATATTTTAGTGAGAGGTTATGTCACGTGAACTTGACAGAGGCTGGGATCGGCCTGTCCCTTCACCATGGTATCTCCAGGGCATAGCACGGCGCTCAGGAAAATAGTTCTTACGTGAATGAACTTGCCAGAAGGGCACTTCTCTGATAAGTGAGGGGCTGAGACTCCAACCAGACTTCCAGTCCAGTTGTTTCTGCCTTGGCAGATGGATTTCTCTGTGGAGCTCTGAAGCAGGCCCCAGACAAGTAAAATAATTTCTGAGAGCCACAGTTTCCTCATGTGTAAAATGCCTGAGTCCTAGGATTGTTGTGAGTCTCAAACATGAACAGCTTTGACCAACAAATGAAGAGGTGCACATGGGAAAAGTGACATCGAAGATACCTGCTTTACGACTCACTGTTTTTGTGAAATCGTAAACCTTCTGCTGACCAAAGTAGATGTAGCTGCTGATAATAAGCCCTGTTACTTATTGAGCACCTTCTGTTTGCCAGGCAGAATACTGAACACTTAACATACGCTCTTGGACAATTCTAATAATAATAGCCACCACGAGTTGAGAGTTTATTTTGTGCCCAGTTCTTTTTTTTTTTTTTTTTAAGATTTTATTTACTTGAGAGAGAGGGAAGGAGGGAGCATGTGCGGAGGTGGGGGAGGAAAGGAGCAGAGGGAGAGAGAAACTCAAGCAGACTCCGCACTGAGCCAACATGGGGCTCCATCTCACAACCCTGAGATCATGACCTGAGCCAAAATCAAGAGTCGGACGCTTAACCGACTGAGTTACCCAGGCGCCCCCGTGTGCCCTGTTCTAAACACTTTGTATTTGTTGTCTAGTTTAATTTTTCCAGCAATCCATTCCAGCAATTATTAGCCCCATTTTACAGATGAGAAAGTGAATGCTCAGAAAGGTCATCCAGGGCACCTGGGTGGCTCAAGTCCTTAAGCATCTGCCTTTGGCTCAGGTCATGATCCCAGGGTCCCACATTGAGCTCCCTGCTCAGCAGGAAGCCTGCTTCTCCCTCTCCCACTCCCCCTGCTTGTGTTCCTGCTCTCGCTGTCTCTCTCTGTGTCAAATAAATAAATAAAATCTTAAAATTAAAAAAAATTTTTAAATTAAAAAATTAAAAAAAAAAAAAAAAAAGGTCATCCAGCTTGTAGGTAGCAGAGCCAGGCATAAATCCAGGTCTTTCTGACTCTAAGGCCATGCTATGAACTGCAGTTCTTGCCACTCCCTGCCACAGACAAGTGGGCAAAAGGGGCAAAACTCCCACCCTTTGGTCCATGACCATGTGGAAATGTAGGTCACTATGTTATTAAGATTTTTTTTGAGAAAGAAAGAGAGTGTGCACACGCGAGTTGGTGGAGGCATAGAGGGAGAGAATCTTTTTTTTTTTTAATATTTTATTTATTTATTTGACAGATCACAAGTAGGCAGAGAGGCAGGCAGAGAGAGAGGGGGAAGCAGGGTCCCTGCTGAGCAGAGAGCCCGATGCGGGGCTTGATCCCAGGACCCCGAGATCATGACCTGAGCCGAAGGCAGAGGTTTTAACCCACTGAGCCACCCAGGCGCCCCGAGAGAGAGAATCTTAAGCGGGCTCCATGCCCAGCCCAGAGCCTGACACAGGGCTCAACTCCACAACATTGAGGTTGTGACGAGCAGAAATCAACACTTAACTGACTGAGCCACCCAGGCGCCCCAAAGTGACTGTATTATTAATGTAACCCCTGATACAGCTCTTTAATCCAGTAATGAGCTCTTTAATCCAGTAATGATCACCCATACCTCGAACCACTTACATTTTGGGCAACATACACTTTGGTTACTTTATGTAACATTTCTTTCACACCACTGCACTAGCCAAGAGCTGGAGATGTAAAGATAACTCGAGGTGAGCCATGTGCTCCAGCAGCTTACAAATCCAGGGAGGAGACAGATGTGCAAACAAAGTGTCCAAAACAGTGTTAAACTTCACTATGTGCTCACACTAACTCTGGGAAATTGGTGGGCTTATCCCCATTTTATAGATGACAAAAACAAAGGCTCGGGGAAGTAAAGTGACATGCCCGGAGTCACAGTGGAAGATCCGGACCTGAACTGAACCCTGTCTCCTGGGGTCTGGGGCCTCATACTGTTGCTGTTCCAGGACATTACCTGTCACCGCCCTCGCTCTGTAGTCATGCCAGAGGAAATACTCCTCCTGCTTGTGAGTGTGAGCTCAGAAGGAAGGACTGGGTCCATCCCAGGTTTCCAGGTTCCCCAGTTCCAGGAGCATCGGGCACTCTGCATTCTGGGCTGTTCTCCAGAGCACGTTTGACACAGACAACAACGTGAACTGCGTGCCCTGGAGTGGTTCAAGACCATGGGGCCCCGCTTGGGGCCCAGAGTTACCAAGTGATCATTTTGTCCAATTGGCTCCCTAAAGACACAAGCACATTTTGTCCCATTACTCAAGTCAGAGACCTGAGAACCATCTTTCATTCGTCTCTCATGCCATCCATCTAGTCCATGAGCAAAATCCTGCTGACTTCTTCAAAATACATGCACCCAGAGCCCTGCCACTTCTCCCTGATTGCCGCAGCCCCCTCCTGCCCTCGCCCCACTATGGCCTGTGTCCACACCACAGCCAGAGACATGCTGGAAAATCCCAAGTCCGTTTATGTCCCTCCTCTGTGCAGAATCCTCCAGTGGCTCCTTACCTCCCTCAAGGCCCAGGTCCTCACAATGGCCCACCAGGCCCTTTCTGCTCTGATCCCCACAAGGTCCCCATTTCTGCTGCTCCCCCAACTCACTGGGCTGCAGCCACACCAGCCTTTTGGCCAGTTCCAAACTTCTGCCTCAGGGCCTTTGCAGGTGCTCTTCCCTCTACCTGGAAGACTCTTCCCCAGGTATGCACTTGACTCACTCCCTCACCTCTCTGAAATCTCTGTTCGTATGTCACCTATCAGTGAAGTCCTCCCTGACCACCTTAATAAAATGACCCCCCGCCTAGGCCCTCCCCCATATCCTTCCCCTGCTTTGTTTTTCCGTCTGTATTTATCATTATCTAATTTTATATTTTAATTGTGTGCTTTTTGTCAACCATATCCACCAACTAGAATTCAAGTTCCATGAGGGCTGAGATCTATGTCTAAATTGTTCATCAGGCACCTGGGTGGCTCAGTGGGTTAAAGCCTCTGCCTTCGGCTCAGGTCATGATCTCAGGGTCCTGGGATTGAGCCCCGCATTGGGCTCTCTGCTCAGCGGGGAGCCTGCTTCCCCCCCTCTCTCTCTGCCTGCCTCTCTGCCGACTTGTGATCTCTCTCTCTCTGTCAAATAAATAAATAAAATCTTTAAAAAATAAAAATAAAAGTAAATAAATAAAAATAAATTGTTCATCAATTGGAACACCACCTGGGTAATATTAGAGCTTCAGAATTTGGTTGAGCGAATGACCACCAGGCCAGGCATCCCTAGCATCTTGGCTTGAAAAACGTAACCTGTGTAATTGAGCCACCTTCTCTCTCCTCCACAGCACTTAGCACACAGCCAGGCACATAATAGGTGTGCAATAAACACTGGAATCAAATACACTTAGACTTTCTTGTTCAGCATGGTAGTTAAGAGGGGGCTCTGGAGCCAGATGACCTGGGTCTTGCCCCAACTCTGTTGCTTACCAGCTGTGTGACTCTGGCCAAGTTAGTTTACATCTCCTTGCCTCAGCTTCCTCTTCTGCTAAATGGATAATAACTCCTTTAACAGGGTTGTGGGGAGCATTTGGTGTGTTATACGTAAATCATGTCCAACGGCCAATGGATATTATTGTCATTTCCTCTATAAATGCCTCAATTTTCCTTATTTCTACAGATGCCAGAAATAATCGGGGGCCAGCCACTCAGCCGAGTCTCAGGTACTGTGCACGTTGGGTTCAAATTTAATCCACCCTTTTAACAAATAGTGGTCCCCTGCCATATGCCAGACTCGAGGTTAGACCCTGGGATGTCAGGGTGAACAAGACCCATGGAGTCCCTGTGCTCACGGTGGGGGGGTGGGGGTGGAGGGCAGCTGCTGAGCTGGCGGGAAGTGAGGTCCTTTCGTGTGTATTGTAGGCGTAGAGTGGACGACCATGAACAAGATGGCAATGAACTTCAGACCACCCCTGAATTCCGAGCCCATGTAGCCAAGAAACTGGGAGCCCTGCTGGACAGGTAACCAAAGATGTGCCTTCTCTTCTCCTGCCTCCTTTAATACAAACAGGGATGGCTCACATCGGCTGGGAGCTCAGGGTGTGCAAGCAGGCGCTGGGCAAGCACATGGCGTATGTCCCCTCCTGGCATTCATAACCAGCCCGTCATACAGTCCTATCACTGGCCTTATTCTGTAGATGAGGAAATAGGCTCTCTGGGAGAAGGAGCGTTTGCTTGAAGCCACAGGATGTAAGCACCAGGGCTGGGATTCAAACCTAAGTGCGTTTGGCCCTAAAGGCCACACTCTTAAGCACCGCATTATCCTGCTACCATGATAGTAAGAGGACCCAAGACGCAAGAGCTCATTCTCACCACAAGGCGGTAGAGACAGCCAAAACTACTATGTTGGGGGTACTTTCTTTATGCCCTGTGCCGTGCTGGTTCTCTTTCTTGCATTTGAGAATATGATCCGTACAGGTCCCAGGCAGCATTCCTCAAGTAGGCGCCAAGTCCAAAGCATGGCTCTCAAAAGAAGGGGTCCAACAGCAAAGAAGTTGGGAAACACTGCAATCTATATACCCCCATGTGCCCCTGGAGACTTAGATCCATAATAGTATATTCAAGGGTTTGAGAATCCTGCAGTCAAGAGACCTGTGTGGTTTTGCTTGGCCTGGCAGTTTCCAAACTCATCTGGCCACAGTGGCTTTGTTTCAGGGAAGACTGGCAAGCGTAGCATGGAACACATTTCCGGATACGCTGGTCTACATCCGTTCCTGGTTGGCAGAGCCCCGCCGGATTTTGAAAGGGAGATGAAAATGTTCGGGCCGTAGTCCTTCAGTTTATCAAAAAGACAAACGTGTCCTCCCAAAGTATAAACGAGCTGCTCTTCTGAGACAGAATGTCGGGCCAGACCTTCACAGCCTGAGCCACCAGTCCCCTCAGTACCGGTCCCCCAAATCGAGAATGTAGGGAACATGCGTAGGGAGGTCTAGTGGCATTTCAACACACGGGGGCAGTTTTTGTTCATGACCCTCTGGCTTCGGGGTGAACAAGGCCTGGCCAGCATCGCGGTGATCCGCGTCGGACGTTTCCCCAGGGGGACATCCCGCAGGGTACATGTCAACCGCAGTCAGCATGTTCCCTGTGGTGTTTCTGCGTTTCTCTGGAAAGAGACTGAAATGATACCCTAGTTGGTTCCCTGTGTAAGATCGAGGTTTCTCAGCCTTGGCACTCCTGACATTTCGGACTGGATCTTTCTTGCCTGTGGGGAGCCACCCTGTGCATTGTGGAGCAGTGAGCAGCATCTGTGGCCTCGACCTACTACATCCTAATAGCGATCCCTCCCCGCCCCCGGCCACCGCCACCACCAAAAATGTCTCCAGACATTGGCTCATGTCCCCCACAGACCGACATTGAAACACTGTGTCACGTACTGGGGTCGGAGTTAGGCACCTGGGCAGCGGCGGCTCTGTGCCCTCTCCCTGCTTTCCTGCACGGCACTCCAGGGGATGCCTTCGGCGTTTAGGGAAGGCAGTTAGAATGTGCCCAGCGCGCTGCTGTGTTTGCCGCCAGGACATCGTGAGAGCGTCATTCTCTGCCGTGCGTGGTGACTTCATCAGCATTCACCAGGGAGAAGCTTCCTAAGCTCAGTACTTCTCCCTGCTCATCTTGATGGCAGTGACCATCTTCATCGTCATCATAGCTGCCATTTACTGAGCACCTGCTTGTGGCCAAGCTCTCTGCGAAGTGCTTGATATCCACTGTGTCATTGCATCTCGTGACAACTCTAAGACGTGGGGTGACTATTCTCAGCGTGCAGGTGAGTAACAGAGGCTCAGAGAGATGAAGTCAGTTGCCAGAGGGGACACCACAAGGAAGCGACGAAGCCAGGATTCAAAGCCAGGTCTCTGGAGTGTAAATAGAGTCAGTGGGTTATATCAGTGTCCGTTTCCTGGTTTGTGATCCTGGACTCTAGTTATGCACATGTTACCGTAGGGAGGAAAGGGAAGGGTATATGGGATCTCTTTTATTTCTTACAGCTGCATGTCAACTCATGATTATCTCAAATTTTTTAAAAAATTAAAAATTAGGGGCGCCTGGGTGGCTCAGTGGGTTAAAGCCTCTGCCTTCGGCTCAGGTCATGATCTCAAGGTCCCGGGATCGAGCCCCGCATTAGGCTCTCTACTCAGCGGGGAGCTTGCTTCCCCCTCTCTCTCTGCCTGCCTCTCTGCCTACTTGTGATCTCTCTCTCTGTGTTAAATAAATAAATAAATAATCTTTTTTAAAAAATTAAAAATTAAGAAAAGAAACAAAAAACAGGGCTGCCCTGTTCTAGAGGTCGACCTCTGAACCAGTTCTCCAGAGTGGTCTTATTTCCCTTTTCATGCTTGCTGCCAGGAAGCTCAAAGCAAACCAGGCACTCTCTCTCCAGCAATGTCTGTCCCTCCTGGCCTGTTTTTCCTTTGTTCTATTTGAATTGCACTCATTTTGTGGGTATCTTTAAAACTTCTTCAACAGTTTCTGGAATGAAGTGGGGTTCAAACAAAAGTGCTGCCGTTTGCCCCCGACAGGGGCTGTTCACCATGTTGTGGCTATAGGTGTTTCCATCCTTAATCAGTCCGGCGTGCTTGCTGCTATAGCATTTAACATCACATGCCCCTGTCCCCTTCACTTTTAAAAAAATTGTTTTAAATTTTTAAAAATTTTTTTCCTCTTACCCCAAACCTCATCCTAACTCAACCATTTCCTCCTTCCGTAGGTCGATCATCATCTCAGAAGTAGTGGAGGAGCCAGCAAAGGCTGAGGTGCAGCAAGTCCCCGCAGAGGACGACGGTGAGCAGTCATACTGTCATGCCGGGTGTTGTTTCCTTACACACCTGATGTGTGTCTGGGCTGGCAAACCGTTTCTGTACACTCTCTGACCCACGCAGTCCTCTCTGAGGCAGGCACATTGATGATACTTACAGGGGGAGCCATAGGGAAAGCCGAGGCTCTGAGAGATGAAGGCACTTGCCTCAAGTGCCTTTGTGCATTGGAGCCCGAGCGGGAGCCGGGGCGTCTTACCGCCGCACTGCCCAGCCGCCCCGGCTGAGTCTGTCTGTCCTGTGCCCAGCCTACTTGCCACTCTGGAAGCTGCCTGAGGCAGAAGGTTCACCTGCTGGCTTCCGGTTCCTCTTAGGACTTGCTGACCTGATGGGGGCACCTGGTGGGTGTCCCCTCAGGCACCCTGTTCCCTGGCTCCGGCAGGCGTCACGCGTGCCTCTCAACACACAAGGCATCTCTTTGTAGTCAGCTGACGGTGATTCCTGGGTCTTTGCCTCTGGACCCGGAGCTCCTTGAGGGCAGAGGCGGGGCAGCCTTGGCCCCTGGGAGCCCCCCTCTCCCACCCCCCGGCAGTGCTGACCCCGCGCCTTTGGATTTCAGGCTTTCGCCTCTTCTTCACATCCATCCCCGGAGGCCCCGAGAAGAAAGCTACTCCCCAGCCTGGCCGAAAGCGATTACCTTCCGGCTCCAGGTGAGGTCTCACACCCTCTCCTCGCGTTCCCTCCTTTCTGCGCATTGTGTTTGCCAGTGCCCTGGAATAGCCGAGCAGAATCTGATCAGATCCAGGCCAAGAAGGAGCCTGTCAGGTAGCTCGAGAAATGGTGTCGGTGGGAGGGGGAAGAGGTTCTGTTGGGCATTGGCTTTGGATTTTTACTGCTTCTTGGGCACCATCTACTGCCAGACACCTCACTCCTGGGGCATCCCTGTGAGGCCTGGGCTTGGTAAGATCCCCATTTTGTAGATGAAGACACTGAGGGTCAGAGAGGTGAAATCACTTATTGAGGTCACACAGCTGGGAAGCAGAGAAACCAGGGTTGGAACCCAGGCCAGCCTCAC
Source organism: Potos flavus (assembly GCA_028534135.1). Taxonomy (NCBI): domain Eukaryota; kingdom Metazoa; phylum Chordata; class Mammalia; order Carnivora; family Procyonidae; genus Potos; species Potos flavus. The sequence goes on from CM052889.1 coordinate 66,227,520, forward strand.
TCCCAAGCCGGGGAGCTCTCTAGCCACCTCCCGCTGCGACCTCTTCTGTGTGGCTGAGGCCAAGGGCGGTAAGAGGCGGCTCCAGGCCCCGTACCCACTCCGTGCCCTCCCCTTGCAGCAGTGAGGACAGCGAGGAGGAGTGGCAGCGGTGCCGGGAGGCAGCTGTGTCGGCCTCCGACATCCTCCAGGAATCTGCCATCCATGGCCCTATCAGAGTGGACGGAGAGGCAAAGAAGAAGAAAAAGAAGTTAAAAAAGAAAGCCAAGAAGGAGGCCAGTGCTGAATTGGATGCCGCCACTACCGCCACAAGCGGGACCACAGTTGGGAAGCAGGAAAAGCAGTCACCCAAGCTCAATGGAGACCAGGCATCACTTGGGACCAAAAAGAAGAGAAGGAAGAAAAAAGCCAAGAAGACCAGTGAGGCTTCCCCATTCCCACCAACAAAGAGTGCAGTGGCCACGCCTGCAAACTGATCCCTGCCCACGGGCCCAGGGCTCAGCTAGCCCGGAGGACAAGGTGCCCGTCAGGGACAAGGCATTGCCAAGCCCCATCTCCATCTCCAAGTTCAAGGACTTGGCTGGCAAGTCCATACTTGGCCCATGATTGGGGCTTGCCCAAGGGTCAGAACAAAGACGGCTGTAGGGTGAGAAGCCTAATCGAGGCCTGCCCATCGGTGCTCCCACTGGGGGCTGGGGCAGACCTGTGGTACCAGAACATTCCATGGCCTCAGGAAAAAGGAGCCATCCACTTATTCAAGACCGTTGATCAGGTGGTAAAGCTTCTGTCTTCCCGGTACTGTCTGAGGAGAGCAAGTGAAGGGAAGGCTTTTCCTTTCCCTCCACCTTCTCAACCTGGTGTGAGAGACAGCCTTAAGAAATTGAGGGAAGGGCTTGGCCCAGAGGAGTTTTGTACTTCTGCCTCCAGGCCACACAGACTTGATATAACATTATCTGAAAAAGGAGAGAGATTTTATCCCATCCTAGGTTTCCAGAATTCTTTTTCTCCACATTTGTGAATATACCATGCATGATCATGTCTGAGCCAACCAGATAATTGGAAATAAATTGTCGCAAGACCCCAAACTTAACAAAGTGATCGGGGTTCTGCCTCCGTATCAATGCTGAATCCTGATGAGACAGTTTAAATAAACGTCACTTACGTGGAGTCCTCCTGCCTACACCCCAAGGTGTGTCCCCGCACCCCAGCCTCAAGACTTCAGGAAGTATCACAGCACTCGCAAACTGGGTTTCACACACCAGGAGTGTTCCACAGGGAAGAAGAGAAGCTCAGGGTTAAGGTGAAATTCTGGCTTCCTGGCCTTGCCTTCAAGGTTCCGCAGAGCAAGAAAGACAGAGGTGGGACGTGAGAGTGTATGTGCTGACCCATCTCCCTTCAGGCCCCTGGCCCACTTCCGCCTCCCTCTGCCCACCCAACCCCATCTGGACAATGTGTGGACAAACAAGAAGTTTCCAATACTCATTTCCTCTACTCTGTTCCTCATTTCCTTTACTAAAAGTTAAATAAATGTACAGGTTCGCCCTTAGCTGGCTGCAAGCTGCAGGGGGCGCTGGCTCTTCCCGGCCCCGTCCTCAGCCCCAGGGTGGGAGCGGTCTGCAAGGCCAGGTGATCTGCGGCAGCCCCAGGAGAGGAGGTCATGGGGCCCTGGGTTTACACAGCTCCCTTGTCTCTCCTGGGGGCACTCAGGACCTCAGGCTCCTGGGTGTGGCTGCGAACTGCCTGGACCTTTCCCTCCTCCCTCTGGGCACCTCGACTCTGCCACCTGCTCAGGCCTTGATGCCCTCTGAGCTTAGCAGCTTCTCCCCCAAACCAGGGAGGGGCTGCAGGGCCCCACAGGCCAGAGGCGCCGTCAGCTAGAATCCTGATAGCACCAGGCGCCGTCGCAAGGCTCCCATGGGGCAGGGATGACTTCCTAGCCCTGAGGGGGGCTTTCCCATAGAGGCAAGATGCCAGGCTGGCATTAGAAGGTGTGACACTCAAGGGAATGAACAGCTGAGAAAACTGGCCATCTTGGAGGCCAGGGAGAGGGATGGCCCAGGACGAGAGAAGCTGGAGAGCCGTGCATGCCTCCGCTGCTAGCTTGAGCTCTCCCGGGGGTGGGCATCTGAGCCCCAGGCCCCGGCACAGAGTAGCCACTTGGGGAAAGCTCATGTGATTGGGGGACAGGGGTTGGTACAAATGGGCATGTGGGTCTACAGCTGGAAGGGGAGCAGGGGGAGGGGCCTGATCGGGACACAGGGGACAGAATGGGGCCATGTTGACCCTGGGCTTCTCGGAGCTCAGTGAGTCACAGCTACACAGCCTCGTGTCCTGAGAAGTGCGGTTCCCTTGGGGGTTCCGGGGCTCTCCACAGGCACAGGCTGGGGGCACCAGAGTCCAAAGGCTGCCCCCTTCTGTTCCAAGTGACAAATTTGATCCTGAGCATCAGGAACAGTCTCTCCTGTGTCTTGCTCTGCTTCCCAGTTCTCCGCAGTCCCCTCTTGTGCACAGAATCAGCGCCCCTGAGGTCAGGGAGCCTTGGAACCCTTTCGGACGCTGATAGAGCAGAGTAGGGACCAAGGCACGGTTTACAGGGAAGGTCGCTGTCCTGTGGCAGTGAAAGTTTGACAGGTGCAGATGTCCCAGTCACCCCCCAAGCAGGCCATGCAGGGCCCAGCCCCTGGGAGGCAGTCGCCATGGTTACTGGGAGGATGAAGCCATCTGCGTGGAAATGAAGGTCTCGATGACACTGTGGTTGGATGGCAGCAGGTGGCTGTGGCCATTGTTGGAGTCGGAGCTCTGGTACAACACCAGGCTGCTGGACGACACTGCAGGGGCAAGTGAGACAGCTGGCTGCTGGCCAAGCCCTTCCTGACCCCGCCTCGCCCACCCATCCCGAGGGGCACTTGGCACAGGGGACATGGGGCCTTCACCACCTCTTGAACTGCCACAGATAACCAGACCCCAACACCAAACCTCTATGCTTGGGTCTCATCAACCCCCTAGCCAGGCTCCGGGTCCGCCCAGCAAGTGGCTGACTCAGGCCATTTTAGTGGAAACATTCGAGAAGCCCTGGTGAGATGGTGTGGCTAGTTGTATGCGTCAGCATTGCTGGGCAATAGTACAGTCACTGAGCCAAACGCTGACGTGCTGCAGTGGTGACGTTTTGTAGGTGTGGTTAACACCTGTAACCCATTGCGTGGAAGTGACGGAGATTTCTCTTGATGACATGAGTGGATCTCATCTAATCAGTTGAAGGCTTTAGGAGCCAAAGCTGAGGTTTCCCAGAGAAAAAGGAATCCCGCCTCAAGACTGCAGCATTGACTCCTGCCTCTGTTGCCGGCCTGCCGGCCTGTCCTACAGCTTTCCAACTTAGCAGCCCCACCGGCGCGCGAGCCAGGTCCCTAAATACACCTGTATATATGTAGCTGACCCTTGAATAGTGTGGGGGGCTGGGGCCACTGGCCCCCTGCACAGTCACAAATGTGCATCTAACTTCCGACTCTCCAAAAACTGAACTAGTGACAGCCTACTCTAGACCCAAAGCTGTACCAACAACCTAAACCCATCAGCACATATTTTGTATGCTCTATAGGTATTATATACAGTATTCTTACAATGAAGTAAACCAGAGAAAAGAAAAAGTTACTGAGGACATCGTAAGGAAGAGAAAGTACATTTACAGTCCTGTACTATATCGGCGTATAAGCGGACCCGTGCCGTTCAGGGCCCAGCTGTATTCCCGTTGGTTCTGTGTCTCCCCGGAACCCTGACTAACTCCAATGGCTAAGAGAATGGGCTTTGATTTTGGACCTAGGTTCAAATCCTGGCCCTGCCACCTAGGCGGTGTCAGAGGCAAGGCCAAGTCCCTCACCTCCTGAGCGTCTGCTTTCTCATTTGTAAAATGGGGATGATGACACGTGCCCGGGGGATAACGCATGGGGCCTGGCCCGTGGAGCCCTCAGTAACTGTCAGTGCAGCCACGAGGGCTGGATGGGGGAACCTGAGGCTCCCAGAGGGGGAGCAGCGGCCCGCAGTCACACACTTAGCCAGCGGTCACCTGCAGCCCCAGAGCCCAGCAGCCCGACTCCCAAGTGCCCACTCTTCATTACTGCGGACATAGGGCATCGGGGGAAATGAATGGGTCAAGGTGGACGTGGCGACCTGGAGAGCCCGCACTCTGTTGCTACATGGGAACACAAGTCTCCTAATTTTCCAAGGAAAGCCAGCAACCACGATTTCTTTGTGAAAGCTAATTTTTAAAAGTGGACAACATACTCAGACAGTGCCAAGCCCTGAGCCAAACTAGCACGCCTATGAGCTGCTTCTGGTCCACGGCCCGCCCGGCGTGCTCCTCCTTAGTACCCTCCACTGTCCCTTGCGATTACTTGATCTCTTTCCTCAATCGAGTCAGTGAGTCAAGTAAGATATACCCATTTTCCTGTGGTTTCGTACCCCTCTTGGCTGACTTCAGGGGAGCACAGGGTGCCCTCCCGTGTGCTGCACACACCTTCCTCCCCAGCCGAGGGAGCAGGGAAAGGCCGCTCACCGGTGGGGCTGGCGCTGAGCCGATGGGCTGGCTGCAGGTGCTGGATGCCGGCGGGGTCCTGGCTGGGGATGTGGATGGTGGTGGTCTGAGACGCCGGCGTGTGCAGCCCGGACTCACTGGAGGCCTCGGTGTCCGAGGCGAAGACCTGGGGGAACACAGCAGCCTCCTGAGCCCCACAGGGGTGCACTCTGGGGAGGGGCCTGAGCACGCGGCCAGGAGGGCCTGGGCCTTACCTGCTTGGTGGGCGTGAGGCTGGCCAGGGCACTCAGGTTGGTGGTGTCGGTGATGAGCATGGTCTGCGGAAGCAGGCCCGTGTGGGTGTACTGGGCCACCTCAGGCTTGTGGCTGTAGAGTGCTGGCCACGAGGGAGGAGAAGGAGGAGGATAAAGACACGGCACCCTGGGCCACACTGGACCCCTCCCAAGGGAGCCTCAAAGCTGGGAGCTCTGGGGGAAGTGGGGCATGGGGCCTCGTAAATGGCCCGATGGAGCAATGGTTGAGGACTCAGGGCAGATTTCCAAAACTGGGAGCTCCAGACAGAGGGGCTAGACCCTTTCCCCAACTACAAGACCCTGCTCAGGCTGGCTTGGTGGAGGGAAGGCTGGGGAGGCCCCGGAACCCACACCCACCACCCGGGGACGATAAGCGCGAAGGGCAGTGGGAGGCACAGGGCAGCTGTACTAAGTACAGGCCGTGGAGGAGGGGAAGGCTGGCAGCCCCCTCGGGGGGTCAGCAGAGCGGGGGTGGGCGGCATCGCTCCACCTCCAGGACACCCCTCCAGAATGTACCCCGGAGTTCCAGCGACAGCCCAGCCCCACGACGACGCACACACACACCAGCAGAAAAGCACGTGAACTGCGTATTCTCACGTCGGCTCAGATAAAACCACACACACGGGTACAGGCCCTCGAGCAAACCCACACAGATGCACAGGCCCACGGTCCCTCATCCCCAATTCCAAATTCCAGAAAGGTCTGAACACCAACAGATTTTCGTAAAGTCAGCACTCAAGCTCATTCGATGGCAAACCTGACCCGAACCCGACGGGAGGTTCTATAAGTCTTTAGGAACCCACTCCGTGGCCTTCTCCCTTCTGCAGAAGTCACAGGGCTTGGATGACGGGAGGCCAGCCCGAGCCCTCCCAGGAGTGTGATGGAGATTACGGCGCACACCCGTATCTCCTCTCTAATGTCAGAGAAGCAGGGATTCTGAGATACACGTGGGCCCACGCGTTTCAGAGAGAGGACTCGGACCTTCCTCCCACACGTGGGTGTGCACCTGCAAACACCAAGGGACACCCACGTGCACACCCACTCACAGAATCTCCTGTACACACACGGCCACACACATGCACACGCCGACACGTATTCCGGCCTCCAGACACGCATCTGAGCCCCTGCAGACCTCCTCGTCACTGAAGCACGCACACATGTGCCCCCCAACACACACACACACACACACACACACACACACACACACACACACACGCAGCCTCTCCCACCCCCTCCCCCAGCCTGGGGCTACAGGTGCTCACCGTGGGGACTCTGCAGCTGGGCCATGGTGGCCATGAAGGGGCTCTGGGCCACGTGGCTCTGCATGGGGGGCACGAGCGGCTGCTGGTAGGACGGGTGCAGCGGCTGGGAGAACTGGACTGGCTGCAGGGTGGTCAGGCTGCTGCCCATGCTGTTGATGACCGGCACGCTCTGTGCCTGAGTGGAGGCCAGGCCTGCATCGGGAGCAACAGCAGTCAGCCCGGCTCCTACCGCCTCCACTGCCTCCCCTGGCCCAGCACTGACCCCGGGGCACTGTCCCTCCCTCCCAGAGCCAGTGGGGGGGGGAGGCAGGGGAGAAGCAACCAGGAGACACCTTTGCCCTAGGACCTGGCACTAACTTACACGGTCTTGGCAAGTCACTCCCCCTCTCTGGGCCTCTAATTCATTATATGGGCAGGGGGTGTGTCCGGTTAGGTTCCCTGGAGCCCTGGGGTTCCACAGCAGTGCATAGGCCCTGCGGCTCAACTCTGTTCCCCTCTCCCAGTAGCTCCCTATCTGTCGTATATATCTAGCCTCTGCATAATGGTTCCCGCAAATAAAGTCTTTCTGGGCTTAAAACAAAACAAAAAAAACTAAAAACCTATAAGATTTTAATCTCCTTTTCCCTGCTCAGTTTTCCCATAGATATTTTGCCTTCTGAGACACTATATAATGTCCGTACTGTGTTTGCTGCCTGCCTTCCCCCCAGAGTCATTGAGATTTTGGTCTGTTTGGCTCCCTTGTGTATCACCGAGGTGGCATAGTGCCTGGAACGGTGCACACACTTAGTAAGTCTATGAATGAATGAATGAGTCCCAGTGGCTCCTCTGGCTTCTGGATTCTGTGGGGTCCCTGTGAGCCCTCCCACCCAGGTGCGCCCCCCATGCCCACCGACTTACCAATAACCAGGGTGGAAGCACCTGTGTTGGTGAACGTGGGGCCCAGGGAGGCAGGCTCACCAGGCCCAATGGCCATGACCCCAGGAAGCGACGCCATGATGAGATTCTGGGGCTGTTGGTTGAGGCCTGGGGAGGTCTGCTCCAAGCTGTGCAGGGCTGTCAGCGTGCTGACAGGGGGCAGGGGGCCCCCAGTGGCTGAGACCTTGGAGGGGAAACCAAGCTGAGCCCGGGTGAGGCCCCAAACTGTCTCCCTGGGGACCACTCCAGAATCTCCCAGCCACGGGACGGTGGAAGATGGGGTTGGACGGGTCTTCCTCACCTGTGGGGTGCGGGGACACTCACCAGCTTGGCTTCGGTGCTCAGCAGGCTGTGGCTGGGCTCCAGTCCCGTGGGGGACACTTGGTGCAGGGGAGCAGACACTGTCACCAAGGGGCCACCACTGCTTGAGGGTGCTTCCGCCCCCTCGCTGGTTGCTGGCTGTCCATAGCGCACACCTGGAACGGGAGCCGCAGCCGGCCTCAGCACCCCACCTCCCTGCCCTCCGTGGCCCTCATTACTCCAAACTGCCCCAGTTTGCTGACTTGCCCCATCTTTCTGTGTGCGGCCAGCAAACCTCACTTGAGCGTCCCCCTGCCGGGTCCTGGGCCAGCTGCTTCCAACTCCCCGAAGGCAAGACCTACATTTTAGTAGCTCTGTGGCCCCCGCTGGCCAGAGCTATGCGTGATAGGCGGGAGGTGTGCAATAAAAGACATTTGGGTCAAGATGAACCGAAGCTGATGAACTGAAACTGCAGTGAACGGAGTTGAATAGAAGGAACCAGAATTAGTTAAATGAACTGGAATCTGGTTGAACTGAACCCGAGATGAATTTTAGTAGATTGAGCACGATGGAGTTGGGGACACCCCCCTCTGGATTGCATCAAATCGAATTGGATTGAACTGAACTGAGCCGTACAAAATTAACTTAATTTCCTTGGGTTATATCTAGCTGGACGGAGCGGAATGGAAGGGAACTCCATTGGATTATAGTGAGTTTAACAGAATGGAATTGAACCGAATTGGACTGAAATGAATTGAGTTGATGTTAAATGAATGAGCTGAATGGAAGTGACCCGAGTCAAGTTCAGCCAGATTGAGTGGCATGGTGCGGTCACTGGGGTGGGGAGGAGGGGACTGGATAGAGGATAGAGGAGGGTAACGAGTAGAGGGGAGCAATAAGGAACCAAGCTGAAGTGCGAAGGAGTTTGGGGGGTTTCTGCTGTCGTACTCCCCAGCTCCCCAGCCTGCCCTCTGTCCCCTCTACCCACTATTTCAATACCCCTGCACACAAAGCACTCACCGTGGACCTTACTGGGGGAGAGGGCAGGTGGGGGCAAGCCCGGGGAGCTGTGGGCAGGCAGTGCGGGGCCTGGGCCTGGCCCTGGTGGCGGTCCACTGTATGTGTCCATGGCCAGCTTGTGACGAAAAGCTTCTTCCTTGCGCCGATTGGCAAACCAGTTGTAGACACGCACCTCCGTGACGAGGTTGGAGCCCAGCCCCTGGGCCTGCGACGGGGACACCCCTCTCTGGATGCACTCCGCCCTGCAGAAATGGCCACCCCTGAGCCTCCAGGCCAGGCTCAGAGGAACCCTCTCCTGGGGCTGGAGGTAGGGGAGAGAGTTCGGAGAGGTAGGCCTCTCCCTTGGTATTGAAAGCTGGCAGATCTGGGTTCTAATACCAGTGCTGCTGTGTGCCCCTGAGCAAGTGTCTTAACCTCTCTTAGTCTCTCCATTCATAAAGTGAGCAAAAGAGCCATAGCGTCATAATGAGGGTGAATGAGATGAGCAGCCCCTCAAGGACCGCCGGGATGGGTGGGAAGTGGGTGCTGGGAACAGAGCTAGGTTGCAGACACTGAGCGGGATTTGAGTGCTCCTGGGCTAACAGCAGGAGCGCTCAAGGACTGGGGAGCCTCCCTCAGAACCCAGAGCCACCTCCCCCAGCCTCGCCCCCGCCCTGCCCCAGCCCAGACCCAACCAGCCCTGCCGACCCACCAACCATCCTACCTATTGCACTCCTCCACCAATGCCTCTCGCTCCTCCTTGCTGGGGTTCTTCTGCCTCTCGTAGGCCTGGAACAGGATCTGCTGGGAGGCCGGGCCCCACTTGAAACGGTTCCTCCGCCCCTTCTTGGTTGGCAGCTCATCACCGGTGGGCTCTTCAATCAGCCCCCCCTGCCCTGCATGGGTGAACTCTGGGCACACACACAGCCGTAAGCAGGGTCCTGGCCACTCCCACCTGCCCACTTCAGTTCATCCGACCACACTCCTGATTCTTTCTCATTCCCAAGGTGTTGAGCCAAAGGAGCTTACAGCTAGAACCTAGAGGTCATCTAATCCAGTGATGACAAACACACAGCACGTGTGCCACCTGTCTCAACCCGTGCCCCAGGCAGACATCGCTAATCGACCCCTGCACGGTTTTCTACTGCCCCCAGACAGAAGCTCGTGATCCTTCTCGATACAAGGCTCCAGGAAAGCATTAGTGTTTGTTCAGACTTAAGGCATTTGCTCTCTTATTTTACAAATGAAGAAGCTGAGGCTCAGAGAGGTTGAATTTCTTTACAGGGCTGCACAGTAGAACAGAAACTTGAGCCACATCTCTTGAGTAGATTCAGAGCTATTTTAAACTTCTCAGACCTGGAAATCACACTTAACATGCAAGTGTTAGCCAGAAGAGGAGGGACCCGGCCAGCCCTCGTCAGCTGGTTCCACTTTAATGGAAATGCTTAGATTCTCCCTGAGCAAGGAACCGAGAGACTAGAACAGATAAATGCAAAGCCGTCTTTGTGGGAGGGGAGGCAGGGAGAGTGAGTGCGGATGCTGTGCCTTCACCATCCGAGTGCCCAGAGGCAGCAGCCAACACTAGTGCTCTGGAGAGAGGCGGGCTTAGACCCACCGAAAGCCAACCCTAGAAGCCACTAGAAGCCTGCTTGACTCAGATTCCAAAGTTCTCAGCAGCTGAGGCTCGGGTGGCCACTCACCCTGACTCGGTTGGCTATCTGGGGTACCAGACACTGTGACTTGGCCCAGAAAACTAAAACATTACAGCTTAAAAAAAATTATCCTGCCAAGGCTATCAAAAACAAGGAAAATCTGAGAAACTATCACAAGGCAAAGGAACCTAAAGCGATGTGGCAATGAAATGCACACCTGGAGGGGATCCTGGACCAGAAAAAGGACATTAGGGGAAAACTGAGGCACTCTGAACAATAAAGTAAGTACAGACTTAATAGTGTGACAGTGTTGGTTTGTTAATCGTGACAAATGTCCCCTACTCGTGTTAATAATAGGGAAAACTGGGTCTGGGGTAAACTGGATTTCTCTGTACTACCTGCCCAGAAGGTCTGCACTTACTCTAAAATTAAGAGTTTGTTCTGTGTGGGGCGCCTGGGTGGCTCAAACGTTAAGCGGCTCCCTTTGGCTCAGGTCATGATCCCAGGGTCCTGGGATCGAGCCCCGCATCGGGCTCCCTACTCAGCGGGAAGCCTGCTTCTCCCTCTCCCACTACCCCTGCTTGTGTTCCCTCTCGCACTGTCTCTCTCTGTCAAATGAATAAATAAAATCTTAAAAAAATGAGTTTGTTCTGTTATTTAAGTTTTACCTGCTAAGAAGGGTAAATTAAAGCCATGCTAGTTTTTTAAAAACACTTAGTGATAGTGCCTTCAAAGTATGTCATATACAGTCCCAGCCACCTGAGACCCAAAGGATGCCCCTGTCGGGTACAGCTGGCGGGGACACTGGCTCCTAGGGCATCCGTATATGTTGCTATTTCTGCACGAATAAGCAATCAGTGATCATCTTTGTAGGGAAATATTAACATTTTAGCATAGTGGCTGTTCAGTAAATGTTCATTAACCTAATAGGGTTTTTTGGTAGTTTTGGGGGGGATTTTATTCATTTATTTATTTTAGAGAGAGAGGGAGAGTACATGTGCAAGCAGGAGGAGGGGCAGAGGCAATCTCAAGGAGACTCCTCACTGAGCATGGAGCCCAGTGCAGGGCTCGATCCCAGGACCCTGAGATCAGGACCTGAGCTGAAAACGTGAGTCAGACACTTAACCAACTGAGCCATCCTGGCACCCCAATTAACTTAATGTTTTAATCAGCCCCTTGATAAAACCAATATCATAGTTTTGGGGGGGCTTGGGCAGAGGGAGAGAGAAAGAGAGAGGGAATGTTAAGCAGGTTCCATGCCCAGCATGGAGCCCGAGGAGGGGATCGATCTCATGACGTCTCGATCATGACTTGAGCCAAAGTCAAGAGTCAGATGCTTAACCGCCTGGGCCACCCCGGTGCCCCTACCAATATCATCGTTTTAAAAAATAAGTTCTATAAATGATCATTGCAGCTTTAAAAAGTTTTTTTGTGTTCAACAGAAAATGATAAATAGTAGATGCTCAATAAATATAGACTAAGGTGGGGCACCTGGCTGGCTCAGTCAGTGGACCGTGCGACTCTTGATCTCAAGGTTGTAAGTTTGAGCCTTGTGTTGGGTATGGAGAGGACTTAAAAATAAAATATTTTAAAAAGGATAAATAAATATTAAATAAAGTATAGCTTGCTCTCTCTCTCGACCGCAACTGCTCTCCTATCTCAAGAGTGTACTTTTCACTTTAATAAACTGTCCAGCTTGAAAAAACAACTTTTCAGCCTGTAAAAATAGATAAGTAAAAAAATTAAGTGAATATCAAATGAGTGAGCAAATCAATATGTGAATTGGAGGACATTAACATTTTTTTAAGATTTTCTTTTTTTTTTTTAAGATTTTATTTTTATTTATTTAACAGAGAGATCACAAGTAGGCAGAGAGGCAGGCAGAGAGAGAGGGGGGAAGCAGGCTCCCCGCTGAGCAGAGAGCCCGATGCAGGGCTCGATCCCAGGACCCCGAGACCGTGACCTGAGCCAAAGGCAGAGGCTTTAACCCACTGAGCCACCCAGGAACCCCTCTATCAAAGATTTTAAAGTACGTACTCCCTGACCCAGAATTCCACTCCTAGGAGTTACTTTACAGACATAGTCTCATGTGAGCACATATACAAAGAAGGATGTTCTTTGAAGCAGTGCTTATAGCACATTGGAAAAACCCTAAAAGTCCTTTGGTAGGGAGCCAGTTAAACAAATAATGGTACCTCCAGATAACAGAATAACCAGCAGCCCTTCAAAGAGCACAGAAAAGTGTATATATGTATGTATGTGTGTGTGTGTGTGTGTGTATATATATATATATATATATATATATATATATAATATATTCTAGTACATGCATAAAATATCTCTGGAAGGATGCATGAGACTAAGAATGTCCGTTAGGAGGACACCTAATTTTTATTGTAAACTCTTTATTTTTCTCTATTTTTTAAAACTAATATGTAGTACCTTTTTTTAAAAACATGGATAGTTAATAAATGAAACTAAAAAAAATTTTTTAGGGACACCTGGGTGGCTCAGTCAGTTAAGCATCTGCCTTCGGCTCAGGTCATGATCCCAGGGTCCTGGGATGGAGTTCCTCATCGGGCTCCCTGCTCCTTGGGGAGCCTGCTTCTCCCTCTCCCTCTGCCGGCTGCTTCCCCTGCTTGTGCGCGCGCTCTCTCTCTCTCTGACAAATAAATAAATAAAATCTTTAAAAGAAAATTTTTTTACACATAGGCTCAAAAGTCTGAGAGCGCACTTGGGATTTTGTGGGGTGTGAGGTCAGAGTAAGGAAACCCACCCTTCACTGAGCAATAGTGTGGCCGGTCTCCCGGGGTTTGCAGGGAAGGATTCGCCAAGCATCCACCTTGCCTCTGAGCCTTCACTCAGGCCACTCCTTCTGCCCAAAACACCTTTCCCTGTGTCTCCATGGGCCAAAATTCCACTCAGACTTTAAGACTTAGCCTGAAAGTTCTACTCCTTCCTGATGCCCTCGCCTCCCTGTGGAAGAACAGATTACTCTCTGGTCCTCTGCCAGCTTAATATTTTGAAATACTTTATGTAGTACTATGCCGCCCTGGGCCTGGCGTATGCTGACCACTCCATAAGCCCTCACTATTACTGTTGTTTGTATCGTATTGTAATACGTGTCTCGCTGCACCGTAATGATCTATTCTCCTATACAGAGCTCTAGAAGGCAGGGACCCAGTTCATCTGTCCTCACATGCCCGGGACCGGCCTCCCCCTCCCCGCAAGCGCCTTGTCCAGAACGGGTCATATGTGCCCAGTGAATCCTGGTGACTCCCTCTCAGCCGCCCTGTCCCGGTAACTCGGGGGAGAAGCTTCCGGCCCCCACCCCCGAGCCGCACAGAGTCCCGGGCCCTGCCAGGGAGGACGGGGCTGTGCTCATTACTTACGCTGGGCCACCTCTCGCTGCTTGCGGACGTACCAGGTGTACAGGGCGGCTCGCTTCTGTGTCTTCATGGGGGTGCCCTTGTTGAGGTGCTGGGACAGGTGCGACTGGTTGAGGCCGGTGGTGTCGACCACCTCCCTCTGTGGGATGTTGTGCTGCTGCAGGTAGGACTTGACCATCTTGGCCACACGCCATGGGTCCTCCCTAGGAGGAGGGCAAGGACAGAGCCTGCTCAGTACAGGGGGCGCAGGGGCGTGCAGGCAGGGCTGGGGGTTCAGTCAGCCCTGAGAGTGGGGATTGGGGGTGGAAGCAGGGGTGGAGCCCGGGATCATGCTCAGACTCCAGGACAGCAAGGCAAGGGCACTCATGCCAGGACATAGGGACAGAGGCGAAGATATGAACAGACTCCCGCCGGAAGCTGTACAAGCCAGAGAGGGAAGGCCCTCACCTTTGCGCCTCCTTTAAAGATCCTCCCCCCATCCTGCCTGGAAATGTTATTTGTGGCTATGTCTTATCCACTGTGACAGAACTGTAAACACTGTGAGGGTAGGAACTGTCCGGTTCTCGGCCCCCAAAATAGGCCTGACGTAATGTATGCCCATGGGGAATGCATGAGTGGATGGGCGGATGGGTGGGAGGATGGGTCAATGGAATGGTGGGTGGATGAATGCATGGGAGGGTAGATGGATCGGTGGGTAGGGGAATGTAGAGATGGGGGAATGGGTGGATGGGTGGGTAAATGGGATAGTGGATGGGTAGGTGGGCAGATGGATGGATGGATGGCTGGATAAATAGATGATAAATGGTGGATGAGTGGGTGGATGAATGGATGGGAGGGTAGGTGGATAGAGGGCTGGGGAGATGGGCGGGTAAATGGGATGGCGGATGGGTGGATAGATGGATGGATAGAATGATAAATGGATAGATGGGTGGTTGGATGAATGGATGGGAGGGTGGACGGATAGGTGAATAGGGGCTGGCTGGCTGGCTGGATGAAGGAGATCTACTGGGGAAAAAATGGGTCTGAAAACAAGGAGAGAAACACGATTCTCTCACTTTACAGCCAGGGCCACTGAGGCTAAGAGTGCTTGTGTTGTATCTTTTGCCCAAGGTCACAGAGCCAGCCCAGCAGAGTCCCGTCCCGCCTGGAGGGATTCCATTCTAAGTCAACCTATCAGGTAAAAATCACGTCAAGTCAAACACCGTCTGATACTTGGTACTAAACCCTAGGCTATGGCCTGGCCGGTTTCCCTATAGCACGGGAGGCCGGCAGGTCCTGGTGAAGGAGTTACAAACTGGTATTCAGAGCCTCCCTACAAAAAATACATATATTGTGTGTGTTTGAGCCCCTGAATGTCACTCTGGGCTGAGACTCTCTCACCGGAAAGACTCAAGGAACCTGCAGCCATCTGTGATTCACGTTCCCGTCCTCTGCCCACTGTGGGGAATGGGGGGTGGGGGGTCTGATTCTCTCCCTCTCCTGCTCAGTCCCGACCCTCCTCTCCTGAGCTTGTGTTACAAGTACGGGGGCGAATAAAAGCAGCTCGTACACCAGAGCTGGAAACAGGCAGAGCTGGGCTTGGAACCCAGCTCTGTGTGGTCCCAAAGCCTGAGGCCCTCACCCCTTTGAGCACTTTGCTTCTAAGAATTTGAGCTTTCCAACATCTGCACATGTGACAAGCGGCCCGTGTAAGGGGCAGCTCGTCGCCGTGTTGCTTGCCACAGCAAAATACTGGCAACGAGCTGAGTGTCCGGCAGAAGGGGCACGGCTGGCGGCGCCTCGAGCAGATGTGCCTGTAAACACACACGGAGGAAGCCCGGCCTGCCCCCTCCCCCCCGCCCCCCGCCCCCAGATGGAACAGAGCCTGGTGGGTCTGCTGGGCCGTTGGTGTAAAATCTGAAATGACACAGAAGAGTCCGGCGTGTTTGCTTGGGTCTGTGTGAGGTCCCAGAGCACAGAAGAGACTAGCAACATCAGTTGTCTCAAGAGGGGAATGGGGTGCCGGGGACAGGGGGAGAGGGACCTGTGTCCTCTGCTGCTTTTCTATCCTTTTCAAATAATGTAATATAACGTTAGACAATAGGCTATACATGCATATAGAACATTTAAAACTCAACTGCGAAAAAAACAGCAAATAAACCCCCAGCACTTTGAAGCCCATCTTGCCTTCTCTCCTTCTCTCCTTCCCAAGCCGCCAGCCTGGCCTTGCCCCCTTGACAGTGCCCTTCCCAGGTGGGAGGGCACAGAGCCTTTCAGCAGCTTGGGCCCCGTGACTCCAGCAGTTCCCATACACATGGGGAGGAAAGGGAGGCGGGGAGAGTTCGATCTGAATTGGCCAGCCGTCAACATGGCAAAATTGCAGTTGCGTAAAAATGCTAGATGTGAGAATTCATGTTTCTTGAGTACTGTGAACCAGGCACTGTGCTAAGGGCTGGTCACGTAAATCTTACCATAACCCTGGGAAGTAGGTGCTACTCGTACGCCCATTTCATAGATGGGAAAACGGAGCCTCAGAAAGGCGAGCACTTGTCCAAAGTGACCTAGCTGGGATTCCGGAATATCTTGCTTTGCCCGGATCCCCCAGAGCTGTGCCCGAGCTCTTCCTCCTCCCTGCCTTGAGGGGCTCCTAGGCTCCTCTTCCTCCACCCCTCCCCTGCGCACCCCCCACCCCCCACCCCCGCCGGGTGCCAGTAGGAGCCTGGAGGGAAGCGCGGTACAAAGTCCAGCCTTGTGCTTCGAGGCAAACATGTTTATCTGATTCTGGAGCCGGACTGCCCGATGGCCTCCCTCCTCCCCCCAGCCGCAGGCATCACCCTCCTGAGCAACCCTCCCTCCCTCCCTTCCCCAGAGAGAGAGAATGAGCTCAGTCTTCCTCTCAGCCGGGCCTCCCTGGCTCAAACTGAAGACTTACTGTCCCATCACTGTCCGTTTGACTCCAAGTGTGCATCTCTCTCTGTGCTAGTTTCTCTCCGCCTGGCTCTCTCCCTCTCTCGGTCTCTCCTGTCTGTGTGTGTGTCTCTATTGTGTGCTCTGTCTCTTCCTCCCCCCCACTCCCCACCACACACACTCACTCACTCACTCACTCACTCACTCACTCACTCACTCACTCGCCCTCAGTCTCTAGGGACCTGACTCTTTCCAGGACAGTCTCCCCAGCCCAGAACTAGCAGGCCACGTCTCCAGGTACTCCTGCTTTCCCTCTAATGGGTCTAAGAGTCGAGCCAACTGGGTTCCCATCCCAGATGGCGCCCTAGCACGTCCTGCGTGTGGGCCCCACGCCCTTCCGTACTTTGGGAAGCCCACAGCTGCCTCACGGGGCCCTTGGGAGGACCGACTGAGTTTCAGATAGAAGTGAACCACATAGAGCAGGGCCTGGGACATAGTAAATGCTCAGTAAGTACAACAGTTTGTCACCATCATCGTCATCATGGATGATGTGGCCACGGGACCCCCCCAGCCCTGCAGCAGAGAGGGAAGAGGGCCCAGAAGAGGTAAAGATCTGCCCATATCTCCTCCCCGCACCTCCTATAGGTTCTAGGAGGGGTCGGGCAGAGGTTCAAGACTTTGGGCCTTTGGCTTGCTGGGCCCTGGGGTTTCAGAGGGTCCAAGGCTATGGAGCTCAGAGACCAGCCAGAAGGGCCACACGTCTGGAGGGACAGTGGAGTTCTCAGTGCATGGGGGAGGGGGGGAGGTGCAGAGAAGCTTCCCATCTCGGGTTGAATCCCAGCTCTGCCACTCACTATCCATGCGGCCTTGGCAAATCACTTAACCGCTGCATGCCTCAGTTTTCCCAACTGTGATACAGGGCTAAAAAAGTTTCATAGGTTGCCAGGAGGAGAAAACAAGTTTAACACATTTGTAAGTAGTCCCGTGAGCTCTAGAGCACTGCATGGAAGTGAGTGGATGTGAGGTTAACAGCAAGAATGACTCGGGAGGATAAAAAGGGAAATAAACATATCAAGGACGGCACGCAGCCTCAAGGACATCGTGCAGAGTGTGGGATTAGGAGGACCCGGGTCCAAGTCCCTGATTTACCACTTTGTAAATTACCTTGGGCAAGTCACTTTGCCTCTCTGAGCCTTAGTTTGCTTATCCGCAAAATGGGACTATTACTCATAGCAACTGTTTACTGCACTTACATGCTATTTAACCCTGTGGGTAAGTGTTATGTCATCTCTGCCTTGCAGACGAAACAAGGGCTCAAAGACATGAAATCACCTGCTGAAATTACAGTGGGGTTGAGTCGGGATTTGAACCCAGGGAGGTTGGCCTCAGTCAGGGATATTAGACTGTCCCACCTTGCTCCCACCTTGCCCACTGTCTTCCTGGGTCTCAACGCCCTGGTACTGCCTGACGGAGAGGATCAGAGACCCTCAGGTTCAAGTTTGAGCCACTCGGGGACAGGGAGGACCCAGGAGGACACCAAGGAAGGAGACCTGGGTGTAGGATCCTCCCTCGGCCATAACAGCAGATGTCCCTAGGGCTTCAGGGAATCCTAGCCACTCATTCATTCATGCTGTGTTTTAGCCACTGGGCTGGATATCAGGGGCACGAGTGGTGAAAAGGCCACACCAACCTTCCTTTTGAAAAACTGTTTTCATGGCAGGAGACAGAAAACAGACAAAAACAGATAATCTTAAGTACAGTTAAGGGACAAGAGAAAGTAACAGAAGGTAGTGGAAGAGAGAGTATAGTGGGAACTACATTTAGATGGGGGCAGTGAGGGAGGGCCTCCCTGAGGAGGTGACATTTGAGCAAAAGGAGGAGAGGGAATCGGTCATGGGAAGATCTAGAAAGGAGTGTCCAGGCGGGAGTAGTACATGCAAAGACCCTGTGGTGGGAATCAACAAATTCCTTGTAACTGGAGGAAAGTGAGTGAGGGTAGAGGTCCCTCAAGAAGAGGTCAGGGAATTTGAGTTTTAGTCATTGGCCAGCTAGGGAAACCAAGGCAGAAGAGACTTGCCCAACGTCGCACAGTGAACTAAGGGTGGAAGTCTGAGGGAAGAGCTCAGGTTCCGGCTGTGACCTCAGGCACGAGGCACCCCAGCTGGGGGGCCCCCAGGACCCACCCTGCCTCTTCGCACACACTGTCTTCTCCAAAGAAATGGCATCCACGGGAAGCCCTGCACCATCCTTTCCAGCCTTAACCTCCCCCACCCCGGGCTGTCCAGGCCTTCATCAGGGGTGCCCACCCCACTCCCTCCGGTGCCCCAGGATAGAGTCCCCGTTTTTTTCCCCTGGGGCGTTTTCAGATCCCTTTTGTTACCTGAACAATAAGTAACCCAGGTAGTTAGTTATAAACTCCGCAGGAACAAGGAGCTGGTTGATAATTTATAGCAACATCTCAAATTTAAATGGAAAGTAAATAGCATGCTGTTAGCATTAAAGAAAACCCAATCGGGGCAGGCGGGAAGCACTCCAGCGTTCCTGCAGCTTGGGGTGCCTCACTCTCTCCGCAGCCCCTTCTCCCAGCTGGGAGGGAGCCCCTCTGCCCTCCCGGCTCTCCTGCTCCCTGGGCTTCTCCAGGCCTCTCCATCTCCCCCCACGCCCCCTCTCTCTCTTCCTCCACGGCTCCTCGCTCTCCCTCAGCTTCCAGGTCTCTGCTGGTCCCCAGGGAGCACTTTGACCTCTGCTCCCCCCTCAAGTGCTGTGGATGAAGCCTCCCCCCCAACCCACCATTCCACCACAGGGGCTGCTGATCCAGAGGCCCCACCCAGCCAGGTAAGAAAGGCCCTTGGCACCCCCTGCCCCCACTCCCACCTGAAAGCCCCCAGTCCCATCTGGGGCCCGGAGCAGGTCTGGCCCAGCCCCACCCTGTCCCGGTTGCCCTTGCCCTGGGTCTGGCAAGACCTGACTCTTTGCCCCTCCCCTGCAGCCCAGTAGGGCCCTTTGCCCTCTTCTTCCTGCCAAGTCAGGGGGCCCTGGCTGCTCCCCTGCCCCCTGCCCAGGCCCTCACAAGGCCGGGTAGACCCTGAGGCTCCCCCCACCTCAAGCTGGGATCAGGACCTTGGACAGAAAAGAGATGGTCCCGTAGAGAGCCTCTTTGGGGCTCTTCCTCCCACTGCCCAGTCATGGCAATTGAGAGCACGAAACAGAGTGGAGTCCCAGCTGGGTGGCCTTAGTCAAGCTACTTCCCCTCTTTGGGCCTCAGTTTCCTCATCTGTGAGGCAGAGTTATCCCTAGCTTCTTTCCAGCATTCACCTCGACATTATCGGACCATTTGCATGTGAAACCTCAGCACAGGGCCTGACTGTTAGAATTGGAGCTTAGGAGCCTTTGGGGAGGGCGGTCCCTGCAGCCCCTAGACCCCTTCCCCCCCACCCCCACCCCTGCTCGGTAGGAGGTTGGTTGGCCCAGGCCTCCCCAGGTCACCATCTTTACAAGTTAATGATCACAGGCCTTATCAGAGCCTTTTACCGTTTATAAATTTATAAAACAAAAGAGAAATAATAAAGCTCGTGGGTAATTAGTAACCAGGTCAGCTCTGCTGAGGAGAGGGGAGGCATCGGGCTCAGACCCACCCAGTTCTCTGGGAGGGGAGTTGGGGAGCCAGCCAGTGGATGGGGGTGCACAATGGGGAGACCTCTCATGGTGCCTGCCAGTGAGGTGGGGGGACTGTGTAGGAAAGGCTGTGTAGGAAAGGGGAACAGGTCCTGCCCCGAGGCTCCGTCTCCCTCAGGTAAGACCTGGACTTTCCTGGCTTAATGCTTGAGTCCCTGGGTGGCAGAGGGAGCCCCTAAAACCCCAGCCTCGGCCCCCCTCTTACTAACCGTGCTTCCTGGCCCCAGAGCCTGCAATCTGAATGCTTAGCAGGGAAGTTAGGGTTTGGGGAGTAGAAAGGGCCGTGGCGGCTAACAATTCCCACCCACCCTCCAGTTCTCCAGGCACATGAATTCTGGACGTGCCTGCTTTTCCCCCCATCTCAGAGCTCCCCTGGGGCATGCCCTTACTTCCCAAGCCCTGGGCTGAAAGCCTTGGCTCATGAGGACTCGGGACTTTGCAGAGGGCCAGGCCAGGGGCCGAGAGGCTCCAGGCTGGGAGCAAGGACGCCCCGGAGCTCTCGTGGGTCCCGTCCCGTTCCCATTCCCGACAGCCGGGCTAAAAGCTACAGCTCAGGGAACTCTGGACTCGGAAGAAGGGCTAGTCAGGAGCTGGGGACGCGGGGGGCACTCCCTGGGCTCCTTGCATGCTGAGGACAGGGGAGGGGTCCTTACTGCAGCAAGGTCTCCACCACGGCTTTCTGGTGGGCCGCCTCCTCGGGGCTGAGGTTCTCCAGCTCTTTGAGGATGGGTGGCGTGAAGTCTTCCCCATCGTCGTCCGTCTCGTCCTCGGAGCCCCTCGCCTCCCCCAGCCCATTGGGCAGCTCGGCCAGCTCCCCTCGACCGCCGCTGCAGGACTCCCCCTTGTCCAGGGAGCCATCTCCAGCCAGCAGGTAGGGCCCCGGCTCACCCAGCGCCTGGATCAGTGCCTCTTTGCTCAGGCCCGACTCGAGCAGGGCCGCCAGGAGCTCCGTCTGCAGCTGGCTCAGTTTAGAAACCATGGCTCCGCCACCACTGGGCCACGAGGCCTGGGGCCACCAAACCGGCCGCCTCCCCCACCCGAGTGGGCCGTCTCCTTGCTGGCCGACCGGCAGGCAGGCACAAACCAGGCTCCTTGCACCTACTGCCCCCCCAAACCCCACAAACCAAGCCCTGTGGGCACCCCCAACCCCCAACCCTGGCCCCAGCGGCCAGTGAATCAGGGCCCCTGCCCGCTCTGTTTACATTGGAGCTGGGGAAATTCTCCAAGGTTCATATTTATCCGTGTGCTTAGCGAAGGGACTGAACTTTGGACTTCAGCCCTGCAAAGTGCAGGCCTCATGGCAGCACAGAGGGACGGGGGAGCCGAGGCCTTCAACGGGAGTGGGCAGAGGGGAGGGGGGGAGGCGGGGGGCAGGAGGGCAGCCAGAGTGGAAGGAGCTGGGGGGCCACGGAGGCCCTTAGGTGAATAGCTTTGGGTCCTGCCCCTGAGGACTTTGTAGGGGGCTCAGGCTGAGACAGGAGAGCGAAAAAGAGCAGGTTTCCCTTGGGAACTGAAGCCGGAAAGCGTTCTAGGCAGGTGGGCCTGCTCTCCTCAAGGTCAGGGCTAGGTCACGTCTATTTTGGGTGCATGACCCACCACCAGGCCTCCCCGTAGGAAGGACATGTTGACTTAAGTCTACTGCGTGCTCGTCTATAAAATGTGACATTGCCTCATTGTATCCCCTGAATAGCTGTGAGCAGGTTACAGGGATTATCCCCATTTTACAGATCAGAAAACCAAAGGCTCTGAGAGGTTAAACAACTTGCCCAAAGCCACAGAGCTAGCAAGGGACCAGACTTGGAAGGTAGGAACAAGGGGAGGCCAGGCAGGCACTTGACTCACGTGTAAATTTTCAGGGGGCATCAAAAACCTCAGTAATCGAGAAAAACTGTATTTTTATACAATATATTAAAAACCAAAATTAATGCAAACCCCAAAAGAATAAAAAACGTATCCACACAAAAGCCTGCATGCGAATGTTCATAGCGGCATTATTTACAATAACCAAAAAGGGGAGAAAACATAAATATCTATCAATGGACAAATGGAGGAGTAAAGTGCAGTGTATCCATGCAATAGTATATTATTGGGCCACAGTCCCAGAGTCCTGGGATCAAGTCCCACATTGGGCTCCTTGCTCGGCGGGGAGCCTGCTTCTCCCTCTGCCTGCAGCTCTCCATGCTTGTGCTCTCCCTCTCTCTATCTGGCAAATAAATAAATAAAATCTTTTAAGAAAAAAAATCTCTCTCTGGGGCGCCTGGGTGGCTCAGTAGGTTAAAGCCTCTGCCTTCGGCTCGGGTCATGGTCTCGGGGTCCTAGGATCGAGCCCCGTGTCGGGCTCTCTGCTCGGCGGGGAGCCTGCTTCCCCCTCTCTCTCTGCCTGCCTCTCTGCCTGCTTGTGATCGCTCTCTCTCTGTCAAATAAATAAATAAAATCTTTAAAAAAAAAATCTCTGATGAACAAAATACTACAATTTTATTTTATTTATTTTTTTAAGTAAGCTCTACGCCTAACATAGGGCTTGAACTCCTGACTCCCTGAGATCAAGAGTCCCAAGCTCCACCGACTGAGCCAGCCAAGTGCCCCTAAAATATCACAATTTTATTTTTTTGACATAACTTTGGCTTTATTGAGGTATAATTGACAGATAAAATTGTAATATATTTGAAGTGTACAATGTGATAATTTTTTTTAAGATTTTATTTATTTATTTGTCAGAGAGTGAGAGAGAGAGAGAGAGAACAAGCAGGGGGAGCAGCAGGCAGAGGGAGAAGCAGGCTCCCCGCCAAGCAAGGAGCCCAATCCGGGACTCAATCCCAGGACCCTGGAATCATGACATGAGCCAAAGGCAGACGCTTAACAGACTGAGCCACCCAAGCGTCCCATTGTGCTAATTTGATATATGTATACAGTCCCAGTAATTTTTGGAGCAATTGACTTTTTTTTTTTTCATGAACATATAATGTATTATTTGCTTCAGGGGTACAGGGCTGTGATTCATCAGTCTTACACAATTCACAGCACTCACTATGTGCTATAGTGAGTCCAATCCCCCAGCCACCCCATCCCCCCCCTCCACTCCAACAACCCTCAGTTTCTTTCCTGTAATTGAGTCTCTTATGGTTTGTCTCCCTCTCTGGTTTCATCTTGTTTCATTTTTCCCTCCCTTCCCCTATGATCCTCTCTCTTATTTCTCAAATTCCTCCTATCAGTGAGATCAGATGACAGTTGTCTTTCTCTTACTGACTTATTTTGCTTAGCATAGTACCCTCTAGTTCCATCCACGCACGCCGTTGCAAATGGCAAGTTTTCATAAAATATCACAATTTTAAAATAAAGACAGGCGACAACCCTCACTCGCCTCCCCCCCTAATCCCAGCCCTGGGTAAGAACGCCTCCCTGACACACCCCCCCACACGCACACCTCTTCCCTGTTCCAGTCAGATCCTTGACAAAATTCCCGAAGAAGTTTGTCCCCTGGGGTGGCCCTCAGCTCCCAGGAGGAGGAGTGCCGCCATTTCCTGGAGTGAGCAGGGTGGTGGTGAGGGGCTGCCCCCCAGGGTTGCGGCATTTCCGGGAGGCCTGCACCTCAGGGCTCTGCAGAACTCAGATCATGCTTGGCAGCGGAGGAGAGGAAAACGTGCCCTTGGCTAGAAAACCCTCCCAGTAGAGCCAGGCCAGGCCAGCACTGAGCGAGGGGCGCTGCTTAACTGCGGTAACTGAGCTCTCAGGGCAGATCCGCTTTCCCTGTCTGTTGTCTGCCCCCCCTTACCTGGGGCTCCTGTCCTGCTTTCCCTGGATTATGTCTTTATTGTTCTACTCCACTTCTTGCTTTTTTTTTTTTAGATTTACTTATTTATTTTAGAGGTAGAGGGTGCAGATGGAGAGAATCTCAAGCCGACTTCCCGCTGAGCGCAGAGCCCCACATGGGGCTCGATCCCGCGACCCAGAGATGACCTGAGCCAAAACCAAGAGTCCGTTGCTCAACCGTCTAACACCGTCCACAGTATGTTACTACTGAGTACTTGAAATGTGGCTAATGCCTCTGGGTGAAAGGATAGTATTTGGGATGTATTGGGAGAGAGTGAACATGTTTTTAAAACACAATTTAAAATTTTCTAAATGAAAAATCAGAAGAATTAATCTCCCCGGTTTCTTTTTACTTTTGTAACAGTACTGCTGGGAAATTGTCAATTACATAGGTGGCTCCTTGTATTTCTGTCTGACAGCTGCTCTGTAATTGACTTCTGTGTTGTGTTTGTTACTTAGGGCCAGTCTCCCTCTGCTACAGTGTAAGCCCCCTGAGGGCAGGGCTTTCCTTGCTGTATTCCCAGTGGTTAGAATATTGCCTCCTACGTACATAGTAGGTGGTAAATAATTATTTGTTGAAAATGAATAGACAGCTGAATTTCACTGCAAACAGACCGTGTATACTTAGCCCTGCGCTAAGTATAAGCTTTAGTGATGTATTAGATTCTCACAACAACTCCACCTAGTAGGTACTGCTATTCCCATCTGCGGGGGGAGGGAAACAGAGGCTCCAACGGGTTAAATGACTTGCTCAGAGTCCCCCAGAGTCAACAGTCTGCCTCTGCAGGATGATGCTGGCAGTTACCACTTGGGAAGGTGGGACCCCCCTC
The DNA here is from genome assembly GCA_028534135.1 of Potos flavus. Taxonomy (NCBI): domain Eukaryota; kingdom Metazoa; phylum Chordata; class Mammalia; order Carnivora; family Procyonidae; genus Potos; species Potos flavus. Next base: position 66,252,056 of record CM052889.1, read on the forward strand.
ACCACTCTCCCAGTGCTTTTCCTCCAATGCGAGTTGCTCTGGGGAGCAGGCAGCTCACTGCTGGGGCCAGGGTTCTCAAGTCCAAGCTTAAGGACAGGGAGGATGCTGTGTTTTGTCCCTTCATGGTCTCCTTGGTTTCCTACCTGCAATCTCCTGCCTGGAGGCTGCCTGCTGCCCACAGCTGTCCGTGGTGACTTTTCACCTAGAAAAGGGAACCGGAGGGAGGGGAAAAGGGAGGGGCTTGGATTCTTCGCCCAGCGTTTGAAATCTAACTGCTGAGTCCTCCCACAGCCTGGTGGCTGAGCCTGGGACTCCACACTGAAGGTGGATTTGCTTGGGGGGCAGTGGGAGAGCCTCTCGCTCCCGCTACGCACAGAGGCTGCTGTCCTGGGTCCCCTGAGTAGGGGGGCTCCCGAGGATATGAATAAGAAGGGACGACGTCAGGAACGTGACCCTGCTTCCCCACAAACAGAAAAGGCTGTGCTTCCCCCACAATCAGGAGACAAATCTAAACTGAGAAGCTGTTTGCCTTCTAAAGAATGACACAGACCTAGTTTGAATGTCGTGGTCCCCACAGACCACCTCCAGCCCCGCCCCTGGGGGGCCTCGGGCGTGTGAGTTAGCCTTTCTCGACTCATCTATAAAACAGAGGTAGGGTTGCTTAAGACAACTTTTTGTAAAGGGCATGATGCAGAGATCTCAGACTTCCTTGGTTCAAGGCACCCAGTGTCTCCAAAGCACCTTGTGCTCCCGCCTGCACAACAAACAACATTCCTCCAATAAAACCTAACAGGTGTAGTAGGTATTGAGGTAAAAAAAAAACTCTTAAATATTTATGTCCTAACAGATTAGAGGCCACTTGAAAAATACACATAAATTGAAAGAAAAAATACTATTTTAGTTCCTTCTTAAATAATCCTAACTACATACTAATGGAATGAGAGCTTCTTGGACTCTACACAACTCAACCCTTGGGATTAGATTGGGCATTACCACCCTCATTTCCTGTTCCACAATAATTTTCGTATGATACTTGCTTTTTATCAGAACTGCCATAAACCCAGCTTTACGGAGTTACCACATCCTCCAAAGGAACGAAGCTCCAAACGTTGAAACTGCAAACTACCTTGAGCTAGCAGTTTCGCCCAGTGTCCGGCAGGTGTCGCTGTGGACCGCTCAAAAAATCCTTCCATCTGAGCGCTGCAGACTGAATCCTGCAGCAACGGGGACGTAGATACTCAGTAAGTGGTGGCTGTGAGCTTTATTGCCCTTCTCTCCTGGGCGAGCAGCGATTTGCAAAGGCAGAGTTCAGGTAAGGCATAGGCTTCCCCGTCGGCCTTGGAGACAGCACAGGAGGGATGCTCTTTCAGCCAGGCTCAGAGCTCTCTCGGAATTCAGCTACTACCCCCAATCCCAACTCAGGGCCCACCTGTATTTCAAACTCAGACCATTCTTCCTCCCAGCCCCACTACCCTTTCACCCTTATGTGAATGGTATATGCATTGTTCATCCATTTTCTCATTGAACTCCTCAACAGCCCCACAAGGTAGGTACTTTTTCTTTTTTAGATTTTGTTTGGCAGAGAGAGCCAGAGAGTGCAAGTGGAGGGAAGGGCAGAGGGAGAGGAAGAAGCAGGCTCTCCACTGAGCAGGGAACTGACGCGGGGCTCGATCCCAGGCCCCTGGGATAATGACCTGGGCCGAAGGCAGATGCTTAACCGACTGAGCCACCCAGGTGCCCAGGTACTTTTTTCTTTTTAAGATTTTATTTATTCATTTCAGAGGGAGAGAGAGCACAAGCGGGAGTGAGGCAGGGAGAGAGGGAGAAGCAGACTCCCCGCTGAGCAGGGAGCCTGATGCGGAGCTCAATCCCAGGCTCCTGAGATCACGACCTGAGCTGAAGGCAGAGGCATAACCCACTGAGCCACCCAGGCGCCCCGAGGTAGGTACTTTTCTCCCATTTTACAGCTGAGAAAACCGAGGCTCTAAAAGGACATATAAGCTGCCCAGCTGGTGCATAGCAAAGCTAGGATTTGAACCCAAATCCCTCTGACGGCAGAATCGAAGCCCTGAGCACTATTCCATGCTCCCTCTTTCTTTGAGGCAGTTTGCTCTCTCTAAATACTTGTTACTATCACTTTGGTGGTGGCGGTGGTTCTGGGTAATTCTGCCTATCAGCCTTGTTACTTCTGAGCTGGTTTTGTAGATTAAGAGACTAAGATGTCCAGGAACAAAAAATAATGGTCAGGAGCATAGACTCTCGCCCTGACTGCCTGAGTTTGAACCTGGCTCTGCCACTTACCAGCTGTGTGACCTTGGGCAACTTGCTTAACATCTCTGTGCCTCGGTTTCCTCTTGGCTGGAATGGGCCTGAAAATACTATCTGCACCCTGAGTTGTTAGGGGGATTGATGAGGTAAAACACACATGAAGCACTGTGCCTGGCATACCGTAAGCACACCCCAATACTGAGTGATTGTCAGTACGCGATTATTAACACAAGTGCCCCACTCCCCTTGGCCAGGCTGAGTTCTCTTCTTTTGCAAAAGTTCTCTCATAAGAATCCCTGCCACCCATCCCATTTGACTCCTAGGCCCTGATTCTGGCATTCGAGGCCATCGAGACCTGCGCTCCACCCTCTCCCCAGCCCCACTATTGGCCATCTCCAGAGCACACCTGGAACTCCCTCCCATCTATGCTTTTGCACAAGTTCTTTTCTCTACATGGTCGCCTCCACCTGTTCACCTGTGCTGAGGACCCTCCAGGGTCTCCTCCTGACCCCTTCTATTGCCAGCAGCTGCAGGAGCCTTCACCAGCCAGCCTTCCCTGCCTCCCCGGAGCAGGACCTGCAGCACCAGGAAGCCCCAGACTGAGGATTAAAAATACAGGTTCGTGTCTCCACACTCAGAGGGTTTGATCCGTAGATCCCAAGTGAGGCCCAAATATGCAAGCTCTTTGCATCAAAGGGCAAAGAACTGTGTTGTTCTCTGTATAGGTGTTTGAGAAAGATGTGGAAGGACACGCTCTCAGCTGTCCACATCAGTTACCTGGGGTGGGAAGGTATCTACAAACAAAAAAACAACAGCGGGGTTAGGGAAAGAAAGAAAAGAAAACTTAAAAAAATAAAGATGTAACTACGTGAGGTGATGGACGTTAGCTAAAACTATTGTGATCATTTTGCAATACATACATATACTAAATCATTATGTTGTACGCCTTAAGTACAATGTTTTATGTCAATTATAGCTCTACAAAACTGGGGGTGGGGATTAGATTGTAGTGATAGTTGCACAACTTTGTTGCAATATCTTAAAACCATTAAATTGATACTTTAAATGGATGAGTTATATGGTATATGAAATACATTTCAGGAAAGCTCTTAATAATAAAAAAAAGAAAAAGAGAGGAAGAGGGGTTGAGGGGGAGAGAGGAACGGGGGTGAGGGGGGAGGGAGACGCTTGGCTGGCTCAGTTGGTTAAGGGTCTGCCTTCTGCTCAGGTCATGATGTCAGGGTCCTGAGATCAAGTCCCGCATCAGGCTCCCTGCTCAGCGGGGAGCCTGCTTCTCCCTCTCCCTCTGCCACTCGCCCTGCTTGTGCTCTCTCACTCCTGCTCTCTCTCAAATAAATAAATAAAATTATTATTATTAAATATTTATTTATTTGAGAGAGAATGAGAGGAGAGAGCATCAGAGAGGGGAGAGTCAGAGGGAGAAGAGACTTCCTGCTGAGCAGGGAGCCCTCATGCCGGGCAGGATCCTGGGACTCCGGGATCATGACCCAAGCCACCCAGGCGCCCCAATAAATAAAATCTTTTTGAAAAAATTAAAAAGAAAGAAATGGCGTCTCCAAAAGACACTGTGTGTATAATGAAGTGTTTTGGTGTCTGTAGGTCTGTCGGGACAAACCGTAGGGAGCCGTATGGAAAGACGGTCTCCAAAGACATATCCGCAGCTACCTCGAAATAGTGGGATTTCAGGTAGTTTTTATTTTCGTGCTTATTCTTTTCTATATGATTTGAATAGTTTAACATGAATACTTAATTTTTATGTGAAAAAATAACCTTTTTTTTTTTTTTAAGTAATCTCTACGCCCAACCTGGGGCTCGAACTCATGACAGCCCAGATCGAGAGCCGCATGCTCTACTGACTAAGCTGGCCAGGTGCCCTAAGATAAAATTGTTTTTATTTGAATGTTAACTCCTCCCTGCCCCCCTCCCTACGAGCCAGGCTCCCCAGGCTATGCTAGCAATCACAGTCTGTTCCCCATCTCAGGTGTTCATCTCTGGACCCCCACCTGGTGGCAGAACCCCCGGTATGTCTGTTCCCGGACACACGGAGTTCATAATGCTGATCCTATGTTCCTGGGGTCTGTACGCAGCACATGCCCAGGAAATACTTGTGGGATGGAGCCCAATCCACGTTTTCTGAACCTATTTCAAGGTGTTTTGTCAGTACAATTAGATCGTAAACCCCGGGAGAGCAGGAGAACCCTGCCTTCTTTTTATTCTCCTTACCCCCGTCCAGTTCCGATATGGGCACATAATGACCCTCAAGGGCAGAAAAACACCGGTGAAGAGAGGGACCAGCCCGCCGTGCGCCTTCCTCTGCCTTGATGTCATCCTCTTCTTGGAAAGCAGAGGGCGCTCTACTTCCACGCAACAAAAATTTCCACCTCTGCCTCATCCTAAGAACTCGGGTTCACAGACGACAAACTTTCCGATTCCAAGGCCCCGCCCTCATTGTTCCAGAATCAAACTCTGGCAGAAATTGACAGAGAATCTCTTCTTTGAACAAGACCTTGGGCAGTTTTCTCAGGATCAAGCCAATTGCAGAATCTATCTCGCACAGCTCCTCGGGTGTCTCTGATGTGGCTTCTGCTCTCCGCGTGTTTGGAAGCAAAAGCTAGAGGCCGGAGAGACTTCCTGTAATACAAGGACCAGGAATCAAAGTGAACAGATAAATACATTAGCCAGGACTTCCTGTGTCAGCCCCAGAGCTAGGCAGGGCTGCTGCCCACAGACGGAACTTGCCAGCTCCGCTATGTATGAGCCGCGTGCCTGACAAGTCCCAGAAGCATTTTGAGCCTCAGCTGCAGAGTAGGGATAATGGGGTCCTCAGGGGATGGTTGTGATCATTCAATGAGATACACCGCTGTTGTGTCTCTGCAGCAAGCAGATACCGATGGAATGTTAGTTTTCAGCCTAATATTAAAATAGCTGATATTTTGAACACATACTATGTGCCAAGCCCCACCTTAACTTTATTGGCTCCTTTAACCCTCGCAATAATCCCGAGAGGTAGGTGGTGTTATTCTCCCCGTTTCACAGGTGAGGAAATAGGCAAAGAGAGGTTAAGCAGCTTGCCCAAGGTCTCCCAGCTAGGGAGTGGCAGAACTGGAATCGGAGGCCAGGGAGTGGTCACACCGAGGGACAAATGTCCATCAGTCATAGCCTCCGTCTAGGACATCAACCATTCCAGAAAGCATGGCTTCCAGAGTCCCCCCAACCCTGCAAACAGGGCCCTTGCGAGGAAACAAAGGGACAAGAGGGAAATCAAGCTGAACTGGGGTCCTCGGAACCTGACACTGGGGTCACATCCATTCACAGGCGTCCGCGGGCCTCGAGATTCACGGGTAATTGACAATCCAAAACAGATGGACAAACAAGAACCATGTGATCGTGTTTCCGGACGGATAGATCCAAATGAGCCTGGGAACATTGGTTGTTTCTGGTGGGGGCAACCCAGAAACCGGAGGACAGAGTGGATCGAAGGCTTCTCTTTTGTGCTACTTCCTGACAGGATACGGCAGGCACTCTCGGATGAGATGATGTCGGGGAGACTTTCCATAAAGGGGCTCTTTACCTAAGTGGGAGCAGATGTAGGAAAATCCAAGCGATGGAGTATCTGGGGCAGGGGCTGGGGCTGGTCAGCAGGCCCGGATAGGTGAGGGGTGGGAATGGCCTCCAGCGCTTTGAAAGGGCTGTCCCGAGGGGCTAGAACCACGTGACTCCAAGCTGGGAGGGGGGAGGAAGTAAATGCTTCCACCTCCACCGCGCTCCCGACCTGCCCTCCAGCAAGGTCTCTCCCAGCCACTCTCTTCCGCCACTCTCCTGCTGGTCTCTCCACTTAACCAAAGGCAACCACCAGACACAGAGAGACTCCCGCAGCACCCGGCAGGGTACAGACCGAAGACCACCCCTGCAGGGCAGATCAGACCACCACGCAATGGAGGTTACTGTGATACTGGTGAGCTAAGGCATGTATATTTGGCTTTCGTCCCTGGATCTTGGCACAGAGGCCCTAAACCCTTGTAAAATGGAGTGACGGGTGATAGGAACATCTTTTGTTCCACTATTTGACCTTAGTCCCCCGTTCTAGGTTTAAGACCTTCCAAGATCTTGGGAATCTCCAGAGGGATGAAATTGTCTTTTTGTATGTTAATGAGATGACTGATGACTGGTGGGCGGGGGCACCGTGGGGGCTCACCACCCGCAAGACCAGGACCAGATTAGAGGATTAGAAATTTCAGGCCCGGGGTTTTAGGTGTCTGCCTTCCACTCATTTTGTGATCCCGGGGTCCTGGGATCAAGCCCTGCATCAGGCTACCTGCTCAGCAGGAAGCCTGCTTCTCCCTCTCCCACTCCCCCTGCTTGTGTTCCCTCTCACTGTCTCTGTCAAATAAAGAAATAAAATCTTAAAAAAAAAGAAAAGAAAAATTTCAGGCCCTCCCACCAACTCCTGACCTCTAAGGAGGGGGGAGGGGCTGTCGACCGAGTTAATCAATGGCCAGTGATTTTAATCAACCACACCTACATCACGAAACCTCCGTTAAAATCCTAAATGAGAGAGTTGGGAGAGCTCACATGAACACATCCTTGTGTTCACCAACCCGCGCCACTCCAACTCCACGGGGACAGAATCTCCTGTGGTAGGGACTCTTTGGAATCCCGCCCTAGGTACCTCTTCCTCTGACTGGTCATTTGCATCCTTTATCATATCCTTTGTAATAAACCGATAATAGTCAAGTGTGTCCCTGAATCCTGTGAGCTATTATAACAGATTATTGAAACTGGGGATGGGGTCATACATGGGAGCTTCTGATGTGAAGCTAAGTTGGACAGACCTGTGGGTACCCCGGGAGCCAATATCCGTGTCTAACATCTGAGATGGGGGCCGTCTTGAGGGACTAAGCCCTTAACCTATGGGGTCTGCAGTAAGCCTGGGTAGTTAGTGTCAGAATTGAACTAAAAGCTGAATCTCTTACAGTCTTTTTTTTTTTAAGATTTATTTATGTATTTGAGAGAGAGAGAGAGAGAGAGAGCAAGAGAGCGTGAGTAAGAGATGAGCAGACTCCCGACGCAGGGCTCCATCCCAGGACCCTGAGACCAGGACCTGAGCCGAAATCAAGGGTGGGATGCTTACCTGCTCCAGGCTCCCTAGACTCCTAGAGGCTCATACGGTATTTCTACCTACAGTTCATGGAACAAAATGCAGTCACGTGGCCACCCCTAGTTGCAGGAGAAGCAGGGAAATATCTTTATTCTAGACAAGATCAGGATTCTGTTACTAAGGAAAAATGGGAAGAATGTCTATTAGATGTATAACTAGCTACAAATGATAATAGCACGTCCAGTCGTTAGGCCCTTACTATGTGCCGGATACAGTGTATCTGTGGTCGAACAAGATTGACCTCCGCCCCTTATGTAGCCAGGGACGCACGCGCACACACACACACAAAGACAGAGGAGCCATTTGCCCCTTCACTGTGCCCTGCCCATGTGAGAAGTCTTTGTAATGTGACCCCAAGCAGGGAGGGGTAATGTTCCCTTAGCATAATAAGGTCAGGGTTACTGGTTCTCACGAAATTCAATCAAAACGCTGTGACTTGGAGAAATATTAATTTCCCATGCAGATAGGGGGGAATGTTTTCAGAAGGAGATGGTGGCTGGAGATAAGTTTGATTTTATATACACTGAGACAAGAGGAGCCGCCGTCTGGCATGGAAACCCCCCACCATTCCAACCAGGCCCAGCCTCCCTGATCCTGCCCCCAGAGGAGTCAACAAATGGTGAGACCAAAGTCCCTCTGTTCCCCTCTGCAAGTCAGCAGAAACTCGGAGAAGAAAGGCTTTTGATAGTCAGCAGACTCCGGGAACCGTGCACTTAGCAATTTACAAAAAGGGGCTTTGGTGGGGACTCTGACATTTTTACAGAGATGGGTGACAGCTGGAGTGGCAGGAGGAAGGGAGGGCATGAGTGGTGGAAAGGTAGGAGAGAGAAGTAGGCGGTGCAGAGAGGAAGGGAACATCACAGGGCTGCCATTTTGCACAACTCCAGGGTCACGCCCGCCCACAGAGAAGAGAAGCCAGCACTGTTTCTAAAGGGCCTGTAGAAAGATGACACTCGACCCTCGACCCTCCGACCCTCCGGGAGGGTTGGTGGAGGAAGGAGCTCGGAGAGGGGGAGGTGGCAGCAGCGCCCATTCTCTGGGAAGTGGAAGCTATTTCAAGACTGCTTTGGGGTTCCTGAGGATCGGCGATGCGGGCAAAACCCGGGGAGGCTGGATCCTGGGTATGGAGTAGCCAGTCTGAACCAAGACACCCGCACCGAAGCTTGGCACAGAAATAGTGGTCTTGCCAGGCTTGGGGGCGGTTCCACAGGCTTGGACTGAGGGCATATCAGGGTAACCAGTGTAGGCGAAAGGCCAGAAGGCCTTCCTCAAACGTGTTTGCCTGTAAAGGAGTCCCATGACCTTTGCACAAGACTAAAAATAGGAAGCCGAGTTATGACCGAGCATGAATGCCATCCTCCCTGAACACGTGGAAGCCTTGGATCAGGAATAGTTGGATTTCAGATAAATAAAGCGCCGTTCCGTAGCATCCGTGGTGGAAATTCATACCCCCCGCAACCTGCAAGGAAATGGGGGTGTGAATTTTAGGTGGATGGCCAGACTTCTGCAGTGAGTTGGCAAAACTCAAGGAGAGGCACATGACCTTCCACAAGACCGCCCTCACCTCAGACACCAGTTGCCAGATTGGAGGGGGTCCCCAGGCCACCCTCACTTTGCCCTTTTTAAATTTTGGGAACAGGTTGGGGAATGGAAAAAAAAAAGGTCAAGACTGATCAAAAGTGTAGTTCTTGAAACAAGGGAAACAAAGTGAAAGCTATTAAGAAAGGGTGATTTTTTTTAGGCTTGATTAAAATTCTCCCATCTTCTCCCCAGAAACCTTATCCACCCACAGCCTTCCCCAGGTCAGCTAAGGACAACTCCGTGCCATCATTAGGAGTCCAGGTTCTTTTCATCTTCCTTCTCAGCAGTCCACAGCATCAGCTTCACTGAGTCGTGATTCCCCTCATGGTCACAAAGTGGCTGCCGCAGCTCACTGAGGCATCTTGGCCTCCTGGGGAAAGAAGCAGAGGGAGGAGCTGCTTACACCCATTAGTCTAGCCAGCTCTGAATCAACCAAGGGCAAAAAGGAGAAGGAATTACCACAATTGATTTAGTCTGATGGTGATTATCTCAGAAGTATAGTCCCAGTACCAGCAGCGTCAGCCTCTCCTGAGAACTTGTTAGAAAGGCAAATCCGAGGGCACCTAGTGGCTCAGTTGGTTAAGCATCTGCCTTCGGCTCAGGTCATGATCCTAGGATCCTGGGATGGAGCCCCACGTCGGGCTCCCTGCTCGGTGGGGAGTCTGCTTCTTCCTCTCCCCTGCTTGTGCTCCCTCTCTCTCTTTTTGGAAAAAAAAAATGCAAATCTTCCAGCAGAGGGAAGCTAGCGTTTCCTAAGCCTTGCAGGGGATTCTGATTCCCGCTCTAATTGGAGAACCACTGCCTTAAGTAAAGGTCTTCGTAAACCACCCTCAAGGTCCAGGCATAAGGGTGACTTTGGAGGAAGGTAGGTGAGTTGGCAGGAGGGCTGGCAGGGAAAGAACGCCCTCCCCAGTGGGCACTGCAGGTCCTGCTGTGGGTAATGAGATGACAGGGACGATGTGGGCCCAGGAGTCCCCATCTGCAGCAAGGAGACAGTAAGACTGAGGTCTCTTCTGCTACAACCCCCAAAGGAAAGGGATCAACCCACTGGGCAGAACAAGTGTCTACACATACATTATGTCATTGGATCTCACAGCGGTTCTTTAAGGGATGTTACAAGATTTCCATTGTAGCCCTGATGAAATTGAGGTTCAGAAAAGTCGAGGCTACACAGTTATACACAGCCATCCATCTGGGTCCTTTACGCCACGGGAGGCGGTCAATCTCCCGCCACATGATCAGCGATGTACCAATGGCGGGCGATTGGAACAACTGGCAACAAAGGGGAATATTTCGTGCAGAGAATTTTAACATAATGATAAAACCAGCTAAAAGTTAGTTTTTATCAAAATGCAATAGCAGTTCTCA
>CM052889.1:66262551-66278424 GCA_028534135.1 Potos flavus
GGAGAGCAGGCTCCCTGCTGAGCAGAGAGCCCGATGTGGGGCTTGATCCCAGGACCCTGAGATCATGACCTGAGCCGGAGGCAGAGGCTTTAACCCACTGAGCCACCCAGGCGCCCCCAGTTTTTGTGTTTTTTTTCTAATAATCATTGTAGTCTGCTTGTCGGGAAATTAATTTGGAGAATTCCCAGTGATATGGCTCGTCCCCAGCGCAGCTGGTCTCAGCTATCTTGGTTTCAAGTAAGTTTTTAACGATATCAAATCACTGGGGACGGTCGTGACACCAGCCCCTATGGTACTATGTGTTCCTCCTTTAAACAGTAGATTTAAAAACAAAACCAAACAGAAACAGTACGGTGATTATAAAGATGAAGAAACAGAACTTAGCCTACGTCTAATTCGGTCATTTTTACAAGGCCACTTGGGAGTTTTTATTTGTGTTTAATAACATTTAAAACGGTGAAACACAGTGTGAGCGGCAAGATGTACTAGTTTTGTTTAGTTGGTGCTAATTTTAGTTCCTGCATGATATTTTTACCGAATTCACTAATATGTTTAAAATTGAAATGTATTCCTACTTCTTAACCGTTAACTGTTTTAAAAGGAAAGAATGGGGGCATTCTCAGTCGATTAAGCGTCTGACTTTGGCTCAGGTCATGATCTCGGGGGCCCTGGGATGGGACCCCGGTGGGATCTGGTCCGAGCTCAGCACAGCGGGGAGCCGGCTTCTCGCTCCCCCTGCCCCCTCCCCCCGGGGCTTGCTCTCACTTTCTCTCTCTCTCTCTCAAATAAATAAATAAAAATCTTTAAAAAATACGTAAAATGAAATGAAACCATAACTCGAGAAAATAATGATCTTTATTGGTTATCACATGATTAATACTGAAAACAATTTTATCATCTAGAGGAAGGGAAGGTTGAGAAATGATGAATTGGGAGTCAAATATAGTCCATCAAATGTCTGAAGGCTATTTTCACGCCACCACTGCCAGTTCTCCCTTCCTGGCTAAATGGCCCTAATTTTTTTTTTTTTTCTCACTTCTCTTACCTCTAGAGCCTGGCGGGGATCATCTACGGTTGTGGCGTCTGGAACAGTAGGGTCCACAGCACAGAAGAGCTGGACGAGCTTTTGGACCAGGTGGGCCTAGATTCAAATCCTCAGTCTGGCTGTGTGATCTGGGGCAAGTCCTTTTCTTTCTGAATCTGCTTCCTTATCACTACAGTTTGATTAAAGATCTTTATAATCTTTTGCGGTTTATGTGAGGATTAGATGAGCTAATTTATTATTATTTTTTAAAGATTTTATTTATTTATTTGGGAGAGAGAGAGAAAACGAGTCCCTGGCGGTGGGCAGAGAGTCAGAGGGAGAAGCAGGTTCCCCCGCTAAGCAAGGAGCCTGATGTGGGTCTTGATCCCATGACCCTGAGATCATGACCTGAGCTGAAGGCAGATGCTTAACTGACCGAACCACCTGGGTGCCCCAAGCTAATTTATTATTATCAAGGTGTGCTTATTCATACTCTTTCCTTCCTCTCTCTTTCCTTCTCCTCTTCCTTCCCTTCTTTCCCTCTTCTTTCGTAATCCTTACACCTAATGTGGGGCTCAAATTCACAACTCAGAACCCCAAGATTAAGCGTTGCATGCTCTTCTGACTGAGTCAGCCAAGTGCCCCTCCCTCCCCACCTTCTAATGAAAGAGGATCCTTGCCAACTCAGCTCCATACCTGTCCTTCTATGATGCAGGATCCCAGCAACTGGTTTACATCTTGGGAGAAAAGTGGTCAAGGAGTTTGAGATCTGAGCCTATGTCTAAGGGACTGCCTCCTCCAGGGAGACCTCTGTGAGGGAAGAAATTGTGTTTTAAAGAAGTCTACTCTGCAGGGGCACCTGGGTGGCTCAGTGGGTTAAAGCCTCTGCCTTCGGCTCAGGTCATGATCTCAGGGTCCTGGGATCGAGCCCCGCATCGGGCTCTCTGCTCAGCAGGGAGCCTGCTTCCCCCTCTCTCTCTGCCTGCCTCTCTGCCTGCTTGTGATCTCTCTCTGTCGAATAAATAAATAAAATCTTAAAAAAAAAAAGTCTACTCTGCATAGAAAATGTGCTTACTCCCAAACCACACCTATTTTTTTTTAAGATTTTATTTATTTCAGGGGGTGGAGCAGAGGGAGAGGCATGGAGCATGGAGCCCAATGCGGGGCTCGGTCTCATGACCCTGAGATCATGACCTGAGCCCAAATGAAGAGTCGGATGCTTAACCATGTGAGCCACCCGGGCACCCCAAACCACGCCTATTTGAATGGCTAAAATGAAAAAGCATGACCATAACGAGTGCTGGCGAGGATCTGGAGCAGCTGGAACTTTCCCGGGCAGCTGTTAGAAATGTCAAGTGGTCTAACCACTTTGGAAAAGAGCTTGCAGTCTCTTAAAAAGTTACATATACAAATAACATACAATCCAGCCATTCTACTTCTCGGTATTTGCCGAGAACAAATGCAAACATCTGCCCACAAGTAACCGCGTGCCACACATGTTCACAGCAGCTTTATCCGTAGTAGCCGAAAACCCGAGGCGGACCAAATGACCATCAGCCAGTAAACGGATAAACAAAGCACGTCCTCTCCATACAATCGAATACGAACTCAGCGACAGAGTGAAGGATTTGTTCATGCGCCACTACGCGAATGAATCTCACGGTAATTATGCTGAGTGAGAAAGAAGCGAGGCGGAACTGGGAACGTACCATACGAGTTCAGTTCCATGAAAGTCTAGACCGTGCGAAGTCATCTCCAGTGATGGAAAGCAGACTGGCGGTGCCTGGGATCGGGAGGGAGGGCAGGCCAGGGACGAGGCGGGGATTACAAAGTGACAGGGAAACGTTGAATGGTTCTAGGTGTGTTCATTATCGTGATTTCGATGATGGTTTCACAGGTGTGTACTTATTGCCAACGCTTATCAAATTACACACCTGAGACATGTGCAAGTTTGTGGTCAATTACACGGCGACAAAGCTCTTTTTCAAAGTGTACTCACCCCTTTGCATTTTTTTCAAGGGATTGGGAAAAGATTTGAATTGCTTCCAATTACATTTTTTTTCTGCCAAGTCAGTCACCATGGAGAGACTAGGCAACCAGAAGTTCTGGCTATATTTGGCTTACATATATTATGCATACAGCTTGGGGCCCGCCTCAGTAAATAGCAGTGATGGGGATTAATAATACTGCACGCCAGGTATCCCCTGACTGGCACAGAACTTTCTATTTAGACCGGACGTTGCAAACTCCAAAGAGGCCGTTAGGGGCCAGGTTGGTAAACAAAGTAAGATAAGCGTTTCCGATAGGCAATGGCAGAGACGACGGAAAAAGAATTTACATCTGGTCCGAATGCATTCAAATTCTGAGTGCTGAAAAATAGACTTCGATTGGCCGCGTTGGGCAAGTCTCCAGGCATGGGGGCCGGGACCGCACTACCACCTTGCGGGGAAAACTGCGTGTAAGAGGGGTCCTTGCAACTTAGAGATTCCATAACAATAGCTAACGTTTTTACAAAAGGCTTTTATTTGGCCCTCCCTACAGCTCTGTGTGCCAGGTAGGGTTATCTAGGTTTTCTAAAAGAAGAGACTAAGGTTCAGAGGTGTCCCCAAGACTAGCCCAGGGCCAGTGAAACCAAGATTCCACCTTGCTTCTTTTCAACCCCACCTGGGTTTTTGTCCCCACCCGGCTGCACCTGCGATTGTCTGAGCTTTGTTTAACCCCGTGGAGTAAACCCAGGGAGAAAACTCAGCTTTGTCTTCTGTATCCCCAGAGCGGTCACTTCCTGGGGCCAACCTTAATTTGGAAGGAGAAGGACAACAGGGGGCCCTCTGGTGGGCATTCTGGGGAAAAAAAGAGTTGGAGATGCAAACAGCCTCTTTCAACTCTGTATTTTTGTTTATAAATTCTCTCTCTAAGGAGTTCGTCTGTGTCTGAATATCCTGGGATAATCGGTTAAGTTCACTTCAAGGAAACCATTGCATAAGAACTTAAACTTGTAAAATGGATCCGTTTATTCATTCCACAAATACTTACATCTGGTATGTGACCAGCTTAACAGTTCATAGGACGAACTAGATGCCAGGCACAGTTGTAAGTGCTTTACAGGTATTAGCAATTAGTCCCGAAAAAAACAACAATTTAGGTGGGTTCTGTGATATCTTGGTGCGCCTGGGCTGCCATAACTGAGTGGCTTAAGCAACAGAAATGTTGTTTCTCAGTTTTGGAGGCCAGAAGTCCAAGATCAAGGTGCCGGCGAGGTAGGTTTCTTTCTTTCTTCATTTTTTTTTTTTTTTTTTTTAATTTGAGAGAGAGCGAGAGTGAGAGAGCACAAGCAGGTGGCAGGGAAAGCAGCAGAGAGGGGGCGAGAAGCAGGCTCCCTGCTGGACAGGGAGCCAATGGGGGACTCGATCCCAGGACCCTAGGATCATGACCTGAGCCGAAGGCAGACGCTTAACCGACTGAGCCACCCAGGCGCCCCCCCATTTTTTCCTTCAGATTTTATATTTAAGTAAGCTCTACGCCCAGTGTGGGACTCAAACTCACAACCCCAAGATGGAGAGTCACACACTCAACCGCCTGAGCCAGCCAGGTGCCCCAAGGTAGGCTTGCAGGTAGGCGCTTTTTTTTTTTTAAGATTATTTATTTATCTATTTGAGAGAGACAGAGACAGAGATAGTGAGAGAGAAGGAAAGGGAGAAGCAGGTTCCCCATTGAGCAGGGAGCCCAATTCTGGGCTTGATCCCAACACCCTGGGATCATGACCTGAGTCAAAGGCAGATGCTTAAATGCCTGAGCCGCCCAGGGGCCCCCAGGTGGCTACTTTCTCACCATGTGTTCACGTGTCCTCTTTGTGGGGGAGAGAGTGAGCTCTCGGGTGTCTCTTCGATAGGGACACTAATCCTATTGGATCAGAGCCCCACCCTTATGACCTCATTTAAGCTTCTTTACTTCTGTAAAGGCCCTATGTACAAATAACCATTCATCGGGGATTAGGTCTTCAACGTGTGAGTTTGTGAATTTCAGTGGGGGGTGGGGAGGGGCAACATCCAGTCCTGAGCAGTTACTGTTCCCATTTTACAGATGAGGACAAGAAAGGACTAGGTATATACAGTATATATAAATGAATGCTACTCCTACCGTCCTGAGCTTACAGTCCAGCGGGAGAGACCAGTATTAAATTACAAAATTAGCTCATCACCGTGGAGGAGAAGCAGAGAGAGTTACATGAGGGTACAGCTGGGGCACCTTGTGTAGACTGGGGAGTTGGAAAGAGGGACTTTCCTAAAGAAGTGCTGGGTAGGCCTCTTTGTGGCATGGAAAGCGGTGTGGAACGGGGCACAGACTAGAAATTAAAGAAGTGTGGACAGGATGAAGAAAGCCACAAAAGACTGGAGAGATGAGCTGGGGCCAGACTCCGCCAGGGCGAGGAGGGGGTTTAGATTCACCCCTAAAACAATGGGGAGCCACCGAAGGCTTTAGGAGAAAGAGAAACGTCATGGGACTCATTTTTTTTTGGAGAGTAATCTGAATGGGATGAAGGTGGAGTGGTGGTTCGGATGACCTATTCTCTAGGACTCCTTTAAATGGACACCCTGCCCCCCAGTTTACCCCACCCTCTTCCATTCCCTACCCCCAAGCATAAACATCTTGCTTCAATTGCCACAATTTTTTTGCCACAAAACTTCAGGAGCCAGGGCAGTCACACCTAGAATCAATCATAAAGGAAAGGGAATGAGAAAAAGCCTGGCATATTTGAGTACCTACTATGTGCCACTTCATTCATTCAGAGGAGCCCCCAAGAGTTCATCAAACCCATTTCCCCTTCCCAGGCACTGACTAGACCACATTCCCAAGCGCCCTTGCATCTAGGGAGGACCGTGTGCCTTGTGCTACCAACAGAGTGTGGACCAAGGGATGTACCCTCCACTGCGCCTGGCCCTGGCCCGGAAGCAGCCCATCCAATCTTTCAAGTTCTCTGTCCTGTCTGCCGGAAGGGAACCAAGGAGTTTAAGACAGTGGAGCCTTATGATGGAAAGGAACCTGATCCCCGAGTCTGTGGATCGGCAGAAGGCTGTCTGCCTCTGCGTCAGATCTAGCACAAGAGAGAAATAAACCTTTGTGGGGTTATGCCAGTGAGCTTGTGTAGTGGTTTGTTTCGGCAGTGAGCCGATCCTGATTCATACGAGGTGACCGATAGTATGTATACTTCTAGTGCGGATGAGGAAACGGGTCCGGGGACGCTGATGAAGTACATTCAGGTCACGCCCCTCATAGAGTAGGGCAAGAATTTGAACCAGGCGCTGCTTGACACAGGACGTCGCTTTCATTTGTTAGTTTCTTTCTCCCTCCAAACAACCTTTTAGAAATGCACACAATGTCTTAGAGAATGCACACAGGGTTTAGTGTGAACGCAGCCTAATTCACTTATCAGTTCTCCACTAGTGAGAGTTTTTGCCATTTTTCCCCTCATTGTCCTAAGTAATCCTTCAGCGACTATGTTTCTAGCTAGACCTTTATGCGTAATCCTCAGTTGTTCCTTTGGGATAAATTCTTAGTGACGGAATTTCTAGGTCAGGGTGTTCATATGTATGTATATAGGCCTTGGAAAGCCAACTTTGGTAGCCAAATAAGTCCCACGCCCTGTCTTCTGCCCTCCGCTGGCTCCCTAGTATGTGGCTGATGATTGGAAGGCACGTGGAGATTTCTCTGACTTCTGTGACCTCAGTGTAAGGCATCAAGAAAGCCGGGTACAGGGGCGCCCGGGTGGCTCAGTCGATTAAGCATCTGCCTTCGGCTCGCGTTGTGATCCATGGATCCTGGGATCGAGCCCCACATCGGGCTCCCTGCTTGGCAGGGAGCCTGCTTCTCCCTCTCCTTCTGCTGCTCCCCCTGCTTGTGCTCTCTTGCTCTCTCTGTCAAATAAATACATAAAATCTTCAAAAGCAAGCAACTGGGTCCCAAACTGCTGGCTGTATGTGAATCTATGAAATCGAGCAAGGAAGAAGCGGGCTAGGTAAGCAAGCCCCGCCGACCAGGGTTTCTGCTACGGGCACTGAAAAATAGGTATTCCCCTTTCATGGACGTTTGGGTTGTTTCCCATCGCTTGGTATCATAAACGCTGCAGCAAGGAACACCCTTTACCAAATATTTGTTTAGACTCTCCCGGGGTGCCTGGTGGATAACGAGGATAAGGTAGAAACTGAGACATGTGGTTTGTGCCCTTGGAGAACTTAAGATCAAGTGAGGCAGAGACCACTGACAGTCAACAAACAAGTGAAGGATGTAAGGGCACAAAGGGAAGGGTTTGGGGAGTACAGATGGGGTGCCCAGTTACAGGGTCAGTGCCAAAGGGGACTTGGGGAAGGGCATCACCTTCTTCCCCATCATTTCCATCAGCAGAAGCAGGGAGGGGACATATCTGATATTAACATGGAAAATTTTTCAATCTCAGGCGAAATGTGATTATCTTAAGCTGAGTCTGATTCCAGTGCACAGAGATCCAGTGAAAGAGTGAGCCAAGCGGGCTAGGGCAGGGGAGGGGCAAGATAAAGTCTAGCCTCGGCCCGGGAGCTCCCCGTAGCTGGGGCAGAGAGCAAGGTGCTCTGGAGTATAAATTGCACCGTAGGCAAGAGGACCAGTCTTCCATGTCTTTCTATCAGCCATTGCCTGCAGGCTACTGGGTGGGGAGCACTAGGAGCTCTCAGAACTTCCTAAGTGAGGCAGGACCCCTCAGATGAAGGTAATTATCTGGAGAAAGAAGCTACGACCCTCCTGGGGGCTCGACAGTGGATGCTGGTGAAAAGCATCCGGGACAGAGTACCGAGAGCATCTTCTACAGCTCCCAAAGTGCAGCTTCAAGACAACCCCCTAGCCCTGCCCTTCTAAACCCCCTCGCCCCGCCCACTTGCGGGAAGGTCACAGAAGGCTTCTCTGCAAATACAAATGATTCTCCCTGGAGATCTGAGGGCTAGTGAGGAGTTTGCAGACCAGAGGGAGGAAGGAGAGGGAAGAAGGCTCCCAGCAAAGGGCCAGCCGTTGTAGAGGCTTGGGGTTGGGAGGGAGCGTAGCTCATTTGAGGAACTGAGACACGGCCAGTGAAGGGGAAGTGCAGACAATTGCGGTTGACCCAGGGCCGTGGGGCTGGAGGCAGGGTAGAGAGTGTGCTGGGTCTTCTGCTTTGTCCTCGGGGCAAGGGGGAGCCGCTGGAGGTTTAGAGCAAAGGAATGGCACGACCTGACTTCCATTTTCAAAGGGCCCATCTGGCTGCAGTGAGAACAGACCCTTGGGGGCCGAGGGCAGAAGCGTGGACTCTGGTGAGGAGGTTAGTGGTCTGGTTCAGGCAAGAAGTAATGGTGTCCGGGGGCGCCTGGGGGGCTCAGTCAGTTAAGCGGCTGACTCTTGATTTCAGTTCAGGTCATGATCTCAGGGATGTAAGATTGGGCTCTGCCCTGGGCCCGGGGCATGCTCAAGAATCTCCCTCCCTCCTTCTCCCCTCTGCCCCACTCCTCACTCTCTAATAAATAAATTCATTCATTCATTTAAAAATGTAATGATGTCCACACAAAAACTGTACCAAAGTGCATTGTAGCATTGTTCATAATGGCCCCAAACTGGAAATATCACAAATGTCCATCCCCTGGTGAATGGATAAAGAAAATGTGGTCTCACCATACGATGGCATATTTGGCCATTGAAAACAATGAAGTACTGGGGCGCCTGGGTGGCTCAGTGGGTTAAGCATCTGCCTTCGGCTCAGGTCATGATCTCAGGGTCCTGGGATCGAGTCCCGCGTGGGGCTCCCTGCTCAGCGGGGACCCTGCTTCTCCCTCTGCCCCTCCCCCACCCCTCTCATGCACGCACTCTTGAATAAATAAATAAAATCTTTTTTTTTTAAATTTGAGAGAGAGAATGAGAGAGAGTATGAGAGGGGAGAAGGTCAGAGGGAGAAGCAGACTCCCCATGGAGCCGGGAGCCCCATGTGGGACTTGATCCTGGGACTCCGGGATCATGACCTGAGCTGAAGGCAGTTGCTTAACCAACTGAGCCACCCAGGCGCCCAATAAATAAAATCTTCAAAACAAAACAAAACAAAACAATGAAGTACCGATACATGCTATGACGTGAATGAACCTTGAAAACATTATACTAAGTGAGAGAAACCAGACACGAAAAGACCGTGTCTCCATGTACGTGAAATATCCAGAATGGGCAAATCCTAGAGGCAGAATTTAGATGAGAGGTTAACCGGGGCTGGGGGGAAGGGAATGGTAGTGGGGGGTGGTGACTGCTAATGGATGAGGAGTTCTTTTTGGGATGATGAAAATAATTTGAAAATTAGATTATGGTGATAGGGCACAAGTTGGTGACTCTACTGAAATCCACTTTAAAAAGGTGGATTTTTTTTAAAGACTATATCCATTTATTTGACAGAGAGAGAGCACACAAGCAGGGAGAACGGCAGACAGAGGGAGAAGCAGACTCCCCGCTGAGCAGGGAGCCCGATGCGGGGCTCGATCCCAAGACCCTGGGATCAGGACCTGAGCCGAAGGTAGATGCTTAACCAACTGAGCCACCCAGAGATGTATTTTGAAGATGGTCCCTTCAGGGGACGGAGTGGGGCGGAGGTGGCTCTGTAGGAGTCCCGGCTCCCCGCCGAGGTAATCCTGGGAGGAAAGCAGCAGCAGCCATGGAGCCCACAGCAGGCTGTGGCCGGCTCCCCCGTCTGAGCTGCTCAGAGAAGGGAGACGTCTAAGATTGTGAAGCCTCCACTCCGTGCCTTCTTGGCTGCCTGTCCTTCTGCAATGAGCTGGCCCTCCTGGGCCCCCGGATGGACTGGGGAGCTGAGTCTCTAAGACTCTGAGCTGCCTTCCCAGCGTTTCTCAGCGCATTGTAATCCGAGTGCGTGGTCACAAGCTCGATGCTACACTGACCCAGCTGCCCTCCCCGCGTGGCTTCAGAGTCCCCAGGTAAAAACTTGTCCCCACCCGGCCAAGCCCAGCTCTTAAACAACACGGCCCTGCCTTAGACAAGGGTTTTTCTTCCATCACCTTACCTCCGTGCCTCTGCTTCCCCAGCCCAACCTTGTCCCCTGTTCACCTCCCAAATCATTGCAGCCTCTTGTCTCCGCTAAGTTCACATTCTGCTCCTGCCACGTCCTAGCTCCGACCTTGGGCAAACGACATGCTCCCTGAGCCTCCGCGTCTTCATCCGTATAATGAGGATTCCGTGAGATCTTACGGCACATAAAGTGTTCAGCCCAGGACTTGGCACAGAGCAATGCCCAATTATTGTTAAGGATGGTTTTTAAATTTTCAAAGCCATTTTATTAGATAATATATATACACCGTATAACATATTCAATCAAAAAACAGTTATGGGGGAAAAAAAAACAGTATGGAGGGCCTCCTGGGTACTGGGCCCTGTTATGGTTGCTGGGGGTACAGTGCGGACTAACACACACCCAGGGGCTGCTTTTGTACCTTAGAGAGAGAGAGAGAGAGAGAGGGAGAAAGAGAGACAGAAGACACAAATTTAAAAAAAAAAACTGACACTTTTCATCTCTCAGATGGAAAAAATATAAAGCAGGGAAGAGGCAAGAGAGGCAAGAGTAGGTATAATTTTGAATAGTCTAACTATAAAACTTCATTGAGGAGGTAACTTTTGAGCAAAACCCTGAAATATGTTATAAAACTTAATCACAGAATAAACATTGCCTGTGAACCCACTCCCTAATTTATGAGCTAGAATGTGATCTCTCCTGAGGCTGTTTTTTGTTTTGTTGTTTTAAGATTTTATTTATTTATTTGACGGCAAGGGAGTATAAGCTGGGGGAGCAGCAGGCAGAGGGAGAGGGAGAAGTAGATTCTCCACTGAGCAGGGAGCCCAGCATGGGGCTCGATCCCAGGACCCCGAGATCGTGGCCTGGGCCGAATGCAGATGCTTAACCGACTGACCCATGCAGGCGTCCCTTTTATGACTTCCGAAGCCCTTTGCCGCTCAGTTAGAAAACCTGCAGCAGGAGGTCAACATGTGGCTTGGCCACAAGCTCTATGTATGGCTTTTTTTTTTTTAAAGATTTTATTTATTTAGGGGCGCCTGGGTGGCTCAGTGGGTTAAAGCCTCTGCCTTCGGCTCGGGTCATGATCTCAGGGTCCTGGGATCGAGCCCCGCATCGGGCTCTCTGCTCAGCAGGGAGCCTGCTTCCCCCTCTCTCTCTGCCTGCCTCTCTGCCTACTTGTGATCTCTCTCTCTGCCAAATAAATAAATAAAATCTTAAAAAAGATTTTATTTATTTATTTGAGAGAGAGAGTGAGCGAGCAGAAGCAGGGGGAGCTGCGGGAGAGGGAGAAGGAGACTCCCTGCTGAGCAGGGAGCCAAACACGGGGCTCGATTCCCGGGTCCCGGGATCATGATCCAAGCTGAAGGCAGATGCTTAACCGACTGAGCCACCCAGGTGCCCCTCCGTGTGTGGCTTTGAGCAAGTCATTGGCCTGCTCAGTGCCTCAGTTTCTCCATTCTGAAAATGAAAGACAAGAGGCTCTTCAAGAACCCTTCCAGCTTACACGATGAGTCAGACTGTGTGTGTGTGTGTGTGTGTGTGTGTGTGTCTTCCCAGAATCTGAACCTCGTACCTGTGTTTGGTGGGGGGTGGAGGGGGTTCACTTTCTGGATCAAATATCAGATTTTATATGGAATGGAAGTATCAAATACTCATTCTCACCAAGCTAGATCATTTGGCTGGAACCTGTGGAAGCACAGGCTGAGGGCTGCCTACTAGGAGAGATGATCTCGACTTCATCTGGCCTCCAGCGCTCAGTGGTGGTTGTGGTTGTGGGCTAGTAGGTGTGGTCCCAGCCATCTACCTCCCCTGGCTTTCTGCCAATTTCCTGCCTCTATTTTTCTAAGCTTCTGGATGTCCTTCCAACAAATTCTTATCTGCCTAAGTTACCTAGACTTGGGTTCTGTTGTTGGCAACCGATGGGCTCAGACCTTCGAGTGGTCCTTTGTCATAACCACGTGTCTTCCTCCTCCTCCTCCTCTTCTTCTTTTAACTGTGCGTCTTCCTTCAAGTGTCGCATGCCTTTTTCAATGTATGTATCTTACGTCTTCCCTCCCCAGATAGAGGGCTATCTGGAGGACTCAGTGCAAAACTCAAAACAGTTGGTCTGTAGACATGGGATCCTTTCCAAGATTGTGGAGCATCTTCTAGTTCAGAGGGCCAAATTGTCATCCCGATACAGCCAGCAAGTGGAAATGCTTTGTTTGTAAATTTCACAGAGAAGTTTCCGTTTTCTAGATTTTCTTGAAGAATCAGATCTGGCCGCACTGACCCGCAGCCCCATGTGGTAACGTTTTGTTCGAGATGAGTCGCACCTACTGCCTTTAGATGGGATGTGACTTCTCCAGTTATCCACAGTCTCTACTCCTCCCTGTCGTCTTACGCCTGGACTGCTTCCCAAATTCATTTAAAGGATCTGTTTGGGTCCAGGAGGCACTTGAGTTTGCACCCCTTGTTCAGGTGAGTGGAATGTTGTGATTCATGCCTCGTTTTCCTTGAGCGTGCGTCTTAAGGCCACAACTGGGGCCAGGACATGGCAGGATGAGATGAGCACGGACTCTGGAATCATTTACTAGCTGTATAACCCTAGAAAGGCCCCTTCACCTCTCGGACCCGCAGTCTCCTCCACTCTGAAATGGAAATCATGTACAACAATGTAAAAAAAGGTGAGGCTGATAGACCATGACACAGAGTAGGGGTTCACTAAAGGTTTGGGGAAGAGTTAGCGGAATCTGAGATCTTACGTTTGGAAGGGCCCAGCAGGCTGCTTGGCTCACAGTGGGTGCTTAGGAAACGTGCCTTCTCTTCGCCCAGCTTCTCGACTGCTGGCTTCCTGGGTAGGGATGTTTTGGCCTAGCGAGGGCAGAACAGAAGCCCCCCCGTGGGCTAGAACTAGACGGGTTCCCAAATAGCTATGGAATAGGAGATAGGAGGGAGTGGGCATGACACCTCCTGGAATATGGCCGGGTCTCCCCGCCTCCCGCCCCCGATCTGCATGGGACCAATGGGGCTTTGTGGGAAAGGACTGACTCCCTGTCCAGGTGTCTGAACCCGGGATTCAGACAGGGTCAGACCAGCCGCACAGCGCTGCCAGGCGGCAGACGTGACACACGGAGCGAGGAACGGCGCTTGAGAGAGAAAATCGAGGGAGGAAGACGCCAGGCACAGAGGGCCTGACAGAGGGCTAGGCTGCAAGATTGGCGGAACAGTGCGCTCAGCCCTTGTTTGCTCTGGGATGACAAGGCTGTGGAGTGAAGGCAAGTAGGGTCCGAAGAGTCCTTCCAAGGGATCCCACTCCCCAAAGAGCTCATCAGCGGGGACACTGTAGGGGCTTGGCCAGAGAGAGGGGTGAGCAGGTAGGCAGGCCCTGAGGGACATCAGCAGTGGGGTAGTGCCTGAGTCCCACAGATGTCCTTTCAGGGTAGAGAGGGGCCCCTGGCCGGCAGGCAGCAGCTCCGGCCACATCTGAGGCAGCTTCTCCCGTTCTGGACCTCGGAGAGAGCCACAGCCCCGATCAGAGCCCAGAGCATCGCTGGAATGCTTGGCGAAGGGGACCCACGTCCAAGTCAGGACTTCCGGCCGGCCGGCTCTGGGGGTGGGGAGGTCAGGGGGTGCTTGGAGCACCAAGGCCGTAGGTGGAGGCGTGGCTGGGACCGAGGCCTGTCGTACTTGCCGCTCCCCCGCAGCTCAGCACCTGCCGGGTGCCCAGCTCCATTCTAGGCGGCCGTCCAGGGAGGAGCGGCCCGCGGGAGCGGCAAGGCAGCGGGGAGATAACAAGCAGGTGCATCGTGTGGGTCAGAGTGAATCCGTGGTGAAGAAGAAAATGCGATGTCCTAGAGTGGCTGGGCTGGGTGGGGCCGGGTGACCACGGCAGATGTGGTCATTTGTGTCACCATGGGCTGAGCTCCCAGGCCTTGCCCTGTTGGGGCCCCTATCCCCCCTTGGAAGTCAGGTCCACTGAAGGCTTGCCCAGGAGGGCAGGCCAGCTCTGCAGCCCCCTCGGCAAGCCAACCGTAGGAGTCTCACCTGAGAATGAGGCCAAGTGGGTGGGTGTCCTCTGAACCACGGGTGGGGTTTGCGATGTGCCCCTCCCTGCCGGAGGTGCGCCCAGAGTCCAGCGTGGGGGCATCACCTCTGACTCATCTCAGGCGGAGCTGGGGAGCCACCTGCTACGCCCCACTCCACCGCACCCCACACCGCCCTGGCCCCGGGACCCTGGGAGGGGATCTGACCCGAGAAGCTCACAGAAATAGGGGGGGCTATTGATCACTGGGGCAGGAGCCCTACCCCCCACCCCGCACCCCGCCCCCGCCCCCACAGCGACCATGATGAAATTTAAGGTTTGTTTCCTCTCCTTCCTGTGGGAAAGGGGTGTGGTCCTTGAGGACACGATGTCAGCATTTCTTAGGGGACTGGCTTGGGGTTGTGTTGCTGTGTCTGAAACGCTTGGTCTACGAGGAGGCCAGCTGGCAGCCGCCCCACCAGCAATCGCCAGTCTTCTTTCCTTCTTCTGCAGAAGGGCCTCCTTCAAAATCCACTTGGTTTTTCCCTTTGCACCCCGATCTTACTCACTCCCCCCAGACCCTCCGTTCCGCTTCCTGGGAAGCTGCCTTTCCCTGGGTTCAAAGCCCGGCCTCGCTGTCCATTTCTCACGTGTCTGCCCTTCGAGGCCCCCTTTACCTTCTCTGCGTTTCGGCTTCCTCCACAGTAAAATCGGGACAGAGTCTAGCCTCACAGGGTTGTTGTCATATTTTTCAGCCAGCAAAGACTGTATGCCTTAAGAGATATAAAGCATTTTGAACAGTAGCTGGCCCATAATACCACTCAGTAAATGGTATTTGTTTTACTATTATCATGATTAAATATTGACCCGGTGTCTGTTCTGCTGGGCCTGGGGGTTCCATGCTGAGGAAAACAGACACCTTACAGTAGATGGAGTGCTTTCACATACAGTATTGGGGCGCCTGGGGAGCTCAGTCGGTTAAGGGTCCGACTCTTGATTTCAGCTGGGGTCGTGATCTCAGGGTCGGGGGATTGCCGTGTCAGACTGTGCGCTCAGAAGCATGGAATCTGCTTGAGATTCTCCCTCTCCCTCTGCCCCTCCCCCACCTCAAATGAATAAATAAATAGATAAAATCTTAAAAAAAAAAAAAGAATGCGTAGCACCTGGCCCATAGAGGGTCCCCAGTGAACGGGGGTGGTCCTCCTCCCTTCCTTCTTAGGAACCAGCCCTGGGAACCCGCTGGTCCTCAGTGTCCCCTGAAACCCACAGACCTGACATGCGATGGAGGTTGAACGAATGCTTTGGCCGGCAGAGGAGCCCCAGGAGTGCGCCTGGTCCTAGTCACCTTGGGGTGTGTCATGTGCCGCATGGGAAAGGCTTCTCTGGGGAGGAGTCTTATAGGGATGTCTGCCGGCCGGGGCAAGCTTCAGGGGTGATGGGCGAGTCTTCCCTATGGCCCCCAGCTGCTCAGCCGGTGTCTAGAAATAGGGCGCTAGAAGCTTGCCTTCCTGGGAACTTCTTGGTCCGGCCTGGATTCCCCTTCGGACACTGACTCAGGCCCGACTCTCGGGAGCAGGGGTGGTCAGTTCCAGCCATGTAAGTCTGGTTTTGCGATTTGTACCCCCTAGTCTGGTATTCGAAGTTATCACTCAGGGCTTCAGTGAAGGCGTGGCCTAGAGGGTCCAGCTCACAGGCAGGCAGGGGCACAGCTGGACGCCGAGGCCATTCTAGTCACTTCTAAGAAGTTCTTCAAGGTCTGAGCTCAGTTGAAAAACGCTTCCTGCTCTA
>CM052889.1:66278924-66307809 GCA_028534135.1 Potos flavus
CAGGCAGCTTTCTAGGTTCTGACAGTTACCATAGGTAATTATCCATGTAAGGTACACGTTTAATTCTCACCAGTCCCTGAAGTAGGTGACCATTCTCTGTTTTATGGAGGAGGAAACAGGCTGAGGAGGCCACGTGATTTGTCCAACCTACTTCACCTGTGATGCTTTATTTTGTTTGACACAAATTCTCCCATCATTGTTTTCATTCTTCTTGTAATATAAGTGTGGAAAAGGTATTCCAAAAGTACATGTGAGCTGAGCTTTGGATTATCTCTCATTTTGCAATATCTTTGTCACTGTTCCTTTGGTTCATGTAAATAGGAGTTTTTTGTTTTTTTTTTTTAACGGATTTGTATTTCACTCATTTGTATGTGGCCTTTAGGAAAATCAACCTCGTGGGGACTACTGTGACAGTATAGCTTTGTCTGAGGATGGAGTCAGTGAAGAATGTAGAAAGTAGATGTCAGAAGAATGAAAATAGGTTCCTTAGGATTTTCTCTTCTCTCTCTTTTTTAAAGATTTTATTTTTAAGAATCTCTACACCTGAATGAGGCTCGAACCCACAATCCTAAGATCAAGAGTCAAAAGCTCCACGGGCTAAGCCAGCCACGTGCCCCAGGATTTTCATATAAGATATGTAGAGCAAGATTGGCCATGAGATGATTGTTGAAGCTTAGTGATGAGTACTTGGAGGTTTATTGACATGTTTACATTTTTCAAAATAAAAAGTTAATTAAAGAAAACTTCTACACATGCTCTTCATGCTGTTTTCTGGTTTCTCGTGCTTGCTTTCTGTGTTGAGAAGCCAGAATGGGTGTGCTGAATTAAGAATATGTAGGTTATGACCTGTTGAATGAGGGGGGCACTAGCCACCCAGGTAGTTGGCAGGTAGCTCTTTTAGCATCTGAGCTCCCACTTTGGGAAAGTGAAATCCAAGGGGTCATTTCAGTTGAAGATGCAGTTTCAGTACACCCATACAGTGGAAGTACAGTAGTCCCCATTATCTATGGGGTTTACATGCCAGGATCCCAGTGGATGCCTGAGATCGAGGAGAGTACTGAACCCTATATGTACTATGTTTTCTCTATACATACATACCTATGATAAAGTTTAAATTATAATTTAGACCTCATAAGAGATTAATAACATAATAAAACAATTATAACAATATACTGTAAAGTTATGTGAATGTGGTCTCAGGGTATCTTATTGTACTGTATTCACCCTTCTTGTGACGATACGAGATGATAAAATGCTTATGAGATGAAGTGAGATGAATGACATAGGCATTGTGACATAGCATTAGGCTACTATTGACCTTATAACAATACGTGAGGAGGAGAATCATCTGTTTCCAGACTGTGGTTGTCCCTGGTAACTGAAACCATGGGGCCCAGTGAGCCAGGGAAAGGGCAGTCCTCTGTCCCAGGTCATGAACAGGAGATACAGAGTAGGGTAGCAAACACCCATTACTTATAAGGTGATTGGTGTGGAGGTCAGTAATTGGGAGGCTTACCTCTAGTGGTTATTTTTAAAGGTGCCCTGGGGAAAAGCAAAGCAGGGACTTGTGGGCATCCTAAACTCAAATCCTTATCTAAATGTCCAGACTCTGGGTGTGATTACAGATAATTGAACGGTAAAATGGCTAGGCACCAACTCTGAAAAACAAAGTTCTTTTCCTCAAAAGTTGTTTTCCTCATCACACTTACTTTCTAGCAAATTCTATCAAAATCCCATTACCCAAGGGTTCACCTGAAATTCCATGTAGCTGAGAAGCATTTTCTGAACACCCCAACTGAAAGTGATCTCTTTGGTTTTGATACTTGTAGTCTGTCTGCATCTTTCCTTCCTTTACATGTGTTAATACCTAGCTTCTTCATTAGATTGTAAACTCCTTGAGGGTAAGGACACTGTTGAACTACTCTTTGTCCTCCCATATACTTAGCACATTGTCTTGCCCATAGCTTCTACTTAGAACACGCTGATTGAATATGATAGATTTTCAGGGTGGTTCTTCCTTTGTCGAAAGAATATTTTAAGTGTAAGGGAAAGCTACAGATAGATGAGTATTTATTATAATCTTTATGCTTATAAAAGAGAGCTTTTGGTAACTTAGTTTCCTGGTGTCACAGTGCTGTAAGAATGAGTAATGCCATCCTTAATAAAGTTGTAAATAAAAGCTATTGACAGATGAAATTAAAATAATTGGTAGTAACACCACAGTCTTTATCACCATGTAACCACAAGATTCAGCTTGTATTCTTTTTACTTGTATACTGAGGAAGTAAAAGAACACATGTGAAAACACAAATAGAAGATGCAAACTAGATTTTTATTAATTTGAGAAAAACACCTTGCTCAATATATATTTGTGAGCAGTTATTTTAGCATAAGTTCTGTGGGAAACAGGAACTTGTCTCTCTTTTTTTTTTTTTTTTAAAGGAACTTCTTTCTTGATGGAGTCAATGCAGTACTTGAATCTTGATGGTAAAAATGATTTACATTAGGATTAATGTTGGTGTAGAAAGAAAAGGAAATAAGTACATGTGAACTTCATTGAGTCGAATTTTGTTACCAGAGTAGTATCATAATATTTTATTGTGTGTTTTCTGGGTGCTAAGGCTTTAAAGCATTGTTAAGTAAGGAAACTGAGGCTCAAAGAATTTAAGTAACTTGCCAAATAACATGTAAATGGTGAAAGGGCTCAAAGTTAAGACTGTTTAATATGAAGATTCTGTTACTGAATCTGTCTACTTCCATTTCCACAATCACTACTCTAAGCCAGCCCATCTTTTGCTTAAGCTCCCTGTTAGCATCCTCACTGGGTCTGCCCCTCCCCATTCTCCACATGATGGCCATTTTCCTCGGTGGACTTCTTTTTTTTTTAAGATTTTATTTATTTATTTGAGAGAGAGAGAAAGAGAGATAGCATGAGAGGGGAGAAGGTCAAAGGGAGAAGCAGACTCCCCCATGGAGCTGGGAGCCCAATGCAGGACTTGATCCCGGGACTCCAGGATCATGACCTGAGCCAAAGGCAGTGGCTTAACCAACTGAGCCACCCAGGCGCTCCTGAGTGGATTTCTGACAGTTTAACTTAGATTGTGCCTGTCCTCTGCTTAAAACTCTTCAGTGGTCATACTTGGAATATAATCCAGGTTCCTCAGTAGGCTCTTCATGGTCTCATCTTGTATGTGTCTCTGAGGGTTGACAGACAATAAACAAACTAAAAGTTACACAGGGGTAAGAATATATTTGGGTACTCTCGTCAGTGCCTGGCAGGTAATGGGAAGCTGGTAAATATTTACTGAACAAATGACTGAGAACGCTTCCCCCTGGGCTATGTATCTTAAGATCTACTCTAAGGATTGCATTATATTGAGGTAATATACAGTGATGATAATGGGCTTTATCCTGCTAGGTATTTGCAAATAGTGCTACACCTGAGAATAAGAAGTAACACAGATCTCTAGAACTTTATGGAAGTCACTTCTGTGCAATTACTGTTGTGTATCATTGTATCTGTTGTGATCATGTCTGTTCTTTGTGTCTTGTGGTCTTTGCATCTTATGCAAGTTTTTCAGAGAGAAGCTATTTGAAAATGTGTGTCTAGCATTATAGACTTTAGATTTGCCCACTTTTAAAACATGTTTTGCTTATAGTTAAGGTGGTACAATAATGGTTTGGTGATGTGTGATTCAGATTGAAATTAACCAAAACTAAGACCAGAAATTTGTACTGAAATCATTTTCCTCAGGGTTTCTTATGAAGCCAGGGGATGGGGGAGAGGGAAGCTGGAGAGTCTGTAACCATATCAGCCTCTAATTTACCAAGTGGTGTTATGAATTAAAATGCCTAATGTCCATGCATTTCTTAGGACAGATTTCTGTGTGACGATTTATTTTAGAGATGACAAATGCCATGAATCGAGGTGTTACGGAGCTCTGCATAACTGTTTTACTTCAACATTAATAACTTAGTTTTTATCACTCTCATGTTTCATCAAATCATCTCTTGGAAAATCAGGGGATGTCCTAAGAGGAGGTTGTCTAGCCAAATGCTACATTTGGCATCTGAACTTTATGTGATTGCTGTCCCTGGCAATAGAGCCATAAGTATGACTTGATTTGTTAAATTCTAGAATATATTTTCTGGAGTTTAATGGTTGCTTCTTGGGAGTTAAAGGAAAATATTGGTTTTATATGTTGTGTGTATAAATCAATAAGTTTTTACAACTTTGCAACAAGTTTCTGTAATATTTTCCAATAAAGTTTCTGTAATATTTTCCAATCCTCACTTAAAAAGTTAGAGGTAGAATGCTCCTCTTCTGTAATTTTAATCCGTTACGTATCTAGCGGGGCTCCAGGTGACCAAATTCAGTTTTATAGGGAAAATCTACAGTTAGTCCCCATGATCCTCACAATGAATTCTTACCTCCCAGATTTTATTAATAGGTCTCACTAGGGCCACAGCTTAAAACAGACCCACGCATTAGCTATGATTAGACTAGATTGAGCACCTGTGAAATGTTAGGTTTGAAAATTTTTACGGTATTAGGCCAATGAATATACATTAGCCTAATAGAGACCTAATAGAAAATCCCATTTCTTGGTTTTTGGGTTTCACCTTAACTTGGTAAGGAGACTTGATAATCTCTATTTTGGAGTTTTCATCTTGGTAGTGAAGAACCACTAAGGGTTAAAAAAGCAAAGTGTGCTAGAGTAGAGATGTGCTCTACTTGGTTTGTGAACTGTATTGAATATAAGTGATTGCTCAAAAAGTATTCAGTTCTGCTAATTCCACTGATTAAATTTTTGTTTGAAATTGAAATTCTAAAATATGAGGATCTAATTTCCCAGTTCTGGTTTCTTTGAATTGGGAAAATTTTTCTTTGAGGGTGATTTCCATCTCTGATGAACTGTGATCTAGTCTTGTCTTAGTCACAGTATTGTATTCTGTACTGTGGTTATGCCTGTCCTACTCCAAAGTTGTTGCAAGAATTCAATGAGATAATGTATGTGCAAATGCTTTGTAAGTTGCTAAGTGAAATATAAAAGCGAGGTGTTTGTGCTCTACATTGTTAGATCCAGACAGGTTCCAGATGCAGAGTTTCTCACTACAGAGATGATTTTTCTCGTTTCATAATATAGCCAGCCTTTAAACTTTAAGATGTCCATTCTAATGAGAATTCTTTTGAGGATATCCAAATAATGCCATATAAAAAGAAGGAGAATAGTTTGTAAATTGTCATTGATTAATATCGTTGCCTTTGAAATGTGCTCTAAGGCCATCTTCTTTTAGTCACATTTCATAGTCCAAAAATAAAAAAAAAAATCGTGAATTGAATAAAACTTATAAAAATAAGGTTTTTGGGTTTTTTTTAAAGATTTTATTTATTTATTTGACACAGAGAGATCACAAGTAGGCAGAGAGGCAGGCGGAGAGAGAAGAGGAAGCAGGCTCCCCGCTGAGCAGAGAGCCCGGTGCTGGGCCAGGACCCTGAGATCATGACCTGAGCTGAAGGCAGAGGCTTTAACCCACTGAGCCACCCAGGTGCCCCTAAAAATAAGTTTTTTCATAAAAGTTTTATTTTGATCTTTGTAAGGCAGTTTCCTTTATAATATGCTCAAATGAAGGAAGAGAACAGTGGTGTGGATAATCCTAGTGTTTTCCTGGTTTTCTTTGGAATGCACGGGATACTCATACCCTAAAATGCCCAAGGAGGGGCTATTAGCAGTCTCTTACCTGTTTCCCTACTCCACGCCACTTATTCCAGGCACACCCACTTCCCCTCATCTGAGGGCCTCAAACTTTGGCTTCACTCTTGACCTAAATAGGAAATGTGTAGCAAAGTTTTAATTGTTTCTTCAATTTGGTTATACAGACATTTTAACCTAAATACAGTGCTTGACTTTGTTGTTTCCTTGTCTTAATTTCTGCCCGAGTTGTCTAGCTTTACTTTCCAAACTTGTAAATCTTGGGGCTTTGTCCGACAGCCTTAACTTTTTTTTTTTTTTTAAAGATTTTATTTATTTGACAGAGAGAGAGAGAGATCACAAGTAGGCAGAGAGGCAGGCAGGCAGAAAGAGAGAGGGAAGCAGGCTCCCTGCTGAGCAGAGAGTCCGATGCAGGGCTCGATCCCAGGACCCTGAGATCAAGACCTGAACTGAAGGCAGAGGCTGACAGCCTTAACTTTTAAACCTTGACTATATGCTCCGCTGACTTATAAACTCCCCCAAATTTACATTTATTTCTCAAAAATGCTTGCAAAAGTACTGTTAGAGGGCGCCTGGGTGGCTCAGTTGGTTAAGCAACTGCTTTCGGCTCAGGTCATGAACCCAGAGTCCCGGGATCGAGTCCCACATTGGGCTCCCAGCTCCACGGGGAGTCTGCTTCTCCCTCTGACCTTCTCCCCTCTCATGCTCTCTCTCTCTCAAATAAATTAAAAAATCTTAAAAAAAAAAAAGTACTGTTAGAGGTAAAGGTTAGTTTTAGGGGCACCTGGGGTGGCTCAGTCCTCAGGGTCCTGGGATCGAGGCCCTGTGTTTGGCTCTTTGCTCAGCAGGGAATCTGCTTCTCCCTTTCTCTCCCTCTGTGTGTGCTCTCGTTCTCTCTCTCAAAAAAATAAAATCTTAAAAAAAAAAAAGATTTTATTTGTTTATTTGACAGAGAGAAAGAGATCACAAGTAGGCAGAGAGGCAGACAGAGGGAAAGGGGGAAGCAGGCTCTTTACTGAGCAGAGAGCCTGATGCAGGGCTCGAGCCCAGGACCCTGAGATCATGACCTGAGCAGAAGGCAGAGACTTACCACTGAGC
The DNA here is from genome assembly GCA_028534135.1 of Potos flavus. Classification (NCBI taxonomy): domain Eukaryota; kingdom Metazoa; phylum Chordata; class Mammalia; order Carnivora; family Procyonidae; genus Potos; species Potos flavus. The sequence goes on from CM052889.1 coordinate 66,285,737, forward strand.
CACCCAGGCACCTCAAATAAATAAAATCTTAAAAAAAAATTAGCTTTAGAGATTGAATTCTCTTACCTCTGCATTGATTAGTGCAAGCACCAGTACCTTAAGAGTATTAAGGTATGGTATCTTAAAAATAGTTTCAGACATAACTTTCATAGGGACTCAAGTCTAGTCCTGTTACAGAAATGCCACCTGGGACCACTGTGAGGCTAGGGAGAGTTAAAGATTTGAGATGGGGTCAGTTAACTAAGACGGAGAGAGTAGCTCTGAGGGCAGAATGGAAGCCTGGAAGTTGAGGCTTGGGAAACTCACAGTTGAGAAATGGGAAGAAGAGTCAGAGGAAGCTCCATCAGAAGTAGGATAATTAGCAAAGCCCAACAGCAATGAAAGAAAAGGCACGGAGAATTTTGGGGGACAAGAGTGTAAAAGGCTACAGGGTTCAAAGAGAATGAAGAAAAAACAGGCTGTTGAATTTGCAAAGGAAGTCATTAGTGAAAGTGCGCTAATAAAGATCAGAGTAGTGGAGCGAAAGGCAGATTAGGTCAGGGTAATGAAGAAATAAAAGCATCCTTTGGGTACGGGCCATTTATTTGCAAGATAAGATGAGAAAGACATAAGGAAAGAAGGTAGGATGCTTGATATAGACAGGGCCGTAGTCTTCTGGTTTTCTTTTATTTATTTATTTATTTGATAAGGGAGAGAATTGTGTATTTGAAGCTAGAGAGAAGGAGAAATTGATCTTGGAAAGACTTTTTTTTTTTACTGTAGTTTAAATTTAGAGATTTTTGTTTCCTTTTTTTTTTTTTAAGATTTTATTTATTTATTTGACAGAGAGATAAAGCCAGAGAGGGAACACAAGCAGTGGGAGTGGGAGAGAGAGAAGCAGCCTTCCCTCCAAGCAGGGAGCCCGATGCGGGGCTCCAACCCAGGACCCCAGGATCATGACCTGAGCCAAAGGCAGATGCCAAATGACTGAGCCACCCAGGCGCCCCACAGATTTTCCTTTTTTTTTTTTTTAGGTTTTTTTTTTTTTAAGATTTTATTTCTTTGTCAGAGAGAGAGAGCACAAGCAGGCAGAGTGGCAGGCAGAGGCAGAGGGAGAAGCAGGCTCCTTGCCGAGCGAGGAGCTGGATATAGGACTCGATCCCAGGACCCTGGGATCATGACCTGAGCCGAAGGCAGCTGCTTAACCAACTGAGCCACCCAGGCGCCCCAGATTTTCCTTTTTTTAAAGATTGAGTATTTTAGAGGTGAAATTTGCCAGATGCTGGATTTTAGAATAGAATGTCACCTTAAAAATACAATGACAGGGCACATAGAATACTTACCTAACATTTCACAACTCTTGGAAGAAAATACTAAAGTGAAATTGTTACCATTAAGTTGGGTCAAGGGCTGTGGCCAGATTTTTGCCTAATTTGCTAATATCCATACAGCACCTTGAGAAGTGAAAGTGGCTCAGCCCCTGAACCGAACACCTAAGGCAGACCTTTACAGAGGACCACAGGCTCTTTAGAGTCATCATCTTCATTTATCTCATCTTTTTCAACCTGACCACAGACCAACTGCTACCAATTTATTTATACTTTATCTCCCAAACAGGCACTTTGTGACATATATTATTTTTTTGAAGGGGAAAAGCTCTGCCTTTTTTGTGACAGGGGTAGGGGTGGTAATTAGGGAAAAGTTTCAGTCTCATGCCCAAATGAAATATTTTGTAGGGAATTTCCTTTAAGGTATGAGGAGCAATAAGCGATATGGAAAGTAGCTTCTGAGCAATTTAACATTTTCTGTCTCTTTTGCTATGATTTCAGAAATTCATACTCCTTGTATTTAAGCTTTTTTAAGGAGCTAAAAAAATTTTAAAAATGGAAACTTATTTTGCCTTCATTTTTTTCCCCATTTCTAAGTCTATTTTCTCTTTCAACTCATTTCTTTTCTCTTGTTTAATAATTATAATTCAGAAAGGGCAATTTAAAAAAATCTCTTGGCCTGGTGTCTGCATATTTTAAATTTCATAGCTGCAGCAGTGCCTCAGTCTTAGGTCAGAAGTAAATCACCTGGTCATCTGAATAGACATAAACCAGAAGTTTGGGGGATTAGAAGTTTATTTTTGTTTCGTACCTTCTCATGCTGTGCAATGGTGAAAATAACCTACCCACCTAAGGGTGGTATATTAGAACAAACTTAGAACAAAAGAGAATAACAAGTAGAAGTAGGAGAGAGCAGTGAATAGCAGATGTGATTGGACAGTAGAAATAAGGTGAAGGTTAGAGACTCAAACATCAGGAAGCTCAGATAATGAGACCAAATGGAAAAGATAGCCGGCTACTAGAATAGAAAACTCAACGAGAGTCATCATGTGGCAGAGGTGCAAATAGCCCCATACAGCTCTGCAAATCCAGCTTTGTGCTTCAGTGTAGACTTACCAAATTGCCATCTGGAGACCTTGGAGACATTCTTAATCCTCATCAAACAAGTCAGTAAGTCCTGTTGATTTTATACATATAAAATTAAAAAAAAATTTGTCTCTTCTTCATTGTTCTTGGATAACTCTTCTTTGTGTTCCCTTACTACACTGTACTTACCTCTTTCAATTGTTTATTTCCTTATTTGTTTCCTTGTGGAGTATTGAAGACATGACTACTTTTTGTTTGTGTTTTTATTCTCAGTAGTATGACATATAGTTTATTTAAATAAATATTATTCCAGGGCGCTCAGTCGGTTAAGTGTCTGACTCTTGATTTTGACTAAGGTCATGATCTCAGGGTTGCATTCCTCACTGGGCATGGAGCCTGCTTAAGATTCTCTCTCTCTCCCTCTCCTGCCCCTCTCCCCCATCTCAAAAAAAATTAAAAAAAAATTTTTTTTAAAGGTTTTATTTATCTGATAGAGCGCACAAGCAGGGAGAGCAGCAGAGGGAGAGGGAGAAGCAGACTCTCTGCTGAGCAGGGAGCCCAGTGTGGGGCTCGATCAATCCCAGGACCCTGGGATCATGACCTGGCTGAAGGCAGACGCTTAACCAACTGAGCCACCCAGGTGCCCCCCCCCCCCCCGTTTTTTTCAAATAAATATTCTGTATTTGATTTTTAATTTTTATTTTTTATTATTATTATTTTTAAAGATTTTATTTATTCATTTGACAGAGAGAGAGAGAGATGACAAGTAGGCAGAGAGGCAAGCAGAGAGAGAGGGGGAAGCAGGCTCCCTGCCAAGCAGAGAGCCCGTTGCGGGGCTCGATCCCAGGACCCCGAGATCATGACCTAAGCCGAAGGCAGAGGCTTAACCCACTGAGCCACCCAGGCGCCCCTGATTTTTTAAAATAACCCTTAAAAAAGTAAAATTAGTAAGATGGAAAAGTATGTTGCTCTCAACTTTCAGTTTAAGAGCTCAAAGGGACAAGCATCAAATATCATTTGAGGTCAATTTGAGGTCACTCTTTATGTTAAGTAATTGAAAGTATCATTGTTCAGGATGTTAGGTGAGGTCTACTTTGATCATCACTGTTTAATTTATGGAAACTCTTCAAAATACAGTGGGAATATTGGTTACTGTATTGGTTAGCTGTTGCCATCTTAATGCTGCATAACAAATTATCCCCACATTTAGTGGCTTAAAATAGCAATCTGCAGATTGACTGGGCAACTTCAGATCTGTATGTCAGCTGGGTGGCTCTGCTTCATGTGTTTTTATTTTGGGGCCTAGACTGAATGGGCAGCAGCATGCAGGGGAAGTTCTTCTCATGACAGTGGCAGAAGCATAGGAAGGCAGGTGGAAACCTAGAAGACTTCTTGAGGCGCACACTCAAAACTGGCACACTGACATTGCTGGTTCATTCTTTCAACCAAAGCAAGTCATATGGGGGAAACCAAAGACAAGGAGCCACAAAACTAAACCTTGCCCATTTGTTGGAGTAGCTGCAGAATCACAGAGCTAAGGAGTAGATTCCAGGAGGAGTGAGAAGTCAGGGCCAGTAATGCAAACAACCACAGGTGACGTTCCCTCTTTGCTTTCATATGAGTAGTTGTCATAGTTTCTTTCTATTCTAAAATGAAGTATATCATATAGTCAGATTTCATATAGGTCCCTTTCTTTAGCATTCAGGTTTTGACTCTAATGTTTTGTTTTATTTTTATTTTTTGTTAATGTTTTCTATTTTTATTTTATTATTATTATTATTTTTTTTAAGGTTTCATTTATTTGTCAGAGAGAGAGAGAGCACAAGCAGGCAGAGTGGCAGGCAGAGGCAGAGGGAGAAGCAGGCTCCCTGCTGAGCAAGGAGCCCGATGTGGGACTCGATCCCAGGACCTTGGGATCATGACCTGAGTCAAAGGCAGACGCCTAACGACTGAGCCACCCAGGCATCCCTATTATTATTATTTTTAAAGATTTTATTTATTTGACAGAGAGAGACACACAGAGAGAAGGAACACAAGCAGGGGGAGTGGGAGAGGGAGAAGCAGGCTTCCAGCTGAGCAGAGAGCCCGTTGCGGGGCTCGATCCCAGAACCCTCGGATCACGACCCGAGCCGAAGGCAGACGCCTAACGACTGAGCCACCCAGGCGCCCCAATGTTTTCTATTTTTAAAACTTTTTTGAGATATAAGTCACATACCATACAATTCACTCATTGAAAGTGTATAATTGGGACGCCTGGGTGGCTCAGTGGGTTAAAGCCTCTGCCTTCGGCTCAGGTCATGATCCCGGGGTCCTGGGATCGAGTCCCACATCGGGCTCCTCGCTCGGCAGGGAGCCTGCTTCTCCCTCTGCCTCTGCCTGCCTCTCTGCCTGCTTGTGCTCTCTCTCTCTAACAAATAAATAAAATCTTAAAAAAAAAAAAGAAAGTGTATAATCTAGTGGTCTTTGGTACATTCACAAGAGTTATGCAACCATTGCCACAATCAATTTTAGAACTTTTTTCCTTCATCTCAAGTGAAATTCTGTACCCATTAGCAATTACTCTCTTTCCCCCCGTTCTCACCAGCCCTTGGCAGCCAGTAATGTACTTTTGGTTTCTATGAATTTGCCTATTTCATATAAATGGAATAATACGATAGGTGGTCTTTTGAGTTCTTTCACTCAGTATGCTGTCTTCAAGGTTCATTCACGTGGCATGTATTAGTGCTTCATTCCTTTCCATTGCCAAATATATTCCATTGTATGGATATACCACATTCTACTTATCCGTTCTCAGGTGATGGTGGTTTTTTTGGGTTTTTTTTTTTGGCTACAAGCATTTGTGTAAAAGTGCTTGTGCAGATGTATGTATGTTTACATTTCTCTTGGGTAAATATCTAGGAGTGGAATTGCTGGCTCATAGGGTTTCTCTGTGTTTAACATTTTGAGGAACTGCCAAATTGTTGTCCAAAACATCTGTATCATTTTACATTCCCATATGCAATGTGTGAGGGTTCTAATTTCTCCACCTTCTCACCAACACTCGTCATTGTTCATGTTTTTTATTATAGCCAGTTTATGAGTGTGAAGTGGTTTTTACTTGTGTAATGTTTATATTGAAGGGTTTATAGAGGATAAAAGCAATGGCTTAAAAATTAAATCGGTTTGTAAAATAAGTAAATAAAAAATAAAATGTTAGGGGTGCCTGGGTGGCTCATTGGGTTAAGCCTCTGCCTTTGGCTCAGGTCATGATCTCAGGGTCCTGGGATCGAGCCCCACATCGGGCTCTCTGCTCGGCGGGAGCCTGCTTCCCCCTCTCTCTCTGCCTGCCTTTCTACCTACTTGTGATCTCTCTCTCTGTCAAATAAATAAAATCTTAAAAAAAAAAAATGTTAAATCTCTTTGTACTTAACAGTGTAGTAACCAAAGTCACACCTCAGTTGTAGTTACCTAAACAATCTAGCATTAGGGGGAAAAATAATCTTTTGTCTCACAGATTTTTCTTCAGGCTACTCCTTATTTATTTTACATGCTAGAATCATTTAGGAAGAAATTAACCTCAAATGATTGTTACACGAGTTCTTGATTTTTGGGTAAGTGAATGCCCAGATTCCTGTGGCAGCCTGCTGCGTCGTCAGTAGTCTTGGGACTGTGACTGGTTTAATGACTGAAGCTGTCGGGTTGGTTTTTTTGGAGGGGTGGGGGGGGAAGGAGTCTTCCATATCTATTCTTTGCCAGGAAGATAATCACTAGAGGAGTTAGTTGTAAAATATGACCGTTTTGGGCTTAGCACTGTCCAATAGAAATATAACATGAAGCACCTATGTCATCTATACTATTCTAGTAGCCACATTAAAAAGTAAAAAGAAACACATGAAATAAATTTTAAAAGTATAGTTTATTTAATCCAGTGTATCAAAATATTTGTATCATTGATTATATGTAATCAATACAAAAATTAACAGGATACTTTACATTTTTTAGTACAAAGTCTTCTCAGTTCAGATTAGCCACATTTCAGAAACTCAGTAGCTACATGTGGCTAGCCGCTGCCATATTGAACAACACCATCATGGAGGTCTAAGAGTTTATGATCCGAATTTCTTCTCACAAGCATAATGATCTGTATCTTCAGGAAAAACAGATGAGTGTTTGATCAGCCTGTATTTCTGCTTATTCAGTTTTATATTGTTACTGCCTTTTTTCTTTCTTTTTTTAAACATGGAAGAGGGTCTTTAGAGGGGTACAGAGTCAAGCTCCTTACAGCTCAGATTTTTGGCTGTGAGTAGAGATTAGTTAGCAGGAGGAAAAAAAAAACAAACTGGTCTCCCTCATCATTAAGGATGCATCAGGTTCTATAGTTCTTAGCAAACAAAAGAACTACTACTATTTGGTCCTTATTCTAATTAGATAGTCAGAGTCTCTTTTGGCCTGTTCTTGTACTTGTATTGTTTGACCACATAGCTCACTTGGTTAGACAAAATAAAGCTGTAGATTTGATCTCTGTAATTAATGACTGACTTTATGCCTGCTGGGGCTTCACTGTAGTAACTAAGGCAGAATAAACAGGATTCTCCGTTCCATGAGTTTACACTGTTGTTAAAGACTGCCGGCATTTGCTGGATCCAGCGCCAGGAAATGTAATTAAAACAACTTCAAGAGGAGATTTCAGAATGGGCCATTCATTGTATAGACGGCGTGTCTGTCAATTATTTGATTATTAGAGAGACTGAATTTGGTCAGGTATCTTAATACTTGAGTGCCTTCACCCATAGCTTGTATTTTCTAGTTTGCCTCAGTACCCACCACTTTATGTTGCTGTACCCTGAATCTCTGCATCACCAGTTTATATGATTTACCTAGCCCCTGCAGGCAGTTGAGTGGTGATTCCTTGATGTCTGTGATCAGTTCTAGGTCATTGTCTCAAAGGTGGGTTAGGGATAAGGAGATAGCTGATCAGTGCCCCAGTGACACTGGATTAAAAAAAGACTTCATCTTAAGAGCACTTGCATTGTTAGACACAAATAGTTTCACCATACTTGACCATTGCATTAAGTATTGGTGACTATGGGATGTCTTAAGGTTCTAACAAATGTTCCATCAGCTATGGTTCTGGTTTTTCTGAGCGTTTATGTGCAGTTATTCTAAATGGAATTCACTTGCTTTTGGATTGTAGTCTATGAATCGTTTTCTAACTAGAGAGAATAATTCTAACTTATTAGAATAACTACCTAATTGACATGATATATCCTGTTGCCTTCATTTTTGAATTCTTTGTATTTGTGATAGTGTGGACCCAGGGCCCATTTGTTGGGTTCACGGATCTGAATTTGAATTTTAAGTCCTTACGAGTTGTAGGTCCTCAGTGAACAATTGTGGAGTTAAAGAATACCATGAGTGATACTCTCTTTTTGGTCAACAGTTTACTGGGTGGCTATGTCATATTTTTGATACACATTATGATTTTGATAATCTCTAAATATTTTACTTTGACACTTGTTCATTAACTTCATTTTTGAAATGTGCTTGAAAGCTTTAGCTTTATTAAGAGAAAAGTAATATTTTTTAGTTTAGAATTTGAAATGCTTTGATTTATTGCTATTATGAAATATTCACTTAACAGCTATTTTACTTGTTCTCAACTGACTACACAGCTTGCAGTGACTAAGCTCTAAGTCGGTTGGCCCAGTGGGGACAGAATTGGAAGCCTTACATCTCTGGTTATGTGCACTAAATAGTTTCACTCTTTTGGTGATAAAACCTAATTTAGACCTCTTCTGGTGGCAAAAAAAAAAACAAAAACAAAAACCCAAGACCTGACATGAAGGGTTTTTTTTGTTTTTGTTTTTATTTTTTAAGATTTTATTTATTTATTTGACAGAGAGAGATGACAAGTAGGCAGAGAGGCAGGCGGAGACAGAGGGGGAAGCAGGCTCCCTGCTGAGCAGAGAGCCCCATGCGGGGCTCGATCCCAGGACCCTGAGATCATGACCTGAGCCGAAGGCAGAGGCTTTAACCCACTGAGCCACCCAGGTGCCCCTGTTTTGTTTTGTTTTGTTTTTTAAGATTTTATTTGTTTATTTGACAGAGAGATAGCACAAGCAGGCAGAGCAGCAGGCAGAGGGAGAGGGAAAGCAGGCTCTCCACCAAGTAAGGAGCCTGATTTGGGGGCTCGATCCCAGGACCCTGGGATCATGACCTGAGCTGAAGACAGCCGCTTAACTGACTGAGCCATCCAGGTGCCCCATGAAGTTCTTTATATTATCTATTTATCCCTCTTGGTGTGACTCTTCACTTTGTTGCAGAAATATTTGCGTTTGACTATGGGGTACTGCCTGATGTTAGGGTATGTTACATAATCCTGATATGTTTTGTGTTGCCTTTCTAAAAGCAAAAAAAAAAAAAAGATTTCTGAAACGTCTCTGGCTAAAAGAGTATCAGATAAGTGATGATAGAACCCTAATACATGTATTATTGGTGCAGTTTTGGAAAATGCAGATGAACAGAAAAAGAAAAGAAAATCACTTATTCCTCTTCCAATCCCTCATTAAATTTGTTGCATATTTTCCAGGTCTTTTTTTTTTCTTTTAAGATTTCATTTATTTGTCAGAGAATGAGAGAGAGAGCACAAGCAGGGGGAGCGGCAGGCAGAGGGAGAAGAAGGCTCCCCACTGAGCAAGGAGCCCGATACTGAACTCAATCCCAGAACCCTGGGATCATGACCTGAGCGAAAGGCAGACGCTTAACTAACTGAGCAACCCAGGCATCCCTTTTGTAGGTCTTTTAAAAAATGCAGATGCTTGTGACTATTGTTTAATTATACACAAGTTCATAAAAAATCAGAAATCTCAAATAATAAAAAAATTATCATTACCTAAAATTTAACTTAACTAGAAAATTGATGGCAGAATTTCATGCAACTCTTCTGGGTGTTATAGGAATTATAAATCATCTTTTACACAAAAATAGGAATAGGCTCATACTGTATTTTCCTTCTTACGTTATATTGAATATCTGTAGAAGAATATATGTTCTGCATATATAAGTTATGAGACATAATAAACACTCATGAACCTCACCAACCACCTAAAAAACTACAGGATTACCAGTACTCTCTTGAAGCTCCTGTACACTCCTTGATCCCTCCTCCTACCTGTCCTCCTCCCCCTACTGCTGTCATGAATTTTGTATTTAGCATTCCCTTGCTTTTTAAAGAACTGGTTTTACATTTACAATGTATTAATGTTTTAATATACAACATAATATTTATTTTTACTTTAATTTTTTTTTTACAGTTGAGTGTGGTAAAGATAAAATATGTGGTCTTATAGTTTGCTTTTTACAATCAGTATTGTTTTCCAGTTGTGTCCTACTTATTGCACTCATTTTCAGGAATGTATAATGTTCTATCCTGTGAATTATACCATAATTTATATATTTTCCTGTTATGGATATTTAGGTTTCTAGGTTGGAGCTGAGTTTCAAAGAGTTCTGTGATGTGTTCATGTTTATATATATATATTCCTGGAGTTCATGTTTTAGTTTTCCTAGGGTTTATACTTATAGCTAGAATCTATCCGTCTCTTTTAGGTGAGTGCTTTTGTGTCCTAAGAAATCCTTTTCTGGCCCAAGGCCTTAAAGGTATTATCCTATATTTGCTTCTAAATAGGAGTGGGTTAGTGTTAACACTTTGCCTTTCGTGTACAAGTTTTTAATCTAAAATCTAGATTAAATTTAGAATTTAGTCTAAATTAAGATGAATTTAGGTAAGAAGACATCTATAATTGTCTTATTTAAACATAGGATTATTGATTATATTATTGTATCCTATTAGTAGAGGGTAATAGGAATCCAGTTGTCCCAGCTCTGTTGAACAGTCCCTTCTTTTCTCATTGATCTCTAATGTCACCTCTGAGACTCTTTTTGGTGTGTTTGTGTGTTTAAGTAATGTTAGGTGGTAAATAGTATTTTGTTATTAAATGGCAAATGGTATTTTGTTATCTGCCTTTTTTCTATTTAAAATTCCTTGAACATCTTTCCATACCATTAAATATTATAGATTAGTTTTTAGTGTATGTATAGTAGACCACTATATTCAATCCCTTTTTAGTCTTGTTCATTCTTGCTCCTCCAGTCTCTCTCTCCAGTAAAATTTATAATCAACTTTCTCTCCATTCTTCTAGAAATGTATGCATCAACGCACATGTATAATCTTATGTAATCCTCTTTTTATATTGTAGTAACATATACAAAATATAAAATTATCCATTTTAACCATTTTTAAGTGTACAGTTAACAGCGGCATTAATAAGTACATTCACATTGTTGTGCAGCCATGACCACCATCCATCTTCAGAACTTTTTCATCTTACGAAGTGGAAGCTCCACACCCCTTAAACACTAATTCGTTCTATCCTCCTCCCTTTCCCTGGCAGCCACCATTCTCCTCTCTCAGTGAATTTGACTACTGTAAATATCTCATATAAATGGAATCATATACTATTTCTCCTTTTGTTCCTGGCTTATTTCACTTAGCATAATGTCTTCAGGTTTCATCCAGGTTATAGCATGAGTCGGAATTCCCTTCCTTTTTGAGGCTAAGTAACACTCAATTCTGTGTATATACCACATTATTTTTATCCACTCATCCATCAGTTGGCTGTTGTATTATTGAACAATGCTGTTATGAACATGGTTATACAAATATCTGTTCAAGCCCCTGCTTTCAAATCTTTTGAATATATACTCGGAAGTGGGACTGCAGATCATGTAGTAATTCTTTAATTTTTTGAGGAACTGTCGTATTGTATTCCATGGTAGCTGCAGCATTTTACATTCCCACCAGCAGTGCATAGGGTTCCAGTTTCTCCACATCCTCTCCAACTCTTGTCATTTTCTGGTTTTTTGTTTGTTTTTTTATAATTGCTATCATCCTAATGGGTGCGGAGTGATATCATTGTGGTTTTGATTTCCATTTTCCTAATGATGAATGATGTTGAACGTCTTTTCATGTGTTTTTTGGCTATTTGTATATATTTGAAGAAATGTTTCTTTAAGTCCTTTGCCCATTTTTTATTCAGGTTGTTTGATGTTGTTGAGTTGTAGGAGTTCTTTATATATTCTGGATATCAGTCCCTTATCAGTCATACGATTTTTTTTTCCATTCCATAGGTTGCCTTTTCATTTTGTTAATAGTTTCCTCTGGTGCCCAAAAGTTTTTAATTTTGATGAAGTCCCAATTTACTTTTTCTTTTGTCACGTGTGCTTTTGGTGTCATATCCAGGAAATTATGGCCAAACCCCAGGTCATAAAGCTTTTCTTCTGTGTTTTCTTCTTTGAGTTTTATTGTGTTGGCTCTTATGCTTAGGATTTCAACCTATTTGGGATCCATTTTTATATATGATAAGCATTCAATTTCATTCTTTTGTTTAATCCCTTTTTAATGAAGTGATAGTGTGCTCTACACACTATGATGCTATGTCTTGCTTTTTTCACTTAGTAATGTATCTCAACCCCACTAACCTGTTTCTTTTTTGTTCTATCTGAACAGTGTAACTCAGTATATAGGAGAGCTTCTGCGTATGGCTGCCTTAACTAACAGTTAAATTAAAAGAAAATCAAATAGGAATGTTAAACCCGGGAATGAAAACTGAAAGGACAAGACAAAAGCAAGGAAGGGAGAAAGAGAGAGGGCGATATGGGAGTAAGATCATTAATTTTTACTCTCTGGAAGACAAATTGCAATTTTGTTGAAAGTTTATCAGGTTTATTTATTCTTAACACTGTGTGTATGTAATTTATCTTTAAATCAGTCCTCTGAAGTACAGATATTGCCTTCCCCCCACAATTTTACAGTTGAAAAACTGATTACTCACTCAAGATTATGTAGTTAATGAATGGCAGAGCTAGAGTTTGAACACAGATAATTTTTAACTCCAAAGCCTAGGCTCTTTGCCATTAATGGTTCTCTGAGAATAAAGGGAACCTTTAATCAAATAAGCTTGAGAAAGGCTGCATATTAAATCCTTCTCTTGGAAATTCATAGTCTGAACTAGTGTATTATGAGGTCTGATAAGTCAGGTGGTAAAAAAGAAACCTATTTAATTTTGTTTTAAATATTAAAAGACACGTGGGGGGAGGGTGGGGAGGAAGAGTTTGCTTGGCATCTTAATACCTAGAACAGTTCTCCATTTTGGGAAGTGCTGCTCTCAAGGTTGTGTTTTCTTTCTTGTATCAAATCTCATCAAAGGCTAAGGACAGGAAATTAAATCCTAACTTGGTGAAGAAAAGAAACAGCCTATAGAATTACCTAACACAGATGAGGCATGTAGTATTTTGGAGAGGGTCACCTCATATCCTAATATCTGTAAGGTAACTCAAATGGACAGCTAGCTGCTTTTCCAGAAGCGAATTGCATGTGATTGCAACTTCCGTGTCCACGTGACAAGTAAAAAGTTCTAGCTTTATTTCAGTGTGTATGATACGGTAAAATTGTAATACAACAGAAGAATTTAAGACATTCATTTAGAAATATTTAAGAAAAAATATTTGACCTGCAGTACTTCTTATACGTGAGCTTTCCGTTAAGGATTCTTTCTTGGTCATGAATTGTTCATTTTAGCTGTATCACAGATAACATAAGCTAAGGTTTAGGAAATCAAAGATTGTCTCTGTTATGAGTGTGCCATTTAAACATTGAACAGAAATTAGTGTCAATGATGGTCAGAAAATGAATGAATCAGCAGCCTACTTGCATTTACTTTGCAAGAGAAAGTCATTTTTTAGTTTGCTTAGGCATTGCTTTAATATAACATAGGGCTAATCCTATTTTCATGATTTAACAGATTGTTCTTTGATTTTTTGCCCTTTTATTTTTCCAAGTTCTCAAGTTGTACAACATTCTTGTTAGTGTTCTAGTTGGAAGTACATTATATTTTTTTTTTTTTAACTTGGACAGAATTGTCTTCTTCATGGTGTTATGGTATATTCCTTTTCTATAACTAAGTTTTCTCCCATTAAAGTTTATTTTTTTATATTCAGTACACCAGTTACTAAGTATTTTATACTTTTTGTTGCTGTTTTAATGGAGATATTTCCCCATTCTTTTTCTAGGTGGTTACTACTGGTGTATAGGATTACACTGATCTTTGCAGACTCGCTTTATACCCAACAACTATAATGGACAGATTATTCTACTGATTCTTTGCTTAAATTTTATACAGACTGAAGTAGTGATATATATATATCTGTTATTTTTGTAATTCTCTTGTTTTATTTGCACCTTAAAAAATTACTGTGGAGTAAAGAATATGTAATATATGCTGTTATAAATAACTGAATAAGGCGCCTCTTCGTCTTTTAAGTTGAAGGCCACTAATGTTTAACCATCAAATTTGTGGTGTGGATTGTTTTAATTATATTAAAAAATAAGTATTTTATTACTTTTTATAAAAAGGAATGGGATTGAGTTTTATAAAATATGTAGAGTCTATTGCTATCATGACATTTTGCTTAAATCTTTGTACGATATCAGTAGTTTTACTTATTTTTTTTTTAAAGATTTTATTTATTTGTTTATTTGACAGAGAGAGAGATCACAAGTAGGTAGAGAGGCAGGCAGAGAGAGAGGAGGAAGCAGGCTCCCTGCTGAGCAGAGAGCCCAATGAGGGACTGGATCCTAGGACCCTGAGATCATGACCTGAGCCGAAGGCAGAGGCTTTAACCCACTGAGCCACCCAGGCGCCCCAGTAGTTTTACTTAAAAAACAGTGTTTGCGTTTGTGGAACAAAACCTATTTAGTAGTTTTTAAAATCTCTTGAGGTATTGCTTTAATTGCTTGAATTTTATTTCAGATTTCTCACATCATTATTCATAAATAAGATTGTCCTGTAGTTTTCTGTTTTAATTTTATCAGGTTTTTTTTTTTTAATACTTTATTTATTTGTGAGAGAGAGAGAGCAAGCGATTGAGCAGAGGGGGGAGGAGCAGGCAGAGGGCTAAGCAGGCTGCGTGCTCAGGGAGCCCGATATGGGACTGGATCCTAGGACCCTGGGATCATAACCTGAGCTGAAGGCAGACGCTTAACCGCTTAACCAACTGAGCCACCTAGGGGTCCCTTTAATTTTATTAGTTTTAAGACTCGAGTAATGTTTCCTCCACGATACCTTAAGGGCAGTATGCTGCATTTTTGTAAGAAATTTCAGAATTTTTGTGTAAAACTGGGTTTTGGATTTTAGTGTTCTTGTTGGGGTAAAAAAGGAGTGGTTGGGCAATTTGTTATCTTGGTCAGTATCTTCTGTTGCAGGTTTATCTACTCATGTCTTTTTTGTATCTGTTTTGGCATCTAATATTTTAATAGCATATTATCTTTTGAACTTAAATTTTAAAATTTATTACCATATGAATATGCATGGCATCCTCTAATAATTCTGTTCACTTTTATTTTGCCCTTTGTGATTCCTTTCTTATTTCTAACTTTGAGATTTTTCTTATTCCATTTAATTTTTAAAATTTCTTTCTGAGGTATAATTGTCTACAGTAAAATTCACCCATTTTATGTGCATAATTCTATGAGTTTCTGACCAATACATATATGCTATCATGGGATCACCAGCACAGTCAAGATATATTTCTTCCCAGAACTCCAAATAATCCTTTACGCCTCTCTCTCATTTCTAGGCCCTTCGCAGTCACTGATTTGCTGTTTGTCATTATTTGTTTTTTGGGGGAATTTTGTATAACTGGATTCATGTAGCATACAATCAATTCTGGCTTCTTTCACTTAGAAAAATGTTTTGAGATCACCTGTGTTGTCGGATGTATCAAGTCTGTTCTTTTTATTGCTGGACAGTAGTCCTTTGTATAGGTATATCACAATTTGTTTACCATTCACCATTTGATGGGTACTGTTTCTTGTTTTGGGGCTATTATAAATAAAACTGCTATGAATATCAAGTATTCACAGTTCATGTTGCAATTGGTAGTTTGTCTTCTCGTTTCTTCTAGGTTGTATAATTTGTTGGCATAATATTTTCTTGTTCTGATAATATTCTGATAATAATCTTATTTTGATAATATTCTTATTTTCTAATAATAATCTTTCTGATTTTCTGTAACATGTCTTTTTTATTTATGTAACATCTGTTTTGATATCCCTTCTTTCATTCCTGATATTGGTAATTTGTGGCTTGTCCCTTTTTCCTGATCAATCTATAGAGTTGGAGATTTATTAATTTTATTTATCTTTTCAAAGAATCACTTTGCTTTCTATTGCTTGTTCTGTAGTATTTTCCTTTCTGTTATACTGATGTTTTATTATTTCTTTCCTTCTTACTTTGCCTTTTATTTGCTTTTCTTTTTGTAGTTCCTCCAGAGGAAAGCTTAGATCATTGACTTGAAAGCTATCTTCTTTTCCAGTATAACCATTTGAAGCTATAAATTTACCCCTAAGAACTTCTTTAGCTGTGTCCCTTAAATTTTGATGTTTCATTTTCATTCAAGTCAAAGTGTTTTCTAATTTATAATCTACTTGACCAATGGCTTATATATTTAGAAGTGCATCTTTGTAGTTTACTTCTCTTACAGGTAGAGAACATGCTTTGTATTATTTCAGTCCTTTTAAATTTGAGTCATTTTTTCCCCTCCCTACTTCCTGAGTAGTGTTTTGTTTTGTTTTTTTAAAGATTTTATTTATTTATTTGACAGAGATCACAAGCAGGCAGAGAGGCAGATAGAGAGAGGGGGAGAAGCAGGTCCCCACTGAGCAGAGAGCCCGATGTGGGGCTCGATCCCAGGACCCTGAGATCATGACCTGAGCGGAAGGCAGAGGCTTTAACCCACTGAGCCACTGTTTTTTGTTTTTCTTAAGTGGTCCAGAATATGGTTCATGTTGGTGAATGTTTCAGGTACACTTGAAAACAATGTGTATTTTGCTGTTATTGGGTGAAATATTATATAAATATCTATTAGGTCAAGTTGGTTTATAGTGCTCAAATCCTTTTTAAAATTCTGTCAATCACTGAGGAAGGTGTGTTGAAAATTCCTAACTTTGGGGCGCCTGGGTGGCTCAGTGGGTTAAAGCTTCTGCCTTCGGCTCAGGTCATGATCTCAGGGTCCTGAGATCGAGCCCCACATTGGGCTCTCTGCTCAGTGGGGAGCCTGCTTTCACCTCTCTCTCTGCCTGCCTCTCTGCCTGCTTGTGATCTCTCTTGTGTCAAATAAATAAATAAAATCTTAAAAAAAAAAAATTCCTAACTTTAGTTGCTTTGTATATTTCTCCTTTCAGTTCTATGACTGTCAAAGCTTTGTTACTAGGTATATACATATTTAGGATTGTTATGTCCTGTTGATGAATTAATCCCTCTATCATTTTTTTTTTAAGATTTTTATTTATTTATTTGACAGAGAAAGAGCCAGAGAGGGAACATAAGCAGGGGGAGTGGGAGAGAGAGAAGCAGGCTTCCTGCTGAGCAGGGAGCCTGATGCGGGGCTCGATCCCAGGACCCTGGGATCATGACCTGAGCCGAAGGCAGACACTTAAAGACTGAGCCACCCAGGTGCCCCTCCCTCTATCATTATTAATATCCCTCCTAATATTCATTGTTCCAAAATCTACTTTGTTGATATTTATACCACTTAGTGTGGTATTTATATTCAACTTAGTGTCTGCTTTATTTGTATTTTTCCATCCTTTTAATCTATCTGTGTTTTTCTATATTTATTTATTTATTTATTTTTGTTTTTTTTGGTTTTTATATTTAAACTGTGTTTCTTATAGATAGCATATGGTTGGGGCTTGCTTTTTTATGCAGTTTGACATTTGCCTTTTAATTGAAGTAGACGGTTTATATTTTCTGTAATTATATGCTCGTATTAAACATACTTTCTTTTTTTGTTTTGTTTTTAACTAAGCTCCGTGCCCAACATGGAGCTTGAACTCAAGACCCCAGAATCAGGAGTTGCATGCTCTACTGACTGAGCCAGCCAGGCACCCCGATATTTTCCTTCTTGCTATTTGTTTTCTATTTGTTCCATGTGTTCTCTCTCCTTTCCTATTTTTCCTCTTTTTTTTTAAACATTTGAGAATTTTTATGATTCCATTTTATCATTTTTGGTTTACTTGGTTTATGTCTTTGTTTTATATTTTTTGTGGCTGATATGGGGCTTATAGTATACATCTTTAATTTCTTACTATGTTGAAATAATGTTATACCACTTCACCTATAATTTATGGGATTTACAGTGGCATACTTTAATTTTTCTTGTCCCAGTTACTTTCATGGCAATAAGAAGCTATCAGTAACTTAGTGCCTAAAAGCTATATACACTATTAATTTTACAAACCTATTCTAATGGTGAAGCATTTGAATGGGGCATAGTAGGAACGGTCCAATGATGTGGCCTCTGCAGAAGGAGCTCAAAGCTGGGGACTTGGATTTTCTGAAGATTTTGTTCACTCACATGTCGAGTGGTTGAGGCTGGCTGAGACCTTAGCTTAGTCTGTTGGCTAGAACTCATATACATGACCTCTTTACGTGGCCTAAATTTTTTTAAAGTCTGGTAGTTGGGTTCCAAAGGCACGTATCCTAACAAAAACCAGACAAATAGAAATTATTTTGCCTTTTATGATCTAGCCTTGATCTTGAGTCATGCAATGTTTCTCCTGCTGTATTCTCTGATGGGGAGATAGTTACAAAGATTTGCCCAGATTCAAGGAGAGGGGGAACATAGATGCCCCCCCCCACACACATGCACTTACCCCCTCACCATCTTATTGGAGGAATATCAGTGTCACATTGGAAAGAGAGCATATGCGTTGAGATGGGAGGCACTCTTTTGAAAATGCATTCCAGAGGCGCCTGGGGGGCTCAGTGGGTTAAAGCCTCTGCCTTTGGCTCAGGTCATGATCTCGGGCCTGGGATCGAGCCCTACATCGGGCTCTCTGCTCAGCAGGGAGCCTGCTTCCCCACCCCCCCACCCCCCTGCCTGCCTCTCTGCCTACTTGTGATCTCTCTCTCTGTCAAATAAATAAATAAAATCTTTAAAAAAAAAAAAAAAGAAAATGCAGTCCATTACGCTCTCCCATATCTCTTATGCCTCTATTATCAGACATTTCAATTTTTTGTATGTTGTAAATACCACAATGTGTTATTTTGTTTTAAACGTGTCTTTTATATTTACTCACACATTTACCATTTGTTTCACTCTTTATTCCTTTTTGTAGATCCAAATTTACATCTGATAGTATTCTATGGGAAGAACTTCCTTTAACATTTGTTGTAGCAGTGTTCTGCTCCTAATGAATCCTCTCAGCTTTTATTTGTCTAAAAAAGGCTTTATTTTGCCTTTGTGTTTAAAAACACTTTCACTGGGTATAGAATTTTAAGTTGACAAATTTTTTTCTTCAGCGCTTTAGGATCTTACACTTTTTCCTGTCCTTTGTGATTTCTAGTAAGTCTGCTTTCATTTTCATCTATGCTCTTATTTGAATAGTATGGCCTTTTCCCCTGGATGCTCAAAGTTTTTTTTATCATTTTTTCTTTTAAGCAGTTTGATGTACTTTGTTGTTTTTTTCCTTTGTTTCTGCTGTGTGAGACTTGGGTTTCTTGGATTTCTCTATAGTTTTCATCAAATGTGTCAAATTTTCAGCCATTCCTTATTCAAGGTTTTTTGTTTGTTTGTTTTTCTGCTCTCCCTTCAGTTTTTCTGGACTCTAGTTATCTGTGTTTGATCACTTGCTGGTGTCCAACAGGTTACTGAGGCTCTGTTCTTTTTTTCCCCTCAATTTTTGTGTTCATGAATAGTTTCTATTTTCTGTCTTCCACTTCACTGATATTTTCTTCTGCAGTGTCTCATCTCTTTTCCCATTCAGGGTAGCGTAGACGTGCGTGTGCACGCGCGCACACACACACACACACACACACACACACACACACACATGAGTGGTGGGCAGAAGAGCAGAAGGAGAAAGGGAGAATGTTAAGCAGACTCTGTGCTGAGTGTGGAGCCTGACTCTGGGCTAAATCCCATTACCCTGAGATCATGACCTGAGCCAAAATCAAGAGTTGGCTGGCTGCCCAATCAACCGAGACACTCAGGTGCCCCATATTTTTCATTTTAGATAGTATCTTTTTTAAAACCTCTACAAGTTCCATTGGGTCTTTTTTTTTTTTAATCTATTTCTTTTCTTTCCACATCACATTTATATGAGCCAGATTTATAGTATCTTGTAACGTCTTTGTATTTTAATTCCATAATGGCCATTTGTCTTTAATTTCATTTATGGTTCTGTTTCAATTGATTAATTGGAAGCCCGAGGTGGGGCTTGATCCCAGGACCCCGGGATCACAACCTGAGCCAAAGGCAGATGCTTAACTGACTGAACCACCTAGGCACCTCTCGTTGGCCAACAAATTCTATGTCAATTCTACTTTCTAATTTTTCAGCTTCCCCCCCATTTAATTTTTAAAATTGGTTTAAATATACAAATACATAAATATCTAATAAAATATATATTAAATATATGTTTATGTAACATATGTAAATGTGTACCATTTTAACCATTTATAAGTGTACAGTTCGTGGCATTAAGTACATTCACGTTGTTGCACAACCATCACAGCATTCATCTCCAGACCTTTTCATTTTCTCAAACCACCATTTTACTTTCTGACTACTTACATTAAATGGAGTCATATAATGTTTCTCCGTTTGTGACTGACTTATTTTACTTAGCATGATGTCTTCAAGATTCATCCATGTTGTAGCATGTGTCAGAATTTTCTTCCTTGGGACGCCTAGGTGGCTCAGTTGGTTAAGCGGCTGCCTTTGGCTCAGGTCATGATCCCAGGGTCTTGAGATCGAGTCCCACATCAGGCTCCTTGCTCGGTGGGGAGCCTGCTTCTCCCTCTGCCTCTGCGTGCTACTCTGCCTGCTTGTGCTCTCTCTCTGACAAATAAACAAATAAAATCCTTAAAAAAAAATTTTTTTTCTTTTTGAGGCTGAAGATTTTATTGTATGGCTATATCACATTTTGCATATCCATTTGTCTGTTGATAGATGTGGGTTATTTCTGCCTTTTGGCTGCTTGTGAAATAATGCTGCTATGAACATGGCTTTACAGATATCTGTTGGAATCTCTGCTTTCAGTTGTTTTGGGTATATACCTAGGCCTTACTAATTTTTATGGACTCGTGCCTGAGAGTATTGAGACATTCAGGAACAGTTCCTGATAGTGAGTAGATTGCTAATTGAGTAAAATCCAGTTTTTAAATATTCCTATTTTTGGATTCTCAGCTGTCTATTTGAAATAAAATGTATTCAAAATTCTTTTTGTTCCAGAAGATATATATTTCCATTCTGGTATTTGAATCATTTTTGATTACATGTATTTGTGATATGCTTAGATGTAGTATTTGTTTTATGTGTTGTTACATGGGATTCCTAGGCTGCTCCCTTGAAGTTTCTGATCAACTAAGTCTGTGGTAGAGCCCAGGAATCTAGATTTGTAGGCACCCTAGGTAGTTTTTCAGGATAGCTTGGGAAATACTGCTATAGAGCCTGGGCTCATTCCTGGGAGTGCTGCCTAATTTTGACTGCTATACAAAATTTCTTTGTACAATTTAGGATACATCTGTTCTAGTTATAGTGATATTTCGAATATGGCTGATATTTTGCAAGTACTTATTTTGTATCAGGTCCCATGGCAAACACTGAATGGGTTGAATCCTCACAACTCTTAGATGTCTATGTACTATTATTCTCATTTTGCAAATAAGGATAATTTGTGTAAGGTCTTTAGCTAGTAAGTGGTAGACTCAGGATTGGAACCCAGACAAACAGACTTAAACCAGTGCTCTTAACCACACTATATTGGCTGTTACAAGTCAAATGCTAAGCTAAGCTGGTTGTGCAGTACATCTTAGAACAGTGTACACTATGTGTATGAGATGAGAGACATGGTAGAACATAGGTTGAAAGCTCAGCAGAGTGTTGTCTCCTAAATATGTGAGAGAGTCAGAGGGGAAAACAGTAACCAAACCTGAAGGATCACAAAGGGATCCAGTTAGATAACTATTAATGATTCTGTAGATTAGCAGTTTTCAACACGTGGTCCCTATACTCCTGGAAACCCTGAAACCCTTTCATGGGGTCCTCAAGGTCAAACTATTTTCATAACATTACTGAGAAATTGTGACTTTTTTCTGTGTGCTAACATTTGTACTGCTGGTACAGCTGCATTGGTAGATAAAGTGTTGGTGCCTCAGCACGAAACAGGGCATTGGCACCAGACTGTCTAGTAGCCATTGTACTCTTCACTGCCATATATTCTACAGTTTAAAAAAAAAAGAAGTCCATTTCATTAAAGAATGCCCTTGTTGAAGTAAAAAAATAGAGTAAAAGAGTACACGTCCTTTGATTGGTCTATGTAATGTAATGGAGGGTATATAGATGGCATTTCTGCATATTTATGTACCAAGGTGGTTTTAAGGAAAAGCACTTGGAGGATTAGAGTTGCATGCTGACCTAGCAGATTTCTTCATGGAACATTTTATTTATTTATTTACTTGAGAGAGAGAAGGAGAGTGCGCACATGCATGGGGGAGGGGCAGACAGGGAGGAAGAGGGACAAACAGACTCTGGCTGAGTGCAGAGCCAACATGGCCAATCCCACAACCTCGAGTT
>CM052889.1:66308309-66418244 GCA_028534135.1 Potos flavus
CCCCCCCCCCCCGCCTGCTTCTCTGCCTACTTGTGATCTCTCTCTCTCTGTCAAATAAATAAATAAAGTCTTTTTAAAAAATAAATAGATAAAATAAAATGGAATTAGTTTGAATTCCATAAAAAGTACAAAGAATATAAAATTTGTAGTTTTCTGCTGTTAATGCCTCTTTCAAATAGAGCAGTTCCTTTGCAAGGCAAGTTGCCAAAGTTAAAGTTATCCACCAAATCGAAGGATTCCCAAGGGGCCTGTGGTATTTACAGAACAAGTGGTTGCTTGAAGTGGCTGTTAAGATGTTAGGAATGGTTCAGCTCTCTTTTATTTTCCCAGGCTAGCTGTGTTCTTGGGATCTTAAAATAGCAGGGGCTTGTATACATACTTTCAAATTTCTATAATGCTAACTTTGAGAGACTGTACAGATTTTCTTCTTTTTATTAAACTTTTTAGGTAAGGCATAAAGGTATTTTTTTAAAAGATACTTTGACTTAATAGAAAAGATCTTTTAATAGGGAATAAAGTTGTAGAAGAAGACACTCATTTCAGCTAAGAATTTGGAACCAGAAGAGCATTTTCTCAAGATTTTTTTGGATTATGAAATGTTACTGTGAGAGGATTCATTTTGCTATGAGAGTGGCAGTAGAGTGGTCAAGAGTTAGGTCCTGGACTTCATTCGTTGGAAGAATCATTGTTTATCTATTACACTGTAAGGAATAAGTGTTCGTAGAATTTCTAGAATGACAGGTAACTAAAGAGCTGTTGCTCAGTGAGGGCCACATGCTTAAAGAGCCTTTAGTGAATCATGAGAATGTGTAGTTGTGATTTCAAATACAGAAATGAATTTTTCAACTCTGAGTTGTAGACTAGTGTGTTATTTGGTGGTTTCCTTCCTGACTTCCTTTTGAGTGATAACTGACTTCACAGACATTTACTATACACTCTGTGTTGGAGCACTTTGTTAGACACCATTAAAGGAAAGTTAGAACGGGGCAAATAAGATGCACACAAATATCTGATATATAATACCAAGGTGATAACACAGAAGTTCAAAACAAGTAGAGAACATTATCGGCAACAAGCTAAGGCTTCCTGAACTTTAGTTTTTATTTTCACCCCTGTGAAACCAAACGTGGACTGGCTGTCTTCCAGTAATCTAAAGTATTATAATTCTGAAATGTCTGCTTTAATGATTAGTGGTTTATCCTTTTTTTTTTTAAGCTTTTCTTTAGAGAGAGAGAGAGCATACACGCATTCATGAACCAGGGGAGGGGCAGGAGAGGGAGAAAGAAAATCCCAAGCAGACTCCGCATGGAGCTCAGAGCCTGACGCTGGGCCTGGTCCTGCGACTGAACTGAAACCAAGAGTCAGCCACTCAACCAACTGAGCCACCCAGGCACCCCAGTTTATACTTTATTATAAAATATATCAGATTCCGTGTGATGTTCTGAAAGACTTATTATTGCGTAATTTTGGCATGTTTTACCCACTTTTCGTACACAGTTATGGACACTGGTTTTAATATTCATTAATGAAACACAGAAAAGGAAACAAAAGGTTTTTATTTTTGGTTAAACTAGAGTAGTTTAAGACTTTCATTTAGTGCTTCTCAGATACTACGGATGAGAATGACACAGCTGATTCCTGTTCACTCTGATAGAAAAGGAGAATGAATTAAAAATTACAGAAAGTAGTATTACCTAAACAGTGAGAAGGAAAGGTCTTCCTTTGTTTTAGTAGACATTGCTAACTTCTTCTTTGGTGACATCCATAGTCCTCTTTTGTTTCCTATCTCTTGAATGTTAGGTGTTGACGTGGAATCTGTTCATGGTCCATCTGTTTGTCTTCCCAGCAGTCTCTCAAAGGGTACTTCGGAGGGCAGAATCACTGTCACTACCCCCCGCCCCCACCTCAACCCCTGTTGGAGACAACCATGCAGCCTTCATGGACCACTGAGCCGTCTCATCACCCTGTTGCCCCTTGTTAACCATGGCACAGTTGGCTTCAGACTGCTTAGCATACATGCTTGTGCTCAAGAGATCAGGGAGGTACAAGGAGTAAGAATGAACTGAATGATTTTCATACTAGCTTGGTTGCCTGTTAAGAACTGAAGACTTTTGAAACACTATCTGTGGGAGATTAGCTTTGTTTCTGCATTGCAGATTGTGGTTAACATAAAACTAGTTCTAACTGTGAGGTCATTAGCTAGGAAGCATTGATATGCTGAATATTATTATTTCAGGAAATGGTGATAAGTAATCGTGTGAGAAAAATGCTGTCTATTTTATTAGGGTTAAAGGAGAATGTAAGTGAAAGTGTCTAATCCTTGACATATGTTTGTTCTGAGTCTTCAAAGACTAGCACTATGCAAATTTACCAGCAGTTTCCTTTTTTTTTTTTTTCAAGATTTTATTTATTTATTTGACACAGAGAACGAGAGATCACAAGTAGGCAGAGAGAGAGGGGGAAGCAGGCTCCCTGCTGAGCAGAGAGCCTGATGCGGGGCTTTATCCCAGGACTCTGAGATCATGACCTGAACCCAAGGCAGAGGCTTTAACCCACTGAGCCACCCAGGCGCCCCAACCAGCAGTTTCCGTGTGTGTGTGTGTGTGTGTGTGTGTGTAATCTCAATCCTGAGCGCTAGCCCCACATTTGCAGCCCACTGCAGTTATGTAAAATACAAGTGGATCTCACCATTGAAATGTTCCTCTATCACTTGAAGCTCAGTATATAAAAAACAGCACTCCTTTCTGTCCCTACTCATGTGCATCTGTTTCTCCTCCTTTGCTGCATATTTTTATCACTGTATTACCATCCTCTCATTTACCCAGCCTCATTCCTATTTTGCTCTTGTTTCACCATACCAAGTCAGCTGCCAGACCCCGCTGTCTGTTTTACCTTTTAAAATGTTTCTGGTATCAGCCTTGATGCAGGTATTCTCCTAGAGTATTGTAATTGCTCTTCCTCTATGCTCTCTGCTGGTCTCTCCCTTTTTTAAGTCCTGTCACAGCCCAACTTAACCTATCTGGCCAACCTTGTTTTCTTCTGTTTCCTCTCAGGGCCCCATGCTCCATGTGAACTCCGAGTACTTAACACCCGCCCCCCCCCCACTTCTTTCCCATCCACACTTGTCATTATGCCATCATTCTTGTTGTACCCTTTGCTTCTGAATGTTCTTCTCTCTGCTGGATTCTGCATATCCAGATCCTACTTACCCTTCAAAAACATTTCAAATATTACCTCTTCAGAAGAGGATAATTTGATGTCTGTATTTGGAAGTAGTCTCTTGTCTCCTGTAGCTGTCTTTTCCTTTTATTGAGAATTAATTATCTGTGGTTTAGAGTTATTTATGTGCATTTTTATCTCCCCACTTAGATTGTAATCTTGAGGTCAGGAGTCGTGAGTTATCACCGTATTCCCATAGTGCTGATGTGGTGCCTAAAGTAATCCCTCATACTTTGGATGGGCTCAGTAAAACATCTGTCCAATACACTATTTTAAAAAAGTCTTCCTGTGCACTTTAGATCTCTGATTTTTTTTTTTTTTTTTTTTTTAGATTTATTTATTTATTTGACAGAGGAGAGAGCACAAGTAGGCAGAGAGGCAGGCGGAGGGGGGGCAGGGGGGGAAGCAGGCTCCCCGCTGAGCAGAGAGCCTGATGCGGGGCTCGATCCCAGGATCCTGAGATCATGACCTGAGCCGAAGGCAGAGGCTTTAACCCACTGAGCCACCCAGGCGCCCTGAGATCTCTGATATTAAACTACAGTGTAAAACAAGGTGCCGGTATAGTGTAGTGAACTCTGAATTGCTGTGGGGGCAACCTCGAGTTCCCTCTTTGGTTATGAGGATTTCCGAGCAAAATAAAAAGAATTTTTACTTTCATTTCCATAAATGTGATGTTTTCAAATAACTTGTTTTCTTTAAGAGCAAGCACACCTATATTTTTCTTCTTTCTCCTCCTCTTCTTCTTTTTTTTTAATGTGAGAACCAGAAAATAATAGTATAAGGCAAAAACCATTTTCTCTAATCCTTTGGGGATTAATTAAATGTCACACTCCTTAGTATAATGCCAACATATTGTTCATTCAAACCAAATTTTAGGTACTTGGTTCTTGCTTATTTCTAAGGTTAACATAATATCTCCTGTTTTTATAACTGTTACCTTGAATGCTAACTTTACATGAATAAAATAGGAGTAATGATCATGGTAACTTTGTCACAGGGTTATTGTATTAAATGGGCTAATTTATTTAAAGCACTTAGCACAGCACCACACGCATATTAAATTGTCAGTAGAACCAAGCAGCTGTAATTACCATCAGGAATTTACAATTGGAGATTTTGATTGGTAGTGGTGTAAAGGCAAGTGCTGCTGCTGGTTTTTATGTTTTGAACTGTGCGGAGTAGTTTCCTAGGAATTAGATTAGCCCTAAAATGTTATGTCAGCTGAGAATTTTGGTTTCTAGGTGACAGTAGTGCAGTAGGAAACAGGACTGGCTCTCCCTTCAGAGAAAAAAGCTTTCAGTGGGAATCCATGGTGGCTTTTTTGTTTTGGTGTCAGATTCTTTTTTCCCACCTCTCAGATTAAAATGATAGTCAGTGAGGGGCGCCTGGGTGGCTCAGTCCGGTTAAGAGTCCGTCAGACTCTTGATTTTGCTCAGGTCATGGTCTCAGGATCATGAGTTGAGCCCACATAGGGCTCTGTGCTCAGCGGGGAGTCTGCTTGAGATTCTCTCTCCTTCTCCCTCTCCCTCTACCTCTCCCCCCCATAAATAAATCTTAAAAAAATAAAATGATAGTGTAAAGGAGAGAATAGGGAGCCTCTGAAAAGGATCAGGAGCTACAGAACTTCAGAGGAACTTACTGCTTGAAGAGATGGGAGAAACGAGAGCAGTTTTTTTGTTTTTGTTTCAAGCATACCGTTTACTAGTGGAAATGGTGAACTCCATAATAGGAAGAGAATGCTGTATCAGAGATATAGGTGATTCTCACATGAATTCCCAAAGCATCCAACCTCTCCCTTGCATAAACAGTGGGGCAAAGAGTGGGCATAATAATTGAAGTACAGAAATAGTGACGTGGCAACTTCTGTTAGAGGGTTAGGAGTGAGACCTGAGTAAATAGGAGCCATGGACAGTGGACACATGCTTGCCTTTTATTTAAGAGAAGAGTATGCTTAGCTTGGAAATGATTGCTGGTAGAACCATTAAGCTACCACGAGCAGAATATATGATGACTAGGCTTCCTTCTAAGGTCACAACCAAATCTACATGGTAGGACTTCCGGCTAAAATGGAGGAATACAGTGACATTTACAAAAAATACACAGATGTGCAAAACCATGAGATAAATAACATTATCTGTCTTTGATAGCAGACTGGAGCTTAGAAGTGAACTCCTGATCAACCTCCATCCCTCCTCCCCCCACCCATGTTCCCCTTGTAGTCTTCCAGTGTCAGTTGATGGTGGCTTCATGGTTCCAGTTGCTCAGGCCAAACCATGGTAGTCATCCTTGGCTTCTGTTTCTCTTCATGCTCCATTTTCGGTCTATCAGGAAATCCTATAGACTTTATCTTCAAAATATAACTAGTATCAGATCACTTCTCACCACTACCATGACTTTCACTTAGTGCCAGCCACCATCTCTTATTGTTTGCCTGAATTACTATAGTAGTCTATTTTCTCTCCTTCTCCTTAACCCACTATATACCTGTTCTTAATATTATCAGCCAGTCATCTCGTTTTTCGTCCACTTCTTAAAAAGTCACATTTCGTAAGGTATAATTTGCAAACAGTAAAAATCACTTTTTTAAAGCATAGTTTATGAATTTTGATACCACAGAGTCTTGTACCAGCCACCATAATCAAGAAATAGAGGGAACACGAGTTAGATTTCTACCTCAGTCTGTGCCTCCCAAATTTCTAATTGCTCAAATAGATGCATGTTTGCAGAAAGAAAGAAAAGAGGGAGGGAGGAGGGAAAGAGAAAGAACATTTCCATTGCCTCCAGAAGTTCTCTCATGCTCTCTTGTAATCATTCTGTAATTAGTCCCCTCATCTGATCCCTGGTCCCTGACAACAGGTCTCTTTCCTCTCTTTTTAGTTTTACATTTTTCTGGAATGTCTTATAAATGAGATGAGTTTTTGCAGTCTTTTGAGCCTGGCTTCCTTGACTTAGCATAATGAGATTCATCCACATGCATCTATTAGTAGTTTGTATCTTTTTATTTCTGAGTAGTACTCAGCTATGTCAAAGTTCCATAATTTCTCTCTTCCCTAGGTGATGGACATTTAGATTGTTTGCAGGTTTGGCATTTCTGGGTAAAGCTGCTATAAACATTCACACTGAAGATTTTCACTGGATATATATTTTCATTTCTCTTGAGTCGTAGGGTAACTTGTTTCACTTTATATGAAGCTGCCAAACTGTTGCTACTGTTGTTACTACTGTTTTGCATCCCCACTGGCATTGTTTGCAGTTTCCAGTAGTAGCTCAACTTCCTCATCAGCACTCGTTAGTCACTTTTTGTTTTTTAATTTGAACCATTCTGATAGGTACATAGTTGTATCTTGATATAAATTTTAATTTTCGTTTCCTTAATGACTAGTGGTGGTTGAGCATCTCTTTATGTATTAATTTGCCATCTGTATCTCTTCTTGGTGAAGTTTCTGTTCAGATCTTTTGCTTATTTTTTATACTGGGTTATCTGTTTTCTTACTGAGTTAGGAGAGTCATTTATGTATTTGGTTAGCAGTTCTTTATCTGATATGTATTTTGCAAATTTTCTCCCAGTCTATGGCTTGTCTTTTTGTCTTCTTTACAGTGTCTTTTGAAGAGCAGAAGTTTTTATTTTATTTTTTTTATAAAGATTTTATGTACTTATTTGAGAGAGAACAGGCAGGGGGAATGGCAAAGGGATAGGGAGAAGCAGGCTCCCTCGATCCCAGGACTCTGAGATCACGACCTGAGCCACCCAGGCACCCTCAGAAATTTTTATTTTTGTAAGGTCCAATTTACCAATTTTTCTTTTATGATTAGTGTCTTTTATGTCTTAAGACATATGTCTTTTATGTCTTATGTCTTACCTAACCCAGTCTTTACCTAACCCAGTGTCACAAAGGTTTTTCTCCTCTCTTTTCGTCTAGAAGCTTTGTGGATTTCAATTTTACATTTAAGTTTATGGCTCATTTTGAGTTAATTTTTGTATCTAGTATGAGGTTTTTGTCGGTTTGCATTTGAATGTCCAGTTGTTCAAACACTGTTGAAAAAGAGTATTCCTTTTCAAATTCCTTTTCATCCGTGTCAAAAATCAGTTGATCATAACTTTTTGGATTTTTGGGATCTCTCTGTTCTGTTCCATGGAACAGTATATATATTCTTCATCAGTTATCACAGTGTGAATACTGTAGTTTTGTAGTAAGTCTTAAAACCAGTTCATATGAATCTTCCAACTTTTTCCCAAAAAATTGTTTTGGCTATTCTAATTCCTTTGCTTCCATAAAAATTGGGATTAGCTTATTGATATCTATAGGAATTTTCTGGTTTTCAGTTTCATTGATTTCTGCTCTGTACTATTTCTTGCCTTCTACTTGTTTGAGTTTAATTTGCTTTTTTTTTTTTCCTGATTTCTTAAGGTAGAAGCTTAGATCATTGATTTTTAAACCTTTTTTCTTTTCCTGTATAATAATTTAATTCTGTAGATTTCCCTATGTGGGCTGCTTTAGCTGCATTTCACATAGTTTAGTATGTTTTGTTTTCATCTTCCATCAGTTCAAGATATTTTCTAATATCCCATGTGATCTCTTATTTTGACCTGTGGATTATTTAGAAGTGTGTTGTTTAATTTCCAGATATTTGGGGATTTCACAGATTTTCTGTGGGTGATTTCTAATTTAATCCCATTGTGGTTAGCGAATATACTGTGTATGATTTCAGTTCTTTTAAATTGTTTTTATGGCCTACCATGTAGCTTATCCTGGAAAATGGTCCACGTGTGCTTTGTTTACTGTTAGCACTTAGAAGGTGTGTTTTGATCCATCATATACAGTTCAGTGATCTGGGCTGTGGTTGGGGAATAAGCAAAGTTGAGGAGGAAGATTGTGCAGTGGTTTAGAGCACGACCTCTGGATCTGCAGCCAGATTGCCTGGGTTGGCTTGCTAGATCTTCTCCCTCCTTGGGTAAAGTAGTTCATCTCTCTGCACTTCCATCCCTTCATCTCTAGAGCTGATAATATTAGTGCCTTCCTCAAAGGGATGTTGTAAAGGTAAAATGAGTTGGATGTTAACAGCTTGTACAATGTCTGACACATAGTAAGACCCCCAAAATATTAGCTCTTGTAATTGTTACTATTATTATATGACAGCAGTGTAATTTCTTGATCTCACAGGACTTTCAGACAGGGCCTGGTTTGGTTGCCTGGATACTTTTTAAAGAATTATTACTCCCTTTTTAACGGTTTTTCTCATGTTGATTACTTACAGGAAGCCAGATAACACTTGTTTGCAGGTTTGTGTCATGTATGCAGAAGAAAATGGAAAATTTAGAAAATCTATATAACCCAACCTTTTAAAACATCGTAATTTAAACTCTAAACAAGAATGTGACTCTTAGTCAACAATTTCCTCTGAAAATATCCTAAGTGACAGAAATCTCCAATTACAGAATAGTCCCATTATCATTATAGCTACCAACTAAAAACAGTCTTTTCTCAGTGTGAGTTTTATTTTTTATTTTTATTTTTTAAAAATTTTATTTATTTATTTATTTGAGAGAGACAGACAGTGAGAGAGAGCATGAGAGGGGAGAAGGTCGGAGGGAGAAGCAGACTCCCCGTGGAGCTGGAAGCCCGATGCAGAACTCAATCCAGGGGCTCCAGGATCATGACCTGAACCAAAGGCAGTTGCTTAACCAACTGAGCCACGCAGGCGCCCCTTAGTGTGACTTTTAAATATTGACATTCATCTTACGAATGTCTCGCTTTTGCTCAAGATTAATCAGAAAATTCGTAAGTAAAATCACCTATGGCTTCTCATTTCTCGTTTGTTTCTTTTTTTTTTTTTAAAGATTTTATTTATTTGACAGAGAGAAACACAGCGAGAGAGGGAACACAAGCAGGGGGAGTGGGAGAGGGAGAAGCAGGCTTCCCGCCAAGCAGGGAGCCCGATGCGGGGCTCGATCCCAGGACCCTGGGATCATGACCTGAGCCGAAGGCAGACGCTTAACGACTGAGCCACCCAGGCGCCCCTCGTTTCTGTTTCTAATAGCATATTTTTATTGTGTCTCCTGCCCTGCCCTCCTCCCTGGAGTCCTGGACAGTAGTTAATTGATCTGAATCTTTTTAGAGTAGTGAAAGGGGATTAATTCCAGCTAAAGACCTCAGTCACTGATTCTTTGCATTATCTCTGGAAGAAAATAGGCAACTAAATATTCTTGTTATTGCTAAGGACAGAAGAGTCTTCTCTAAACAACAGAGTGTCTGCTTTTTGGAGTTACTTAGCACAGAATACTTTAGAGCTCTGGGCTCAAATAGTCTGGATATGAATCCAGACTCTGTCACCTACTAATTTTGTACCATTGAACAAGTTCTTTTTTTAAAGATTTATTTATTTATTTTAGAGCGCACATTGAGTGGGGGGGGGGGGGAACAGGGGGAGAGAAACCTCAAGCTGACTCCCTGCTGAGCAGGGAGCCCAACAACAGGGCTGGATCTCATGACCCTCAGATCATGATCTGGGCCGAAACCAAGAGTTGGACACTTAACCACCTGAGCCACCCAGACGCCCCAAACAAGTTCTTGAACACCTTTCTGGTCAGTTAGTTGCATCATCTTAAATTAAGGATAATGAAAGTTACCTGTCTCATAGGGTGGTGATGAAATTAAATAATGAAATTAAAATACTGAAGGATGATATTTGGCATATAATAAATGCTTAACAAATATTATTTGCTATTATGATTGTGGTTATTATTTGTGTTTAGTTTCTGAATGAAGAGTTAGAGACCAAGTTTTTAACCTGGCTTTGTGTTGGCGAAAAGACTCCTTTTAGAGCAGAGCTTCTCCAAGAGTGCGCTGTGGAATATAAAAGCTGCTCTAAGGAAAAAAGGGGGAGAATTAGAAGTTCTGTGGAAAAATATATGATGAGGGCACCTGGGTGGCTCAGATGGTTAAGCATCTGCCTTCAGCTCAGGTCATGATCTCAGGGTCCTGGGATCAAGTCCCGCATCGGGCTGCCTGCTCTTTGGGCAGCCTGCTTCTCCCTCTGCCTCTGCATCTCTGTCTTTGTCTCTCATGAATAAAATAAATAAAATCTTTTTTAAAAAAAGAAAAAATATATATGATGAGCGTCAGGAAGTTCTCTACTTAAAAACAACAACAACAACCCACAGTAGTATAGCTCAGCATTTAACAAACCTGCTTGTCCATTACTGGTTTTAGTCATGCAAATAAATTAAATTGCCTAAGAAACTTCTGTCCTGTAGAATCTGAGAAACCCTATTTAAGAGGTTTGTTGTTGTTTAGTGATACCGAAGTTTGCCAGATGTTTTCCTCTTATCACGTTTATATTTGTTGTAAGACATTAGTTCAGCTCTGACCAATTTTATCAAGGTTCTGCTGTACCATTCCTGTTTCTTCTGAATCGCTAAATTCTCAGTATAATCAAGGCAGTGGTGAAGTAGACAACTGCATTTCTCTTTCCGTAAGGGCCTATGCTGTGCAAGCTCAGGAGTGGAAGTTGGGCTCCTGTCCAAATAGGGTGATATGGGGCTTCGGGGAACTTGGAATTCAAGTATGACCTTAGAGTAAACATGTGTTTATAATATTGGGAAAGCAACAACAAAGTTTTTTTATTGGTTTTAGAAGACTCATGTGTTACGTGAATGTTACACAATGAATTGCCTTTTACATTGAGTTGATGAATGTTGGCCTTTTTTAACATGCTGTAACTGAACATTCAGGTTCTGAAGTCAGTCTCAGCACCTCCGGTCTTAGATTCCTTATAAAATATATTGGAAATAGAATAAAAGGTAATGTTAAAACTTTCAGTATCCTAATAAGCTTTTACTTCTAAATATATTATTTGGAAACCTTATACTTTACTACTGATTTGGAGGCAAATTACTGAATTACCTCCAGTTTAGTTGTCACCCAAATTATTGATGTTTTCCTGTGCGGACCTTCATCAATGGCCAGTTCTGGCACCTGGTACATTAAGGGTTGGTATGCCTTTTCCTCATACTCCGAAATAATATCTAATTTAGGTAAAATCCAGTTGAATAAATTGGGTGAGTTCAAGATGAAGTAGAACATTAGCACTTGAAAATGTGGTAGTACGACTAGAAGTGGAAAAGGATGGAGGGACTAAGTAGCCAAATGGGAGTATATATCTTAGTGGGAGATACAGAAAAGTTTAACCTCAACAGGGTTAATAACATTTCTTCCCCCACCTCCCTACTGCAAGCAGCCCTAAGTCACTATAGTCACTCAGTATAGCTTTGGGTCTCTCTGGAAAAAAATTAGGCCCTGGAGCTGATCTTGATTTGTCTGCTGGAAAATGACAAATAATTGTATCTGCAGACAGTCCTTGATTATTTTCACTAATAAAGGGAAGCCTTTACTTGGGAAATAAAAAATGGCAGCTATTCAGAGTAAACAGAGTACTTTAGAGTTTCTGTACCCAGACTGTCTGGATTTGAATCCAGACTCTATCACTTAATACTTAAGTAACCTAAGCAAGTTATTTCACCTCCATATTCCTTAGTTTTCCTATATGTAAATTTGGGATAATAAAAGTTATTTCCTACAGTGGTAATGAGGATTAAATAACAGAATTACTCAGAATGAGCCAAATCTTTAGTAGATATTAGCTCTTACCATCTATAGAATTATTAAAATAAATTTCCCTACTTTTCTCTTTTCATCATCCCTTAGCTGAAGAATATGTGATTCCCATGAACAGTAAACTTATATTAATACTCTATCTACCAGGTAACTTTGAGAGTAACGGTATTATTACCACCTTTATTTTACAGGTGACAACATTGAAGAGTAGAGAGGTGAAGTAACTTGCCCAAAGTCATAGTTGGCAAAGGACAGAGTTAGGATTTGAACCCAGGACATCTGACTACAGAGCCTGTTGTCTTACCTGTACTATCTCATAAGGCACTTCTGTCCACTCGACATGTTTCATTGACCCAGTTCTCATATTTTTATTAGGTATTTATCCTCCTCAAGTCAAGTCAGTTTGTGCATTTCCATCTTCTTACCATTTTATATGTCATTTCTTCTGCTTAAAATACCTCCCTTTTTCAACCAGTCTTCTGGGACACCTTGCACACAGTTCACCTCACCCAACGCTTGATGTCTTTCTTTGGCATCTTTACCTGGCTGATTTCTACAGCGCTTAGATACTCATTATTCTTTGAAGGGAATTCAAGTGTCCCTTTTTATATAGTAATTCAATGTGAAGAGTTTCTAACATGAATCTTATCAAAGTACATGATTAATTTATCTTATGAAACCAAGCTTTGAATTTAAGGAAATTTCTGCTTACAATACTTCCAAACGTGCTCTTTTCTTTGAACCTGTACCTTCTTCACTTCATACTGAATGACTAACTCTGCATCCTACTTTATGGAGAAGATTGGGATCTTCTGGCATGAGTACTTTCATAAAACCTCATCTGTACTTCAGCCCATTATTGCTTATCTGACCTTTCTGGTCTTGGTAGAGAAGGTGTTTTTTTCACTTCTGTCTAAAGCTAACTCTTTCTTTCCTGTTTTCTGTGGAATCTTGCCCACATAATCATTTCTTTCCTCTGTTTATCCTTAATCTCTCTTTCTCTAAGAATTTCTATTTTTGCTTCATTCCAAGTGGCATAGGTCTCCCATCTTTAAAAGTATATCAATAAACAAAGTCACCCTACTTATCTTTCACGTTACCATTCAGTTGCATTCCAGTCTTCTTGTCACAGACCTCCTCCGGCAGTGAAGGGACTTAGCACTTCACTTTCTTTCTATCTGCCATTCAACGGAAACTGCTCTAGAAAATAACCTGTAATCTCTCCTAAACCAAATGACCTTTTCTCAACCCTCATGCTCTTGTGCTTTTTTGAGC
The DNA here is from genome assembly GCA_028534135.1 of Potos flavus. Lineage (NCBI taxonomy): Eukaryota > Metazoa > Chordata > Mammalia > Carnivora > Procyonidae > Potos > Potos flavus. The sequence continues at coordinate 66,321,419 of CM052889.1, forward strand.
AATAATAACGGGGTATTGGTTAGAAGTGTGGACCTTTGGAGCCATACTATGTTCACATACTATTTCTGATGCTTTCTGTATAACTTGGGGCAAATTCCTTAGCATCTGCCTGTCTCACTGCCCCAGTTTGCTCAGTGCATATGCTCAGCATCTAACTCTTCTTTGTTGTATCCCCAAATGACTTTTTTTCCCCCCTCAACTTTAAACTCTCTTCCTTTGTGCCACTGTTCAGGATAATTGAAACCAAAGATTAAATGCTGGGTGAAAATGTTTTGCTGTCAGAGAGTGAACCCAGTCCAGCAGAGTCTAGGCTCTAGAAGATGAGATTTGAAGGAGAGAAAGTGGATGAGGGCTTTTGTAGTCAAAAGATAGCATAGTATCTCAGTTCCATGTTAGGAAGGTGGAGTGTCTGGGTATTTGCAGGTCACTGGGGCTTGCTGATTAAGGAGGCATTGGGCCAGGAGGAGATGGTTTGTGTCTAGAGGATTCTTCTGTCTTGGTTTGTGACTTACAGCTGCCTCTGCTACCAATATGAGGTACCTGGATCTGGATTTTGGTGTCCAGTTAGGTGTCCCCACTGTCAGGCTAAGTGGCCAGATAACTGTTTGTCATATTGTAGAAATTTTCACTCTCGTCTCTCCTTCCTTTCCCGTTGCTCAGTGTTGTCACCAGGTCTCGGTGGTATTTCTTTCAAAATATAGTTTGTAACTATATTAGCTCTTCTGTTTCCACTTCTTATTAATCTGGGCTTTCTCACTTACGGCCTGGATTGTAATAAGAGTTTTAGTTGGTCTCCTTCGTTCCAGTCTCATCTCTTCTGCCCCTTCCTTCTACATTGGATATTTCTACCTGATTGATTTTCCACAATATTATTATATCATTTTTATGATTTATCCCATTGACAAAAGTAGTATTTCAAGGTGAGATTAAAACTCCAGCAGATAAAATCCTACTGACAAACCCAGAATCCTAGTACACCATATTTTAACCCGCTCACTTAAATAGAAGCTAAACTTTCAGTTAGTCTCTCTGGAATTTCCACTCTTCTGTGAGACAAGAGATACTTGCTCCTATTGTTATTATTCTCCTTATGTACCTATATCCTCTTCCTAGAGTTTAAGACTTTAGTAATAAAGATGTTCCATTTGTGTTACTAAATATAATGACTGTCCAGTAGATTTAAGGTAGTGTCATATAGGGGAGGACATACTATGGGAAAGGGACTGAGGGGTCTGTCTACTCTTTAATGTTTGCTCAGCCCCATCTGCAAATAAACTTTTTTTTTTTAAGATTTTATTTATTTATTTGACAGAGAGAAAGAGATCACAAGTAAGCAAAGAGGCAGGCAGAGGGAGAGGGGGAAGTAGGCTCCCTCCTGAGCAGAGATCGGGCTTGATCCCAGGACCCTGAGATGATGACCTGAGCCGAAGGCAGAGGCTTTAACCCACTGAGTCACTCAGGCACCCCTGCAAATAAACTTTCTAAAAATGTTCTTAAAAATCTGTTACAGGGACTGCTGGGTGGCTCAGTGGGTTGAACGAATCTTGGTTTTGGCTTAGGTCATGGTCTCGGGATCATGAGATTGAGCTCCATATTGGGCTCTGTGTTGGCACTCAGCAGGGAATCCTCTCAGGAGGATTCTCTCTCCCTCTGCCCCTCCACCCACTTACATGTTCTCACTCAATAAAAAAATTAATAAAATCTTTTTGAAAAAATCTGATGTACAGGCTCCACCTTGCACTCAGGTCCTCAGTCATGATCTCCAGGTCCTGGGAGGGAGCCTCGCATTGGGCTTCCTGCTCAGCAGGGAGTCTCCCTCTCTCTTTTCCCTCCACTATTTCTTTCTCTCTCTCTCAAGTGAATAAATCTTTTAAAAAATCTGTTATAGTAGCTGCTTAAAATTTTTTAAGCTGCCTTTTCAAATGAATTAGAGTATGAGAGTTTGTTGCCATTTCCTGAGTGAAGAGGGAGGGGTCAGTAACCAGAAAAATAACGTTTACCTGCAAGTAGCATTTAGTGCTGAATCAAGATCTCAGTTGATGCGATTGTATGACTAAATAAATCTTAAAATATGTATGTAATCGTAATGTTGGTGGTTTTAAAGTTTAAGAAAACCTTTATCTTTAATTTGGCTTTTTAAAAATCTATAGATAGGATGTTACATTTAACTGTAGAACATAAGCTTTTAGCATTTGGTTAAAAACAAATGAAAAATATAGCCAAATCAGAAATCACAAGCACTTCTTTTTCTTAACATGTCCTCTAAGATCCTAAACACAGTTTTTAAAATTTAAATGTTCATGTTATTTTAAAAATTAATGTAATAGAAAAATGTGAAATAGTACATCCCATTTTTAATAAAAGTGGGATTACATGGTATATTGGTCTTTAGCCTGCTTCTTCCTGTAATAGTTTTCCATGCTCTCCTTTTAAATTTTCTTCATAGTGAGTGAATTATACAAAACACAATGACAATAGTAAAAAGAGAAAGGTTGATTAACCTCACTATGTTTCAATTACTTCATATCCTTGATACACTACTCAATGGAAGATTGTTACTGCTTAGAAGAGGGAGTCATCAGCCTGTAAAGATGGTAACTGAATACGTGACAGTGGACAGTGTCACCCAAAGACAATGTGTAGAGTAAGAAATGAGGAGAACTGATGACAGAACCCTGATGGGCAGAGGAAAAGGAGACTAAGAATTTTAGGAGCCAGAGGGATAGGAAGAAATCCAGAAGAAAATTGTGGAAGCTGGAACAAAATTGTTTCAGGAAAAGGAGGCAGTCACTGTTGTCAGATCCTGCAAGGGACCAGAGGGAGTATGTCAAGTAAGATACTGACTGAAGTTTAATAGATGAAATAAGATTGTTTCTGATCTTGGGGAGGGGAAGAGCATGTTGCATGGAGTACTGAGGGCAGAAGCCAGATTGTGTCAGAAAGACACTAGCAGAGATGGCAATCCAACCTGAATCCCTAGAAGACTGGACCTGGCCTGTTTAACCTTCCTGGCCGTTTTTCTTTTCACTGCATCACCACCCCTTCCCCCTCCCCCAACCAGTGTAAACCCCAGCAGATACTCTTGTGGGAATACATTCTTGCTCTGTCTTTCCCACCCATGCTTGCTGTCTCACATCTCTTGCTTCTCTTGCTCTGTCTTCTCTGGCTCGGCTGAACTACTGAACTATTTGTAATCTCCCAGCAGACCAGATTCTCACACGGGCCCCCAAGCTGAGCCTCTACACCTATCCACTTAATTTGATAGCCTGTTTACTTCTCCTTTTCCTTATCAGACAGTTCTTGGTGGGTTATAGGGGGCTGGGTCCTTATCTCAGAGTGCCAGCACTTATCAGAGTACTAATTTCAATAGTCATGCATGCAGTGATGCATTGGATAGGATGGGATAGTGACGAGCAGTTATTACTGTTGGAGCATATAACAGACATTAGATTTTGCAAGGTGATGGGAGATTTGTTTGGTTTTAGATGTGTTGAATTTGAGGTGACCGAAGTCTATGCAGGTGGAAGTAACTTCATGGGCATTGGAGATTTTTTACTGAAATCCAGACTGTCTTAGAAATTCCCCTTGTTTTGGGACATTTCCTTTTAACTCTGGTTTATCTTGACAGAAGTAATGGAGGCAATGTGGCTTTAATTGTTAGGCATCTTTTTGCTTGTCTACAGAAATAGATTTGTCACTTGGAGAGGTTAGCTACCAGGAAATGACTAAATGTCAACCTGTAGCATCCACTTTTTTTTTTTTTAAGATTTATTTATTTATTTTAGAGAGCATACATTCACCCACAAGGAGGAAGAGGGAGAGAATCTCAAGCAGACTCCCCGCTGAGCACGGAGCCCGAAGCAGGGCTTGATCTCAAGACCCTGAGATCATGACGTGAACCAAAATCAAGAGTCAGACACTTAACTGACTGAGCCACCAGGAGCCCCTGTAGCATTGACTTTTATGAGGCATTGCAAAATTTCTTCTTAAAGTCCAGATTTTGGAATTGTCTGCATGCTTTCAAGATTTTGTTTACAGAATAATATGTAAAGTTATTTATATTATCAGCATTAAATGGCAGAGAATAATCTTGTAATGAGACTCATGAAGTGAAAATCAGTTTGCTGCATGTTTTTAAGAGCAGTGTTAAAAAATAATCCCCTTTTTGTTTAAAAAAAAATATTGTGATAAAATACAGAAGTTACCAGTTTAACCATTTAGTATACAAATCAGTGGCATTAAGTCCATTCACTTAGGTTGTTGTGCAGCTGTCACCACTATCCATTTTCAGAGCTTTTTCATCATCTCAAACAGAATTCTGTACTCATTGAACAATAACTCCCAAGTTCTGGCAACCTCTACTTTCTCTCTCTATGAATTTAGCTCTTCTAGGCCCCTCATATAAGTGGAATCGAACACTATTTGTCCTTTTGTGTCTGGCTTATTTCACTTGGCATATTTTCAGAGTTCATCTGTGTTGTAGCATGTATCGGAGTTGCCTTCGTTTTTAAGGCTGCATAATATTCAATTGTATATATACACTACATTTGCTTTATCCATTCATTCATTGATGGACAATTTGGTTGCTTCCACCTTTAGGCTGTTGTGAATAATGTTGCTATGAACATGTATTCAGGTATTTGTTGAGTACCTACTTTCAATTGTTTTAGGTATATACATAGGCCTTACTAAGTTTTATGGGCATATATCACGAGAGAGTATATAGATATCCAGGAATAGTTCCTTTATGAAATATCTTGGCCAGCATTTTAACACAAATTTTTGTAAATTTTTAAGGACATTTATTTAGTTCAAGTTCTAAAGCAATCTTGGATAGTGATACAAAAAGTCTTTGAAAGCAGTATTATAAGTTTCTTTTCTGAAAATGAATCCCTTGGTTCAATGAAAATATACAAACCACTTTACTCCAGTTTGTACGTGTCTACTTAGAGAAAATCAATTGCTAGGTTTTTTCCTTGCCTTAAAAATATATGTTACAGCTAATACAGGTCTATTTCTGGTTGCGGGTGTATTAAGACAGAGGTCACAGTTACGTTGCTGGGTGTATGCTCAAATCACAAAAAAGTGCACATGCTTTTGAAATTGTAATATGAGGGCCTGTCTAAAAGAGTAATTAATAGGAAAGAATGGAAGCATATTACCATGGAATCCTTCAGTATGGGGTCTTCTTTCTGTTTCGCTGGAGCACTGTAAACCCTTTCTTATCTGTCCTACGCAATAAAGTCCATCTGAAAACAAAATGACTACAAATCATCTTTACTGCCATGGAGACTAATACGTTTCTTTCATAGGAATTTGCTCAGTCCACAGATTATGCATTTCTTTTATTTATTTATTCATTTATTTTTTTTTTTTAAATTAACACATAATGTATTATTTGCCCCAGGGTACATGTCTGTACAGATTGTGCATTTCTGATGGAAATAATTTTTTACTGTACTGGGTGGGTAAAATGTAAAATATTAACATATGGTACATCTCATATATGTTCTTGCATAAAGTATTTGGTGCTAATGAAGGGATATGAACAAACACAAATTCTTCATTTCTGATCCAAAAATATTTTGATATTGAAAATCCACCCATCTTCATGTTATGACATGAGATGTTCATGACTCTTGCTAGACTACATACATCCACCTCTTTGGCAAAGCAGGAAATAGTGCCTCCATGGCTGAGTGGACTCAGGCTCATAAATAATCACCTTTGTGAAAGGAAAAGCTGCTCCTCCTATCAGTAGTTGCATCCATCCACTAGGAGACAAGGTTCTGCTCATTAAGCTTTGTGCCGAATGTCAAGCTGCATCCTCTAGGAGGAAAGGGTATATTGTATTTTAACATTTGCTGGCCCTCTTAGCCAGGTGGCCTTGTGCAGTAACAACAGTGTACAAGAGTGAGCAAACTGTTTCCATGTAGGACTAGATAGTAAATATGTTGGGCTTTCTGAGCCATGTGGAGACTGTCACAACTTTACAACTCTGCCAGTGAGGCACTAGACAGCAATAAAAAATACCTGAATGAATGAGCTTGACTATGTTTACTGAATAGCAGTAGGCCATAGTTTGCCCACTCCTGGTATGTGGCAACCCATAGCACCTCCCATAACACTTTATTAAAACATAACATTCTAGGGCACCTGGGTGGCTGAGTCGGCTGGGCATCTGTCTTTGGCTCAGGTTATGACCCCAGGGTTCTGGGATCGAGCCCCACTTCGGGTTCCCTGCTCAGTGGGGAGCCCGCTTCTCCCTCTGCCCCTCCCCCTTCCTCTGCTCATGCTTGCGTGCTCTCTCCTCTCTCTCTCTCTCTGAAATACATAAATAAAATCTAAAAAAAAAACCACAACCATTCTGTCACCTTGTATGCTGTGTCTTACTAGATTGTAACCATCTTAAGTGACTGTCTTAATTTGTATCTTGCACATAAAGATTTAATTTATTTAAATTTTATTTAATAAGATTACCTATTCCATTATTAAGCTTAGGATACATATTTTTTCCCTTAAAATATGGAAAAATGTGGAAGAGGATTGTGGACATTATGTTAGACAAATATTTTAGGTAAAAATACAAATTAAGGGGTGCCCGGGTGGCTCAGTTGGTTAAGCATCCGACTCTTGGTTTTGGCTCAGGTCAGATCTTGCCATTGTGAGATAGAGCCCTGCATCGGGCTCCCCACTCAGTGTGGAGTCTACTTCAGATTCTTCTTCTGCCTCTCCCCACTCGTGTGTGTGTGTGTCTCTCTCACACACACAAAACTAAATAAATAAAACCTTTAAAAAAATACAAATTAAATCCTCTTTCAACATACTCTTATCTTAAAGGGAAAGATTGTAGCATCTCTTAGGCTTTGTATATAAGTCATTCTTCATACCATATTTAAAGCCAAAAATCTTGCATAGCAGAAAAATCGTTCACTACTTCTTGGTGTTTTGTGATTTTAGAATTGCATATGAAAAAATGCTAGCAGTTTGTATAGCCAGGGCTTGTGGGTAAATGTATAAGGCAGCGATTCTCAAAGTGTGGACTTTGAATCCCTCAGGGTTCTTCAGACCCTTTCAGGGGAGCTATAGGGTCAAACTGCATAATGCCATTAAAATTATTTGTCTTTTTCATTTTGAGTGTTTTTTTTTTTTCTTATGGTAAAAAGCGGTGATGGGTAAAACCACTGGTGGACTGTAACAGGAATCAAAGTAGTGGCATCAGACTATGCTAGTAACCACTGTATTTTTCACCACCATGCACACACTGTTAAAAAAAAGAAAACAAAGGCAGATTCACTTAGATGAAGCAGTGAAAATTACTTTTATTAAATCTCAACCCTTGAGAACACATTTTTTAATAATGAAATGGAAAGTTCTCATTAAGCACTTTCGTATACTAAAGTACCATTGATTTTATTGAAAAAACACCTGTGCGGTCAAGCGAGATGCTTGCTGAACTGGCTACTTTTTTCGTGGAACACTATTTTTACTTAAAGAATGACTAGTGGGGGCACCTGGGTGACTCAGTTGTTAAGTGTCTGCCTGTGGTTCAGGTCATGATCCCAGGGTCCTGGGATCGAGCCCCACATCAGCCTCCCTGCTTGGTGGGAAGCCTGCTTCTCCCTCTCCCACTCCCCCTGCTTGTGTTCCTTTTCTCGCTGTGTCTCTCTCTGTCAAATAGATAAAATCTTTAAAAAAATAAAAATAAAATAAAGAATGACTAGTGGACAAACTAGAGTTATTCACACTTTGATGTTTGACAGTTTCTCCAGAATGAATAAAGTGAGCCTGTTGCTTAAAACTCTCTCTCTCTCTCTCCCCTTTCGCCAGTGATAAAATTTGAATTTTTAGTGAAAATTAGAATTTTGGAAAATTTTTATGTTATCATTAGCCTCAGGAATGATAATAACAAATGTGGTTTTTCAGATATTGTATAATGAAATGTGACAATATGTGGAAAAGCTACATAACTCAATGAACCAGTGTTTTCCAGATGATCAATATGTAGATGTTACAAAAATCCATCTATGGTTAGAGGATCCATTCAAAGTACAGCATAATCCACTGAATTTTAACATATAATTCATTGGATTTTAACGTAATAACAAAAAAATTCACTGATACGGTTTCAGATTTCACTTTGAAACTAACCTTTAAGAAATTACCACTTGCTGAAGTTTAGTTTAGTATTAAAGAAGAGTATTCTCATTTATCTAAAAATGTTATTACAGTACCCCTCCCTTTTCTAACTACCCATCTGTGTAAGGCCAGATTTTCTTCTCTGTAGCATTCAACTAAAGCAATGTATGGCAATAGACTGAATGCAAAGGCAGGTATGAAGAGTCTGGCTGTCTTACTTTTAAGCCAGACATTAAAGAGATATGCAGAAATGTAAGAGAATGCCCCTTGTCTCACTAAATTCTTTTTTGTTTTGAAAAATAGTTCTTTTTCTTTTAAAAAAATTTATGTTCAGGGCACTTGGGTGGTGCAGTTGGTTAAGCATCTAAGTCTAGGTTTCAGGTCAGGTCATGATCTCTGGGTCATGAGATGAAGCCCCGTGTTGGGCCCTGAGCTCACTGCCAACTCAACGCAAAGTCTGCTTGAGACTATCTCTCTCTCTGCCCGTGCCCTCCCCCCCACTCCGCCACTGCTCTCTCTTTCTCTAAATAAATAAATCTTTTAAAAAATTATGCTCATATATAATGGTTTTGTTATATTTAAATGAGTTAGTAAATGTTTTTAATTTTTCTCAATTTTAATTTCTGATTGTTATTACCCACAGGAACAAAAGCACTAAGGGGTCTTCGTTCAAGAGTGTAAATAGTTTCAAGATGAAAAAGTTTGCAAAGTGCTAGTCTAGGGCACTGTCTGTGCTGGGTTGGAATATTAGTTGCTTGGTTTGTTGGATGGATAAGAATGCTTTCATTGTATAGCTGGAAGGCTGATACATAGAACACATTATAGAACAGTACTCTCTGTGTCTCAGTTTGGCATGATTTTTAGCAGGCTATGTGTTATAAGCACTTGCTGGTAAAGCATCTAGAAATAGATGTTTGACTGTAGAGCAATTACTAAATAAAATCCAGCATGGTTCTAAAAATCTTAGGGTGTAAAATATAATCTTACTGTATATGAGAGAACTTTCTGGTAGCTTTTTGTCTTTGTCTATTAAGGTTGGGGGAATGTAATAAAAGAATTAGGGGTTTTCATAGTGACCATATAAAATATCTCAATAGCTAACCTATACTAATACATCACTTGGCACAGTCTCCCAAGTCTGTCTTCAGTACATTTGGCTGATCTGATTTTGGCATGTCTAAAATACATGTATTTAGTTTCTTTTGGCATTTCAGTAGGAATTCCATTGTTTCAGGGTGTAGAGTATGTTCCTGTCTTTAATGTGCATCAAGTCTCTGGAAAAAACACCTCACTAGGAGGTCTTGAGAGATGACACATGTCTGCTGATGGCTTTGGCAGAGTTTGAAGTATGGGATAGGAAGAGGTTTTGAAATAAAGATCACGGGGCTTTGATTTCTTGAATTGGCCAGACTACCTACCCTTTTTCCTTGGAATGCCTTTCCCTCCCTGCCTACCCTACTCTGCTTGTACCCCCAAAGCCCAGACCCCAATTCTGTAGTAAAGTTCTAGGATCTCTGCATACTTCTGAAGTGCTGACAACTCTTTCTTCACTGCTTTTTGTGGACCAAGAGAAGAGAAGAGAGAGGTATGGACCAGGCCCTCTTCTCCCATCATTATCAGCAGTGAAGACCTTTATCAAACAATCTGTTTGACAAAGGAACAAAAGAGCCATGGGTTAGACCCTAAGGCTGGCCAATTTTTTTAGAAAGTGACTCAAGAGAAGGACTTTTCCCTGGGTTGATTAAACCAACCAGTTATGGAATTAATAAATCACAGAAATAAAAGGCACAGCATAAGGAACATAAGCAATGATATTATAATAGTTGTATGTAACAGTTGTGTGGTAGCTTGTGGTGAACATAGCATAGTGTATAAACTTGGCCAATCACTATGTTGTACACCTGAAACTAATGTAACATTGTCAACCATATTAAGAAAATAAATAAATAAATAAATATCAATTTTCAGTTGCCTGAAAACAGTCCTAATTTACCTATAACATGCCAGTGATCAGCTAAACATAAAAGGATATTTTTGGAAGTACTTAATTTTTGGAGAAAAACCACAATATAAAAACCTAGAATCTTAAAAATAAAAATTAGTTGGGCCTTCAAGTTTATTGAGGCCAAAAGAGGATTTTATAGAGACCAGAAAGATGTAAAGCCTTGCCCAGGGAAGATCACATGGCTATAGTATAATTAAAGATAGAAATAAACTGGAGCTTCCTGACTCCCAAGTTTGTCATCAGATGATCAAGTCAATTTGGGAGACTCTGGAGTAACGCTGCCTGTGTTCAGAACTGCACCTGGCTCCTCACCTCAAAATGGTGATCATCACACAGGTCCACAATTCCCAAACCCCAAATTCTGAAAACCCAGAGTTTTTCTGTAATTCTTTTGGAAGCAAAACCTGACCTAAGCTGATATGAAGCAGTTTCTAATCTTTATTTATGTTATTTTGTGTGGTTATTCATGTTTCCTACAGAAACATTAATATTTGATTATGAGGTATTGTACTATACCTGAGTAAGGATGCTTTCTGTGTAAGATCCAAAAAAGTTGGAATTCTGCAACACATCTGTTCACAAGGTATTGTTTTCGCTAAGGGGTTGTGGACACATAGGACCTAAGCTCACAGAATGGTTGTGAGAATTAAGGCACTCAGCAAAATGTCAGATGTTGTTCTCAAGAACCCCGAGAAGCCCAGTGTTAAAATGAAATATGGGCATCTTCCTATACAAGTATACGTCAGTGCAGTCATGAGAACTTTCTGCTTTGATGGAAATGTTCTTTATCTGGCCGTTCAGTACAGTAGCCACAGCTATTGGACACTTGAAATTCAACTAGTATAACCAGTGAACCAAATTTTTAATTTAAATAGCCACATGTGTCTAGTGGCCGTTTTAGTGCCAGTGGCTGCTATATTGGACGGTGCAGTTTGGTATTTGAGTTCATGTTCCATTCGGTCTCTACTTTTGCTATTTTTGTAATTATCTCTTTGTATTGATTAAGATACAACATGACCCAGCAGACTGTTGGCTAAGACAGTTGGTGTGAGGGGGAGAACTTGTGTTTCTAACTACATCCTAGGCTTATCATCAGCTAAATAGTTCCTTTTGTCCTCAGGGATTTTAAAAGACTTAATAGTAAAGTGTACATATTGCTACTTAGATGTGACACAGGCAACCTCTAGTGAAATAAACATAAGTGATTCATAAAACATAATGCATTTATGCAAAGAAGTCCCTAAACTTAGAAAATGTAAGTGGCAGAAGATTTTCTGGTAAATGTGAAAAAAGAAAAACTTCATCGTGAAGTTGTTTTAGAATAGCAGAATGTTCTAACATGTTCAGTGTCCATGACAAAATGTGCTAGCATGTTCACATTTCATAAGCAGATGTTCTTTTCCAAAAATGATTTCTATGCATGTTTGAAATGTAATATTATGTATAATATCAATGTTTTTGATAGCCTCTAGGCCTGGCAGGAGTTGTTAGAGCGCATCTGCCAGAACATGAGAAGCAGTGCTTCCTCCTGTTTTTCACAAGAGATTTGACTGTTCAGTGTCAGGACATGGATGGTATCTTTACCTATTTGCCTTTCCATAGTTTGCCTTTGAAAAAAGGGCAATAGAAATGTTCCTGTCTTCACTAAATCTTAAATTGACGAAAAAGAGCAACACAGGCACAGGCATCCATTTGTTTCTGTTAAGGTTAGAAACAACAGTCTGCCCTCCTAATTTCGAAAGTCAAGTGAGATGGAAAAAAGTGTGAAGCATTGGGAGATCCTTCCGTAGTGAATACCTCAGAAATAAGAATTTTTAGATAGTGCGTATGTGGTTAAAAGTTGTATTCATTGAACCTAGAAGACTTCTCTCAAAGAAAAGAAAGAAAAGAAAAAGAAGAATGCTTTCTATATTGTCAGGTTTTCCATGTCTTAATGTTATACCCAAAGGCCAATAAGGTAAGGCAATAGAAAAGATCAGCTCCTGGTACGTAGTTGAGTTTTCAAAAAGATTAAGTTGTAGAAGAATATGTGTGTGTCCAATTTTATGGCTGTGTATACATTCTGCAATTTATATAGAAAGATGCACACACCAAATTGTAAACAGTGTCTACTCCTAGGGAATGGGAGTGCAGAGAAGGAGGAGGGAGGAGACAGTTGTACTTTTGCTTCTTACCTGTTATTTGTTACAATGAACATGAATTATTTTTGTAATTTTAAAAAATATTTTTATTTATCGGAGAGAGCGTGCAATGTGAACAGGGGAAGGAGCAGAGGGAGAGGGACAGATTCTGAGCTCAGCATGGAGCCCAATGTGGGGCTCAATCTCACGACCCTGAGATCATGACTGAGCTGAAATCAAGTGTCGGATGCTCAACCGACTGAGCCACCCAGGTGCCCCATTTTTGTAAATTTTTAAAAAGAAAATCAGTAATTTTTAAAATGCAAAGCGACTAACATTAATTTTAAACCGTACTATGTATCATAAGTTCTTTGTGTTAAAAAGCTTTTGTAAAACTTCCATAATGGTAGTTTGAGTTGAAAATATATGACATTTCAAATAACCCCATGAAATAATTTATAACTTCTAATTATGTGATACTTGGTACAGTTTGCAATGTAATAACTTTTTAAAATGTTATTATAAATTATAAAATACCATGGATATATCAGGAGCCAACTTTCACCAGATTTTCTTGTATAGATTGGAAAAATAAAACTCTTCAATCTAGAAGAAACCATTTTCTGAAGCTATGCATTTAGTTCTGCAGTGGGTAACATGCTTATTGACTGGTAGTCCTGGTTAGCCTCTTTAGAAGCCACCTTGCACGTGGTCAAACCCTTGCCTTGAAAAAGACTGAAGAAAGTCAGTGACTACAAGATGGTCAGCCACAGAGACAAGAACACAGTCCAGAGGATCTGTGGAAGATAAAGAGCTGGTTTAGTAACAGTTCAACCCCAGACTTTTAGAAGTCTTAAGTGATGAGTCTCTGGAGAGTCTCCACTGATTTGAGTGATATAGCAAAAGGAATAAACAATGGGATGAGATCTTAAGATACTGAGTTTGGGAAGTTTAGACTTTAATCTTCCTTTTAGGTAACGAAAATAGGCTTCAGAATACACAGGGTACAAAAAAGACAAGGCATCCAATCCAGGTAAAACACCAGCAAAAGAAAAGATCCTTTAAAAAAAGAAGTGTGCCTTTGTTTTTTATAGCCTTGGAATCTGGAAAAAATTTTAAATAAAAAAAAAATTGCCTACTAGCCTTTAATCATGTGAAAAGCTGCTTAAGCTCACTTTTAATCAATTTTTTTAATTTTAATTACATCAGAAAATTAATGCAAATGAAAGCCATATTGAGATACCAATTTTCATGTTTCAGATTGGTAAAAATTCCAGAATTAGATAACACTGTTGACAAGACTTTGGAAAGAGGAACTCTAATCTGTTGCTGGTGAGAATGCAAAATGATACAGTGTCTCTGGAGGGCAGTTTGGCAATATCTATCAAATTGCATGTGTATTTCCTGTGTGATCGGGCAGTCACTTTTAAGACCTTTGTTCTTAAAAAAAAAAAAAAAAAAAAAAAGACCTTTGTTCTACACAGATGTGTCATTTCATATGTGCATTGCAGGTATAATTTACCCAGGTTTTTTTGTAGAAGTGTGGTTAAGAGAATTTTTGGAAACAACCAGTGTCTGTCTAAAAGGGATTTGTTTAAAAAAAAAGACAGCAACACAAAACTCTGTTTTTCAGTGTATCCACACAATAGAATACTGTGCAGCTTAAAATAAAAAAGAAAATCTGCACATACTGATATGTAGGAAGATCTGTAGGCTATATTGTAAAAGGAGGGTCGGGGGAATACAGAGTCTTATCTTTTGTGTAAGAAATGGTGAGAAATAATATGTTTTTATATTATATATTTAGAAGGCGCTACAAGAAACTTCACTCTAATTGAAGTGGTTATCTAAAGAGGACCTGGGGGAAACTAGATGGGAATGAGACTTTCTGGTGTCCGCCTTTTGATATACGTAGTTTTGATTTTTGTACCATACGGTTATATGATGTTTTCCCAAAAATTTGTTAATATTAAGAAAATGTTCCTTCTAAACAGAGGTCATTTGTTTTCAGAATTTTACGAAGAGATGTACAAAAGCGATTATGTCAAAGCAAGAAACTTAATTCTAAAATAAAGAGACACTGATTGAATCTGTGTTCCTAATATACGAAATGTAGTCTTATGGTAGGTAAGCCCTGTCTGTGTCGTCTGGTTGTCTGTCTGAAAGAGGACACATTGGCCAGTCACAGCTGCACTGCTGAGCACAGGCTGGCAGAGCAGCTAGGGTGGCTGTCCTGTCTCCATTCCCTCTGCTGACTGAAATTCTAGGATGGGGTGGTTGCCTGCTGTGGGGTGCTGTGGTTTGGAACTCAGGACCCCGAACAGACGTTCCTGGAGCCATCTGCCTCTCGCACTTTTAACTATCTCACCAATTTTCATGTTGCTGTGAAAAAAAGTGTTTTTTATTTTCTTTTTTAACTTTTTATTGTGGAAGTTTTCAAAATACACAAAACTAGAGAGATGAGTATAATTGACTCTTGAATGACATGGGTTTGAACTGCACAGGTCCACTTACACATGGATTTTTTTTTTTCCAGTAAATACACTACAGGATTGTAAATGTACTTTCCTTATGATTTTCTTAATGTTTCCTTTTCTCTAACTTTATTATAAGAATACAATATGTAATATACAAAATATGTATTAGCCAACTGTTGATGTTATTGGTCACCTGTAGTTTAGTAACAGTTAAGCATCTGGGGAGTCAAAAGTTGTACAGCGATTTTCAACTGTGAAGGGGGTTCAGCATCCCTGACTCCTAGGTTGTTCCAGGGTCAGCTTTATAATGAATTCTCATCTACCTATCATTCTAGCATCAATAATTAAAAAATTTTAAGTTTTAAATTTTACCTTTAAAAAAAAATCTATCCCTACCGTTTCTCCCCCCCCCCTCCCCCCAGGACATTTTAAATCAAGCATTAAATCCTGTCATTTCACCCAGAGTTACTGCAGTATGTACCTCTAAAAACTGAAGATCAAAAAAATGACACCACAGACCACAGTATCTTACCATGAAATTTCACTGTGTGCCCTATTTTTTAGAAGGATTAAAGGAAACTTCTCTGTATTCACCAGTCTTTCTCTTCTCACTGGGATAATTTCCAGTCAGCATACACAAAAGGTTGAGTATCTCCTATCTTTAAAAAAAACTCAGACTTGAGGACCCTGGGTGGCGAAGTCGGTTAAGCGTTGTACTCTTGGTTTTGGCTCAGGTTGTGATCTCAGGAGGTTGTGGGATCAAGCCCCAGAGTGCCTGGCACAGTGGCATCATCAAATATTTGCTGAATGAAAAAATGAGGAGAAATTTGTTTTAGGAAAATCCTGAACAAGAGTGATTAGTGTGAAGGGTTAACTCCTGAAGACAGACTTACACACAAGATTTTTGTTGGTCAAGCCATAGAAGGGAGCTAAAGAATTGCCCGTAGGATTTAGAGAAGTGGGATAGTTGGGGATGTGGCAGTTGCAAGACTTGCTGACTGTTGCTACATGTGTAAAGTAAGAGACAGGGGTGTCAAGAATGCAGTTGACTTCTAGCTTTGAACTGAGGGAATCGTAATTCCTTTCCTTGAGAGGATCAGATATGAAGGGAAGAATACTGACTTTAATTTTGGACCTTGTTGTCTTAGAAGAACTCCTGTAGGACACCCAGATGGGGAGAACCAGTGGGCAATTATAAAAATGGAAATGGAATTCGGGAGAGAGATACAGGCTTCACCCCATCACTGAGGAAAAGCAGTAGAATACTATTAATAGTTCAAGTGTAAACTGTTAACAGTTTAATCACTGAAACTTTTTATCTTTGGCACGGTGATGGTAGATATTTTGGTACTTAAATTGGGAGTGGATGTTGTAGGCATATGTGGTATTCAGAGGTGGGATTTTTACATTGATATTAAACATCCTGAGAATGTCAACTAATAATAGCTGCGAACCTACACATGTATTCTTTATATTAAACTAGCAGATCTCATTTTAATTATGCTGTTTTGTTCATGTGAATTTACATTTTTTTTAAACTTAAAGACAGTAATGAAATTTAGTGGGATAGAACTCCACCAGACTGTAAACTCCATGAGGACTTGTGGCATGTGATCTAATTTTTTTCCCCTCTTATTTCTCTAGGGCCTATTCCCTGGTGGATTCCAGTCAAGTGTCTACATTTCTGATTTCAATTCTACTTATAGTCTATGGTAGTTTCAGGTGAGTTGCTCTCAATATGGATGGATTTCAGTTGGAGGTGGGAAAAGCATTGCTCTGAAAGTGTGAAAACGTACTGCTCTGTGAATAGAAACATGACTAACAAGAATTAAGTTAGAGTGGGATAATTCTGATATTTATTCTTTAGTTGGCTGCTGTTAAAACATTTTAATGCAAACATTAAAAATTGCTTAAAAATTAAAATTTAAAATTGCTTTAATTCTGGTTCTGGAAATAATGACTCACATAAGTGTATTCATTGAAAAGATGAAGGAGAGAATTCTTGATAGTGATTCTACAGAGTTTGAAAGGGGACAGAAAGTTTTCCTTAATACAGAGACATTGACATTGGTTGAGCCATATGCAGTTACCGATGGTCTGCTCTTTTGACCTACAGAAATGATTTCATACGGTTCAACCTACTACTAGGATTGTGCCAAGATCATTCACCAAGTATTCTCTCTGCTAAACTTGGCAATGCTGAGACTGGATCCTCTTGAAATCCTGTTCTACCAGGCAGCGCTAGGAATGGAATACAAAGGAAAATCCAGAAGCTAGACACTTCCTCTCCCTGCTTACTTGAGATAGAGGAAATTAGTGGTTGTATAACTCAGATGTTTTGTGGGTTATGTATTTACAAATGAAGGCTGCCTGAGAAATTTTAAATAGAGAACTTGGAAGGGGTTGACAGTGATAAATGAAATAATCAGGTGTTAGATTTTGAACTGCCCAGTATTATAGCTGTATTTGAATGAGCACTTGATAAAATCAGACTTCTAGGCTTTATCTCAAACTGGGTAGAACAGTAAAATACTATTGATAATTCCAGTATCAGCTGATGAAAGTTTGAATCATTGAGATTTCTACTGAGAGCCCTAGAATCATAACCACTCTTAGGAAGCATTAATCAAGCTAGAGCAATTTAGAACCTTATCAACATAATCTTGATATTTCATATCATACTTGGGACAAGTTCCTGATTTTTTTTCTCTTTGAGTATATAATGTATCAACATTTCAAAATCTACTTTGTCATTAAAAACAACATCTTTTAGACTCAAAATTCTGATACTTTCATTAGTAGAAATGACTGGTGTATAATTTATATACAGTGTACATTTTCATATTTAAATCATTTACATTCTGATTATTTTTACCTAACAAAAAATATTTTCCATAATCTTCATACTAATTTTTAGTAATTTGATATTTCTTTGTGTTACTGTCTTACTCCATTATTGTTGGACATGTGGATTGTTAAAGTGACCATCTTTTTATGTGTTCTTTGGCTGGTTAAATTATTTCCTTAAGACAAATATCTAGAAGTTGAAAAACTTTGCCAAAGAGTGTGAACTGGCTCTTACTACATACATACTGCCATACAGTTTTCCAGAAAGGTTATACCAATTATACGACTGGGCAAATTTTAAACAGAATTTTATGTAATAAATGTACCATAAAATTATATAGATGGAAAGAATTTCTCTGGTCAACTCTCTTATTTTGCAAATGAAGGAACTGAAGCCCAACAAGGTGAAGTAACTTGACAAAGATCATACAACTAGTTGGTAACAAACTTTGGATTAGAACCCAGTTCTTAATACTTCTGGTCCAATACCTTGTGTCTTTTATACTTCAAGGAATTTAAATTGACCTCACTGAATAAGTCTGGAAGTGTTTTCTTCTGTTTCCTGGAAAAGATTATGCAAAATTGTGTTATTTCTTTTTTATGTATATGTTAGAACTCACCAGTGATACCATCTAAAGCCCGGCTTTTCTTTATGGGAAGATCATTTTTATTTTTTCCTACTTTGTTCACTTCTTTTTTCTTTCTTTCTTTCTTTCTTTTTTAAGTTTTAGGGCTGTAAAAATTTTTTTATTGTAATAAAATATAAAATTTACTATTTTTAACCGTTTTTAATTATACAATTCAGTAGCAGGTTGAGCCTTTTTTTTTAGCACACATTACTGTTCTTTTATTACAGCCATTTTAGTACTAGGATGAGAAATGATACCTCATTTTGGCTTTGATTACATTTCCCTAATAACGCAGATTAAAATGTTGAAAAGATGTTGAGCATCTTTTCATGTGCTTATTGGCCATATGTTTTTCTTCTTTGGTGAAATGTGTATTTAGATCTTTGACCATTTTTAAATTGGGTTGTTTTTGTTATACCGAGTTGTAACATTTCTTTAAATATCCTAGATACAAGTTGTCTCTCAGTCCTAGGATTTGCAAATGTCTTCTCCTAGTCTCTGCCTATTCATCTTCTTAATACTGTCTTTCAGTGTATAGGCATCTTTAATTTTGATAAAGTCCATCTTACCAACTTTTTTTTTAATGGATTGTGTTTTTGGTGAAAAGTGGTTTCCTAATCCACGGGCATAAAGAGTTTCTCACGTTTTCTTTAAAAAATTTTCTAGTTTTATTGCTTTCATTTAAGTCCATAATTCATTGTGAGTTAATTTTTCTGTGTGGCATAAAGTAAAATGTAAATTCATCTTATGAATGTGGCTGTCCAGTTGTCCCAGCACCATTTATTGAAAAGTCTGTTTCCCCATCGAATTGCCTCAGCGCCACTGTGAAAACACAGTTGATCATAAATGTGGATGCTGATTTATGTCTCTCCTTAGGCCAGTACCACAGTGTCTTGATTGCTGTAGCTTTTATAATAACTGTTGAAATCCAGTCGTGCACTTACAATTTAGTACTTTTTCAGAATTTTGGCTACTCTGGATCTTTTGCATTTCCACGTAAATTTAGATTTAGCTAGTCGTTTTCTACCAAAAAAAAAAAAAATCTGCTGGAATTTTATAGGTATTGTGGATCTGCAAATCACTTTGGGGAATGGCTCTCCTAAAACTGAGTCTTCTTGTTCAGAGACCTGGACTATCTCCATTTACTTAGATCTTTACTTTTTCTTAGTGATGCTTTGTAATTTTCAGTGTACAGGGCTTGCACTTCTTTTGTTAAGTATGTCATTCTTTTGGGTATTCCTGAGTATTTCGTTTTCTTTGGATATAGTATTTGATGAAATTTTTTTCTTGGTTTCATTTTTGAATATTTCATTGCTAAGTATGTAGAACTGCAATTGATTTTTGTACATTGACCTGGTATCCTGTGGCTTTGATGAACTCCTTTATTGTGCTAATAGTTTTTTGTATACAGACTCCTTAGGTTTTTCTATACACAGGATAATGTGGTCTGCAAATAAAGACAATTTTGTTTCTTCTTTTCAAATCTGAATGCCTTTAATTTTTCCTCCTCCTCCTTTTCCCACCCTTATTGTATAGGATAGAACCTCCAGTACAGTGTTGAATAGAAAGTGAAAAGAGCACACATCCTTCTTTGCTTTGCTCCTAATCTTAAGGGGAAAGTATTTCATTGTTCACCATTAAGTGCAGTGTTAGCTGTACGTTTTTCATATGCCCTTTATCAGTGAGGACATTTCTTCCTGTGTCTAGTTTGTGGAGAGTTTTTATCATGAATGTATTTTGTCATATATTTTCATGCATTTACTGAGATAGTCATGTAGCTTTTATGCATTGTTCTATTAATATGGTGTATTAATTTTTTAATGTTGAACCAACTTTGTATTCCTGGGATAAATCTCAACTCATGGTATATAACTCTTTTAAATGTTGCTCATATTTTGTTAAAGACTTGTGTCTGTATTCATGAGGGATATTGGTCTGTTCTTTTCTTGTTATCAGTCTTCTTATGACTTTGATACCTGGATAATACTGGCTTCATCAAATGAGTTGGGAAGTGTTTCCTCTTTTATTTTCCTGAAAAGATTGTGTTAGAATTGTATTTTTTCTTCTTTAAATATTTGTTAGAGTTTACCTGTCTAAAGCCAGGCTTTCCTTTGTGGGAAGCTTTTTTTTCCCCCCCTACTTGGTTCACTACTTTATTCCTTTTTCTTTTCTTTTCTTTTTTTTTAAGTATTAGTAGGGTTTTTTTTTTAACAACTTTATTGCGATATATATAGATAAAATTCTCCTATGTAAAGTACACAATTTTAGTATATTTACAAAATTGTGCAACTATCACCAATTTTAGAACAATTTTATCATCCCAGAGGAAGCCTTGTATCCATTAGCAGTCATTCCCCTTTGCCTTCTCCCTTGCTCTAGGCAACCACTAATCTATTTTCTGTCTCTATATAGATTTGCCTATTCTGGAAATTTCTATTTAAGTAGAATCATGCAATACATGGCCTTTTGTGACTGGCTTCTTTCACTTAATGTTCTTAAAGTTTAATCATGTTGTAGCATGTGTCAGTACTTCATTCCTTTTTATTGCCCAATATCTCGTTTATCCATGCATCAGTTGATAGACATTTAGGTTGTTTTCACATTTGGGCTGCTGTGAACATTCATGTATAAGTTTGTGTGGGGACATAAGTTTTTATTTCTTTCTTTTTTTATAAGTTTTTATTTCTTTTGAGTAGATACCTAGGACTGCAGTTGCTGGGTCATATGGCAACTCTATTTTTAACATTTTGAGAAACTGCCACTGTTTTTCAAAGCAGCTGCATCATTTTACATTCCTACTGGCAATGTATGAGGGTTCTAATTTCTGTTATTATCTGTCTTTTGATTATAGATACTGTATTCTGTTTTGGTGGATACGAAAGTGGTATCTCACTGTGGTTTTGATTTGCATTTCCTTAGTGATTAATGACGTGTTGAGCATCTTTTCATGTGCTTATTTACCATATGTGTGTCGTCTTTAGTGAAGTGTCTTTTCATATCTTTTGCCCTTTTTAAAATTGTATCACCTAAAAAAATAAATAAAATAAAATAAAAATTTTATCACCTTCTTACTGTTGTTCTGAGAATTCTTTATATATTATGGGTACAAGTCCTTTATCAGATAAGTGCTTGCAAAGAGTTTCTTCTAGCCCGTGGCTTTGTCTTTTCACTTTCTGTTTGTTTATAATTTTTATGTTTTTTCTAATAGATGGAGATAAAATGTCACTCTTTAGCACAGTTTTTGTCGTGAAAGTCTTATATTGTCTGATGTTGGTACAACCGTTCCATCTCTCTTATGGTTGCATGTGGGAAGATTTTTAATTACCAATTTTATTTCTTCTAAGTCTACTTAGATTTTCTATTTCTTCTTGAGTCGGTTTTGGTAATTTGTGTCTTTCTAGGATTTGTGCATCTTTTCTAAATGATTTCATTTGTTTTCATCAGTTTGTTCATATTGTTCATGTATAATTCATTTAATTTTTATTGATCGGTAGTGAGTGATGTTCCTTTAATTTTTTATCATAGACGTATGTATCTTTAGTCTTTTTTTTTCTTGATCAGTCTAGCTAAAGGCTTATCAATTTTGATCTTTTCAAAGAAACAGCTTTTGGTTTCATTAATTTTTCTTTATTTTTTTTTTGTATTTTCTGATTTCATTGATCTCCACTTTAATTTTTATTATTCCTTCCATCTGCTTGCTTTGGGTTAGTTTGTGCTTCTTTTCCTAGTTCCTTAAAGTAGAAGCTGAAGTTACTGATTTGAAACCTTTCTTCTTTTTAACATAGGCAATTAGAGCTGCAGATTTCTCTCTAAACATTGCTTTAACTGCATCCCATAAATTTTGTTATGTTGTATTTCATTTCATTCAATTCAAGATATTTCTAACTTCCCTGGTGATTTTTTCTTTGACCCATGGCTTCTTTATAAGTGTGTTGCTTACTTTCCTACTATTTGGGAATATTTCAAAATTCTCTCTGTGAAAGGAATTTTAAGAGCCTAATTCAATTCCGTTGTGGTCAGAGACATACTTTTTATGATTTCAGTCCTTTTAAATATATTGAGACTAGGGGCGCCTGGGTGGCTCAGTCGTTAAGCATCTGCCTTCGGCTCAGGTCATGATCCCAGGGTCATGATCCCAGGGTCCTGGAATTGAGCCCTGCATCAGGCTCCCTGCTCAGCAGGAAGCCTGCTTCTCCCTCTCCCACTCTGCCTGCTTGTATTCCCTCTCTCGCTGTGTCTTTCTCTGTCAAATAATAAATAAAAATCTTTAAAAAAAATAAATAAAATAAATAAATATATTGAGACTCATTTTATGGCCTAACATATGATCTATCCTAAAGAATGTTCCATGTGCAGTTGGAAAAATCAGCCTACAACAGAGGGTTGAGAGCAGGAAGTGACATAATCTGGTTTGTGTTTTAGAAAGATTGTTGTGGGTTCTGTATGAGAAATAGCTTGTTGGATAAGAGGGAAAAGTGAAATAAGGGAAACTAGGAGAGTGTTGGCCTAGTACAAGCAAGAAATCATCATGGCTTTAACTAGGCTAATAGTAGTAGAGTGAAATGTCCGTGGATTTAGGACAAGACTCCTGATAGAATGGATAGTATGTGTGAGAGAGAGGAGTCAAGGAAGACTATAAGGTTTATGGTCTAAACAACTGGATCCAGTGATGATGCCATTTCTGAGATGGAAAGCTCTATAAAAGAAGCAGACTTTTCGTGAAAACATGATATTACAAAGCAGATATGATTTATCAAGAGACCGATGGTTCTGTTTCTCTTCCCACTGTTTAATTTGGGACAAGAAATTTAACCTCTGTAGACCTCCGTCTGGACAATTGTTAATTTGATTAATTATGAGTATTACTATGATTTATGATAGTAGTGTCATTTATTCTGACTTATAACGGTATCTCTTTTTACACTTTCCAGAGTGAGTTGTAAGTATATTTTAGTAGTGCTTAACCAAATACATTATTACAACAAAGTTTCACATCTTTTTCTTTCTGAGTATTTAGTAAACAAGCAATATTGCAGTTACCGCTTTGGTAGGTCAAAACTTGTCAAATATTGGCAGTTTTAGGTTGTTCAACCTGATGGATTCTTTTTACTCATTGACCTAGGATCATGTAGGGTTTTATGTATTTCTCTTCTCAAAAATATCTCTTTGTGATAACAGAAGTGAAAATTGAAGTCGTTGGTGAGGTAAAGCTAGTAGCAAAGTAATTTCTTTAATTCTTGCTTTCACATAAACATCGGATAGCTAGATGAAGAACTGACCTTTGACTTATTTGTACATAGATTCCTTGATGAAAGTATTTACAGAGAGTTTTTCGTTGAGGCATAGCCAGTTGGGTACCCTGTGGGTTCTGAATGATGCTTCCCAGTCTGCATGCTGTCTGACTCCGACCGTTTGGGTTTTCTACAGTTGAGATGCTTTTTAATTGTTGTGAGTTGACTTCTGTTACTTACTGTGAGGGGGTTGGGTGGAGATGTATGATTTTTGTTGGCTATTATAATCTTTTTACTATGACATTAACTGAATTTTAAAATATGATGAAGAAGAAAACAGCTAATAGTTTACTGAGCATTTATGTGACAGGTATGGTGCTAAGTGCTTTACATAAAGTCTCATTTTACAGATGAGGAAATTCCCATTTTACAGATGAGGAAACTGGGCCCAGAAATGTTTAAGTAGTCAAGTATAGTAAGTGATGAAGCTGGGATTGAAGTACTTTACTACTGCTGGCTGTTGAGAACAATAACAAAATTTCAAATCTGAACCAAATAAATTGATCTGGTAGTAAACTCAGAAGGAATGAGAAGTTTTCTTATAAACCTCTTTTGGGTGATTTTTTTTTTTTTCCTTCAGCAGCGGTCTTCAGGCCTTATTGTGCATAAAAATCAGCTGGGAAAGATTGTTTCACTAGGCTTAGCATGGGCACCCAACACCCAAACCTGTTCAAGTGGCCTGTGTGACACACTTTGTGCAGACTCTTTTCTGACTTTCTGAGTTGTTAGTTCTTAATTGTTGGTAGCATTTTCAGAGCCCATTCATTGATATGTTGTTTACCCTTTACAGATCTATTTGAAACTCTCCTGAAGTTCTCAGAGTTTTTCCCTTTTGCTAAAAAGAAAAAAATTCCCCTCCAGTCTTATTCTTTTTTTTTTTTAAGATTTTATTTATTTGAGAGAGAGCATGCTAGAGAGAGGGAGAGAGTACACAAGCAAAAGCAGTGGGGAGGGACAGAGGAAGAGGGAGAAGCAGACTCCCGCAGAGCAGGGAGCCCAATTTCAGGCTCTATCCCAGGACCCTGGGATCATGACCTGAGCCAAAGGCAGACGATTGACCAACTGAGCTACCCAGGTGCTCCTCCAGTCTTTATTCTTGAGCTATCCTTGATGGTTTACCACCACCTGCTACTGAAATTTTCTCCATTAGCTTCCATGATTCACTTTTCACGCTACCCTCCGTATACGACATGCACAAAAAACGTTCCTGAATTTGAATAGAACGGTTCGTATTATTCCCCTTCCCTCACTACCCAACCAGATATCTCCTCTGAGACCGTAAGAATATATTATTTACTCATTTAAATGATCACATTTTATTCAAAGCTGTGAAGACATGGGGAATATCATAAAATATAGGATAAGAGATTTGTGAATTGTACGGGTTATTTCTTACCAGGCTTTCACGTTTTTAAGTACAGAAGGAAGAACTATACGGTGTAAAACTAGATTCTAAAAGCCAAAGCAAATCCTCAATTTAGGAACCCTTATGTTTGCCATCCCCTGACTGAGCTTTGCTAGATTTCCTCTATTACTTAAACTGACACCTGTCTCTCCTTAGTCTTTCCAGTCTTTCAGAAAAAAATAGCTTAATTACGCATTTAATCAGTATGTCCCCGAAGAGTTTGACAAACTATGACAAACTATAGAGCCTTAACAGTGAGAGAGAGACAGAGAACAAACTTCCAACCACAGCTTATTACTGGCAAGATACTTAAGTTCTGTCCCGTCAGGAATCATAGACACAAAAATAACAGGTTTGAAATAGATCTAAAAAAATGAAAAGGGAGATATACTTTATATCCTATCTCTGTAAATAGGAAAATAGATAATTATTTAATATATATTTATCCAAGTTCCTTGATATATTTAACAGTTTCATCAACTCTTTTTAAAATGTTCCATTTATAAAAAACCATTGAGTTTTCTAGGAACACACATTTAGCTTAAGTCCAATTCAACCATGTAGTGTTTACCTTGACCAACTGAATTCGTCTTTTCATTTCACCTGCAATGAAAATGATCAAAAAACATGGTATTATTAAAATATTAAGATAAAAAATTCCAATTTGCCTTTCTTCTCCAGTACTCACAGTGTACTCCGTTTTCAGAATTCAAACGAATGAACAAGTGTAACTCAGCAAATATGTTCTCAGCTCCATTTTGCTTCCTGCGATTGTTTATTTTTGTTCTGCCCTGTTCAAAAGGATTTCAGGCCATTTGCTAGAGTTTTCCAACTTGTGATGAGATAAGGTAAATTAAAATGGGCCAAAGAAAAGAAAAAGTATGGGTGGATACAGAGAGCCAAAAATAATTCTAAAAATCCAAACCATACTGGCCAACACCTTTACTACTGGTGCTCCACAAATAGCACAGTAAGCTTTCTAGCAGCCAACTTTCAGAAGAAGAAAAGAAAACCTTTACAGTGCCATTGAATAAAAAGAACCTAGTTGTTCAGGTGAATTTACAACTGTTGTTGGTCTTAAGATCAGACAGACCTTTATCCAGAAGATCCTCAAAAAGAGGAGACAACTTCGAGTTATAGTGGTTCATAATAAGCATTCAAATGTTTGTTGAATGAATTACAGTGCCCTTCAAAATTAGCTATTGAAGGTCATTTCATAAAAATACATTTCAGCAAAAGTAATTTTGCCAAAATTAGAGGCACACAGCCAGCAACAGAAAGTCGTGGTTCAGATTGCTAGCTTACTCTGGTCTAACATTATATTTTAGAATATCTAGAGAAATTAATGGGTTGTTTGTTCTTCAAATGCTTATTCCTGAATATTGATCTCTTGATAAATGTTGGCTGCAGTCCAGACATGTACTCTGTTGCCCGATGAATACAGACCTCTTTGTCTTAACAGTGCTCAGAGCACATTTGTATTTTCATCAGAACTAAGGAACCTAAAAAGGCCTAATGATAAGCCCATATTTCCCCTTGTTCTGGGCAAGCAGTGGAAATTCCCACAGACCTAGGACTTTCTTCAGAAAATCCTTTATAATCCACTCCAGTACATAAAGACATCAGTATTCTGTTCCTTGCAGCTGAATTAGTTTTAGTCTGAAAAAATTTAGAGCAAATACGACCAGATTTTCACCTCAGCCAAAATAAAATCTTATTAAAGCACTCAGAGAACATTAAACCACTTCCTCTTGTAGTTAGTGTCTGTGATATATGACTTGTGACATGTACATAAAGTGACCCCAAAAAGGCACACTTAAGATTTTCAACTTATTCACTAATTTAAATTCGAAGAACATTGATCAGTTGTTCTTTCTGACACTAATTAGCTGGCAGGTTCAGTTATCAGTTGAACCCTTCCCAGTTCAAGATAAAACCATATCATCTGCTTATAAAAGGGTGCTTGTCTTAATATTTTCTCTGTAATAAGGTAGGATATGTGCAGTTCATCCAAAAATGGTATCAGGTCAAGTTAACTCAAGAAGAAACACTGCGTAGGTTTTTTGTTTTTTGTTTTTGTTTTAATGAGAAAAAGTAGTATGTATTGATGTAAAAAGATATCCTTGGAATACTATTCAATGAAAAATTAATTTGTGAAATAATGTTATATTAATCTTCATTTTTAAAAAAGGCAATTGTATACCAAATGCATATGTCTCTGGAGATAGGGATTTTGGGAGTCTGTTATTTAGTACCTTTTTCTACTGTTTGAGTTTTTTAGTAATCATTATATGTTTTCAAAAAAATAGAAGTTCTTTTGTCTTGGAAGGGTTGATATTATAGCCAAGGCAGGGTGTATAGTGAGAACCTTCATTTCCTTACCTTTATAGGGATAATAATAGAACATCTTCCTATTAGTTTGCTACAACTGCCATAACAAAGTAACACAGACTGTCTAACTTTAAAAACAGGAATTTATTTCAGGAGGCCAGAAGTCCAAGATCAAGGTGTCAGCAGAGTTGGTTTCATTCTGAAACAGCTGTCTTCACATGTAGATGGTGCCCTTCACATGGTCTTCTCTCACATGTATGCATGTGCCAGGAGTGACTGTCTCTCTCTGTCCTAATCTCCTCTTATAAAGATACCAGTCAGATTGGATTGGAGCCCAACCTCTCCACCGTCATTTTAATTTAATTACATCTTTACCTTTTCTCCGTCATTTTAATTTAATTACGTCTTTACCTTTTCTCCCAAATACAGTCAACATTACTAATTATAGTTATTCTGTGAAACAAATCTTTCTTGTAAAGCAGTACATGTCATACAGACGTAATGCCTGACAGGAAAAGCCCAATAAAGGTTAATTAACTATTACCATTATTGTAACCCTGAGGAAGTTTTCAGTTGCTTAGTCAGAAGACCATCTCTTTTACCTGGATTCTTAGTAAGTAGTAGATTCTTCATGTAGGTTCTTTGCTAATAACATCAATAATTAGAAATGTGTATGCCTCTCCTCCTATAGCTTGACCCATAACTATTTTCTGTTCAGTCACAGTTGATGACAAGGCAACTAAAAATAGCAAATGATATGCTATAATTTAGATGGCCTTTTTTCTGCCATGGTAGGTGGTTGTGATGAAATAGCCACAGCTTAGGTCTTTCTGTGAGTGTTTGAACATTGATTTCAGTAACCCAGACTTGCTGTTAAGCAGATAGCCAGTATACAATTTGGCTGGAATGTCTAGTGATAACACTGATGAATTAATGTGTGTTATTGTATAGTAATAACAATGAGATTGTGATGACAGGAGATGGGGGGAGGAGTTAAAGATAGTCTTTTATGAAGCTGGAAAAAACTCTTCTAGGTCCAGACAAGCAATTTCATGTTTGTAGAGTTAATAAAGATTACCAAGTAAGGTGGGATAAAGGCCCGTAATTCTGCTCAGGAAGCAGTCAAGACTTTATTTAAACAGCTTAAGTTGGCTGTCACTTGTGCAGTGTGGGTAACTGTTACTGGACCCCAGTGACAGTGGCCTGGAATCTGCTAAACCTAGGTTGTCCATTGATCTTGTTTTGTAAAGCTACAATACGTTAATCTTCCTGTTTGAGCGAATACATGGGGCCCCACAACCTCATTTAACCAGATTTCTGTTTTGTGGAGTAGTGACCCATGGTCTGATGATCAGGCAGTGCTTGATTTTAGCTAAGCTTATTTGTGGCAATAAGAAATTCAAAGTAAGCTTCAAATCATATAACATGCTTGTTTACCCCTCCCCCCTACCTTAGTACCTCATTAGCCTATTTAAAGCCTCTGTGTCCCTGCAACAGTTCTTACCAAACTAGGGTCTAAGAAAATGTTACAGCTAAAACTGGTTTTAAGTTAATCACAACCTACTAGCATTTGAAAAGAAGGGGAATCCTTGCCTTAAAACAGCCAGGATAGTCTTAAATAGTCCTTAGTTAATAACAAATTGAACTGTAGTTGGTATCACCTTTAAGCCTATCCGACAGTACTCTCAGCAGCCAGTCTCATTTACCCAATGTTAAGACAGAGGCTCTGTACCAGCCGTGCCTAGGGTCAAACCAGAGATGACTGGAACTTTCCAGTCCAGACATCATTATAATGGCCAGCAGAAAGCATAGGAAAAGCTAACAATATGTAATAGCCAGCCCCAGTGGTTGAGATGTGGATTAACAATCTCTGTAAATGTACCATGCTGTCTTCAAGATTCTAAGCAGAGTAGGCATAACAAATGTTGTTGTTGTTATTCCATTCGTAAGTGAACTTGAAAAATGCGATTTAAATTAATACAGGTCTTCTCCAAAGCATGCCCACAGGGAAGAAGTGGTCTTCATATTCCCATGGCTCCAGATAGGTCCTCATGAATTACATCACCAGTTTTAGAGTTTAACTCTCTTAGCTTTTCCATGAGAAACATGGATTAAAGTTTAAAAACCGTAGAAATGAAACCATGTGCTGAAAACTAGGACCAGTGTCTTAGCAGGAGAAATATTTGCAAAACGTTGTATCTAGTTAGTTGTGGAACTAATCAAAGTTGACAGGGTAGAGTTTGTCCCAGGAGCCAGTCGCTGTAGCAGTGACTAGGGCTGACTGAGGTGAGAACAGCTAGTATACTTCCTAATCTCTGTTAAAAGTGTTTTCCTCTCATTGCTGGAGGAATAGAAGTGCCTAATACTAGATATGAGAAGATAAATGTTTTAAAATACAGGGCTTTTTTTTTTTTTTTTAATTATAAACTCCTAGGAAGGCCAATGCATCAGAGTCTTGACCATATTCAGAAGAGTAGTGTTATCCATGTTTTAAAGGGCGTCCATCTTGCCACATTTGCAAAGATGTGGATGGAACTAGAGGGTATTATGCTAGGCGAAATAAGTCAATCAGAGAAAGACAATTATCATATGATCTCTCTGATATGAGGAATTTGAGAGGTGTGGGGGGGGTCCTAGGGGGGTAGGGAGGGAAAAATTGAAACAGGGTGGGACCAGGGAGGGAGACAAACCATAAGAGACTCTTAATCCCAGGAAATAAACTGAGCATTGCTGCGGGGTGGGTGGGTGGGAGGGAGGGATAGGGTGGCTGGGTTATGGACATTGGGGAGGGTATGTGCTATAGTGAGTGCTGTGAATTGTGTAAGACTGGTAATTCACAGACCTGGACCCCTGAAGCAAATAATACATTATATGTTAATTAAAAATAAAAGGGCGTCCACCACATCTGTATAAATACCTATCCTTTGGTCTTATTGGAGAATCTGTCAACCATTAGGGCTGCCCTTCCAATGCAACAGTTTGTTAAACAATTAATTAGCCAAGTTTATAGTTGACCAGTCAATCAATACAGGCTTTTCTGGGCAGGTCACCAATTCTAACTGAAGACATAACCAATTGTAGGCTTCTCCAGCACCAGTAACAGATAAGGGAGTTATAGACAGTGGTTAATAGAACACGAAGCCAAATGTCAGAGTCAGGCTGTTACGGTAGAGGGTCACATTTCTTGGATCTAACAGATTTGGAGTCCTAAGGAAACTATGAAGTGAAGAGCCTCATTGATAGGACCTGAGCCTCGTAGTTTGGTTAAGAGTCCGTTCCAGGAAGAATTCTGACCTCTCCAGGATAACATCCTCTACTGTCCTAAAGAGAGGGATAAAACTCAACAATATTCCAGTACCCCCAAGGACTTAAAAACAGTATGAATAAAAAATGAAAGGAGGGCAGCCTGAGAACAAAAAAAAAAAAAAAAAAAATTGAAAGGAGACCTCTCCTTCACTTCAAAATCTGCTCAGCGTGGGACCTGAATATTTAAAAGAACTACCTTGAAGCACTTCTGCTTCCAGCCAAGATGGTGTAACAGGAACTGAATTTACCATCCCACCTGAAATAATGACTTTCAGGAATACTGTTCATCAGACAACAGAGGACAGTAATCCTGAGAATGGTAAACTGTTTTTCTAGCTTTCTTAAGATAGTCCTGTCTGCCCCTTTCACCCCCCCATAAGTTGAATTGATAGCACAGAATAGAATAGTAGTACCAGACACCGGAGGGTTAGGGGAAAGGGGAGAGATTGTTCAAAGGATACAAACCTTCATGTATAAGACGAACAAGTTCTGGAGACCTAATGTACATTGTGGTGACTATAGCTAATGTATTTCTATACTTAAAAGTTGCTTAGAGAATAGATTTCAGGTGTCTGACCATGAGAAAAAGAGGTAATTATGGGAGGCAATGGATATGTTAATTAGTTTTATTCTGGTAATCATTTCATAGTGTATACATGTATCAAAACATCATTGTATACCATAAATATGTACAGTTTTTACTAGTCAAAAATAAATTTAAGGGGCGCCTGGGTGGCTCAGTCGTTAAGCATCTGCCTTCAACTCAGGTCATGGTCCCAGGGTCCTGGGATTGAGCCCCATGTCGGGCTCCCTGCTCAAGGGAGCTTGCTTCTCCCTCTCCCACTCGCCCTCCTTGTGTTCCCTCTCTAGCTGTCTCTCTCTCTCTCTCTCTCTGTCAAATAAATAGATGAGTAAGTAAGTTAAAAAAATATATATATATATATATATTTTTTTTTTTTAAGAAAAAGAGAAAACATTAAAGACAATATCTAGGTAATGGTGTAGGGAGAAACGTCCCCTTCCTCAAGGAGATAGAGCTGAGAGTCCAGGAAGCGTAAGGCAGCCAGAGTTAATAGGACAGAGTATGAAAGACAAAAGTGCTTTAAAGACAGAAAACCCCGGAGATCTGCAGGTGCACCCCTTGAACATCATCGGAGTATTGATCACTGCATGCTTGTGAGGAAATTACCTAAAGCTAAGGAAAGAATAATGTGGAAGGATTAGAAGAAGAGTACCCACTCCCTCAGCCAGGTTGGAAAACCTTATGATTTATGTGGCATTGGGTAGAGTATTCAGAAAGGTCTCATTTGGTGGAGAGTAGTTACCCTAAATTAAGCACTGCCTAATAAATTGTAAAAGCTACCTGAACACATACTACGTCTAAGTAACTAACAGCATCCCAGAAGAAAGCTCAAGAAGATTTGTGGGAATATAAAAATATCAGACAGTCAGTAGGAATATAAAAATATCGAGACAAAGTAAAACTCACAATGTCTGGCATACAAGCAGAGGTGACCAGGCAGCAAAGAAGAAAGAAAACATAACCAATGATGAATAATCAGTCAGAAGCAACCCAGAATTGACACATATGTTGGAATTACCAGAGAAGTACATCAAAACTGATATTATAAATTATATTCCATCTGTACAAAAAGTTAGGTAGATACATGGATAAATAAAATAATACCCAAAATCAAGCCTCTGGAGGTGAAAACAGCAACATCTGAGATCAAAAATACACTGAATGGGAACTCAGTGGCACCCGCTGCGCAGACCAGACCCGGCTTGCTCATGCACCTCACTCTGCTTCCTCTGTAACCATGTCTCACAAACCTGACATGGCTGAGATTAGGAAATTTAGTAAGTCAAAATTGAAGAAGATAGAAATGCAAGAGAAAAATTGCCTACCCTCAAAAGAAACAACAGAAGGAGCAAGCAGGCAAATCGTAATAAGGTGTGTACTGCCAATATGCACTGTATGTTCCACCAGCATTGCATGTTTTACTGCTTCTAGCTGTTTATAAGATGCAAAGAGTTTGGATCAAGTTTAAATGACTGCTGCCCCTTTTCACAGCAAAGTATCGAGGACTACAGACAACAAAGGTCACATATTTCTCCCATCTGCCTGTCTGGCTGGCAGGAAAGGAAAAGAACTTGCTTGCTGCTGAAGGAAGAAGCTGGGTGGGACAACAATGAAATCTAGAGGAAAATCAAGCTGTTCTAAGGTGTCCCACAGGCTGTAAAATGCTGTTTAATCAGCGTGGGTTTTTTTGTTCAAATGATTTGAATTATTGGACTGCACAATTTTTTAAATATGTAAATAAAAAGCTCTAAAACCTGAAAAAAATACACTGGAAGGGATTAACAGCAATTAGACATTACAGAAGAAAGGGTTAGTGAACTTGAAGGCACAGTGACAGAAAATATCCAAAACAAAATACAGAAAAGAGGGAAAAAATGTTCTTATTGGATAGAGTGTCTTTGACCTATGGACATCAAAGAACAAACCCCAGTGGGCTAATATATGGGCAGTCAGAGTCTCTGCAAGAGAGAAGAAAGGGAAGGAAAGAAAAATCCTTGAAGAATTAATGGCCAAAATTTTTCCAAACTTGAAGAAAACTATAACCCACAGATCTAAGAAACTTAATAAACTCATAGCACACAAAACATGAAGAAAACTACTCCAAGGCATAGCATAACCAAGTCACTCAAAAGCAGTCATAAAAGAGAAAATCCAAAAAGGAGCCAGGGGTGAGTAGGGGTGGGCAGAAGAACATGTTACATAGAGAGGAGCAAAGATAAGGATAAATACCAGACTTCTCACTGAAAATAATGTAAGTGAGAAGACAGCTTTAAAGTACAGAAAGGAAAAACCATCAACATAAAATTCTGTGTTGACAAATTCTGCCGGCAAAAAATTTTTCAAAATTGAAGGCAAAATACAGATGTTTTCAGATACACAAAACCACTTTGCCCTGTAAGAAATGTGAAAGGAAGTACTTGAAGCAGATTAAAAATGGTATTGCTGGAAATCTGGATCTACACAAAGGAATAAAGATCACCAGAAATAGTAACAATATTGATAAGTATAAAAGGACTATTTTCTTATTATTTAAAACTTTTTAGAATATAATTATGTAAACAAAACTAACAGTATATTGTACAGTTTATAGCATAACATGTAAAAGTAAAACGCATGGTAATAGTACAAAGGTTCAGAGTAACAAATGTAAACTTGTCAGGTTTTTATACTATACTTGAATCACTATCATATAACTTGAAGGTACACTGTTTTGGTTAAAGATGTTTAATATAAATGCTCAGTGACCACTAAAATAAAAGAACAAGTTACAGATAATAAGACAACAAAGGAGATAAAAGAAAATAATTTAAATACTCTGAATCCTGGGGCACTTGTATGGCTCAGTCGGTTAAGTGGTTGACTCTTGATTTTGGCTCAGGTCATGATCTCAGGGTCCTGGGATTGAGCCCCACATCCGGCTCCATGCTCAGCAGGGAGTCTGCTTGAGGATTTCTCTCTCTCTCTCCCTGCCCCACCCCCTGATTGTGCTTTCTGTCTCTCTAAAGTAAATAAATAAACCTTTTTTTTTTTAAACTGTTAATCCAAAAGGAGTCAGGTAAAGGGGAACAAGAAAAAAAAGATAGGACAGATTGCAACATGATTGTCTCAAAACTGATCACAACAGTAATCATGTTAAATGAAATTGGCCTAAACACTGCAATCAAAAGGCAGGCAGCAATTGTCAGATTGTATTAAAAAGCAAGATCCAATTATATGCAGCTTACAAGAAGTACATTATAGCTTATGAAGCTAGAAAAAGATTTAAAGTAAAAGGTTGAGAAAAGATATACGTTATATTCATCAAAAGAAAGCTAGAGTTAACTATATTAGTATCAGACGAAGCAGCTTTCAGAGCAAGGAATGTTACTACAGACAAGGTTAATTCATAATGATAAAGGGATCAGTAATCAAAAGTCATAATAATCCTAAATGTTTGTGCATCACATAAAAGATCTTCAAAATACACGAGCAAAAACTGATAGACTTCAAGGAGAAATAAAACAAATTCACAAATATTGCTAAAGATTTCAGTACCTCTCAGGACTTGATAAAAACAAGTTGTCAGATTTTATTTATTTGAGAGAGAGCAAGCGAAAGAGAAAGAGCATGAGCGGGGGGGAGGAGCAGAGGGAGAAATAGACTCCCCGCCAAGCAGGGAGCCCGACGTGGGGCTCAATCCCAGGACTCTGGGACCATGACCTGAGCCGAAGGCAGCCACTCAACTGACTGAGCCACCCAGGCGCCCCTGCAGGAAGTTCTTTAGGACACAAACACTTTAAAGTAACATAGTTGAAGATGAGCTAAGGACTTGAACAGTTAGTTAACCAAAAAATAAAGAATTGAGTGAACTCATGTATATAAAACTGTTTAGTAGTTAAAGAATGCAAAATTAGAACAGAGATTGCATTGTTAGTTCCCCAGATGAACAATGACTACTTCCTTCAGGTCTTGACTTAGAAATCACATCAGTGAGGCCTTCCCAATCCACCCTATTTAAAATTTCAAACTTAGTCTTTTTCATTTCCTGCATTTTCTCATTAGCTGTTACCATAGTATACATTTAACTTATTTTTCTTGTTTATTGTCGGTGTCCCCCCTCTTTGAATGTACAATCTGTGAAAGCCTGTTTTATGCACTATTTATTGTCCCTCCATGACGTAGAACAGTCCTATATATAGCAGAAACTCAAATAAGTTGTTGTTAAATGAAAGCTGACAAGGTGTAGAGGAAAAAATGTTCTCATACGCTGCTATCAGAGAGTAAAGTGGTGCAACCTTGTTGGAAGCAGTTGTGTAGTATGTTAAAGTCTCAAAATTGTGCTTGCCCCTTGACCTAACTTTTCTCTTTTCTAGGTATTTATCATAAGGAAGTAATTAAGGATGTGCACAGAGATAGGGTTGGAAGATTTAACCACAATGGAATGCTTTTATCTGCAGTCAGAACTCTTGAACTGACATATTAGAAGGAATGTAGATTGTTTTTCAAAATGTGGCGACAAGAACTGTTTTTGCAGAGTTGTTCAAAAGACCTTTCCTATCTTTCCTAATGCCTTAGCATATTAAAATATTGTCTCATTACTGACTTTTTGGACCTACTTTCTTTCTTAAGCAAAATTAAAACTTGCCTATTTAATTTTTTCCACAGGTCCCTCAATATGGACTTTGAAAATCAAGATAAAGAGAAAGACAATAGCAGTTCTTCTGGGTCTTTCAATGGCAACAGCACCAATAATAGTAAGGCATTTTGTGTTGATTAACTTTAATACATATAGTGGTCTTAATTAGATTCTTTCTATAACCCCAGTTAATTTACTGGGTTTAAGGATTTATGTTTAGTTATAATAATAAATCTAATCTGTATTGGTATAGTTTGTAAAAATTCTTATGTTCTGAATCTAAACCAATGATTTCTTGTGTACTGCTTTTAACTCATGCCTAAAAGCTTGCTGCTGAGATTATTTTCTTAAAAACAAGTAGGATAGATAGGTATCTGCCTGCTTATGATTTCATTTAAATCCTTTGGTGAGGTTGATAATTTTGTAAGTGTTAATCACAAATTCATTCAGGGACTCTTTGAAGATAGTTACTTGAAGTACTTGTAAAACTAAGTATTATGACAGCCTCTTCTGATATTAAAGATTTTGTAAGAATGCTTGATTTATAAGAAATAGAAGTGTGCTAGATAGCAAATGTTTGGCAGCATTGTTTATAATGGCCAAAAAAGAAACACAGAGATCAATAAACTCATTGATGGATAAACAAAATATGGCCTATCCATACAATGGAATACTATTCAGCACTAAAGAGAATGAAGTACTGATACTGACATATGATATGAACCTCAAAACATTATGTTAAGAAGCCAGACAGGAAAGAGTACATATTGTGTGAGTCCGCTTACATGAAATTTCCAAAAAGGCAAATATAGAGAAACTGAAAGTGGATTTGTTAGTTGCCTGGCAAGTATTGGACACTTAAGATGGGTGAATTTTGCCATATGTAAATTGTGCCTCAATAGAGTTATAGAAAACTGGTGATGGTTATTATAAGAGGAATTGAATTATAAATAAGGAGACTCGATTTGATCACCAAGAGCTTGATACTGGGTTCCTGCCATGCAATTTATTAGATATATATTTTTTAGATATTTTGAAAGCTGCCAAAGCACAAGAGCTGGTACTCAAGCTGTCACTAGGCACTGTGGCCAAAACACTTCATGAGGTGTTAATAAAGTGCTAAGACAGAGATAGCAAATACTACTTCCTGTCCCTAGAACAGGAACGTTCTCTCACAGACCCTTACTGTAGCCTCAGAGTACTTCTGAACAAGCATCTACTATCAGTAGATCAGAGTAAGCCCCAGAGATGAACTCATTTGACATCCATGTACAAAGAGAGCAAAGAGAAAGGCAAGTCAGGGTAAGTCACCATGGGTCAATTTAATAAGGGACTCCCATGCCAGAGAAGGTGAGTTTGATCTGAAATTTGAAACAGTGAACTTGGATTGTTGGAGAAGTCATTCTGGATGGGAAGAGCATATGAGAACAGGCACAGAGGAGAGAATGAGTGTGACTTACAGAACAGCCTCAAGTCACCACCTAACAGGGAGGAAACAGTCAGGATCCAGGGTAAAGTTAGAATACTGATGGAGAATTTTAGAAGTTAAATTGAAAAAAGATCACTCATTTTCTCTAGTTACTACCCCGCCTGCCAAATTATACTTGCCTAGCTTTTACCCAGTTAAATGTGTCATCGTACTCAGGAATGTAAAGTGGGCATTACAAATACAGTAAGTAGAATTATTTAAATATAATGAGTCTTTTCTTAAACTTATGACACAGATCCTTGTATGAGGTAAAATACCATACCAGTAACTTACAAGGAACCAGGTAAAACCGAGTGTCAATACCCGATTTTTAGGTTAAATGATTACATAGAATTTATCTTCTGTCAACATTTTAAGCCAAATCACTTTATACAACTGAAACTCCTTTGCAAGTCCTGTGTTATGTAGCATATATGCAAATGATGTATTTAAACCAGATTATAAATCTACTGTACATTGAATCACAGAAACCTAAGAGAAATGGACACTGTGTGTCTAAGTACAATTTTATCCTCAAATAAATGATTAGGTCGGGATGCCTGGGTGGCTCAGTTGGTTAAGCAACTGCCTTCAGCTCAGGTCATGATCCTGGAGTCCTGGGATCGAGTCCCGCATCAGGCTCCCTGCTCGGCGGGGAGTCTGCTTCTCCCTCTGACTTCTCCTCTCTCATGCTCTCTCTCTCCCTTTCAAATAAATAAATAAAATCTTTAAAAAAAAAAAATAAATGATTAGGTCAATCCATATAGTAGGAAGTTACCTAGTGACATGAGTTTTCATTTCTCACCGCTGATGTCTGAAAAGTAGTAGATATTTGTTTCAATGGTCGTTTTCTTAAATCTACCTCCCATGTTGTGCTAAATGATCCTCACAAATGTATTTCCTCAGTGCCTCATCTGGGCTATGGATACCAGAAGAGATAGACACAGATTAGGAGGGAATGCAGTCCACTTCCACAAAATCAGGAAAAACACAATGAAAGAAATGGCTGTTGCAGCAGGAAGGCCAGTACTTGATCATGGGGCATGACACCATTCCAGATTGAAGGGACAGCATGGAACATGGGGTACACTTAACCAGAATCAAAGAAATAATAACAGCCAGAAAGATGAACAGAGAAACACAAGAGATTGTGTAGGTGCTAAAGAGGTTGAAGTCCTGAATGATAACAATGTAGAAGAATTACGGGGTTGTTCTCAGGAAAGGAAGGTATGAGTTTAGTGTTCAGATTTTGGCAAGACTGTTCTGAACTGATTGAAGGAGAAAGTGTAAATAGGTAGAAGTTGTTTTTAAAAGTTGCAAAAAAAAAAAGTTGCAGTTGCCTAATCCCAAAATAAGAATCAAGGAGTTTGTGAAAAAGACACAAAAATGAGTGACGTATGGTTACCTAAACCGCATGGATGCTGCTCACAATGTTGAGCAAAAGGAAGCCAGACAAACAAAATTACATGCTACGTAATTCGACTTACGTAATAAGCTCAAAAAATAAGCAAAATAAATATTAGTATTTTAGGATGTGCAGTTGAGTAGAAAACATACAAAAAAGAGCAAAGAAGAAAGTGTCATAAAAGCCAAGGTAGTAGTTCCTTTTGGGGAAAAGAATGAGGACTTGGGAGGGGCACAAGAAAGACTTCTGGGCTTGGCAGGGTTGTTTCTGGACCTGGGAGGTATTAGCTGATTGAACTCTACATTTTTATTTTATGTACTTTGTTTTATGCTTGTTGTGGTGGTGTTTTTTTTTAAGATTTTTATTTATTTATTTGACACACAGAGAGAGACAGCGAAAGGGAACACAAAACGGGGAGTGGGAGGGGGAGGGAAGGAGAAGCAGGCTTCCCGCTGAGCAGGGAGACTGGCAGGGAGACTGGCGGGGGTTGATCCCAGGACCCTGGCATCATGACCTGACATTAACGACTGAGCCACCCAGGCGCCCCTGTATGCTTGTTGCGTTCTACAATAAAAAGGGTTAGAAAGAAAGTGGGGAAAGGGGAGTGCCCTCCAGGTCCTGTCTGATTATCCCAAACCTGGTTCTAAATCCTGTCTCATCCCTCTATCTGCCCCAAGAAACCTATATAGAGATTTTTCCTCCTGGC
Source organism: Potos flavus (assembly GCA_028534135.1). NCBI lineage: Eukaryota > Metazoa > Chordata > Mammalia > Carnivora > Procyonidae > Potos > Potos flavus. The sequence continues at coordinate 66,360,746 of CM052889.1, forward strand.
ACACCAGCCCTTCATTTAATCAGTATTAATCGAGTTAAAAAAAAAGGACAAATCTCCCACCCTTGCCCCCATTATCTGACATCGTGAAGTCCTTTACCAGCCTTCCCATGTAATTTATCCGAACTGTGAAGATTGTACAGCTTTTTAAAGCCCTCATGTTACCTACTGTGTAATAGGTGCTCAGTAAATAGTGAAAAGCATGCTTCTTTCACAGAGGTGCAAAATGAGTAACTTTCTTAGTGATTATCAATAATATGCTGGTATATATTGTTCAGTATCTATTTCATGACCATATATTTAGCCTGTAGCCTTGTTCAGTAAGTGCTAAAAATAATTTCTCTGCACATAATTTTTTCCCATCACCATGCCTACTTCTTTTCTTTCTTCCTTTTTTTTTTTTTTTTTTTTTTTTTAACGACTGCCCTCCATCTCTTTGTGCTCCAGCAGCTTCTTGCCACTGTCCTAAAAGTACCTTATCTCTAGGGTCCGCCTTGAAGAGAAAACCGTGCCTATTTCTTATGTTAATTTTGGCTTTAAAGGTAATGCCAACTGCATTTGAGTAACTTCTCCTAATTATGACAACTGTGTTTTGCTTTGCTGTTTTGTTTTGAAGTCACTGAAATTTGGCTGAAATTTGTTAGCTCCATCCCCTTCAGGACCATTATCTCCAGACCTTTAGGAAGTACAGTATTAAAATTGTGTACATTTTTTTAGGTAGCATATTGTCAACAACTAAAGGAACTCTACTTGCCCTGTGACCTTGCTGTTTGGTAAACTCCCTTGGGCATTCTTCTATAAAACTAATGAAAGCAGTGTCTCATATCTCCTGGTTTAAAATCTGTGCTTTTAAAAAACAAAAATCTGTGCATTCTAATACTCTAGAAAGGCTCTTTGTATTCAGTTTTGCATTTTAATTGCAGACTGAACTTCTAAAATTTAGATTTTTTATAAACAAATACTTCTCATATACCTGACTCACTAAAGTCTTTGTTCTAGCCAGCCATTTAAATTTTCTGTTCAGATATTAAACCAATATAATTAATCTGTAGACTATATGATGTTTTGTTTTACAAAAGAGGGGGTGCTGGTGTGTGTGTTAAGATTTATAATTTTTTTTAAGATTTGTTTCTCTTCATATAATAATTATTTATTTGCGAAACTATTATTTTCTGTTGTGAAAGACACCTAAAATCCGTAGTTTCCTCTAGTAGTTCTTTGACATAGCATAGAGCACTCAAACCAACTAGGTGAAATTGTTAGAAATTTCATGGAGTTTTGTCTCATAAATGGCCATAAGACACTTCATTTTAAGTAAGATACCACCACCCCCCAAACACACACACACAAATGATCCAGGGGCCAAGTGAAGGAGTTTGACTGCAGTTCTGGTCAGCCATCTTCTTAAGAGCATTTCTGTCTTGAAACATAGATCACTCCTCCTAAACTGAAATGCCCTATTCCTCGGTGAATTATTTGACTCCTCCACCTAGCCAGTAAGAAGCAATTTTGTTTTGTAGAAATTATTTAATACTTTGTTTAACTAAAATACCTAAATAGCTTTCTTGGGACAGATAAATTTAAATACCAAAGAGCAGTTTGTAAGCATTGCTTGATGATTGCAACCCTTTGTGCTTAGTTACGTTCATCCTGGTCACATTATATCTTACTCATAGCCTTAATTTAATGAAGAGAGACTTCTGATATTTCTTTATAATAGTTCATATGAATATTTTTTCTTTGATTCCTCCCAAGAACTTTATATCTCAGCAGGGTTAATTTGGAAGTAGATCACACACAAGATTAGTAATTTTTTCTTTTAATTCAGTAGTTACCAGATATAGCCATGTTTCTCTTCTCTACCAAATATTTTATTAATGCTTCTCAACTCTGTATGCAAAATAAAATTTTCTGGGGAGTTTTTAGCTGGGCCTACTAACCCCCAGAGATTTCAGTTTCATGGATCTGGGGTTGGGCCTGGGCATTGTAATTATTACAGCTCTCCAGGTGATTCTAATGAGTAACCAAGAACTGAAAACCACTGCGCTAAATCCCGTATCCCAAGTAATTGTTTTCTCCCATTTATCCTTAAAATGTTCCCATAAAATAATTTTTCTGATTTTTGGTTTTCCGATGTCTTATTCCCTCCACTCCCCGACTCCACCCAGAGTTGATCCTCAGCAACAGTGGGGAAGAGTGAACATAAATAAATCAGTAGATGATGAGAAATGATTTTAGTCAGTGGATTTAAATCATCTCTTTTACCAGACCTGCACATGAGACTACAAATGTACTCAAATTGACTAATCTGAATTTTTTTTTTTTAAGATTTTATTTATTTGAAAGAGAGAGAGCTCAAGCCAGGGGAGGAGCAGGCAGAGGGAGGGAGAGGAAGAAGCAGGCTCTCTGCCAAGCAAGGAGCCTGATGCGGGGGTTTGATCTCAGGACCCTGGGACCATGACCTGAGCCAGGGGCAGATACTTAACTGACTGAGCCACCCAGACGCCCCAATTAATATAAATTTTTACTATCTGCTGATGTTCTTGGTTTTTTTTGTTTGTTTGGTGGGCGGGGTTTGGCGCCTCGTCAACCAGATTGTTAGCACCAGGAGGTAGATAATGAAGGCACCATGAGGAGAGAGCATGGAGTTCATAATCTCAGTGGAAGGAAAGAATCAGAAGATGTAGATAATCTTTATCTTATATACTAAGCCCTAGAACTGTTAGTCTCTAGAGTACGTGGGCACAGTGCCTGTTACTTAAGTCGTTAACATGTCTCTTTTTCTCTTTCAGGTATCCAAACTATTGACTCTACCCAAGCCCTGTTCCTTCCAATTGGAGCATCTGTCTCTCTCCTAGTAATGTTCTTCTTCTTTGACTCAGTTCAAGTAGTTTTTACAATATGTACAGCAGGTAAATGAGTTTCTTCTCTATTCTTAAACATTAACCTAAAAGGAATTTTTTTCACCTCTCTTTAATCATCATTCAAAACTTAAGATTTATATACCATGCTATGCAAATTTTTCTTCTTAAGTCTGTTTTTTCTCCCCATACTTCTCCTTGAACCACTGGATACACATGACGTCAGTTTGGGACTGCCAGTACACCCTGAACAAAAGACCAGGGGTTTGAAAACGTGCGGGCTTTATGACACCAGACTAGGACCGCTTTGACTGTGGCTCCTTGTCTGGGAGGTTACCAGAAGATCCAGTGTGGCAGAGTGGTCATTGGCAACCCCCACTCATGTTTCTGTAGTAGACAGACACAGTGATAACTAATCAAAGTAACTCAACTATCAGCCCTCTGATCAGTTTTTAAGCCAAGAGGTGATGTATAAAACATCAGCAAAATGCTGGACATGTCAGATCATCCCCTGGCCCACTGTTTCTCTTTTCATATTAAGATAGAAGAGAATGAGAAACCCTAGATGTCTCTGCTTCCCCTACTTCAAATCAGGTACTTCTTTCTTCTCAAGACTTTATCTATATGGTGCTAACGGAAGAGATTTTTTTATCTCTAGTTAGTTGATTGTATCTACTTGTTGAGAAAAGTTTCCTGGGCAGTCAGTGTTTCCATAAGTCATGCCATTTTTCTTATGGTTGTTGAAAATAAAACCTAACCATATATTTTCTTTCTCTAGTTCTTGCAACAATAGCTTTTGCTTTCCTCCTCCTCCCGATGTGCCAGTATTTAACAAGACCCTGTTCACCTCAGAATAAGTAAGGACTTGGGATTTTCCTCTAAATTATGAATTTGTATATGTTTTTATCTTAACACTTGATAGCATTGTTAGGAGTCTAAATTTCTGGTATTGACCAGAGCACACAAATGCCAGAAGACTGGGAAGGGAGATGTTTGATCTTTAAGACGGGAAGACAGTACTTCCTATTGCACCTTTTTCATACCAGAGGAAATGTAAACAAATCTTAGGAAGTCTGAGTTGTTGAAATATGCTTCCTGCTTAGATTATTGAAAGATGAGCAGTTTTATTTTGAAGCAGTGCTTTCATTCCTTTACTAGGGAGTTAACGGGATGTGAAAATAGTGGTTGACTCAAACATTCTTTGCCTTTCATCTTTGGTGACCTAAAATATATACTAGCCACTTAGGTTCAAACCCGACGTGCACACCTTTCACTCCTCAACTCCTAAAGCCATTGCTCCATAGAAACAAAATGCTGTGCTAACAGAAATGCTGTATGCACTTAGGAAACCAGTCACTTGGGGCAACTGATTTTCCCAAGAATTAGTGATAACCAAACACAGTTATTGCCATTTTATAAATACGTATTCATCATTGCCCAATGAATTTAAGGTCAGTACTTCTTCATTTTGTTTTCCTCATAAGAACAGAATTTCCCCTATAATGTATTTAATTCTCCAAAGATTGATGTTGTCACTTTAAACTTCTAAACACCCATGCTGATAATTTGGGATAAAAAGTACAGTATCGGATGGGTACAGAAGTATAATTAATTCCTCTTTGTTTCTGTAGCTTACTCCAAGGGGGTTTGGGTATTTTCGAATTCCAGGTGTCTGGGTATTACCTACTGTTCTCATCTGGCCATCATGAACTCTGATCATGAAGGACCAAGGTAGAGTTTGGTTATTGAAATATAACGTATTGCCTATTAGTCCAATAAATGGTGTGTGTTTTCCAGGATTTCCTTTGGTTGCTGTGGGCGTTTTACTGCTGCTGAATTACTATCATTCTCTCTGTCTGTCATGCTCGTCCTTATCTGGGTTCTTACTGGCCATTGGCTTCTCATGGATGGTGAGTAACATGTGAAAAGTTGAAGTTTTAATGTAGTTTATACAGTTAAATTTGTCCTCCCTTCCTCTGCTTACTGTGTTTTAGTAATATTTCCTCCGATTACTGTGAATATTAGGCGGTGTTACCCATTGTTGAGTTTTTTATTTTTACCCACATTCTTAAGATATTTTTGAATAACAGCTTTTTGAGGTATAATGTACAAGTGTATAAGCGTACAATTCAGTGGTTTTTAGTATTCAGAGAGTTGCGCAACCATCGCTACAGTCAATTTTGGAGCATTTTCATCACCCACCCTCCAAAACCCCATACCGAGCAGTCACTCCCCATTCCCCCACCCAAGCCCCAGTTATCCATTAATCTACTTTCTCTCTCTATGGATCTGCCTCTTCTGAACATTGCACACAAATAAAATCATACATTATATGACCTGTGTGTCTGCCTTCTTTCACTTAGCATGATGTTTTCAAGATTCATTCATGCTGTAACCCGTATCGGTACTTCATTTCGTTCTCTGGCCACTACTACTCAATTGCATAGCTATGCCAGTTTTATTTATCCATTCATCAATTGTTTCCGCTTTTTTGGCTTTTATGAATAATGCTGCTGTGAACATTCATGTTTTTGTTTTTGTGGAGACTATAACATAAATGGAATGATACTGCAATATACATTATATATAAATGCATATGTGGAATATATGTTATATATGTATTATATACCATAGACTTATGTAATGATATAAATATATGTCTATATCATTACATAAAGGTAGCAGATCCTTCTTAATAATTCCAGAGTATTCTGTTGTATGTTACTTCACTGTTGCTGGACCCTTAGATTGCTTTTAATAATCTTTTTTTTTTTTCAACTATTAAATCTATTTAGTAAAGAAAATTTTGCTTTTAATCATCTCTTATAAATAACCCTAAGGTAAACATTCTTATTCTACCTCTGGATACACATGTCAGATTACTTAAAACAGTTTTTTCTGTGGATGAGTTCCTAGATATGAAATTCGTAGATCAGAGGATTTTTGTATTAAAAATTTTTTTCTCTATTACTGTACTGCCTTTCAGAAAGGCAGTAGCAGTTTACACTCCTGCCTGAAGTGCATGAGACTCTCTCTCCGTTGGTGATGATAAGGATGACCTAAGAATGGCAGGAAGAGCTATTATTTGTTGAGTGCTATGCATTGGCCACTTCCCTGGATGTTTACATGGAGTATCTCATTTAATCCTGAAAAGTCTTTGAAGTAGATACTTCTATTCCCACTTGATAGAAGAGGAAACAGGTTCAGGGAAATCCCTTACCCAGCCACAGAGCTCTTGTGTATATTTCATACTTCTCATCAGAATATCTTGGAGGGACATTTCCAAAAATCCCCCATTATTCTTTTCTCTCCCTTAAGACATTTTATTTATTTTTTTTAGATTTATTTGACAAGAGGGAGAGAGATCACAAGTAGGCAGAGAGGCAGGCAGAGAGAGAGGGGGAAGCAGGCTCCCTGCTGAGCAGAGAGCCCGATGCGGGGCTCAATCCCAGGACCCTGAGATCATGACCTGAGCTGAAGGCAGAGGCTTTAACCCACTGAGCCACCCAGGCGCCCCTCCCTTAAGACATTTTAAAGGCAACATAAGCATTTCTACCTCCTTTTTCATTCAGTCCTTACTTTCACAGTTCATTTTCCTGATCTCAAGAAGCCTTTATCTAACTGCTCTGCCCCACAAGGTCTGTTCACTTTTTCCTTTCTTCTGGTGTTTCAGAAGAGAAGGAAGTTAAAATAAAAAAGACAATTTTATATAATTTGTAATACTATCTAAGGAATATTTAAGGGAGGAGTTTGAAAATGAGAGATGATGGTTATAGATTGCACTTATTCCTGTTATCCATTTCAAGCAAAGACAAAGCTAATCAAGACTCTGGAAACAGGGCTCTTTGGAGGCTCCTGTTCACTAAGACTGTGCCCTCACAGTTCTGAGAATGGCTCAGCTATGGTAGAACTGTCACTCATTGTCATCTAAGCACAGAGCCACCCAGCGTGATGCTCCCTTTCTGCACCTCAAGTTCAGGAGTAGCAAACATTTGTGTCACAATGTTCTACTCATGGTCAAATCAGATAGAATTTGACAAAAAGGATTTTAAACTGCGTGTGTATGTATGTGTGCAATCCAGAATCAGTATATAACCTTGATAAGGAAGTAATTTTACATCTTGAGGAAAACTAAAACCTTATCCTTTTGTTTCAAGGGATTTTTTTTTTTCCCTCATAATTTACTTTGACTAGTTCAGGGATTTGAAATTTATGTGTGCCAAGTTAACTGGTGAAACATAATATTATGAGGGAACAGGCTATTAAGTGGTTTGAGAGCTCTGTAAAGCCATATTAAAATGACACATTATTTTAGCACAAAGTGATAATTACGGAGAAAGGACTTTTCAAATTGTAAACCATACAAATATCTGATATACTATTTCGGCAGAAAGTATTTTTTAAAAATAATGAGAATTACAGTGATGGAGAACAGGTGAGTGGTTTCCAGTGGTTATATAATATTCGTAATTTTATAAATACATAATTTGTATATTTATTGTCATAGTTGTTGTTCATTGCTTTTTTTTTGAGTCCCTACCATATACCAACCTATTGAAACTCAAAAGTAGTTCCTTGAGGTTGCAGGTCAAGTTACCTCTTAGATTTATATAGAGACCTTTAATGAATTGGAATGGAAGGCAGAGTCAAAATCACCAATGTCTGACCATGCGGTAATTCACATTTGCTGATTTCTGACAGGTTTGGTCTCTTGTTTTAGCTTCTTAAATTGCCGTGTAAAAAACATTTCTGTAGTCATTTGCTTTGGAACGTGTATAAACATCCTGAAATGTGCACTGTTTAGGATTTTTAAGTGATTACCAGAATTATTCAATTTCCCAAATCGAATATCAGTGCTTTCAGTATTCCTGCAGATTAGTGTTTGATACATCAGTGCCTGTAGAGGTTGATAAAGAGTAAGTTTGAGAAAACGAATTACATCTAAAGTCACACAAGTTGCTTGCCCAGTAGAAGAGTGAATGCCTATTTTTATATACTAGGCATTGAGTATTGATAAATACCAGGTGTGTACATTTGAGTTTTCCTAAGATTAACTCTTTTTTAAGATTATTTATTTATTTATTTATTTGACAGAGAGAGAGAGATCACTAGTAGGCAGAGAGGCAGGCAGAGAGGCAGGCAGAGAGAGAGGGGGAAGCAGGCTCCCCACTGAGCACAGAGCCCGATGCGGGGCTCAATCCTAGGACCCTGAGATCATGACCCGAGCCGAAGGCAGAGGCTTTAACCCACTGAGCTACCCAGGCACCCCAGATTAACTCTTGATATCTGCAGAATGACTTAACGTAAAAGCATGTAGGTGATTTTGAAAGACTTTAATAGAGCCTAATCTCTTTTTTAAATCTGTGTTACAGAAAATTAGGGAGTCTTAGTCATGATAATGATTGGAGTAAGGATAGTAAATATTAGTCCAAATCAGTCTCATAGCTGCTTTTATGATTATATCCTTTAACCTCACCTAAACCAGTGCTTCCTGATGAGGAAACAAGCAACACAGATATTTCTCCTCTACTACTTCTGAACAAAAACAGTTTAGAAATGCTGATTGGTTGGTTGGTTAATATCTAAACCAGATTATTTCAGTCCATTTAAAATCACTGGATGACTATTAGCTATATAGTCTTAAGAGAAACTGTTTTATGCTGATGTCCTTAAATGAAAGAGGCCACTCCTATAAATATTACACATAAATGATCTCCCTATACAAATATTATGTTAAATGAGATGACAAAAGCTTCAGGTGCCCCTGTTTTAACTAGAGTAATATAAGACAGTCATCAACTAACCAGACTAATGATTAGTCTCCAAGCCGGCAGACTCAAAGTCCAGATGGTATTTAAACTACCTTGAAGGGGCACCTAGGTAGCTCAGTTGGTTGGGTGGCTGCCTTTGGCTCAGGTCATGATCCTGGAGTTCCAGGATCGGACCCAGTATCGGGCTTCCTGCTCAGTGAAGAGCCTGCTTCTCCCTCTGCCCCTCACCCAGCTCATGCTTGCTTGCTCTCGTGCTCTCTCTCTCTCTCTCAAATAAAATGTCTAAAAATAAACAAACAAACTACCTTGAAGTCTCTCAGCCCCCTCTGTGGTTCTTTGTAATCCCACTAACTTTTGGTGACTCTACTTTCGTGGAACTCTTTATTCATGTGTCCAGACACACACGTTACTATCTACAGGCTTTGCTAAGGGTTTTAAGCTTACCAAGCTGCTGACCCAAAAAGATTAGATATCTCTCAAAGCAGCAAGCAATGTGTTGTTTATACTCTCATCTCTAGTCTTCCCAAGCATTGCATAGAACAGAAAAATACCTATTTTCTAGTAGTATGTAACCAAAAAGGAAAAAGTTGGCATTGGAAGGTGACATTCTTTTCAAGATACACTGATTTACACAGCCATCTGAAATACATACTTTAGAACAGGTCAGCAGAATTTTTCTCACTGTACTTCTGCAGGCAGGGTCAGGGACAGGCTTACTAGACTCACTAACAGAAGAATGGGATAAGCAGCTCTCCGTAAGATAGAATGCAGAGGCCATTGCACTACAGGATTTCCTCTAGACTGTAGAGTCCATGAGAGCTGCCCATGCAAGACAACTTTCCTTTCCCAGTAACACTATCAGAGATACATTTCCATACTGAAATTCACCTGATAGCTAAAATTCTTTGTGGGTTCAGTGAGGTTCCCCAAGCCCCACTTAACCCTACTGTGTAGATGTTTACATCACCTTCTGTCATTATTGTTGGTCCCCATAATTTACTTGTTTAGGAGTCTCTTCTCCCTACCAGTTTGTACTAGTTAAACTGCCCATGTGACTAAGAATAGAGTTCTCTCCCTACACGGCCCCCCAAAAAGGGGAACCTTTGAGCTTTTTTAAATTGTTTCTCAGACTCTAGTGTTTGGTGTGTGTATATGAGACTTGTTTTCTGCTGTTAAGAAAATGTATCTTTCTAGCCATGGTCTTTAATGTTTTGAAACTGGTTCTTTTCTGACATGGAAATTATCTTTGTAGATGTTTCTGCAGAATGAAAATCATCATAGGCAGTGATAATTTGGTAGTCAATCTTTTTTTTTAATGAATGTTTCTGAATGAAAGCCTCTTCTTTGAAGTTAATTTAGAGTGAAAACAGAATGATAAATGCCATTTTAGAGCAAGGCATGAAGTATATTTTCAGGTTTATATACTAAAAAGCACTAATAGTAAGAAGAGACTTAAGCATGTTCTTGAACTAAACCTAGAGTTTATCTGCTTTCAAATTCATCTGGCAAATTAATCTTTTAAATTTGGGAAGCCTTGAAAGAATTTGACCAATGGGTGGTGTGGTACATGAGCTAAAAGTTGATCAATCTTGTGCACACGCATTTACTGTTCAAAGATTGTTAAACCAGGTCCACAGTATATGTCCACTAACCAGATCAGGGACTAGAAGTCTTGAACCGATGTCTGGTCCAGCCCCCTCATTTAATACACTTGTTACTAATCTATGGTTAGAAAATGTGCAATACCAAAAATCTAGTAATTGATTTGTTTTCTTTTAAAATGCTAGACTCTGGCGTTTAGTCCACATAAGGCTAAGATAAAGGCTCTACACATTCTACAGAACCGAGCACTGATTAAGATCTTATAGGTTACATGTTTCTTTTCAAGAACATTTTGGCTCGGTTCGGTGTCATTGTCTTTGTCCCTGGCCCTACTGGTCACGGAAGGCAAAGTGACACAAAGATTATATCAGTAATACGTTGAAAGTAATTCTAGATAGCTGGCTAAGAATAATAATTTACTTCTCTTAACACTTTTGGTTATTTTACATTTAACCTAAAGTTAAGATTGGTCTTGAGTTTCTCAAAAAGTTAAGTCTTGAGTTTCTCAAGCAGCATGGAATGAGGGAAAGTTACCACCCCTTTTCATTTTGGCTTAGAAAAGTCCTAAGGAGGAGGTAAGACTTTGAAAGGTTATTTAAATGAAAGCATGGAGAAAAAGAAAAGCAACTAGATGAATACCTGTGTTTCAGGGATATGACAGATTGTGGCAATATTCGTTGGGGGTAGGAGTGATACTGTCTGAAAGAGTCAGGAGGGATGCATTTTGCCTCTTCAAATGTGGAGCTCACAGCACAGTGGGGATGCTTGGTCGGCATGACTGGAAGGAGGGTATCGCTCAGCTTAGGTGGAAACTAAAGAGTAGCTGAGGAATGGGAGCAAAGGCAGACAGACTCTGAAATTTCGCTGTCCTGTGAGTTGTGCCTGAGGCCATGGGACTTATAATTAGACTGGATGCAGCACAGGTAGGGAACCTAATACCATATGCAGGAAACACGGTGATTGTTTCCAGTGGCAATGACGAATTATGCGGGAGAGAGCCGGAGGGGGAAAGGACGCACGTCCAACTAGGGAGGTGGAGGGAAGCATGAACAGGTGTATACTGTGGCCACAAAGGGTGGCACCCAGAACGGCTGCAGCGTGAGTGTACATGATGAAAGACTGTGATAAACTGAAAACAGACCCAGAGTTTCTAGTTTGGAAGATGAGAGATTGAATGGCATTGTCTGGAATCATGGAAAATCCCGTCACTGAGCAGTTCGGTCTTGTCCATGCGTAGTTTCCTCTTGGGTGGGGTAGGACTAGCATAAGAGGAGTGGCAAAGCAACAAGTGGATGCTTAGACCATAAAGGCTCCTGCCAGTTTAGGATTAAGTAACTGTATGGCCAATTGAAAAGTTCTAGAACAGACCAATCACCTGCGTGTGTCACAGAGGCATATACATTTAACCTCGGGAACCCGCCCTTTTGCTCGTCTGTCCCTTTCGTTACCATACCTCTTTTTCGGGTATCATCAGTCCACTGACCTTCACTGGCCACATGCCTGTCCCTTGTCTGTCCCTTGTCTGTCCATCCAGGCCTTCATCTCTTCCTTTGTTCCCTTGATGCGCTTCGAACTCCACATAGGCACTTGTGTAAATTCCTGAACAGATCACTTCTTGCTCCCCTACCACCATCACCCCTGCATCTGCCCCCAGGGCTTCCCACCCTCCACTGACCACTGTTGTTCCTCAAGCCAGCTGAGCTTATCCCTGGCCAGTGTCCTGTGTATTGATTCACAGCACAGCCAACTCTTTTTTCCCGAAGATTATAATGGAAACTATCATTATTAAAAAATGGGTATGAGTTGATTACATCAGGGGCCTTGGTTGTTTTTATAAATTTATAAAAAAGTAAAGGAGACCCTTATAGTTAAATGAGCACATCCTAGATTATTGTAAAATCAGAAATTATGTTTGACCACATCTCCAAAACACATACGCAGTGCACACCAGAGTAGTGAATACTTAATAACATTAATGACACAGGGGTAATTGAGATAGTTTGTTCTTCTTCCCAGTTTTAGTGCTGTCTTCCAGGGATGGAAGTGGTTGTTCTCCTCTTTTGTGCAACAGCATTCCCACGGTAGGAACTCACCAAATATTAGTTGGTGTGTCCAGGGTCCACCAAACTGCTGTATTTGCCCACTTAGCTACATGTATTGACAATTTACCACCAATTCTATTAAAATTATAGCCATCTGTAATATAGCCTTGCTTTTCTTACCTTCCTTAGAATTTGAAGAATTAAAGTAGACAGAACATAATTTTTCATTCATTTAGCAAATATTTATTGAATGACTACTCTGTCAAGTGCTGGGGCTTCACAGAAAGAATAAGCCATGGTTTCTGTCTACCAGGAGCACTAAGTTTAGGGAATAAATTCACTTGTATATAAATTAATCACACTGTTACAGAATGGATGAACGAGTTGAGAGAGATTCAAAGTTCTGTGGCATCACAAAGGCGGGGTGTTTACTTAATCTGATTAGATCAGGAAAGACTTCCCTGAAGAGGGCCTTTTGTGGAGAAAAGAAGGAACACAGTGGTGGTGAGAGGTGTGATCATATTTAGGTGGCTAGAGACCAGAGCCACAGCACTGCACGCTGAGGGCAGGGGACTTGGGCAGCGGAGAGTGCCCTCCCTTACATCCCTGTCAGTGCTTGGCCAAGTTGTTTGACCTTCATCCCACTGTGAGAACCCATGGGAAGTATAGAAGCAGCTATGTGGTCTAACCAGACCTATGTTTCAGAAGAATAGAGGAGAGCCAAAGGCAGGGAGAGACCATTCATCTGCGTGACCTGTTTTAGTCTCCCGAGATGCAGCAAGGAACCATGCCCTCAAGGACCTGGCATTTTAGTTGAGAGGAGAGAGAATTTAAATACATATATATAGTGTATGTCAGATTTTGAGAGGTGTGAGAAAAAAAATAAGCCAGGATAGAAGAATGAATTGCTGAGTAAATAAAAGGGGGTGGGATCCTCAGGGATGGGGGGGGGCAAGAAACCGAGCCAAGAAGTCTTGAACTGGGCCTGGCCGAGAGCTTTATCATTCAAAACAGAATCTCCTGGGTCTTACGCAGTTGAACACCATCCAAGAACATGAAAAAAAGGATGTTCCCAAAGACCAAGCAGGTCAAAATTGGCTCAGGTGGGGACTTTGCACAAGTAGGGTGTAAATGTCTTAAAACTGAGGCTTAAACTGAGCTGCTTGATTTTTGAGAGGACTTATAAACGGTTAGGTGTATAAGCAGAAGAATAGCTTGTGGAAGGAGGACGAGCCCATCCTCCGTACTGACCAATGTCTGTGGTCTCCTCCCCAGCCCTGGCCATGGGTCTCTGTGTCGCCATGATCGCCTTTGTCCGCCTGCCCAGCCTCAAGGTGTCCTGCCTGCTTCTCTCAGGGCTTCTAATCTACGATGTCTTTTGGGTAAGTGTTTCCCTGAAGCCATCGCTCTCTCTTTTGTTTAATTGGAGCATTGATTCCTGAAAGTTCTTAACTATAAGTATCCAAATGCTGGCTGGCTGGAGTACCTCCTGCCTAAGATCACTCCTTCCAGTCCTGAACTGTACGTGTTAAAGGCGAGCAGGCATCTGTCCACGCAGGTTTGTTGAGACATGTTAAACAGATAGTGCATGTATGTCTCTCGGGGTGGGGGAGAGAGCAGGCAGACAAGATTCTCTGCCCTGGGAACAAAGATTTTCTTTCTTCTCCAAGCATGTAGTCAAAAAAGCTTGATGTTGCAATATTCTGCGACTTTGCTCTTAAGAACAAGGAGGGTTGATGCTGAAATCAGGTTGCTCCCATCTTCCTCTGTTAAAGACTTCTCTCCATCTGGCTGTCGGCAGGTGTTCTTTTCTGCCTACATCTTCAATAGCAATGTCATGGTGAAGGTGGCCACGCAGCCGGCTGACAATCCCCTTGACGTTCTATCCCGGAAGCTCCACCTGGGGCCCAATGTTGGGCGTGATGTTCCTCGCCTGTCTCTGCCTGGAAAACTGGTCTTTCCAAGGTAGGACTGGCATGTCAGGCCTCATGTTGTGATAGTGAACACACTGTCTTCCTCTGCCTCTGTGTTCCTTGGTTAGCCTTTGTCATCAACATTCTTATCCTAGGCTGGAAAAGAGTTGAGTCAATCTCTCCATTTTACAGATGAGGAAGAGAATACTGATTTGACTTGCAAAGATTTATCATTAAATGGTACAGGTGCTGCTTTTTATTATCGATTAACGTTATCAAACAAACAGCCATATGTTACTACTGTTACCATATTTCAGAGTTGGCTAGAGGAAATCAACAGGAGACTCTGGATCTTTTTGATTTCTAAAGCATTAGTAAAACTATGTCCTAATGCTAAAATTATACAGTTGCTGATGATACAATCTTGGAAAAAATTGTGTTGCTTTAATATCCATGTTTGGGAGTAGTCAGGTGCGTGTTTAAAGTCACAGCAGCGAATGTGCGACAAAATACTAAATTGCTTGACATTTCTGGAGGATGCATTACTTAAACGGATGACTTTAGCAGTCACTTCAGAGGTACTGTCCTGAAGCGGCGAGGGGCCTGGTTGAAGACGTCTGTTGCCAGTACTCTTAGGGCTTTTGATCTTAAACTCTTAAAAACTAGTGTTGTTCCACCTCTAGAGATTACCATCTCTCATTCAGATAAGTCCAACTTCTTAAAAAGCTGGCAGACGACTCTGCCCAGGAGGAGGAGAAATGGGATTGTTGAGGGTGGCATCCCTGACCTATGACACTACATTCCAGCTCCACTGGCAGTCACTTCTCTATGTTGGGCATTGGGGACATCGTGATGCCTGGACTCCTGTTGTGCTTTGTCCTTCGTTACGACAACTACAAAAAACAAGCCAACGGTGACTCCTGCGGTGCCTCTGGACCCGCCAATATCTCTGGACGCATGCAGAAGGTCTCCTACTTTCACTGCACTCTCATTGGATACTTTGTAGGTAAGAGAGAGCCTGCGTGTGATCCCCTGACTGTACTCCAACCCCTAGAGTTAAATCAGGTCTTCTAGCTATAGACACTAGGTGGAAGGAGAGCTGGTAACAGTGACTCTGGTTGCTGTTCTAGACAGCCACAGAGAAAAACAGTGGCCCATGAAATGGCAGACACTATCTGTACTGGCCAGCCCAGTTCCGTATCCAACAGCATATCTGAAGAACATTGTGAGAAGACTGATCAGGCCTCAGAGTCAGAAACCTCTACCACTCACTGATTGTGGATCAATCTGTGTGCTTAATGAAATCTTCAGCTTGAGGTTAATTAATGTCATGTTTATTTCCCACTTCATTAAACAGGTATTTCCCTTTATTTGTTCTAACATGTCTGTCACTTCTAACCTTAGACTCTCCCTGGGCCCGTTTTTCTCCAGCTGGCTCACTTACACACAGACAGGGAGAGACCCACGTAATGGGGCTATAGGAATGGTGGGAACCTGTCTGCACCTCCAGTGGCTACAGCAAGGTGGTTCATTTCAGCACACAGGCTCAGAGACTGGCGGGGCGAGTGGCCTTAGCTTCATTGCAGAGTAGAGGAGGCTGAGGCTCAGAGAAGTGAAACGCCATGACCCAGGTGACAACGCTTGCAGAAGCAGCAGAGTCGGAACTTGATCCCACCTCTTTTGCCTGAGTCTGGTTATCACCTACCACACAAGACCTGAGGACCAGGCACACTCAGGGCAGAAGTGAGGGCTTGGACCAGGAACCTAAGCACCAGGGGTGCTTGGGCCGCTCACAGGTCCTTGGACTTGTAGGACTTTCAAAGCTGTGCTGTTCCACCCTGGGCAGAGATCACAAGCTGGACCTCTCCCTGGGCATCCCACTGGACGGCACACGCCACAGGAGAGCTGTCCAGTCAAGACCCTGGCAGGTATCATCCAGGTAGCAGGGTCTCCTCTCTGAGGACTGACCCCTCAGTGTTGCTTATGAATGTTTCTCCCTTCATAGGTCTGCTCACTGCAACCGTGGCGTCCCGCATTCACCGAGCGGCCCAGCCCGCCCTTCTTTATTTGGTGCCGTTCACCTTATTGCCGCTCCTCACGATGGCCTATTTAAAGGTGAGAGAAGCAGTTAGAAACCTGTGAAAGCAGTAACTTGGCATTGACTCTGCACTTGGGTATGTATTCTCCTTGCCAGAGATGGGTTTGCTTAAGCCCTGGAGCTCTTGACCTTGACAGTGGGTCAGTGGGCCTTTGCTCACCTTGTATTAGCAACCTCTTTCAGCCTGTTGCAGACACTGGCACAAAATGCTAGTGAATTAGACTACTATGCCTCCCCGTCATGAATGAACTAACAAATCCCTAGAGTCCAGCTGCAGAGACATCCCTTAAAAGCAGCACCATATTGTCACCTAACAGCTTTTTTAATACTCTGCATTAAAATTTGGAGATATTTAAGAAATGTATGATTACAGCTAGACTTGGAATCATTACCTGATTTATAAGATTTGTAGTATCCCCGTTTTACAGAGGAGGAAACAGAGAGGTAAACTAACTTGGCTTTAGCATCTCACTCATAAATGATAGAACTTACACCCATCTTTGCTGGAGGGGCCTAAGAGCTCTTCTAGTGAGTTCTTCAAAGAATGGTAGGTTACTTTTCATTGAGTAAAACTTGAATGTTCTTTGATTCTTCACAGAAGCCGGCTGATCTGAGATCAAGAATCAGAAAGGACTTACAGATGTGTGTGGCTCATGTTTAAATCCGTAACTTAGTAAAATTCCTTCTTCCCCAGGGTGACCTTCGGCGGATGTGGTCTGAGCCATTCCACTCCAAGTCCAGCAGCTCCCGATTCCTGGAAGTATGATGGATCCCAGAGAGTGACCAGAATGGCCATCTGAGTCCTTTTCTCTGTCAACGCGTGGTTTTGTTTCCTCTTAGAGCTGGCCTGGTACTTGGAGATATACCTGTGTAAGGAACTGACGTGTGACTGGATTTTGCGTTTGCAGGGAGCTTGTTTGCAGGAGCGAGGTGCTGGAGCCCTGCTTCGTTCTTTCTCTTCCTGCTGTTGTAGAGGTGGAGCCCCTCCTGAAGTGACAGGCCCTCCCCAGCGCTCCTTCCTCCCCCATTTTTATGAATCTGCACCAGACTGTTACCTGTGGGGGATGGAGATGTGACTGTTTAAAACTGACCACGGCGAGGAGTCGTTCTATACCTTTTGAACACTAAAAAGGATGAAAAATATTAGCAAACCGAAGTTTCTTCAGTGAACCCTCAAGAACTTTGGGACCAGTTTCCTATGGGGGACTCCGTTTCAGAGAACTGAGACAGAAGCTCTTCTGTCGTTATATTCTTTCCTTTTTCTGGATTTATTAAATATTTTCTGTGGTGTGAAGTGACTTATTAAATCCACAGACATTGAGTGACTTCTTACAACATACACATAAGAATTTGTTGTAATGAGTTCATGTCCACCCAGATGTTGTGTTGGCAGTGAACGAGGGCACGGTTTTTATACATACACACACGCACACATCAATATATATGAATAAACGAGAATTAAAACCTGCTAAGATCATGCTGTGTAGCAGACAGGGACTTGCTGTAATTTTTAGCATGTAGAGCAGTTTACTCCGGCTTCCTTGTGTATGGATACGCTGCTGTCTCTCCCCTCCACAACTGAACGTGCAGTTAAAAAACCAGTATAGTATTTGTACTGATATACTCATGGACTTTCGGGGGCTCTTGTTTGGTTTCGAGCAGTGTAGCCAATTAGGGATGAAAAGTTCAAACTTTTTGGCCCTTTTTTTTGTTTTGGTTTTACAGGCTTCTCCCTTGCAGGGTTTTTAGTAGTTTCTTCTTGAACCAATGCATGTAATATAGCAGCAGGTGTCTTTGTGCTTTCTGATCATAGTAATGTACTACTTGTAAATACATTTTTCTATTTTCTATTGTTTTTGTATTTTTTTTTTTTTTTTGGCATTTTGTTTCATTGGTGTGCTGTATTTTCCATGCCCTCATTCCTTGAAGAAAAAAAAGGAAAAAAGCAACACGATCCTGTCCTTGCTGTTGTGATTATAGTCTTGGTTTACCTGTGGTGACAACTGGGTATTGGGGACAAATGTCAGATGCCCCTCTGAGCTGGGCCCTACATTCTAGGCATGGCAGAAGGAGCAAGCTGCTCTGTCCCCTTAGAATCTGACCGTGTGCTGTGTGGTCTTTCCTGGAGAGCCGGCGCTCTGCTAGGAGCTAGTGTGATCCTGTCAGCTCGCTTCTGTCTCAGCAGCCCCAGGCTGATAAGGAATGGCCTACTGTAGAGGCAGAGAGAAGCCTGGCTACCTCCCAGCAGAGGTGGGCGAAGGGCCCACATGTCCCGCTCTCCCCCTGCAACAGGTAACCTACCTCTGCTTTCACCTGTGCAATGAACCAGTGTGCTGTGCTTCCCCGTGGACAGAGCTCACAGGCGGGGCGTGTCACATGGTCACAGGGGCGTAAAGTGAGCAGGATGATGCGTTCTTGTGTCTTCAAATCCTGCTGAGGGCTGTTTTGTTTTTTGTTGTTTTGTTGGTTTTGTTCGGTTTCTGTTTTTTAATAAATGACTCCTTTCTAGCTTTTGTCACCTCATCTTCACTTTTGGTTGCTGGTACCACACAGAGCTTCCCGTCACCTCCTGCCTGCTGTGCCTGTTCCAGAAGACTGACGGGAAGACCCTGTCTGTCTCCAGACAAGGCCACCTGTAGCTCTGGTTCATTTCAGTCCTAGAGAAGTCAAACAACTGAAGCTTCCATTGTCCACGGAACTCACAGCAGCCTCTGGATTTGGTGAAGACCAGAGGCACACTTGCGTGCTCGCTGCTTATCAGCTGTACTTCTTCCGTAGCCCTCCATGATGCTAATGACTAATTAAACGGGGCAGGAGTTGGGGGACTCTTCCAAAGTGACTCCGATTAAGGGTAAGTGCCAATAACGGTTAGAAGTATTATCTTGGCAGTTGGCCATTTTGATTTTTCTACCTTTTTGTAAAAAAAACTAAATTCCAGACAGAAGGAATATAATTTTTTGTCATCCTTGCTTCTATGTAGGCTTGGGGGCGGGGGGGGGGGGGGGAAATACCCACTTGGGTCTCCTGGATGTAATTTGGATCCCAGCTGCTAGTCCTCAGAGCCTTTAAAACTTTGGCAGAGGAACCACAAATACTCCTTTTGTTTCAAATTAACCACAGAAGACGCATTAGAATTTCCCCTGGTTCTGGAAGTAATGCTGTTGTGGAGGTGTGGGGGGTGCTGTAGTTAAAGCACATGATTTCAGTCTTTCCTTACAGTCTTCTCCCCTCCCCTGCCTGATCGATGCTCTGAGTTTTGCAGTCTTCTAAGAAGTCTGCATTAGGCAAGGCATGTTGACAAAGTTCTAGCACAGACCACCTTTCTTCCTCACTGGTCTGAGTTTCTTCCTCCTCTAAAGAGACTACATGCTCGAACTCTTCACTTGTGGTAACTTTATTCTAATTTGAGCTAATGAAGATAGAACAGCAAAGTTTATGCAAAGCCTAGTGTGTTCCATTACTGTTATTACAGCTTCTGCTTCTCTGAGTAAGATAGCTACACAAGTCCTTGTGCAGGGACAGTTCAAACCAGAACTGGAGGGTGCGGGGGGCAGGCTCCTATCTGAGTTAGTAGCATGCCAGCACAAGCCTTGGTTAAACAGGTAAGTTATGGTACCTGCAAGAAAAACAAAAGACCAGTTCTCTGTGAGGGTGGAGGGCAGGGAGTTCTGTTTTGTGAATAAAGTGTCAAAAATAGAATCTGCCGTGTCTGCATAGCAGCTCTCACATTACTGCTAACCAGATCCAGTGTTGTATGTAGACATTTGTGTTTGGTAAAGGCCAACATTTACGTCAGAGCCTTGGAATGCAGCCGTTTTGTATATACATGAAGCACACTCAACAAGAATGTCGACTGCAATTCTCCTCCTCCGTAGAAGCAGGGGGAAAGCAGCCGATCCTACTTCTGATCTCCAGTGCATACTGGCCTGGACAGCCTCCTCCCTTCACTCAGTCACACTGCCTTGGCAATTTCCAACAGAGAAATCACTTCAAGAACGACAGCTCTTAACACAGGTGGCTCCCTTGCCCTGGAGTCTGAAGTCCTGCAGATCTGCCCGTAGAACTCAGGCCTCTTTCCTCTTCTGGGAGGGATAAGCCAGGTAAGAGGTTTTTTTTTTTTTATCCAGAAATTATTTCTATTCGTGCACAATTTATAGACCGCCATTTGCAAGACTGAATGAACACTTCTTCAGGTTCGGACTCTTTAACTCCTCACGTGTATGGAGCCTCTCCCAGAACAGTACGTTGTGGACTCTTCCTTGTGGCTGTGTCGGCCATAATTTGTTTCCTCCTCATTTCCCTTGGAATTCAAAGCCTTTTCTGGGTCCACCGGTGGTAACTTCAGAGTTGTTTCAACTTAAGCTGTGTCAGGCACTGGGTGCTCCAGGGGACAAAACCAAACAACTTATCCCTACTCTAGTGGCCCACGGCAGGGGTGCCTTACAACGCCGGACGTGTGGGGAACACGGTCCCCATACACGAAGTCACTCAGCAACACAGCATTGAGTTCGAGAGAGAGCGTCAGCCTCAAGTTGTTAGGAAGCAATAATTAAGCACAACTATTTATTTGGGATACACAAATTTGGGTAGCAATCCAAACAGTGTCCCACTAGGGAGCAAAAACCAGGGTTTTTTTTTTTTTTTAAAACAAAAAGGGCATCGAGATTGTTTACAAAGCATTCTGATCGGTGGTGGCAGAAGACTAATCTTGGCTGAAGATATAATTGGTTGCTAAGGCTGTCCCTGAAAGCAAAAATCTGTTCCTATAGAACAAGGACTGTGCAGAGTCCTTGGGAGGATCTGTGGTTTAGCCCAATTCAGAAGTTCACGGTTCCATCTGGTGAGGACGTACGTGCATAAGGCCCAGCTCCTTAATGGCCTCCTGGCTCCTTTTAAAAGCCCTTGACAGAAGTGATTTTATTTCACCTTGAACAAGTAGAATCTAGAGCTTTTGGTCCATGGCTCTGGGCTTTCCTGTAAATAGCAAAGGCGTAGCTGGGAATGCTCGTTCGCAGGACTGGATCCGCCCAACTAACAAAGTGGAAAGCGGGGCTATAAACGCTCCTTTTTCCTGCACCATGGTGCTCCTGACCAAATATATAAACTACAGCTGAAGGAAGCACTGAGTACATTATCTCTGTGCAGCATGGTTTAGAAATCTCACCAAGAGCCAACAGTTCAGTTGTGGAACTTTGAACTTGATGCAGTACTTTCTTGTAGTGATCACGTTGGTGTGCTATAGAGAGCTTTGAGGTATTTGAGTTATTAAAAATTCATGTGGCCGACTCAGGCTTAGATTATAGCTCCTCTGATTTCGATGCTGCCTAGTCAATTGTTTAAGTTCCAACAAGTCTAGCCCCTGTCAAGTAGAAACTGTATCACTTGCCACTGGTTTGCAAGTGAATCGAAGAATCCGTGGGCTTGCTCCAGCCCCCACAGTGTCCTGGTATTCTCACTAGATCTCAGGAAGAGGAATGGGAACCAGTTTGGGAGAGGAAACAAGGCTCAAGACCAGGAGTTGGGAAATCTGCCAAGCAGTGGGCTTTTGCCTTGTGAGGAATGAAAGACAGGAAGTGGGTGTCCAGAGGACAAAGAGATGGAGAGGGGGCAGCAAGGTGGCCGCGTGCCAGCATTCCGGCCGCAGGATTCTGAATGCCAGTTCCCCTGCCTTCCCAAACACTCTTGCTACAGGCAACTTACCTCGCCACCTTCTAGTGAGACCGTTCCCTCAACCCACCTGGACTTTGAGAGATGCAGGTGGCACTTGCGTCGAACTTGCAGCCTGTGTGGTTGAATCTTTTCCATTGAAGACCGTGGATTTCCTCCCTCTTCCAGTTGGTAGTGCAGCTTATTTGGGGTGTTTTCTGCAGGTAAAACACATCCTGGGGCAGCTGTGCCCAGCTTTACAGGCTTCCTGGGCAGGGCAAACACCTAATTTCAAAAAGAGAGGTTAAGGACTTGCTCGTATGGGAAGGAGCACTCCTGGCCTCTGCGATGACAAAGCTCTGTATGGATAAGCCACGGCGTGCTAGCTTGACAGTGGTGGCAACAGTGCCCCCTCCCCAAGGCCGGTGGCAGGTTTGGCCAGGTCTGAAGGAACACCTCATGCTGGCCCAGAGCCCCAGGCCCACTCAGAAACCTGGGGAATGAAGAAACACCTTTCTCCCACTTCCACTGCCCCACTCCTTTGAACAGCTACAGGTGGAATCAGGGCCTGTGCCACTGGATGTCACCAAGTGGGTCTCCCTGCTGCCATCCTGTCCGGCTTTCACCGTGGTCTTCAAGGAGCTATTCTGCCAGCAGGCCCCCCTGCTGTGCAGTCCCAGTGCGGGGTGGCTGGGACTAGGGGGTGGGAAGAACCTGCTGCCACCCTGCATGCAGAGCATGGGGACTGGAAGGTGGTGCCATAGCTTTTGGCCTGAACAATTATTTGCTAAAACTGAGAGGAAAGACAGGAGGAGAAGAGCTCTGGTTCAGTCAGTAAAGCAGCTAGAGAACTGGGATATCTTAAAGATAGAAATGTACATTCTCCAAGGCTTTAAATACCAAGATGATCTCAATAGTGAGAGGTAGGAAAATGACTCCCACGTCAGCAGTTAGCCTCACACAGCCACATGTGGCCTGGGGTTAGTGATAAAGCCCCTCTGAGCCTTGGAGATAAAGGTGCATTATTTAAAGTACCAAATGAATACTAGGCACTTCTCTGGTCTGTTGAGTTTTCATGTACTCTACACAATTTACCAGTCTCTGTGGAGTTAGAATGCAATTAAAATTATCAGATTTAAACAGACATGCTTTGATTATCAAAATGACCACAGCTTCTGTAAATGTTTCCAGTTCATCACTGAGGAAACTGGTTATCTTTCCACTGTTGAGGGGTGAAGGGAGGGCTGGCACTTGAATCCTAGTCTGGGTTTTCAAAACAGAGTGGATTCTGCATAGATAATAGTTTCTTTACCATAAAACTAGGCCAGTCCAGGGTCTTGACATTTTCCTATATGCACTGAAGGACTTGGTACAAAAGCAGGAATGCTGGGTGAACTCGTGTAGCAGTTTCCCACATCTGCAAGTCCTGGGATGTCTGGGCGGGACCCAGCAGTGAGCCTCACCCTGGTTAAGTTTAAGGAGTGGCCTCCCAGAGCCTTTAGGGCCTTCCTTGAGCCATTCTCTATGACGTCAGTTTAGGCCTTAATTTTTTGCAGCCTGGACTTGGCAGAATGCTCACAACAGAAATGTGGTACGTCCTCAGCACAGAACAGAGGCGCTTACAAGAGGCCACTTACTTGTTCTTTGCAATAACTCAAATGCGACAGGTTCTGCCTAATAGGTCCTTAACATTTTGGCTGCCCAAGGCCAAGGGTATCAACCTCTAATAGGATTCTGCAAACAAATCAGTGGTAATGTTTTTTTTTATTTTCTGTAATAAACTCTACCTGTGCCCTCTCTGACTTCACGTACTTTAGAGTCCTGCTACTTGTTCTGATGGAAAAGTTAACCACTGCACTGTGAAGCCACCCCATCAGTCATTGTGGGCTTGTATAAGTTACCAAATCTGTAGGCTTTTCTTGAACACCCTTGGAACAAAAGATTCAGTGGGCCAAACTCCCAGTCTATTTTAAAATAAAGAGCAGTGTCATTCTAAGCCACTTGGCTGAAGTCAGTCCACAAGATAGAGGGACAGAAGCCAGAGTCAGTAGAAAGAGTAGATTCAGCAAAGCATTTGGAAAATTATCCTCAGGGACAAGGTGAGGAAGTCAGGGCTGAGGTATCATTGATGAAGTAGGTTAATAACTTGTTAAATGACCCTGTTCCAAATAAGCAAAGGAATGGCCTGGCAGTCACTGGAGAGGAGCAGCCCTGGCCTTTCTCTTCAGCCCCGCCCAATATTTCCCCTGACAGTGTGGCTGAGGAAATGACTGCCAGGAGTCATTAGCAAATTGGAGGAGGACCTGAAGCAAGGAGAAAACACAACTATGATGCAAAGAAAGCACAGATGGCTAGGATGAGTAGTTAATCCACAACAGGGAATTTTGATGGTGAGGGCCACTACCGTCACCAGTTTTACAGAGGAACTCACCAGGCCTCCAAGATCACCACCTGATAGCTCTAAACACTGGCCTGTGACCTTAACCCCTGCACTTGCTCTCCAGCACAGAATTACAGATAGTCCCCACCCTCCAAAAATACAGCCGAGTCATTAGACACTCTGATAGCTGACTGGCCTACTAGCCCCAAAACATTTTAAATCTAACCACTGCCCAAAGCGAGTAATGGTTGTTGCAACCACTTCTGCCCTGGTCTTCCCAAATCCAGTCCTTATTCCACATTTGTAGGCCAAAATGGTAATCAATCACCTCATATTTTTAATAAAACCTCACGATATAGGCAAGGTAGATTTTATTATCCATTTTAAATACCAAAAAAAGTTTCAAGGTCAGTTTGCCTCAGATCTTCCCGCCTCCTTGCCCAGCTTATCAGAAGGTAATCACACCCAGGTGTTGCAGATGTGACTTGTGTGGCTTAAACAAAAGGAGGAGAGGGGTGTCTATAAACAGAGGATTGTGCAAACAACGTCCTGTTGGAGGTGAGGGACCACCAACCCTATTAGGCAAGGAAGAGCTGGAGTTTGGGCTGCCTGGGCCATTCTGACTCAGCTGCTGTCCAGAGGTATATGCAGAGACCTTCATCCCAGCCATGTTGTGGCAGTGTAGACTACTACTGACTATATTAAGAGTACGGTCTTGTACAAATCAGGAGTCCCTAGGAAGGAGGGGCCAGGACCAAACATCTCTTTGAGGCATCTGAAGCAACCAGATTTTAATGTTCAAATTTTGAATCCCCCACTGCTGTCATTAAAACAAAACAGTAAGCCATTAAAATAAATGAAAACAACTGTCAGCTGCTGTTCCCATCTCCAGCAATGATGGGCTGTAATTCAAACCAATCCTCCTGCTAAAAATAACTTTAAAATATAGAAAGTCTTTTACAAAGTAGTGAAGAAGGTTCTACTTCAGCTAATAGAAGAGCTTCTATTTGTCCAACTCTCCCACAAATGACAACTATAAACTCTCAACAAAATGAAGAAAATAACTACTTTAAGGCAGTGAAGAGCAACCAAACTCAAGAGAAACTGGAAGGGAGTTTACAGTTGGAAGGAAATGTCACTGAGTTCCCATTTTTATGGCTTTTTGCCTGAGGACAGGCCCCAGTTGCTACCATGTATGATAGTTAAAACTTGGATAGGAACCTGCAATCTTAGCTTCCGTAACCAAAGGAAATGGTTTAGAATCAAGCCAATACCTTAAAAAGTGAGGGAGTCAATTCCAGAAAGGAGAGAGAGCACCCATGGTCTGTGTATGAACTCTGCCTAGATCTTTAATCTCTAAATACACACTTAAAGAGCAGACTCCAAGCAACCAGCTAAAAGAACTAAAAAGAAATATCAACTGTTGCCCACCACAGGGGAATCAAAGTTTTAAGTCTTGAGTTTAGCCAAGTGCTTATTTTAAAAATATTCTTCAGAATTTCTTTACTGTATTACTCACACTAGTATATAATTCAAGATTACTACATATAATGAAAAAGAGGAAAATGCGATCCATACCAAAGAGAAAAGGTAATTAATGGAAACTGACTTGGAGATGACCCAGATGTTATTAACACTCAAGATTTTTAAGTCAACTATTATAATGATGCCAAAGAATGTAAGGGAAAATAAGCTTATAATGGATGCATATGTAGGAATTGTCAGCAGAGAAAAAGTAATGAACCAAATAAAATTATAAAACTGAAGAATACAGTACCTTAAGTAAATTCAATAAGTGGGATTAACAGCACCTTGAAGATGACATATTAAAGGATCATAAAGCTTGGGAAAGGAAAAAAAAAACAGGGGCTAGGAAACATTTTCTTTTTTTTTTTAAGATTTTATTTATTTATTTGACAGAGATCACAAGTAGGCAGAGAGGCAGGCAGAGAGAGAGGAGGAAGCAGGCTCCCTGCTGAGCAGAGAGCCCAATGTGGGGCTCGATCCCAGGACCCTGAGATCATGACCTGAGCCGAAGGCAGAGGCTCAGTGGGTTACACTGAGCCACCCAGGTGCCCCTAGGAAACATTTTCTGCAAAGGATCATAGTACTTGTGGCTTTCAGGGTCAAAAGTCTCCATTACAACTAGTCATCTCCACCACTGCAGTGTGAAAGCAGCTACAGTAAATGAATAGAGATAAATTTGGCCTGGACGGATCCAGTTTCTTAACTCTGAAATAGAGCAATAGACATCCAATCTAAAGAACAGAGAGGAAAAATACCTATTCTTCTCAAGCTGTTTCAAAAATAGATATGGAAGGAAAACTTCAAAACTCTGTCTATAAGGCCAGCATTACCTTGATTCCAAAACAAAGACCCCACCAAAAAGAATTACAGACCAATATTCCTGATGAACATGGATGCAAAAATTCTCACCAAAATTCTAACCAATAGGATCCAACAGTACATTAAAAGGATTATTCACCACAACCAAGTGGGATTTATTCCTGGGCTGCAAGGTTGGTTCAACATCTGCAAATCAATCAATGTGATACACTACATAAATAAAGGACAAGAACCGTATGATCCTCTCAATAGAAGAAAAAGCATTCGACAAATTACAGCATCCTTTCTTGATTAAAACTCTTCACAGTGTAGGGATAGAGGGTACATACCTCCATATCATAAAAGCCATCTATGAAAAACCTACAGCAACTATCATTTTCAGCGGAGAAAAACTGAGAGCTTTTCCCCCTAAGGTCAGGAACACGGCAGGGATGTCCACTATCACCACTGTTACTCAACATAGTACTAGAAGTCCTAGTCTCAGCAATCAGATAACAAAAAGAAATAAAAGGCATCTGAATTGGCAAAGAAGTCAAACTCTCACTCTTTGCAGATATGATACTCTATGTGGAAAACTCAAAAGGACTTCACCCCCAAATTGCTAGGTCTCATGCAGGAATTCAGCAAAGTGGCAGGATATAAAATCAGTGCACAGAATTCAGTTGCATTTCTACATACCAACAATGAGACAGAAGAAAGAGAAATTAAGGAGCCGATCCCATTTACAGTTGCACCCAAAACCATAAGATACCTAGGAATAAACCTAACCAAAGAGACAAAGGATCTATATTCAGAAAACTGTAGAATACTCATGAAAAAAATTGAGGAAGACACAAAGACATGGAGAAACATTGAATGCTCATGGACTGGAAAAAAAATATTGTTAAAATAGAGCAATCTACACATTTAATGCAATCCCCATCAAAATACCATCAACTTTTTTCGCAAAACTGCAACAAATAATCCTAAAATTTGTATGGAACCAGACAAGATCCCGAATAGCCAGAGGAATGTTGAAAAGGAAACTAAAACTGGTGGCATCACAATCCTAGACTTCAAGCCTTATTACAAAGCTGTAATCATCAAGACAGTATGGTACTGGCACAAAAACAGACACAAAGTCAATGGGACAGAATAGAGAACCCAGAAATGGACCCTCAACTCTATGGTCAACTAATCGTCGACAAAGCAAGAAAGACTATGCGATGGAAAAAAGTCTCTTCAACAAATGGTGTTGGCAAAATTGGACAGCCACATGCAGAAGAATGAAACTGGCCATTTCCTTACATCATACACAAAAATGAACTCAAAATGGATGAAAGACCTAAATGTGAGACAGGAATCCACCAAAATCCTAGAGGAGAACACAGGCAGCAACCTCTTCGTCCCTGGCCACAGCAACTTCTTGCTAGACACATCTCCAAAGGTAAGGGAAACAAAGGCAAAAATGAACTATTGGGACTTCATCAATATCAAAAGCTTTTGCGCAGCAAAGGAAACAGTCAACAAAACCAAAATTTGACAACCAACAGAATGGGAGAAGATATTTGCAAATGACAATCAGATAAAGGGCTAGTATCCAAAAACTATAAAGAACTTATCAAACTCAACACCCAAGGAACAAATAATCCAGTTAAGAAATGGGCAGAAGACATGAACAGACATTTTTCTCCAAAGAAGACATCCAAATGGCCAACAGACACATGAAAAAGTACTCAACATCACTCAGCATCAGGGAAACAAATGAAAACCACAATGAGATACCACCTCACACCAGTCAGAATGGTTAAGATTAACAAGTTAGATCACAATAGATGTTGGTAAGGATGTGGAGAAAAGGGAACCCTCACACACTATTGGTGAGAATGCAAGCTGGTACACCAGTATGAAAAATTCAAAAAGTTGAAAACAGAGCTACCCTACAACCCAGCAATTTCAGTACTGGGTATTTATCCCAAAGGTACAAATGTAGTGATCCGAAGGTGCACGTGCACCCCAATGTTTATAGCCCAATGTCCACAATAGCCTAACTTTGGAAAGAGTCCACATGTCCATCAACAGATGAATGGATAAAGAAGATGTGATAAATATAGATATATCTATATATATATATACATACACACAATGGAATATTACACAGCTATCAAATATCTTGCCATTAGCAAGGACGTGGATGGAACTAGAGGGTATTATGCTAAAGCAAAGTCAATCAGAGCAAGACAATTATCAGATGATCTCACTGATAACGTGGAATTTAAGAAACAAGGCAGAGGATCATTGGGGAAGAGAGGAAAAAATGAAACAAGATGAAACCAGAGAGGGAGACAAACCATAAGAGACTCTAACAAACAGATTTCTAGAGGGGAAGGTGGGGGAGGGATGGGGTAACTGGGTGATGGACACTGGGGAGGGTATGTGTTGTAATGAGCACTGGGTATTATATAAGACTGATGATTCACAGACCTATACCGCTGTACCCCTGAAACAAATAATACATTATATGTTAATTAATTGAACTTAAGTTTTTTAAAATTAGGAAAAAAATGGTCAGAGCATCTCTGGTCTGTGGGACAACATCAAACAGTCTAGCATACATATACATAATTGGGATTCCAGAAGGAGAAGAAGGAAGGCATTAGGCAGAAAGAGGGGTTGTTTTTTGTTTTTAAGTAGGCTCCATGCCCAACTTGGGGCACGAACTCATGACCCTGAGATCAAGAGTCACATGTTCTACTGACTAAGCTAGCCAGGCGCCCCAGAGTTTTTTTTAATAACAACCAAAATTTTCCAAGAATCACAACAAACCCCAAATAGAATACATACAAAGAAAGCTGCACCCAAGGACTTCACTGTCAAGTTGCTGGAAACTAAATAAAAATAGAAAATCTTGAAGGCAACAAAAATGACACATTACGTTAAAAAAAAAATTTCAATTATGTGAAATACTGCAAGCTTCTCATCAGAAGTCACAGTGACTAAAAGACACTGGGATAATCTCCTTAAAGGTATGAAAATAAAACATGTCAACCCAGAATTCTATTTCCAAGTGGGAATATTCTTGAAAATGCAGGTGAAATATTGACATTTTCAGATAAAAGGAAGAGTCAGCAGCAGCAGACCTGCATTACAGGAATTACTAAAAAAAGTTCTTCAGGGGCACCTAGGTGGCTCAGTTGGTTAAGCAGCTGCCTTCAGCTCAGGTCATGGTCCCAGGGTCATGGGATTGAGCCCTACATCTGGCTTCTTGCTCAGCAAGGAGCCTGCTTCTCCCCTGCCTGCCGTTCCCGCTGCTTGTGCTTGCATACTATGTGTCAAATAAATAAAATCGTAAAAAAAAAAAAAAAAAAAAAGTTCTTCAGATCAAGGGGAAAAAACCAGATGGGAATTCAGATTTACAGAAATTAAGTCAGTCAAGTCTAGTAATTTCAAAATGGTCTCCAGTGATCCTTTCTCTCTTATTTATGTCCTCTGATTAGTTCCCTCCCACACCATCAGGACTGGTCTGTTTGACCACCAGAATGTGAAGTGATAGTGTAAGATTTCCAAAGCGAGGTCATTAAAGACATTGACATAAGCATAAATCTTCATGACCTTGGATTAAACATGGATTTTTGAGAAATAACACCTAAAACACACACAATCAAGGAAAAAATAGATAATTGGACTTCATCAAAATTTAAAACATTTGTGCTTTAAAGACACAACCAAGAATGTAAAAAAAAAAACAGCCTGAGAAATTATTTGTAAATCACAGATAAAGACAGAATCCAGAACATTTAAAGAACCCTTACGATTCAACCATAAAAAAGAAAAATCCAATTATTTATGTGGGCAAAAGACCTGAATAGACATTTCTCCAAAGAAGATATGTAAATGCCCAATATAAATGGCCAATAAGTTCATGAAAATGTGCTCAACACCATTAATCATCAGGAAAATACAAATCAGTCCTGAGATACCACTTCACATCCACTAGGATGACAATCATCATCATCATCATCCAGACAATAACAACAGTTAACCAGGATGTGGAGAAACTGGAACTCTCATACATTGTTAGTGGGACTATAAAATGATGCAGCTGTTTTGGAGAACAATTTGGCAGTTCCACAAAAAGTAAAACATGGAGTTACTACATGATCTAACAATTCCACTAGTGGTTATATACACAAGAGAATTTAAAAAATATATATCCACACAAAAACCTGTACACAAAGGTTCACAGTAGCACTATTCATAATAGCCAAAAAGGGCAGACGACCCAAATGTTCAACTGACAAATGGATAAACGAGTATCCATACCATGGAATGTTATTTAGTAATAAAAAGGAATGAAGCACTGATACATAATACAACATGGATAAGCCTTGAAAACATTATGCTAAGAAGCCAGACACAAAAGGTCACATAAAATATTGTTTCATTTGTATCAAATGTCAAAAATAGGCAAATCCATAGGGACAGAAAGGAGATTAGTGGTTGCCAGGGGAAGAGTGAAATGGGAATAACAGTTAACAGGTGTAGGGTTTCCTTATAGGGTGATGAAAATATTCTGGAATTAAACCACAGTGCTGATTCCATAGCTTTGTGAATACCCTAAATATCCACTGAATTACACACTTTAAAAGTGTGAATTTTAGGGACGCCTGGGTGGCTCAGTCAGTTAAATGTCTGCCTTTGGCTTGGGTCACAATCCCAGGGTCCTGGGATTAAGACCCACATCAGGCTTCTTGCTCAGCAGGGAGCCTGCTTCTCCCTCTGCTTGCAAATAAAATCTTTTTTTTTTTAAAGTGTGAATTTTACAGTATGAGAATTACATCTCAATTTTCAATAACAAAACAAAACAAAAACCTCTTACTTCCATCTTTCCCAGAACATTCACACTGAGAGAAGTCAGATGCCATGTCATGACGGCACTCAAGCAGCTTTATGGAGAGGCCCATATGGCAACAAACAGGTATCAATATGCTGTGATGTAAGAACTTGGAAGCAGATCCTCCACCTTGAGTCAACCCTTCAATTGACTGCAACTCTGGCCAATATTTTGAGTGTAATCTCATAAGAAGGCACAAGCCAGAATCACCCAGCAAAGCCAATTCTGATTCCTGCCTCACAGAAACTGTGGAATAAATGTTTATTATTTTAAGTCACTAAGATATGAGGCAACTTGCTATGCGGCAATAGATAATAATACAATTGTCAATGGGTTAAATATAAAAGATTTTTCTCTAAATTTCATTAATATACCTGTAACTGAGTGGAAAACTCAACATTGTATAGTGGGGTTTCTGATATATGAAGATCTGGTACCTATAACAACTATTGCATAAAATATGGGTGATGGGTAAATGGACCTCTATGGTTGTAATATTTTTATATTTTTGTGAACTGACAAAATATTAATAACTCTAGGTAGGTTGTGAAAAGTTTAGCATGTTTATTGTAATCCTTAAAGCAAATACTTAATAAAATGCAAAAGGTATAACTACAAAAGTCAATATGAGGAATTAAAATAGAATACTAAAAACTATGTAACTAAATAAATCGGGAAGAGAGAAACAAAATGCGGATGGACAAATAGGAAAATAGCAAAATAACCAACCTAAATCCGACCATATCAATAATTACATTAAACATTAATGGACAAAAAAATATTAATAGACTGATAACCCATTTCTGACAAAAGGAATAAAAAGGAGTTTAACCCTCCCACCTTAAACAACTAAAACATATAAAATATATGAAACAACAGGTCTCAGACAACAAGCAGCACAGGACAGTGATCTTTGACAGAAGGAAAACTAATGACATAAGCCCCACAACTGCCCCAAGTTACAATGTGTAGAGCATTTCAAACTGTGGATCAGAGAGAACATATCAAAACAGAACCTAGAGGTTTCCTTGGAATGCCTAGAATTGTGGGACAGAGTAAAAGAACTTCAGAGAGAAAGAAATCACTTAAGATCTGCAAAGGTTCACCTTTGACTTTAGTACATATGTATGAGAAACTATCAAGGCCAAAGAAGGAACTGGCAGAAAGGACCAGGGCTCCACAGAGCTCACACATAGCCAGGAATATTTCATACTCTCAACACCAGAATAGAAAGACCAAATACATGAGGCATCAATTAGAGTTCTCAGAAAAGTATTGACTCAATAGTAGGGGTAAATTAGCCACAGATGAAAGGACATTCTGGACCCATCTAATAAAGCATAAAAGTAACCCTTGAAAAGATCCCAACTATTTCCAAGTAACTGACACAGGACAAAGCTCAAGAATATTTAAAGGAATACAAATGATACAAAACATCCAACAGTGTAAAATACAGTGTCTGGAATCCAACAAAAATTACCAGGCATGTGAAGGAGCAGGAAAATATGACCCATAAAGGAGAGGAAAATCCATCAATAGGAACAGACCCAAGAATTATTTAGATGATAGAATTAGTACATAAGAATGTTTAAAAAGTGGTTATATACTATATATCCAAAGAAGTAAAGGAAACCATGAAGAGGTTGAGAGAAAAAATGGAAGATATAAAGAAGATCTAAGTCAAATTACAGAAATGAAAACTACAGTGTCTGAGATACAAAATACACTGATGGGAAGAACAGCACATTGGATACTGCACAAGAAAAGATTAGTGACCTTGAATGCAGCAATAGAAACTAATAACAAAACAACAACAACAACAACAACAACAACAAAAAGACTAGGGGAAAACAGTGTCAGTGAATTATACGACAACATTAAGTAGCTTCACATATGTATAATTAGAGTGTCAAGAGAGGGCACCTGGGTGGCTCAGTCGTTAAGCATCTGCCTTCGACTCAGGTCGTGGTCCCAGGGTCCTGGGATTGAGCCCCACACTGGGCTCCCTGCTTGCAAGGAGCCTGCTTCTCCCTCTCCCACTCCCCCTGCTTGTGTTCCCTCTCTCTCTCTCTCTCTCTCTGTCAAATAAATAATAAATCCTTTTTTAAAAAAAAAGTGTCAAGAGAAAGATGTAAAACAGAAAAAGATGGTAAGAAAATAATGGCCAAATTATTCTCAGGGTTTTTGTTTTTTTTTTCTATTTTGGAGAAAACAGTAAACCCCAAAATCCAAGAAGTTCAATTAACCCAAGTAGAATAAACATGAGGAAAACCACACCAAGATATTCATAACCAAATTGCTGAAAATAAAAAAAAATTTAAAAAGTTGCTGAAAATAAATGATAAAATAATTATAAGTAGGCGCACCTGGGTAGTAGCTCAGTCAGTTAAGTGTCTGACTCTTGATTTATGCTCAGGCCATGATCTCAGTCATGACATTGGGCCCCATGTCGGGCTCCACACACAGCGGAGTCTGCTTGAGATTCTCTCTCTCTCCCTCTGCTCCTCCTCCCACTCACCTGCTCTCTAAAATAAATTTAAAAAAAATTTTAAGTAATTATAAGTAGCCACGGGGGCGGGGGGGGGGGGAGGGAAATACAGAGCAAAGGTGAGAATGACAGCAAAGTTCTCATCAGAAACAATTCAAGCCAGGAGACAGGAGAGCAACATCTTTAAAGGACTGAAAGAAAACAAGTCGCCAACCAGAATTACAAGGAATTCTAAATTTTCTCAGAATTTTAAGAGAACGTCTTCCAAAAATGAAGATTCAACATACACAAAACTTATGGGACGCAACAAAAACAGTACTCAAGGGAAATTTATCACTGTAAATACCTACATTAAAAATGAAGAAAGGGTGCACCTGGGTGGCTCAGTGGGTTGGAGCCTCTGCCTTCGGCTCAGGTCATGATCTTGGGGTCCTGGGATTGAGGCCCGCATCGGGCTCTCTGCTCAGCAGGGAGCCTGCTTCCCCCTGTCTCTCTGCCTGCTTGTAATCTTTCTCTCTGTGTCAAATAAATAAATAAAATCTTTAAAAAAAAAAAAATGAAGAAAGATCTTAGGGTGCCTGGTTAGCTCAGTCAGTTAAGCATCAGACTCTTGATCTCAGCTCAGGTCTTGATCTCAAGCCCTTGTTGGGCTCCACACTGGGTATGGAGCTTACTTGAAAATAAATGGAGAAAGATCTCAAATCAAAATAATTTCCACCTTAAGGAACTAGAAAAAGAAGAGCAAGCTAAACACAAATGCAGCATAATGAAGAAAATAATAAAAATTAGAAAGGAGACAAAGTAGAAAATAGAAAAACAGAAAATCGATAAAACCAAAAGTTGGTTTTTTGGAAAGATCAGCAAAAGTGACAAAACCTTAGACTGAAAGAGACAAATAACTAAATTGAAAATGAAAGTAAAGACATTCAATAATGACCTTACAGAAATAAAAAGGATTACAAGTGAATACTATGAAGAACTCTATGTCGACAAATTATATAATCTGGAAAAAATGGACAAATTCCTTAGAAGATACAAATTACTTAAACTGACTCAAGAAATAGAAAATCTCAACAGACCTCTAACAAGTAAAGAGATTAAATAAGTAATGATAAAGCTCCCAACAAAGAAAAGTTCTGTACCAGATGGCTTCCTCAGTGAATTCTACTAAACAAAGAATTAACACCAATCCTCAAATTTTCCCAGAAACTGAAAAGAAAGGAACACTTCCTATCTCATTCAATGAGGCCACCATTACCGATACCAAAGCCAGTTAAAAGACACCACAAGTAAAGAAATTTGCAGACCAATATTCCTTATGAATATAGATGCAAAAATTCTCCACAAAATACTAACAGATCAAACCCAACAGCACATTAAAAGGCTTATTTTATTCACCATGACCAAATGGGACTCATACCAGGAATGCAAGAGCAGTTCAACATAAGAAAATCAGTAAATGTTAATACATCACATTACCAGAATGAAAGGGGGAAAAAAAACCCACATGAATCATCTTCATTAGTGGAGAAAAGGCATTTGATAATCCAACACCCTTTCATGATAAAAACTCTCAGAAAACTAGAAATAGGGAGAAAATTTCTCAGCATGATAAATGGTACTTATGAAAATCCCACAGTTGGGGCTCCTGGGTGGCTCAGTGGGTTAAAGCCTCTGCCTTCGGCTCAGGTCATGATCTCAGGGTCCTGGGATAGAGCCCCGCATCGGGCTCTCTGCTCAGCAGGGAGCCTGCTTCCCCCTCTCTCTCTGCTTGCCTCTCTGCCTACTTGTGATTTCTCTCTCTGTCAAATAAATAAATAAAAGCTTTAAAAAAAAAAAAAAGAAAGAAAAAGAAAATCCCACAGTTAACCTCATATGTAATGATCAAAGTCTGAAAGCTTTAGGATGAGGAATGAGACAAGGATGCCCATTTTCACTGCTGTTATTCAACTTTGTACTGGAAGTTCTAGCCAGACCTTTGAGACAAGAAATAAAAGGTATCCAAATCAGAAAGGAACAGATAAAACTAAGTCTATTTACAGACGACATGATCC
This sequence comes from Potos flavus, assembly GCA_028534135.1. Classification (NCBI taxonomy): domain Eukaryota; kingdom Metazoa; phylum Chordata; class Mammalia; order Carnivora; family Procyonidae; genus Potos; species Potos flavus. The sequence continues at coordinate 66,396,817 of CM052889.1, forward strand.
TATATAGAGAAAATGTCAAAAAATTCACAAGAAAGCTATTACAGTTAATAAATTAATTCAGCAAAGTTGCAGGGTATAAGATCAACACATAAAAGTCAGTTGTAATGAACACTCTGCAAAGGAAATCGGGAAAGCCATTCCATTTACAATAGCATTAAAAAGAATAAAATAGTTATTTAACCAAAAAGATGAAAGATGTACACTGAAACTATAAAATGTTGCTGAGAGAAATTAAAAACAAATAAGTAGATATCTGTGTTCATGGATAACAATACTTAATATTGTTGGGGCACCTGAGTGCCTCAGTCAGTTGAGCATCAAACTCTTGATTTGGGCTCCGGTCATGATCTCAGGGTTGTGAGATCAAGCCCCATGTCATGATGCCTGCTTAAGATTCTCTCTCTCTCTCTGCCCCTCCCTCCATCCCTGCTCACACTTTTTTTTTTTTTTTTTTTTACTTGACAGAGAGAGAGAGATCACAAGTAGGCAGAAAGGCAGGCAGAGAGAGAGTGGGAAGCAGGCTCCCCGCTGAGCAGAGAGCCCGACACGGGGCTCGATCCCAGGACCCTGAGATCATGACCCAAGCCGAAGGCAGAGGCTTTAACCCACTGAGCCACCCAGGTGCCCCCCTGATCACACTCTTTAAAAAAAATATTTAATATTGTTAAATGTTAACAATACCCAAAGCAGTCTATAGATTCAATGCAATTCCTATCAAAATGTAAGTAGTCTTTGCAGAAATGAAAAAGCCAATCCCCAAATTCATATGGAATTGCAAGGGGGCCCAAATAACCAAAACAATCTTGAAAAAGAAGAAAGTTGGAGGAGTCACACTAACCAACTTTGAAAATTTACTACAAAGCTACAGTAGTTATAACAGTATGATAATGGCATCAGGACAGACATACAGACCAATGGAATAGCATAGAGTCCAGGAATAAAAACATCACGCATACAGTAAATTGATTTTCAACAAGAGTGCCAAGGCCATTCAATGGGAAAAGGACAATCTTCAACAAATCACGCTGGGAAAACTAAGTATCCACATGCAAAAGAATGAAATTGGACCCTTGCCTTACACCATTTATAAAATTAGCTGAAAATGGATCAAAGTCCTAAACTTAAGAACTGAAACTATAAAACTCTTAGAAGAAAACACTGAAGAAAATCTTCATGACATTGGATTTGGCAGCAACTTCATGGATATGACACAAAAAACAGGCAACACTAGAAAGAAAAAAGATAAATGTCATTAAAATTAAGACTGCATCAAAGGATACTATCAAAAAATTGAAGACAACCTACTGAATGGGAGAAAATATTTTTAAATCATGTATCTGATAAGAAGTTAATATCCAGAATATATGAAGAACTCCACCACTCAATGACAAGCCAATCTAAAAACTTAGTAAAGGACTTGATGTTTCTCCAAAGAAGATGTACAAATAGCCAATAAACACATGAAATGATGCTCAATCTCACTGGTCATTAGAGAAATCACACATCAAACCTATAATGAGATACCACTTCACATCCCCTCATTAGGATGGCTATTATATTAAAAAACACACACACAGTGAGAGAGAGAGAAAACTTAAGTGCTGGTGAGGATGTGGAGAAAATCAAACCCTTGTGCATCACTGATGGGAGTGTAAAATGGTAAAGCCACCGTGGAAACCAGCTTGGAAACTTCTCAGAAGGTTAAACCTAGAACTGCCATATGATCCAGCAACACCACTCCTAGGTATAAATCCAAGAGAACTGAAGGCATGGACTCAGATATTTGTACACCCATGTTCATAGCAGCATTATTCACAATAGTCAAAAGGTGAAAGCAACCCAAGTGTCCATCATATTAAAATGAGGATAACTAAAATGTGGTATATACATACGATGGAATATTATTTAGCCAGAAAAGGGAATGAAATTTTGATACAACATGGATAGAACTTGAAAACATTATGCTAAAAGAAGTAAGCCAGACACACAAAAGGAGAAATGGTATATGAATCCTTTTATATGAGGTACCTCAAATAGGCAGATTCACTAAGACGGAATAGACGTTATCAGAGGCTGGAGAAAGGAAAGGAAGAGAGTTATTATTTAATGACTATGGAGTTTTTGTTGGAGATGATGAAAAAGTTTTGGGTATAACCAGTGGTGATGGTTATACGACATTGTGAATGTATTTAATACTACCTAATTGTACACTTATGAATAAGTATGACAGAAAATTTTAAAAAGATTTTATTATTTGAGAGCGAGAGAGCACAAGACCACAAGGGAGGGGGAGAGGGAGAAGTAGACGCCTGAGCGGGAAGCCAGACTTGGGGCTCAATCCCAGGACCCTGAGATCATGACCTGAGCCAAAGTCCGACTCTTAACCAACTGAGCCACCTGGGTGCCCCTAATTATGATAAATATTTGTATATTTTACATATACAAATAAAAATTTTTTAATTGAAAGTGAAATAAAGACTTTCTCAGTTCAGGCATACAAATAAGCAAAAGGAATTCATCACTATCAGACCAGTAATGCAAGAAACGTTAAAGGAATTCTTCGGGCAGCGCGATGATACCATGAAAACTGTATCTATACCAAAGGATGATGAGCACTAGAAATAGAAAATACGTGGATAAATATAAAAGACTCATATTTTCAATCTCATTAAAAGATAACGGACTGGTTGGAGCGAAAGAAGGAAGATATGTTGTGGGGTGTATAACATATAAAACTAAAACGTATGACAGTAATCACACAAAAGTTGGAAGGGAAATGGAAATACACTATTATAACATTCTTATATGTTAGGTGGTATAATATTATTTGAACATAAACTGAGATAAGTTAAGAAGGTATACTGTAAATCGTAGAATAACACTAAAATAAAATACGCCAATGAATGAGATAAAATGGAATCACAAAAATAATCTAAAATGAGGAAACCAAAAAGAGATGAGACATCTTCTTTATCCATTCATCACTCGATGGACATATCTGCTCTTTCTCTAATTTGGTTATTGTTGATAATGCTGGTATAAACAGGATGCATGTATCCCTCTGAGTCAGTATTTTTGTCTCCTTTGGGTAAATACCTGGTAGGACAATTGCTGGGTCATAGGGTAGCTCTATTTTTAACTTTTTGAGGACCCTCTGTATTACTTTACAGAGTTGCTATACCAGTTTGCATTCCCACCAACAGTGTAAGAGGGTTCCCTTTTCTCCACATCCTATCCAATAGCTGTTGTTTTTAGTGTTGTTAATTTTAGCCATTCTGACAGGGGTGAGGTGGTATCTCATTGTAGTTTTGATTTGCATTTCCCTGATGATCAGTGATGTTGAGCATCTTTTCATGTGTCTGTTGGACATCTGGATATCTTCTTTGGAAAAATGTCTATCCGTGTCTTCTGCCCATTTCTTAACTGGATTATTTGGTTTTTTGGGTGTTGAGTTTGATAAGTTCTTTATGGATTTTGGGTAATAACCCTTTATCAGAGATGTCATTTGCAAATATCTTCTCCCACTCCACAGGCTGCCTTTTAGTTTTGTTGATTGTTTCCTTCACTCCATGGCAAAAGAGATGAACATAGGGGAAGGGGGAAAAGCAGTGGTAGGGCGAGGCAAACCATAAGAGACTTTTACCTAAAGAGAACAAACTTGGGGTTGATGGAGGGGAGGTGGGTGGAAGGATGAGCTAAATGGGTGTTGGATATTAAGGAGGGCAATTCTTGTGATGAGCACTAGGTGCTATATGTTAGTGATGAATCACTAAATTCTACTCCTGAAACCAATATTACACTATATGTTAATTACCTAGAATTTAAATAAAAACTTGAAAAAAAAGGAAAAGAATGGAAAATATATATCATGCTAACACAAATCATAAGAAAACTGGAGTGGTTATATTAACATCAAAATAGTTTTCGGAACAAGGAGCATTACCAAGAATAAAGCAAATCATTCCATAATAACGAGGTGATTAATTTATCAGAAACACAGATTTCTAAATGCTTATGCAGCTAATAATACAATTTCAAAATGCATGAAGCAAAAATTGATAGAAATAAAAGTAGTCTAATCTACAACTGTAGTTAAGATTTCAATATCCCTCTCACTAATTCATAGAGCAAGTAAATAGAAAATGAGTGAGGGGGCGCCTGGGTGGCTCAGTCATTAAGCATCTGCCTTCAGCTTAGGTCATGATCCCAGGGTCCTGGGATCAAGCCCCACATCAGGGCTCCCTGCTCAGAGGGAAGTCTGCTTCACCCTCTGTCCTTCCCCCTCCTCCACTTCCCCCTCTTCCCCTCATCCTCCTGCTCGCACTCTCTCTCAAATATATAAATAAAATCTTTAAGAAAAAAAAAGAAAAGAAAATGAGAACATAGAAGATTTAAACAACACAATCAACCACTGTGACCTAATATTTATAGAACACTGCACCCAACAACAGAATATATATTCCTCTCAAGTGCAGAAAGAACATATACAAAGATAGACCATATTCCGAGCTGTAAGATAAGTTAATAAATGAAAAAGGAGTGAAATAATGCAAAGGCTGTCCTCTACCACAACAAAATTAAAAATCATTAACAAAGATCTAAAAAATCCTCAAATACATAGAAACTTAAGTAGCTCATTTCTAAATAACCCATGGATCAAAAGGGGGGAATGGGGCAATCACAGGAAAATTTAGGGGGGAAAAACATTTAGAATGGAAAGAAAATGAAAATACTACATGTCAGATTTATGGGATACTGCCAAAGCAGTGCTTATGGGAATTTATGGCATTAAATGTTCATATTTGAAATGAGGAAAAGTCTCCAATATGTTATCTAAGCTTCTACCTCAATAAACTAGAATGGGAAAACCAAATTAAACCTCAAGGAAACACAAGAAGAAATAAAGATAAAAGCAGAAATATCAGAAAATACAGAAAAATAACAGAGAAAAATCAAGCCAAAAGCTGATACTTTGAGAAGATCAATAAAATTCATAAATAACCAAACTGATGAGGGGGAGCACAAATTACCAATTTCAAGAACAAGAGTGGGAACATCCCCATAGAGGCTATAGCTATGAAAAGGACATTAATAAAATATTATGAACTTTATGCCAATACATTTGAGAATTGAAATGGAAAAATTTCTTGAAAGATGACAAATTACCAGAGCTCAATAAGGAAGTGACAGGTAAAAAAAAAAAAAAGTAACAGGTAACATGAATAACCCTGAATCTACTAAATTGAATTTATAGTTCAAAATCTTTCCACAAAGGAAACTCCAGGCCTGATGTCTTCAACAGTGAGTTTTACCAAACATTTTTAGAAAGAAATATTACTAATTCTCAAAAATTCTTCCAGAAAATTGAGAAGGAAATACTTCCTCTATGAGGGTAGCATTATCCTGGATATCTAAAGCAGAAAGACAGTGCAAGAAAACTCCAGACCAGTATCCCTCATGAACCCAGAGATAAAAATTCTCAACAAAATTTTAGCAAATTGAATCCAACAATATATAAAAAGGACAATATATAATGACAAGACAGATTTATTCCATGAATGCAAGTTTGGCTTAAGATTCAAAGATCAGTCAATGCCATTCATATCAACAGACTAAAAAAGAAAAAAAAAAAATGCAGAAAAAGCATGTAACAAAATCCAATATCCATTCATCATAAAAACTTTCAGGAAACTAGCAATAGAAAGGAACTTCCTGGGACGCCTGGGTGGCTCAGTTGGTTAAGCGGCTGCCTTCGGCTCGGGTCGTGATCCCAGGGTCCTGGGATCGAGTCCCACATCGGGCTCCTTGCTCGGCAGGGAGCCTGCTTCTCCTTCTGCCTCTGCCTGCCACTCTGCCTCCTTGTGTTCTCTCTCTCACTCTCTGACAAATAAATAAATAAAATCTTAAAAAAAAAAAAAAAAAAGAAAGAAAAGAAAGGAACTTCCTCAATTGAATAAAAGGTACCTAAAAAAATAAAACAAATATCATACTTAACTTGAAAGAAATCAGCAGAAAATACAAGTGTGAGAAAAAAAGCCAATTCAGAAATCCCTGTTTTGGGGGGTCAGTTAATGAACTTTGCTCATGATTCCTCCAAGCATTGTTTTAATCAACTGTATAACTGACATCACATTTTTTTCTCCTGCATATGCTTGTCCTAATAATTATCCTTAAAATCTTTTGGATATGAAAATAAACTCCTAAAGATTTTATTCTTATTTAGAGATAACGTGCGCATGCAAGTGGGGGGAGGGGGAGAGGGGGAGAGAGAATCTCAAGCAGATTCCACACTGTGTGCAGAGCCTGAGATCATGACCTGAGGCGAAATCAACAGTCGGTCACTTAACCAGCTGAGCCACCGAGGTGCCCCAAAATAAGCTTCTAAATTCTAGAACAACAGAATTTAATGGATGGAGTGAAATATAGAGACTGAATTACTAAACCCAAAGAGGACTGAGGAAATTATCCAGAAGGCGGCACACAGAGACAGAGATGGCAACGTGAAAATGAGGTTACAAAACACAGGTGATAAGAGGAGAAGGTCTGCATCACATCTACCAGGAATTCCAGGGGGAACGAACAGTGCCTGCCACCAAGGTTTGTTCTGAGAATGAGAAGAACGATCATCCAAGCCAACACGTGCAGTGTTTACTATGTGCCAACGATGCTCTGCCCAGTAATCCCTGTGTTTAAGAAGATCTGGCAAAAATGTCCTCCAAAAAGGAGATTTGAATCATGGTATATCCACAAAAGCGAATACCACGAAGCTACTAGAAAGCACAAGGCAGGTCTACAAGTACTAAGATCTGGTGATCTTCAAGGGACACCGTTAACTGGAAAAAGCAAGATGCAGAACAGTGTGGGCCTGTCCACACGAAGGCCATGCGGACAGATCGCATCATCCACACACACGTCTGGGAAGGTAGAAGGATGGGTAACAGCCGCTGCTCTGCAGGGAAGTCGGATGGGAAGGAGTCTGAGTTTTCAAACTTGTGCCTCTATTAAGGAATAAAAAAATACTTCACTGAAAGAAAAGTTTGCCAGGCAGTAGGAATCACCAGTGCGTGACCTGGAGGAAAGAGACAGTGGGTCACCGAGCATACACTAGGTGGTGTTCGCGTCCCCAGGAAAGCCCTGCCTGGGGCTTAGCCACAGACTCAGGCCACAGGCCAGGCTCCTGGCTGTACTAGGCTGAACACACCATCCCCACCGCAAACAGCCTCCTCTTGGGGCGGCGGTACCTCAGACCAGTCCCACTCCCTGTGGTGAAAAAGAACAAGACAGACCCACCTCCTCCTCTTTCCCACGGAAGTAAGATCATAAAATGGATGTCACTTGTCATCATTCCTAAAGCAGATGATACGTGACGCAGTAATAATCTACGGGGACAAAAACCCAGGGATGCACCCACAAATGTGTGAGCTGAAGGGCAGAGAAAAAAGCAGAAATGCTTGGTTACTTCTGGGAGAAGTCAGTATCCTGACCCATTTCTGAAGATGAGAAACTGGAAATTCAGAACTAAATATATTATTTAAAGTTAAAGATAGCAACTAGGAGAACTAAAAATGTCAATTTTCCAAATAACCCAGGAAAAGATGTTGCAGCAAAAGATGAAAAGCAAAGAAAACAAGAAGGATGCATAAAACAGGGCAATAATGTGAACAAGGTGAAAGGTAAGACCAAGAATTTGGTACTAACTTAAGTTGGATAAAGTCACTTGTTAGAAGGAAAAAAAAAATCGTATCGGACGGAAAAGATAAATCCACCCACTGAGAAATGACTCAAAATTTTGCTCCAAAGTCAAAGTTCAAGCAAATACATGTGAGAAGAAAGGACATGCTATTGAGATCCAGTAAAGCTGAATTTGGGTAAAAAGCATTAAGCACACATTTCGTTATGGTGAGGACCGTCGTCCACGCTGAGTATTTCATTATCCAACCCAAGCTGTGAGCCAAGTTTCCTTTTAGAGAGGGGAACAGAGGGGAGCCATAAACAGGGACTGTCCACAATTTTGAGTGCTTCGTGACAGTGTTTTCATTGTTATTATTTCAATAATTAAAAATATAAAAATTTAAGATTTTATTTGTCAGAGAGAGAGAGAGAGCACAAACAGGGGCAGAAGGCAGAGGGAGAAGCAGGCTCCCCACTGAGCAGAGTCCATGCAGAACTCACTCCCAGGACCCTGAGCCAAAGGCAGGCCCTTAACCAGCCACCCAGGCGTCCCGAAAATAAAAATCTTAAAATCTGACACCGTTAGGAACTTTTACTGCCAAACATATCAAACTATATAAGCAAAAATGCAACACAAGAAATTGACAGAAATAAAAATGTTGCTAAAGATTGTGTACAGAAAGGCTCATCATGTCCGGGACAGATCTTGTGCTCTCTGCAACATCACTGCTAACAGTGGTGCCCCTTTTCTGCATGAAAGACCCCACCATCTAGCCAGCGGGACAAGTTTCTCCACTCCCGTGATCAGTCATTCCCTCACTGGCTCCTGTCCGTTTACCTTCCGAAATGTCCCTAGGACCCATCCATTTGTCTCCATCTCCTCTGTCTCCACCCTGGTCCAAAATACTACCGTCTTGCCCCTAGATTATTATAGGAGCCTTCTAACTCACTCTGACCAACCTCCCCTTCTGTCTCCCATCACCTGCTTTGTACACCACAGCCAGAGTGATCTTTCTTTTCTTTTCTTTTTTTTTTAAAGATTTTATTTATTTGACAGAGAGAGAGATCACAAGTAGGCAGAGAGGCAGGCAGAGAGAGAGGGGGAAGCATGCTCCCCGCTGAGCAGAGAGTCTGATGTGGGGCTCGATCCCAGGACCCTGAGATCATGACCTGAGCCGAAGGCAGAGGCTTTAACCCACTGAGCCACCCAGGCACCCCCAGAGTGATCTTTCCAAAATGGAAATATTCTCATGCCACCCCGCTGAGCCAAGTGGGCCAAGGGCTTCCCGTTGCTCTCAACGTAAGGCAGCCATCTGTAATGTGACCCATAGGGACAGAGCCACATGGTCCTCCCTGCCTCTCTAGGCTCCTTTCACACCATGCTCCACCCCCACCACAGGGCATTTGCACAAGCCATTCTCTAGACCTGGACTGTTCACCTCCAGGCTGTCTTATTAATGCCAGCTCATCTTTCAGATCTCAGTGCACCCGTCTCCTTGTCAGGTAAGCCGCCTGTGACCTACCATTCTAGCTCGGATTCCTCTACGCCATGCTCTCACAGAACTCTGTTCCTTTCTTGTGTTTTATTTATCCCATTTGGGCTATTATTTGATTATCTGCCCCGCCCACCACCTATCATCACCATCACCATTATCCTAGAAGGACTATAAGAAAAGGAATTTCTGGTTTTTTCCCATTTTCCCCAATGGCTTGCACGGATCTCAAAACACTCAAATGTATTTGAGTGTTTGTTCTGAAACACTAGCAAAACAAATCTGAATCAAATTATTAACATTTATTAGATCTTATTAATACCTATTTATTGTCATAGAAATCATAACCATTTTAGTTCTTATGGAATATTGATGAAAACTGCAGTCCTCACACAACCTCATAATCTGAAAAGTAGAGACAGCGGACCACTTTCTCAGACTAGTGCACAGAAGTGAATAGGAGAAGAAACAAAACCCAGCAAGGGCTCTGTCTCGTTCACTGCTGTGTCTCCAGCACCTACTCCAGGTGCTCGAGGCATGTGTGTCGAACAAATAAGAATGGAAAGATGAAATCGAAGACCCCCAAGAAATAGGACAGGGAGACAAAGAAGGATAAAAGGAAAGAAAATCAGAGAGTCAATCAAAAAGCGCCAACATCAGATTCATGGGAATTTCAGAAAGAAAACAAAAAAGAGAATAAAATGATCAAAGAATATACTATTTCCAAGAAGCTCAGAACGTGAATCTCCAGGCTGAGAGCACCAGCCAAGCACTCAGCTAACGGGGTGAAAAATAACCTACATCAAAGCACATTGCCTTAAAATCTCAGAACGCGGGAGACAAGGAGAGGATGCTAGTCTCTCAGACAGAAAATACACTTCGCCTACAAAGATTCAAGAACAGAACAGCTCTGGACTTCTAAATGGTAACACTGGAAGCTAAAACACAGTGTCTTCAAAATTCTGAAGAGCCCTAATTCCAAAGTAGAATTCTACACCCTGCCTAACTACTAAGGGTTTAACAAAGGATAGAATAAAAATATTTAAGATATGTGGGGCACCTGGGTGGCTCAGTCAGTAAAGCATCTGACTTTGGGCTCAGGTCACGGTCCCAGGGTCCTGGGATCGAGTCCCATGTCCGGCTCCCTGCTCGGCAGGGAATCTGCTTTTCCCTCTCCCTCTGCTCCTTCCCCAACTCATGTGCTCACTCTCTCGCTCTCTAATGAATAAATAAGTCTTCAAAAAATATTTCAGATATGCACAATCTTTAAAAAAAATTGCCTCCATTCATCTTTTCTCAGGAAGCTACTGGAGGAACTATTCTACCAACACTAGATACTAAAACAAAAGGACCAAGAAACAAGGAATCTAACACAAGAAAACAGCAAGGAACGTTCCAGAATGATACTGTGGGTAGTGGGTTCAGATTAACAGGGGGAGGCTGAGGGGCCATGAAAATGCACCTGTCAGACCCCTAAGTACAGGGAACACAACTGACCGAGGGCCCCTCCCACAGGCTGCTCCCAGCAGTGACTGAGTACCACAGGGATTCTAAGGGAGACAGGGGACTCCTCCGACGGCCCCGTTCGGCTGGAAGATGCCCTGAAGGCTGTGCCGAGCTTTCCTGACGCCGCACAGGAGCCCAGGACGCTTCTACCCAAACTTCTCTCCTTCACTTGGGGCCCGATGGCTCACGCAGCCTTCTCCGACTCCCCCCTCCAACATTTCCCATCGGAGGGGCCATTCCTCCTAATCAATTCTCCCGCGTTTAGTCCCACCGTGCTGTCTGCTTCTCCGAGGACTCAGCCGAACACAAGCGAGACCAGCAGTGGTCTGAGGGAACAGGCAGGAAGACCCGGGGCTTGGAGCCGTCTCACCAGCAGCAGCAAGGGAAGAGGCAGCAACGGAAGAGGACACGGTCCCGGCTGGCAGGTGGCGTGCACAGATCCTGTCCCAAGTGATGGCTCACCCGTGAAAGCTCTCACTCGCGGTGGCCCAAGGCCTGTCGTGGGTGGGGGGAGGGGACGCTGCGGCAGATGTGGTGATGGAGGCATTTGAAAACGACCCCGGGCACAAGCGTGGGGGACAGTGTCTACAAAAACAGCGGAGGTGGGCATTAATATCATTGACTGTCGGGACGCCCTGCAGGAGCTAGTGAGGAGCTGAGTGCTGTGACCAGGTAGAGGGCGCTGACCCAGAACGGAGCAGAAGGAGGCTGCTTCTCTGGAGTTACTGAGATACACTGACCACAGAACACTGTCTGAGCTTAAGGCATACAACGCACTGATTCGATGTTTCCAGTCTGCAGTGCTTACCACCCCGGCGTCCGCTAACACCTCCGGCGCTTGTGGTTCTCTCTGAAGAGGCTCTTCCCACCTGCAGCAGAAGGGCAGGCGCGGCTGAGCGACCACACGGGACCGCGGGAGTCAGAGCTCCAGAGACCCACGGCTCAGCCCAGGCAGGTCTGCTCTGCCAAGGTGAAGGGCGTGGTGGGGACGACCTGGAGCCAGCGGGACGGGGGCCCCACCAGTGAGGATTCTAGCCCCCCCAGCCCAGACTCTGGGCTCACGGGAGGGGGCGCCTCTCTGTCGCCGCTGAGCTGACAGAGGGTGCAGGAGCCTCTCACCAACAAGGTGACAGGCGCCCCCTCAGGAGCTGCCGTCGCCCCTCCTGGCGGGCATGCTGCTACACGTGCTGAAACCCTAGCACAACCCAATGGGCGGTATGTTGGCCCCACCGAGGGAGCTGAGAGACTCGTGCTCTACTGCAGCGAACGAAACTACCCCCGGACTCAGTGGCTTTCAAAGTGCCTCAGTGGCTCAGTCAGTTAAGCGTCTGACTCTTGATTTCAGCTCAGGTCATGATCTCAGGATCATGAAATCGAGCCCCACATCAGTCTCCATGCCCAGCATGGAGCCTGCTTAAGATTCTCTCTCCCAGGGCACCTGGGTAGCACAGTCAGCTGAGCATCAGACTCTTGGTTTTGGCTCAGGTTGTGATCTCATGGGTCATGAGATCAAGTCCTGCGTCAGGCTCCGCATTCGGGGGGGGGGGGGAATCTGTTTGGAGAGTTTCTCCCTCTGCCCCTCCCCCCACTCGCGCACACTCCAAGACAAATAAATCTTAAAAATAAAAAATTTTAAAAAATGAAGTTTCTCTCCACCTCACCTTCTGCCTTTCCCACCCCCCTCCCCCCAAAACAAAACAAAACACAGTGCCCATTAATTATCTGTCAGTTCCCATAGTTTAGGAATCTGGGCACAGCTTAGCTGGATCCTCTGCTCAGGGCCTCACAGAGCTGTTGTCAAGATGGAAGCCGGGCCTGCATCTCATCTGCGACTCAGGGCTCTCTCCCAAGCTCATATGCTTGTCGGCAGAATTCAGTTCCTGGCATTATACGACTGAGGTCCCTGACGACTGGGGCTCCCCTCAGCTCTTAGAGGCCGGCCAGTTCCAGACATACTGCCCTCACACGGGCCCTGCCTCAACACAGCAGCATGCTTCCTCAAAGCCAGCAAGAAAGCATCCATGAATGGTAACTTTCTGCTTAAAAGCTCACCTGATTAGGTATGGCCCACCCGGGATCAATTCCCTTTTAATTAATTCAAACTGACCTGGGATCCTAACTGCAGTGGTTCAAACTCCTCAAGAACTTTGCTGGTCACCCACGTATGTCAAAAGGATTCACACCAGTGGACAAGAGGCTCATCCACAGATCTTTCCTACATAATCCCATCTCTATTTCTGGCTTCCGCTGAGGTGACTCCAGGGATCTGAGTCACACATGTCATCTCTTCCAAGAGACCGGTCTGGGAGTCACTGCCTGAACAAGCGGCCAGGTCCTTAGAAGGAAGGACACCTGAGCCATCCACCACAGATCCCGCAACATCACGGCAAGCATATAACCCATGACATTCCCCTCAGTCTTCCCCCAAAGGAAGTGTGGTCATTTACTTGGGTGACTTTACACTGAGAGGAAAGGGACCCACCAGAAATTTCGAGGACTACCAGACACAGGCTCTGAGTTGACACTGATGTCCGGAGGCCCAGTGTTTCATCACAGTGCCCCCTCCTTAGAGTGGGGGCTCACGGGGTTGGGTCCCAGACGGAGTCCTAGCTAAAGTCCCCGTCACGGTGGGCGCCGCGGGTCTGCAGAGTCCTCTGACGGTCATTGCTCCAGTCCCTGCACGTGTAATTGGCATCGGTAAACTTGGCCACTGAAGCGACGCCCATATTAGGTCCCTGGGTGTGGAGGAAGGGCTGTCACCATAGGGAGGCCCAACGGAAACCTCTGCAACTCAGACATACACACACAAACATCCCAGCTACCCGCCAGGAAGAGGCACTGAACAGCCAAGCAGGCAAAATGACTCCATGAGTCGACATCAGCCGGTTTTCACCACCAGCCCCCCAACGCGGGCACGGTAGCTACACGAAAGGAAAGGCCGCGGTGGCAGAGGCCCCATATGCCCCCAACAGCATGGCCTCCCCCTTATCAAGACTGATCTAGCTGCTCCCGCCGCAGAAGGGCCAGCAGGTCGGCACCAGAAACCAGCACTGTGCTCCCATTATAGCGTCACGCACGCGGTAGCAAATCAGCATGGATCCCTTTCCCTCCTGGAGGGGCCAGTGGTTCGTCCTCACGGGGACAGATGGCGGCAGAGTTGCCGCCACGCCGGTCCCCATGGCTGGACGGCATGCCCCATGCCCAGGCCCGCAGTCCCACGCAGCAAGCCCGGCACGCGGCCATGAAGGAGGTGCAGGAGGGCGCCCACCATCCTGGGAGCCCCTGGGAGGGTCACGTTCCAGAAGCAGACTCACAGAAAGCTCCAGGGGCCTGAAGGCACAGCTGAAAGGCCAGCTTAGGAAACAGTCTCAAAGGACAGGTGCTACCCATCAGGACGCTGGGTTTTTATTAAATCAGAGACGTGTATCTAGGTCTGAGCCCGCACAGGAAGGATACAGGGCTCTCGAAACAGAGTGGGAGCAGGAGTTGCCCCACTTGCCATTTTGTGCTTCCCGCCCTGCAACTCTGGGCTCTGCGGGGCTGGAAGTCGCGGTCACCAAAGGGACGACCAGCAAGAATTCCGTCGCACTACAATTTCCAGCGGCTGCCGGGCAGGTGGCCGTCTGCAGAGCAGCAGGAGAAAAAGAGGATCCCCGCACTGGCACAGGCAACGGACCAGCAGGAGGAGGCCGTTTGTACACAAGGAGGACAGGAAACAATGTGCATGGAATCCAGGTGCCGCTCTTGGACCCCTCCTGGTGTTCTGCCCTACTCCAGACCGTGAGCGGACCTGTGCAGCAACCCCGGGCTGAGAAGGGTCCGCCTACCAGTAAGTGCTCGGACCGTTCAGAGGTGCCGGTCTGGGCGACTCCACCAGGCAGAACCACCAACACACGCCAAGGTGACTGCTGGGGTAAGAGGAAGGGAGAACGGACAGTGAAGGAGAACGAGGTTGAGTCTAATTTGCAAACTCAAAGTCAGCCGCAGCAAAGGGAGCTGTAGTGCACTCACTGACTTCCTCCTTCTGAATTTCCCCGGCGGAAGAAAGGCCCATGGAAACCACAGAATTGCTGCTCCGCACACGTCCCCAGAGAAGCAGAACCAAGAAAGTGCCTCGCGGGCCTCCAACAGCAGGGAGCCCCGCTGACCAACAGCCCCAGCGGCTAAGTTTTGAACTCCACCCTCCAGTTTTTGCGAGGCTTCGCCTGCCATGGTCCCCTCCCAGTCCAGGACACAGGACACCAGGGACACTGAGGCGGAGGACCCGGGACTCCTGTGACAGTCAATTTTAGCTTCAGGATTCCCCGACAGCTTTGCGGAAACTTCCTTAGGGTGCGCAGCAATCCGGGCTGCTTCCGCTCAGCCTTCTCTTCTGCTTTCCTCCACTTGGTATAATTACAGCTCGGTCTCATGGCCAAAATCAAGAGCTGGATGCTGACCCAACTGAGCCCCCCAGGTGCCCTTCAAAACACATTTTATAAATTTGCAACCCATTCTTTTTTTTTTTATTTTTTAACATTTATTTATTTATCTGACAGAGAGACACAGCGAACAGGGAGAGAGGGAACACAAGCAGGGGGAGTGGGAGAGGGAGAAGCAGGCTTCCCGCCGAGCAGGGAGCCCGATGTGGGGCTTGATCCCAGGACCCTGGGATCATGACCTGAGCCGAAGGCAGACACTTAACGGCTGAGCCACTCAGGTGCCCCCAACCCATTGTTCATTAAAAAGAAAAACCTGTTCATAAACTAGAAACAGATGGAAATGTTCTTCGCTCACTAAAGGTTCTACCCAGAAATATACAACAGAGAGATGTCATACTACCGGCGAGGCATCTGAGGCCTTCCCGGTAAAGCAGGGGCGGCCACACAGCGTCAATGCAACGTGACAAGAAAAAGAAATGAGGGACGTCATATAGAAAGGGTCACTGGCAAAAAAAAAAAAAAAAAAGAAAGGGTCACTGGCAGTGATGACTTAGCTTTTCTGAGTGGGCAATCTATTGAAAGAACTGACAAGAAAGCTCTTCAGCATAACCAGATAAACACACAAAAATGAAAGAACGTCCCAGACATCACCAATCAACAATTTCTAAAAAAAAATAAATAAATAACGGAGGGCTTCTGGTTTCCCGCAAGACGGCGAGCTGGGGAAGGCTGCTGGCCGCTCCCCAGCCAGGCTCTGGGTGCGCCCGAGGGGGGAGGCACGCATGCAGCGCTAAGGAGCTCAGGTGAATGCAGAGCGCAAGACAACTCCGGGAGTTGAGATGAAGTGCTTATTTGCGGACCAAACACATTTCATATAAAACCCCTTTATTTTATTTATTTATTTTTTTGCCCCCCACCTTTAAGGATTTTATTTGAGAGAGAAAGAGCGAAAGAACGAGTGGGGGAGAAGAGGGAGGGGGAGAAGTAGGACTTCCCCCTCCCCACCCCCCTCGATGAGCAGGGAGCCTGACCCAGGGCTGCAAGACCACGACCTGAGCAGGGGGCAGATGCTCAACCAACAAAACCGTGGAGTTTGCATCTCAGCCTAGAAGCCAAGACTAAAGGAAATATCTCTATTTCTGCAGTTCTTTTTTTTTTTTTTTCCCCAGATACTTTTATTTTTTCAGTGTTACAAGATTCATTGTTTATGTACCACACGCAGTGCTCCATGCAATACGTGTCCTCCTCAATACCCACCACCAGGCTCGCCCATCCCCCCACCCTAAAACCCCTTCAATACGCAAACCATAATCCCAACAGCACCCCCAGAGCCGGAAGGGAGTGGGGCACGGCAGAGAGTATGGCAGCGGGAGGGAAGGTTTTCGGGGTCCCTTCTGCTTCCGTGGCCTGTGAGAGCAGGAGGCCTGAGCTGAGAGCAGACCGAGGCAGCCAGAGGCCGAGGGGCCCTGACGCCGTCACTGCGAAAGGCTGAGCAGAGCCAGGCCCCTCCGACGTGTCATCTGCCCACTGCGGCCGCCTCCCGGGACAGCCAGATCCAGTTAGGAGGTAAAGGGCAGTGGTTGTGACTGACAGGACAGTCAGCCGTCATTCCTCAGCGTCCCACAGACTGTCCCCCTGCGAACAGAGTCTTTCAGGGGCCCTCGGTGCAGCGCGGAGATGTGACCAGGGCCCAGGGAAAGCCACTCAGGTCCCGGAGCCCAGAGAACCGGAGCTCTTGTAGACGCTGACGCAGACGCCTTCCTGCCGCAGGACTAGCGGTCGTAGCTGAAACTTCGGGCTCGGAAACAGATGCCGGACGTGCGGCACAAGCCCTAACATCCGATAATCTGCCACGTCGCACCCCAAGGCCCTAGGTGCTGTGGAGTTCACGGGTAACTCAGCCATGTGCTACACCCAAGGATGCCGCAGAATTAAAGACAGATAAAGACAAAGGCTCACTGAGTGTCCTACAAACCAAATAATAAAAATCCCACCTCCAAGGGGCGCCCAGGTGGCTCAGGGAAGCGTCCAGACTCTTGATCTCAGCTCAGGTCTAGATCTCAGGATCCTGAGTTCAAGCCCCACCTCCCACCTCCAAGCACTTCATGATTTAACTTAAGAACGTCAAAGATAAAAAGAAAAACAGTGAAGGCCTTCGAGGGATAAAGAGCAGATAATTTATAACAGAAAAGAAAAGAAATAGGGCCAGAAGCAAGAAGACAAAGATACTCTGAGCTCTCAGAACAGTTTCTATACAAAGGCCCTCAGTGAATCAGTCTTGGATAAAGTCCTTCAGTAAGAATATAAATAAGTCCGGGAGAATGTGGAGATGCATGGAAATAAGAGAAATCACCTTGGTCATTCACAGTGACTGGGAGGGAGGGAAGGGGAGGAAAAGTCTGGACCAACCCTGAACCAAAACACCAGAAGTGAATGTTGGGGCAGGCGGGGGGCCGAGGCGGTTGGTAGAGGAGAAAGGAGAGACCAGACAATGAGAGAATGCTCAAGTTCTTTACCTGTCTTAGGAAAGGATGTAGATAGAAGTTAAGTAAATTGATAGGAAAAATTAAACATAACTACGGGTCTAAGCTACCTCAACCAGCCGAAAAATAAAACTAGAATGCATGCATTTTTAAAAATAAGAAAATTCAATGTGTGCAATCAAAGGCAGAAAGGGAGAAAAATGAAAACAAAATGGAGAGGGGAAAATATAAAATGGCAGAAGTAGGTCCAAATATGAAACAATTACAACAGATATAAGTGGGTTAAACTTGCCAAGCAAAATTGAGACTCAGATTTGGGTAAGGTAGGGGAAGGAGGGGGAGAGAAGATCCAATAATATGTTTTCCCAGGGAGAAACATGTCTTACAACAACAACATAGGGCCAAAAACAAAAACAAAAAGAAATTTTAGATATTGGGGAAATATGAACCAAAAAATGCAAGGGTTCATCAAGAAGATAAACATAGTTACTGTACGGTATACAGAAGTGAAAACATAGGTTCACACAAAACCTTGTACACGGATGTCCACGGCAGCATTATTCGTAAGAACCAAAACCAAAAAAGAAACGACCCAAATGGATAAACAAGAGAGATATTTAGCCATAAAAAGGAAAGAAGTACTGATACATGATATAACATAGATGCACACAAAAGGCCATGTTCGTGTGACTGCATTTATAGAAAATATCCAGAATAGGTAAGGCGACAGACTGGCGGTTGCCAGGGCCTCTGGGGCTGGGAGGTAGGAAGGAACGGGGAGAAGCCACCTCACATGTGAGGGGCTGACTTCGGAGGGATGCTGACAGGCGTCATGGATCAGGAGAAGGTGTCCGCAATGCCTAAATCCAGCAGGGATTGTTGCCATCTAGACTATAAAGTAACTAACAAGAGAAAGATAGGAAGGAAAAACGGATCCAGTATATGAAAAAGAAATTCACAGACAACAGGAAAATAACCAATAAATATTTGAAAATACGCTCAAGCTCCCTTGAAAACTAAAGTCACAGTTCTCAATTGTCATATTGGCACAAATTAGATGCCTGATTTTTTTTTTTTTTTTTTTTAAGTAATCTCTCCGCCCTTCATGGGGCTCAAACTCATGATCCGAGTATTAAGAGCCGCACCCTCCTCTGACCCGGCCAGCCACACGCCCCAGATGCGTGGTGATTTCTAGCGTTGGGAAGATGTGGGGAAACAGGTACCTCCCGGGGCGCTGGAGGAGTGGAAGTCGAGAGCAACTGGGCGGAATTGGAGGGAAAACCACACAACGGAATGTCTCAAATCGGTTACAAAGAACAAATTGTTCAACTGTATTGACGTGAAGAAATGTAAAGCGAATAAAGCTAAATAATGCATGGAGGACTCATCTCACTGGCGGGCAGGGGAGGGGACACATAAATGAGATGTCCATAGATGCACAGAACAGTTCTGGAAGGATGCGCGCCCAGAAGGGACTGTCACTTTTTACCACAAAACGTGTATTTGAAATGTTTGCAGAGGACAGACAAAACTTCTAAAACAACTTTTTAAAGTTAAGGAGTAAACATTAAAAGGCAAAAACAGTTTTTTAAAGATTTTACTTATTTGTTTGTTTGTTTAGTACACCTTGGGGGAGGGGCAGAGGAAGAGAGAGAATCTCAAGCAGACTCTCTGGCAAGAGCAGAGCCGAATATGAGACTGGATCTCAGGACCCTGAGATCATGATCTGACCCGAAATCAAGAGTCGAACGCTTAATTAACGGAGCCACCCAGGTGCCCCTGCAAAACCCTTTAAAAAAACTGGAAGCCACACACCATTGGAGCCTTTTTGCAACTAGACAGCTGACAATGATTAGCGTCTGAAATACAACCCATGAGACAATTACGAATCAACCAGGGAAGGAGCAAAGGATGCGAACGGCCATTCCCAGCAGACACCACAATGGCCAATAAGCACGTGAAGAAGATGTGCAATAACAACCACGGAAATGCAAGTTAAAATCACAGTCAGGTTGAAACAACAGTGTGAAGTCGGTGGTACCGAGGCACGGACGCGCTCCTGCCCTGTTGGAGGGCGGCGCGCCGTCCCAGCTGCCGTGGAAGGCAGCTTGGCAGTATCTGGTGAAGCGGAAGAAATAAAGAGCCCAGCAAAGACCGCTTCTACTTACATACTCAACAGTTGTCTCCTGTGACCAGGGAGACACATTCCAGAATGTTCTCTGCACCATGGTTTGTGTTAGTGAAAAGCTGGAAACTTTCTAAGTATATTTATACCATGGGACATCATGCAGCGATCAAAACAAATGAACTAATGTATCAAAGTGGAATAAAGAATTTTTTTTTCCGAAGATAGCTTTTTTTTTTAATTTTTGGGTTTTTTGTTGGGTTTTGTTTTTCTTTTTCTTTTCTCTTTTTATTTAAATTCAACTAGCCAACATACAGTACATCATTAGTTTTTGGTGCAGTGTTCAATGATTCGTTAGTTGCATATAACACCCAGCGCTCATCCCATCAAAAAGAATCTCTTAAACAATATTTGGTTTTTACAGAAAAGTGACTTAGGGGCCATGAAGGAAATCCCAATACATTTCAAACAATTTAAACAATCAGGAAATGTTCTGAGACCACAATGCAATTACAGTAAAAATCAATAACAATGGGTACGGAGTTTTGTTTTGGGTGACGAAAATGTTCTGGAACCAGACCATGCGGATAGTTACGCACTGTACATGTGCTAAATGCCACTGAATTGTACATCTTTATAGAAAAGGTAAATTTTACTTACGTGTATTTTACCACAATTTTAAAAAAATAACAAAAAAATACCAAGGAAAATCACATGTTAATAAACTCCTCTCAGTAACTGATAAGCAATGGAACCGAGAATGCCGAAAGAATGAAAATACAATATATAGAGTTTTCTGAAGTGAAGCTAAAGCCATGCCTAGAGAGAAATATATGACTTTAACTTCATTTATTAGAAAAAGGACTGAAAAATCATGGATTTCCAGGAAGCTGGAAAAAGTACTGCATACGGAATCCAGAAATAGAAGGAAACAAAGCATCAAACAAGATAAAATTTAAAACCACAATACCCAAAGTCAGTAAAGCCAAAAGCTGTTTCTTTAGAAAGACTGCGAACACTGAGAAACCTCACATTCATTCGGAAAAGGGTAACGTAACTAACAACGGAAGTCAGCAATGAAACCCGGACTTCACCACATTCTCACTGCCAAAAATACGGACCACGAAGCCAGCCAGTCCTGGAGAAACCACCAGCCCGAGGCGCAACCTGGGACCTAACCGGCCGGACACTTGCGACACGCCAGGGTCTGACCAACAGATGCAGTCCGACAACCTGTCCTGGAGGGAAGGGGCCCCGGACCTTGAAAAACAAAACTGAGAAAGACCTCGTGCCAACTGACAATTGTGCAGGAGGTCGGCAACTGGACCCCGCGGGGGTAACCGGCCTGGTGTGGACAAAGCGAACGTCGCGGAAACACACACGGGACACTGGGCACAAAGGGGCGGGAGGTCCGAGCCTACTCCAGCAGTTCAGCCGCGGAGGGACCCGGGGGCGGAGGGCAGCCTTTGGTCCAACGCTGGAGGGGCTTCCACGACCAGAGGCCGCCCCTCGTCAATGCCAAGGCTCTGGGAGTCGGCGACCCGGCCCCGCGACAGCTCCTGGAGGCATCAGAGTGCGGGCTGGACGCTGGCTCGGCGCCCGGCCCCCCACCCCCGACGCTGAGCGGCTCCTCCCGCTGGTTCCCCTCCCCCACTACCCCCCCCCCCCCCCGCGCCGGGCCGGCCACTCCGGGGGAGCAGATCCCCAGCGGCGACTTGGGAAGCAGGCC
>CM052889.1:66418344-66474201 GCA_028534135.1 Potos flavus
TGAGCCGCCACACACCACCTAGAAGAACGGCCCAGGCCCCACGAACCACTGCCTGATCCCTGACCCCTCCGCCGGGCCAGGGAGCCGGTGCTACCTGGCTGAAGGGGTCACAGAGCCACCCGAACGCCCCCGCCCGGCCGTTCGTGGGGTCGGTGGCTCAGGGAGCGGGTGTTCATCTGCCTCCCAGGTGGGGTAGGTCAAACTTGGCCGCTCCTGGGGAGAAGCCCCGAATCCCACCCCGCGCCCCGCACCTTCTGCTTGCACCTGAGCCCAGGGCGGCGACAGAGGCGGGTCCCCGCGGAGGGTGTGAGCTGGCAGCCAAGCCCCTGGGGGCGCTCACCTGTTGCAGGAGGGGGCGCAGATCACCCGACGTCCGCAGGCCGGCCTGAGCTGGAGAGCGCGCGGGGAAGCCGCGAGCCGCCGCGGCTGCGTCTTGTTGGCGGGACGCCGCACCTGCTGCGGGGCGGGCCGCACGTGGGCACCGCCCAGCCGCGCAGGGGAGACCCCACCTCCACGCCCCGCGCCGCGAGGCTCCGGCCGCTTCCTCCGCCCCCGCCCGGGCCAAGGGCAGGGCCCCAGGGGAGGCGCGCGGCCGCCGCGGCTTCCTCCGCAGAGAGCGTCGAGGATGTTCGGGTGTTCGGCGGCGCCCACGTGATGGGGGCTCCAAATGGGTCACGTCTCCGTCCCCACGTCCGTGCAGAGGCTTCACCACGACGACAGGCTCGCTTCCCCGCCCTGCGGAGGGCTGACCCCCTTGAAATCTGTCTTGCTCAGTTTCTCTTCCCGCTGCCTCACCGCATTGGGTGGTAGTCCTTAAACGGGGCACCAGACCCGTCACCAGCGGAGGACGCCGTGGTGGCCCCACGTCCACCATTCCGTAGCCGGGCTTGCAGGCCTGTACCGCTTTTCCCCGTCCCCCGGAGCCCTCTGCACCTATGTCGCACCCTCCCTCCTTCCTGCACAGGGGCTGGACCCAGCCTGTGTAGCCGCCTGCCCTCCGTGTGCAGCGGTCACTGTCCTAGACTCTCGCCCCAGCCCGGGGACCCAGCTCTGCACCTTCCTGGAGCAGGTCAGCCCCGCCTGGTGCTGGAGCTCTCGCTCCAGAGGGAGGCCCCTGCAGCCAGCCTTACACGCGCACTCACACTCACACAGGCGGCAGCTGTCCCAGAGCACACTACAGACCACGTCCCCTCTGCACATGCCCTCCCCAGCAGCGCCCAGGCAAGGACACGGCCAGGGCAAAAGTGCACTTTATTACTTAGTTTCCACAATCGACTGTCCTCAAGAAATTCAGACCCCATCCCACTCATTTATAATTTGCGAAGAACGAGGTAATGGGTTCCAGGTGCTTCACGCGGGGCGGGCCAGCCTTCCCAAGACGCCCGGGCATTCTGGCGCCCACCCCGCTCCCCCTCCTGACCCCTGAGCTCAGGGAAAGAGCAGGCGCAGCCAAGAGGCTGTCCCACCTGGGTCTCCTGCTGAGAAAGGAAATGGGGGTCCCAAAGTGGTAATTCAGCCCTTCCCGAGGCCCCGCCTCCGGAGGCCAGATCCACTGGGATGAAGACAGCAAGGCACAGGTGTGAAGAGGAAGCAAGGTCAGAAAACTGAGCTGCAAACGGGGCCTCCAGTGCAGGTTAGGGCGCCTCGCCTTTCCTTTCTCACAGACTCAGCCCCAGGCGGTTGGGTCCGGGGTGGAGGGAGGTGAGGGCTGGGGCCGAGTGGTCCTGGCAAGAAGAGGCCTGGCCGCGGCTGTCCAGCCCCCGGGGCCCCGGACAGACGGTGGGGTTAAGGCCTCATGCCTCCTGCCCCCTTTGCCGTGGTCCTCAGGCCGGCCTGGCCCCCAAGCGGGGCGCTCCTCGGCCCTGCATCGCGGCTCAGCTCCGGTAGGTCCTGAGCAGGTGCCCAGCGATCACCAGCCTCTGGATCTCGCTGGTGCCTTCGTAAATCTCGGTGATGCGCGCGTCGCGGTAGTGGCGCTCGGCCGGCATCTCTGTCACGTAGCCCATGCCTCCCAGGATCTGGATGGCCTACCAGGGAAAGCGGGGCGTCCGGAGGGAAAAGGCTGGGTCCGGGGCGGGATCAGCCACGGGGCGGGGGGGGGGGACCAGCAGGGGAGGGGCCATTGGCCCACTTCCTGCCACTCAAGCCCAGAGGCCTCGCCCGGGGCCCCCTTCTTGCACCAGGACGCTCACCTGGTGGCTGATGGCCGTTGCAGCCTCCGACGCAGCCAGCTTCGCCATGGCCGCTTCCTAAGCACAGGGGACGGTGGGGTCAGAAACTTCGCTTCCCGGAGGAGCCGCCAGCACGTGGCCCTTGGGGGGGGGGGGTGCTGGTCCCGGGGAGCCTCCCCCTGCGGCAATAAACCCACAGGCCCAAGGAACTGGAACCCCAGCCACACTTCTCCCTCCGCACAACAAAGCACCGGACTGCACCTGGGGAGACCCCTCCCCCGCAGGCACCTTGGTGAAAGGCTTCTTCTTATCCTTCAGCATGGCAGCGCGCCAGGTCAGCAGCCGGGCGCTCTCCAGGGCCAGGGCCATGTCCGCCAACTTGAACTGCAACACCCAGCGCCCTGCGGCAGTCAGTGGCTGTCCCTCCGAGGAGAGGAGGGGGGAGGAGGGAGAACCCAGGGGATCCAGAGAGGAAAAGCCGAGCTGCCCTCCTTCCAGCAGCCGCGCGAGGCTCCCCTTGTTACCTGGATGCTCTGGAGCTTGGTGAGGGGCGCCCCAAAGGCCCTGCGGTTCTCAGCGTAGTTCACAGCACAATCGAGGGCGGCCTGGGCGATGCCCAGGGCCTGGGAGGCGATGCCAATGCGCCCCATGTCCAGGGTTTGCTGTGGGGGAGGCCCCGGTCAGCGGCTGGCCAGCTGGGCCCCAGGGCCCCAGCCCCACTGCCAGGCTCACCATGGCTATCTTGAAGCCCATCCCGGGCTCCCCCAGCAGGCTGTCCTTGGGGATGCGACAGTCCTCAAAGATGAGGTTGGCCGTGGATGAGGCCCGGATGCCCAGTTTGTCCTCCTTCTTCCCCAGCGTGAGCCCAGGCGTCGGCATGGGAACCAGGAAGGCACTGATGCCCTGAAAGGCCCAGACTCAGGCAGTGACGTTCTCAGAGACTGGCGCACCCCTTACTCAAGGGCACGGGACACAAACCAGCCCCTTCCCGCCACCTCCCTCAGACCTCAGCCCGGGGCGCCCTCTGCTGGCCGCTCAGGGGAAGGTGCAGACTCGGGCGTCAGGCCGCCAGCAGGCCAGGGAGGGAAAGGGGCAGCCCCAAGGGCTGTGAGAACAGGAACAGCTTCCCTGAGCCCTGGAGGGATTTGCATCCAGAAGCTTCAAAACGTCTGCAGCCCAGAGGTCTCACCTACCCTCTCCCCGAGGCCCCCACCTTGTTCTGCAAGGATCTGTCTGTGCTGGCGAAGACCACGGCGGCAGAGGCCTCCCAGGAGTTGGTGATCCAGGCCTTGGTGCCGTTCAGGACCCACGAGTCCCCCTCTGCTCGGGCAGTGGTGGAGGCGGCTCCCGCGTCGCTGCCATTCCCTGCCCCCCACACAGAATCAGAACCCACTGCTTCCGCTCCCAAAGGGCGCTGCCGCCCGCAAGCAGGGGATCCGGCCTCGCCCCCAGCTCCGGCACAAAGACCTTCTGACCTGGCCTCCAAGGATCAGGGTTCCGGCTCCCAAGAGGAGGCTCCTGGGCCGCACCAGCTGCCAGAGCTCTCTGAGACTAGTCCAAGGGCGGGGGGGAGGGGGGGGCGGTGCCACAGCATCTTCACGCCCAAGGGACCCCAGAGCCAGGCGCCCCTCCCAGCTCAGCTGACTGCGTGACCCCAGGCGGCCACAGCTCCACCGCCACTGAAGGCCTGTGCCCTCGCGTCTCATGGCCGGGCTCCTGCCTCTGCCCCAGCTCCAACCCAGCTCCAACCCAGTCTGTCACTCTGATTCTGCGCAAGGCGACGGGGGCCAACCGCGGTGCCATGTGGTACCTGGTTCACTGAGTGCAAAGCAGCCAATTTTGTCACCACCGGTAAAAGGGGTGATCCACTGTTGCTTCTGCTCCTTGGAGCCGAACTTCAGGATAGGCCCCAAGTAGAGGGACTGTGGGGGTGGGGGCAGGGGTGGGTGGCTGGTCAGAGGGGGCCTGCGGACCCCACTCCAAGACCTGTTCTCTCCGGGGCCCGACCTGAAAGAACCGAGCCCAGAGAGGTCGGGGGCTGGGTGCCAGAGCCCGGCCGTGCCCGGGACGCCGGGACACACGGCCTGAGTGCCCACCTGCCCCCGGGAGCCTCCCTTCCACCTGTGCGTCCCAGGGGCCCAGGAGTGGGCACTCACGTTGTTGACGCTCATGATGACTCCTGTCGAGGCACAGCCCCGGCTGATCTCCTCCATGGCAATGGCGTAGGCCAGGTAATCGAGGCCGGCACCGCTGAACTCCTCAGGCACATCCATGGCCAGAAGCCCCAGCTCGCCCATCTTCTTCACCTGGCCACAAGGAAGGGTGCCACGGCGAGGGCAGTTGGGGGCCAGTGCCCACCCCTCCCAACTCCAAGTCGTCCTGCTGCTGAGCCAGTGCCTGCGGAAACTCAGGCCATGTGGCCCCACTTGCGCACCCCCTGGTCCCCAGTCCAGACGCTGAAGCCCAGCCTCGGCTCAGGTCTGCATGACGGCACTGTGTGTCCAAGCTGTTCTGCCCCCACACTCCCTCCGCACTGGTTCACCTCCGTGTCCACAGCCATAGCCAGTAGGCGGGCAGAAGGCACAGGAAAACTTCAGGGGCCCCCAGGGCAAGGAGCAGGACAGCACAATGCCATACAGACCTTCTCTCAGCTCTATACACATACCCCTGCCTCCCCACCGCAGGACCTTTGTATATGCCGTTCGCTGTCAGTAATGCCCTTTCTCAACTAGTTGTTGTAGTCTCCTTCCCTCCAGATCTCAGCTCAAGCCTCACTTCTTGCAGCTGCTATCCCCTAACCGGGCGCTCCCCCAGAACCTGTGCCTTTCCAACGCGGGCTTACGCAACTGGAAGTTCACGCCTATCACTCTGCTGGTTTTAGCCAAGATTCTTCTCCCTGACCATGAGGGCAGAGACTGGTTTTTGCTCGCTGCGATATTCACAGTGCCCGTGAACGAGTGAATGAATGCTAAGAGCTTGGAGTCTCTGGTGTGGAACAATAATAGTAATGGTCAGCCAGCCAGTCCCTACTGTGCGCCCAACTCTGCATGAGTCTCTCCAGAGCGCAGACACACGGAGCAACCTGCTCGGGGCCAGAGCCTGTGAATAACGCCGCCGGACCGCACCCCGGGCAGTGACTCTGGGGTCGCAACTGGCTCAGCACTGCGCCCAGCTCCGCCCCTCCGACCTGGGACAGGTGAGCCTGCCTTCTGGGGGGCCGACACGGACCACCCAGAACCTACTGAGTTTCGCAAAGAAGCAACTAAAACCAGTTGCCTCTGGGGAGCGGCAGGGGGCAGGAAGAGAAGGGCACCGCTGTTCTCCGTGAGCCCCTCGCTGTCACTGGATTCCTGGAACCATGGTTCTTGTTTTTTTTTTTTTAAGATTTTATTTATATATTTGACAGAGAGAGAGATCACAAGTAGGCAGAGAGGCAGGCGGTAGGGGGGAGGGGGGAAGCAGGCTCCCCGCTGAGCAGAGAGCCCGACACAGGGCTCGATCCCAGGACCCTGAGATCATGACCTGAGCCGAAGGCAGAGGCTTTAACCCACTGAGCCACCCAGGTGCCCCCTGGAACCGTGTTCTTACACTATTTGGACGACACTGACCGGGACGAGCAGCACGTCCATCATGACTTGCATGCCCCTCTACGAAATTCCTATCAGACTCTCCCTTGAACTGATCCCATGGGAAACCCTCCTGTAAGCCTCCACGCGTGGGGTGGCCTTACTCTCCCCTCAGCGGCTCTGGAAAGAGCACACCGGGTGCTGAGGGGGGAGGGGGCGGATGCTGGGGGGCGGGGCACTGACGCACGGAGCCCACAAGTGCCAATGGTGCCCTGCGGCCACAAGAGGACAAACGCGGGCACCTCTGCAGGGGAGGTTAAGGATGGTGGATTATCCAGGGGGACCCAGTGTCATCTCAAGGGTTCTGACGAGTTGAAGAGGGAGACAAGGAGAGGTGACAATGGAAGCAGAGGTCAGAGTGACTGGAGTGCTGGCTGGAAGGGGGTCATGGGCAGGTAGCGTAGACGGCCTCCACGTGCTGGAAGGGGCAAGGCATGGGCCCTTCTCCACGGCTGCCAGCACGCGGCAGCACGATTTCGGCCCAGCGAGACCCACTCTGGATTTCCAACCTCCTGGAATTATCGGATAATACACTGGTGTCGTTTTAAGCGGCTAGTCTCTAGCCTGTGGTCATTTGTCACAACAGCAAGAGGAAACTGACAGACATTGGCTCAGGTGGGACCTCCGGGTGACTCAGTCGGAGAAGCACTGGACTCTGGGTTTCAGCTCAGGTCATCATCCCAGGGTCATGGGATCAAGCCCCGCGATGGGCAGGGAGCCTGCTTGACTCTCCCCCCGACCTGGCCCCCACCACGGGTCCCTACCACTCATGCTCTCTCTTCAAAAGAAAGGGGGGGACTCAGAGGTACCCCAGATGTGTCATTCTTAGGACCTCTAAAAAGCCAAACATTCCGCGGTGACCACAGCTGCAGCCGGGCGGGGTGGGCCTGCTCACAGACACGGCAGCACTGTGGGCATGAAGCGCCCCGGCTGGCGGGGGAGCCGAAAGTAGAGGGGTCTACACGGGACCCTATCTCAGCCCACGTGGGGGCTCACGGGGCCCGGTGCCAGCACGAGCGTGGCCTCAAAACAGAAACGGTCAGATCCAGCCTTCAAGGCAGCCCACTAACCCAGGCCCGGGGGGACACGGCATCATGTCAGGGAAGGCGCTGCGGGGTCAGGAGCCTGGGCCACACTCCACCCGGGGCAAGCGTGCGGGCCTCACCAGACACCTCGCTGGAAGGCTCTCGAAACTGTCCCACGCTACTGACGCCACCCAAGCTCCCCTCCATCCCTCAGCCCTTCAGGGTACAGCCCTGGAGTAAAGGACGGGTTCGTCCCACACCCCACAACTCCACTTACCCCCAAGAAACAAAAAGGGAACCGAAATCCGCAGGTGGGGTGTGGGCAGTGAGGATGATCAGGCTTCCTTCTGCAGGCGGGGGAGCTCCCGCAGAGAGGTGACACCTCTGGGACACAACGAAGCCAGAGCTTGGGGCCCTCTCCCCTTGACCGCGCCCCCCACCGGCTCTCCTGACGGATCTCGCGGCGGGAGCTCACTGCACCCCGACCAGTCACTCCCCTCAAGTCTCACCCACGTCTGCTCCGCCCCTGCTACTTGCCACCAGGTCCTGCCTGGAGAGCCTCCAGCTCCAGCTCGCTCGAGGGCAGGAGCCCGCCCATCCCGGGCCCCGGGGCCCGGACGCAGTTGGCTCACCCAGTTTCATCAGTGATCCCTGGCTCTGCTTTTCCTGACCTCCCTACTCAGAAAGCCCAGGGGCGCCTGGGTGGCTCAGTCGGTTAGGCATCCAGGTCTCCATTTCAGCTCGGGTCACGATCTCAGGAAAGAGACGACAGCAGTGAAAAGAGAAAGAAACCGGGGACGGGCTGCAAAGCAGCAGAGACAGAAAGAACATGAGTGTCCTTCCCGCTGGGGGAACCCTGAGCGGGCATTTCCCAGAGAAACGCGGCCATGAGGCGCCCCTAGCGCTCATGCCTTCACAAAATAAAATTTATCCAGAGTTTGCATGAGCTCAGCAGCAGAGGCAAAACTGACTCCCTTCAGAGACCTCACTTCAAGTCCTCACTTGCGGGAGACTTGCCTCTTACTCAAGGGAAGAAAGCCCCGTCCGCTGCTGCCTCGAGTGTCCGCTGGCGGCCCTCGGGGGCTGCGTGCTGGGCCAGACAGGCCACGCAGGGCCACCTCGCCTCCCCGTTCAGTCATCAACCCGCTGCTGACTGTGGGCCACTGCCCGAGAGCAGGGTGTCGTGCAGACAGAGACAGGAAGGGAACAGGAAGCTGACCACCCGCGACGGACCGCACACAGCGCCGTGCCGGGCACAGCCCCAGGCTCTCAAGTGAGGAACGGGCCGCTCCCGGGACACACATGGATGATTCGCTTGGGACAAAGGGGAGTGGCATTCAGGACACATTTCCAGGGAGCAGTTTACAAGATTCAGCAGGTAGGAGGAAGAAGAAAACGGGGCATGGTTCTAGAAGTTTCTATGTGGTTAACTGGGTCCGGGAAGCACCATCACCACAGAGGGGACACGAGGAGGAAGAGCAGGTCTTGCACCTGGTCTAGTAAAGCTATTCAATAAATAGTCACTGAGCGAAGGAGAAGAAATGGGGCTCAGTTTTTTGTTTTGTTTTTTTTGTTGTTGTTGGTTTTTTTTCAGTTTTTTGTTTTGTTTCGTTTTTAAAGTAGGCTCCACACCCAACACGGGGCTCGAACTCATGACCCTGAGATCAAGAGTCGCACGCTCTACTAACTGACCCAGCCGCTCGCGGGGCTCAGTTTTATACAATAAATATACAGCCCCCACGTGCTGGAAGGCTGGCGAGTCCAAGATCAGTTGAAACACCATTTTATTTCTTATTTCCCTTTATAATAAAATAACATCGTAAATTTTCCTTTGTTTCCTTTCTTCCTTTTCTTTCGTTTCTTTTTTTTTTTTTTTTTTTTTGGTTTGAATACAGGAAAACAAGCTCGATTTAGGTCCCCAAACCAGCCAAGCAAGCAGAAACTGGCACTAGCCTTCCATCTGATTCTTGGCCTGCCTCCCTCAATTCTTCTCCCCTTGAATCTTCCCCCATAAACCCACTTCTTCTGGGGGGAAAGAGGGGACAAAAAATTCTTCAGGGAAAAATATTAGCAATCACTCCCTAAGCACCAACCACAGGCCAGGCGGGCCACCTGGGTATTTGCTGGGCAAGCTTAACCTCTGGCTTCAGTTTCTTCATCTAAACACAAAAGATACTCTAACCTCCCCAGCGTGCAGTGCTCAAGACGTAACGTATGAGCCCCCAGAATACAGCAGCCCCCAAATGACAGCTGTTCCTGTTCCTACCACCCTTGTACTGGGAAACGTTAGGTGGTCTCATTGTTCTGAGTTTGGCGACCCGCCATATTCGCTGGGGTCTAGTTCTCTGACCCCTCTGCCCGCCTGAGCCCTGGACTCCCTTCAGCACCTGGGAGCTGAGCGCCTCCTGAGTGACGGAGCCGGGGATAAAAGCACAAATCCAGCAGGCTTCCATCGGCCTCGAAGGGAAGCAAACATGGATTAACCTCTGGATCCCATCAGCCACCAAGACAAGAGTCCCACTGGCGAGGGTGGTGGCAAGCTCGGAAGGTGAGGCACGACTCCTCCCTAGCTCTATAGCCCCAGGCAAGTCAAACCCGGAGCTGGCTAAGAAAACAGGAGAGAAAAGCCAGAAGAGCAATGGGGGGGGCAGGGAGGGGGGCTGTCCCCACGGCCTTTGCTTTCCACACCTGCGTCTGCCACAGCGCAGCCTGCACATTCCCAAGCCTCCCAAGCCGCAGGAAGCCAGGAGGAGATTATAAAGTCAAAGGCCTAGTTCAGAGAAGTTTGGGGGAAAAATCTGTTTCTACTGCCAGCGTTGCTGTCCAGAGCAAATCTATGTCTGTCACCCGAGTAAGAATTTGAGGGAACATAGGAATAGCACAGGAAAAGTACGTCAAGCCGTCTGCCTTTTGGTAGGAAAAGCCCCAAAACACAGCCGTGTCTCAGACAACTGCTCTGGGGCAGCATTTCGAAATTCTCCCTGCTTTTCCGGGGCCGCGCTTAGTCCCATCCTCCGCTCACAAAGAGACCGAGTTTGATCACATCTCCCTTAATGGCACTGAACGATGACAGGAACGTGCCAGGTGGGGTCACAGAGAACGGTGCGTGTGGGTGTGGAGGGCAGAAGGGTAGTTTAGGCCCTTGACGGGAAAATTCCCAACTAGAAGAGGCCTTCCCTGCCCGCCAGCCGGGCTTCTGGGCCAACCGCGTGGAGAGTGGAAGGAGAAGGTGGTTCTGGAGCCAGCCAGGCTTGGGATGTGAATTCTAGCGCACAGATCGGAAAGCCCGGGAAATCGCTGAACCCCTCTCCGCCTCAAATTTCTCAACTGTGATAAAACGATCAGAGTGTTGACAACTCCCACATCCCCAGCACCAGGAAGCACCAGAATTCCACATGTGCTACCTCACTTAATCCTGGCAAGCATTCTAGAAGCCAAATGGGGATCAGACTTGCAGGTGAGGATGTCCTCAGGACTAGCCGGGAGGACTAGTGGGGATAAGTGCTCCACACCCAGAAGTTACCAGCCGATGTCAGTACCCGGAGTGCCATCTGCCCACCTCCCTCTGAGCTCCCCCTGCGTGTCGCCACAATCCGGGCACAGTCCCCAAGACGCTGTGACACAGCGCAGTATTTTCTAAGCTGGAAAAGTGGCCCCAGAGCCCAGGAGACATGAAATGGCAACCAGAAAA
Organism: Potos flavus; assembly: GCA_028534135.1. Classification (NCBI taxonomy): domain Eukaryota; kingdom Metazoa; phylum Chordata; class Mammalia; order Carnivora; family Procyonidae; genus Potos; species Potos flavus. The sequence continues at coordinate 66,428,858 of CM052889.1, forward strand.
CTCTGGAACTCCTTAGAGTGGCAAGCATCCTGCAAGCATTAACTGTGACAAGAGCACAATGCCTGGCCCAGGTAAGCACCATGTCCAGCCACCCTTATTACTGTTATTGCAGAAGCCCAATCCGGGCTATAGGCCTCGTGCTGAATGAAAGAATTCTGGGTTCCAGGACCCACCTTAGGATTCCTGGCTTGGAGTCTCAGTGCCTCTGGCGGTCACTGCCACCGCCGATCCAGCAGCAGCGGGCGGACCACCCTCGGGGGCTGCTGCGGTTGGCACTCTCACCTGGGCCGTCGGGAAGCGATGCTCCTTGTCCACCTGGGCTGCAATGGGAACCAGCTCCTTCTCGGCAAATTCCCGGCACGTCTGACGCAGCATCTGGTGAGTCTCGGGCAGCTCCACAGACTGGTAGATAGTGTGGAACCAACGCCAGGCCCGAGGACGCAGGGCTGCCGGCAAGAAGACCGGTGGTAGTGGGAGGGGGACGCACGGGGTCCCGCTGCATGATCATCATAATGGCCATCCCGTGACTCAGTAGGCCTCCCTCAGGGATGATTTTGCTCCCGCCTCCCCACCCCCGCCCCCAGGACATCTGGCAACGTCTGGAAACATTTCTGGTAGTTGCAACTTTAGGGTGGAATGCTGCTACTGTGGAGTGGGTAGAGGACAGGGATACCGCCTAACACCCTACAATGTACAGAGCAGACCCCGTAACGAAGAATTATGGGTCCAAAATGTCAATAGCGTGCTGCTGAGAAACCCACACCAGCTGAATGCTTCCTCCACTTGCGACTCGCTTGCTCTACCAATCGTAGTAAGGCCACAGCTTTGCCACCTTAGGCAAGGATCTTAACTTCACTGAGCCTATGGGCCCAGCAAACCTGGCGGCCGGCAGTACTGAGCTCCTGGGGGGGGAGGGTGAGAGAGATGCTGACTTGGGCACTCAGCCCAGGGCCTGGCAGAGACGGCTCTCCATGGGGGTCCCCTTACTGTTGTCCTGCAGGCAAAGGAAGCCCTGGCCACATGTGTCACTGCTGCCACAGCGGGAGAAATAGACCGGGAAAGGCGCGGCGTGAAATAATCAGGGAGCCCTAATGGTTCTGAGCGCCATCTGACAGGCGCTGTGCTGAGTGTTTTACACAGCCTGCGGTCTGAGTCTTGTAACAACTCCACGAGAAGAGTGACACATCCTGGGACCACTTTACACACGGGCCAAATGAGGCGGACGGGTCGAGCGTCTCGCCCAAGGTCACAGACGGCAGAGTCTGGGTTCAGTCCCAGGCCTGGCTCGGGAGGAAGGGCGCCCCTGAGCCTCCGAGGGCGGGGAACTTGGGGGGCGGGCGATTGGATACCACGGCGAGAGCGGCGCGTCGGGCGGGGTCGAAGCGGGAGCCGGGGCCGCTCAGGCGCCAGCAGCGGCCCAACTGGGCCAAAGGCCGCGCGCGCTCCCGGAGGGGGTGCCGCCCGGCCGCCGCTGCCGCCGCAGGGGAAAGCCCGGCCGCCGGGACTGGCTCCCGCTCGGCCCGCCCGGGCCGCCACCACCCCCACCCCCTCCCCGGCTGTGCAGAGCCATAGCGGACTCACCTCCGCGGCTGGGGCCACAGGCCCGGGCGAGCAGCGCGGCGGCCATGAACGCGGACACGGTTCGAGGCTTCTGCTCGCCGACCTCCCGCGGGAGCGCACCGGTTCCGGGCCGCGGGGGCGGGGCCGGGGCGGGCCGTCACGCCTGCTAGCCCCGGGGGCGGGGCCCGCAGGGCTCCTCCTGGCCCCGCCTCCCTCCCGGGAGTGCACACCGCGCTTTCCGCCCCCCGTTCGAGAGGTCTCCGCAGTCCGCCCTCGTCCTTTCTCAAAACCCACGGACGGTGGCCTATCTCTCCTAAAATCCAATGCCGCGGCCTAAAATATGACCATATGACCAACCCGCGCCTACCTCTCCCGCCCCGAGCCCACCGTGCCCTCGCTGTCTTTGCACCAGCCGCACAAGGCAGCTCCAACACCCCGGCGGGCTCCTGCCTCCGCGACCGCGCAATCCCTGTTCCACTACCTGTAATGCTCCTTCCCTCAATCCCTGTTCCACTACCTGTAATGCTCCTTCCCTCCGTCCAGGTCTCACTCACTCTCACTGAGGCCTGCCCTGACCACACATTCTCCATCCCGGCGTCTTATTTATTTCTGGCACTCGGCGTCTGACATCTTCCCGACTGCGCCCTCTAGTCTGTGGACTCCGTGAGGCACAAGGGTCTTGTCTTGCCCTGATGCTCACTCTTCAGGCCCAGGGAATTGGGTTCCTGGGAGGGGGATCTCTCTCCTCCAGAAGTTGTGCAGGTGGGGTGGAGCTGTCACCCTCATTCCACAGTAGTCCCATCTGTCCCCCCACCTGTGCGGCAGAGCCCATTTGGGAGCACTGCCCCCAGTGCATTTGGTCCTTGGCATCCTCCTCAAGATGCCTTCACCCTCCCCAGGAAACTGGCGACTCCAGTGCCCTGACAAGGGTCTTCCCTCAGCACAAGCATGAGTCAGACTTCCGCACCCTAACAGGAACCCACGCTTCCCTCTATCCCTGTCTTTACACCTCTGTAGCTCAGCCAGGCACTTGTCTCCAGCACTGACACGCATGTCAAAATTTGTCTTCCACCAAGACCTTGCTCTCCCTCCCCGACATCAATGAAAAGATGCAGCAAAGTCCTTATGTTACCTCTCATTTTAAAAGAAAGCCTCTAAATCCACAGTGCTTTAGACCCAAACGAATGGCTGTGGTTGGCTAATGCTCTGAGGCCTTCCTTACCTCTCTGCTGCCCTGCCTCGGGGCCAGCCCTGGGTGAAAGAAGGAAAAGGCAGGAGAAGGGGAAAGCAGGGAGAGGACACCGGCCAACGACTGCTTCGGCTGCCACAGACCATCCAAACCAGACTTACTTTAAAAGTGTATTGTCACCTTACACAACAATGTATTATATTAAAAGTATGCCAATTTTCCAGTAGAGACAGAAACCAGACAATGGTTTCAAGGGAACTGGCCTTTGAGGGAACTTCGGGGGCTGAAACAACAGCCCTGTATCATGATTGTGATGGGGTAATAAAGCTGCATGCTTGTCCAGCTGTATCTTAAACCAGGGGAGTTCTACCTTAGTTAATGCACACCTCAATAACCCTAACGTTAAAATATTACATACATTTTTAATTCTCAAAAGCCCTCAGCAAAACAAAAGTATTAAACCTAGAGCCCAATACGGTTCCCTGATCATCCTAAAACCCAGCTATACTCCTTACTTACAGAAAGGTTGTGTAAAGAAACTCAGAGCCCACCGCCACCCCACACCTGCTCCCCCCAGCAACCCAGGGGGCCCAGAGGACCAGAGAAGACTCACATACTGTGAAAATCTTTTATTACTGTCTCTTGTGGCAAAATAACATTTTGTACAAATAAGTCACCTAGTTTACTTTAGACACAAAGACAATACAAACTGGAATGATGATCTTAGGTGAAGGGGAAAGAGGAGGAAGGACAGATCGGGTCATTGATGTTTCTTATATTCTGTGAAAAATAGATTTACAGGGGAAAAAAAATAGACTTTCACAACTTCAATGACTTTACATGATGCTCTGTAAAACAAGGGGCAAATCCGCCTCCACCAGACCCTTCTTGGGCGCAGATGTTCTGTAACATGGAATGCGAGGGAACGATGAGCCAACGAGCAGGTGCTCGTAGCAGGGACCACAGCGGCCTCTGCATCAGGAATGCTCGGGCCCTGGCAAGGAATCTGTGCTGTGGTTCTGGGGACAGACTGTCTCCAGTCCCCAGACCTCACTGCCATCATGGTGACAAGAGCCACCAAAAGAAAATGACTTGAGAAAAAAAAAAAAAAAAGAGTACCCTGGGAGCCTACTGGGGATGGCAGGCCACACTAAGGCAAGACTCCCCCAACTTGTCCGTTACACACAGCCTATTAAATCCAGCCCAGAAATGAATTCCACTTCAACTGGAAAAATAGGTCGACGATTTCCCGTCACTGCCATTTCAAGAATCACCCTTCTACGGTTAGCCCCGCCTTCCCTAAATCACTGCCCCTGCTGGAGAACCAGATGGCCCGAAGGCTGGAGGTGTCTTCCGGGAGTTCTGCAGGCCCCTGAACGCTGCTTTCTCTGCAAGGTATCGCTGAGCTAACACATAAGGGCAGGGCGGCCTACTTTAGCCCACAACTACTTTTATCGGTTATTTCTTCTGTTTGCTCTTTAGGACAAAATGAAATCAACAGGGATCTTCTTTGGAGAAGCAAGAAGGGCATCGCAGCCCAAAGGCTCCACAGGAAAAGAGAGATGCTCTTCCTGGAGATTCCAAGGCAGAGGGACAGGAGCAGGATGGCGGAGGAAGAGGTGCAGGCATCCGGCCCCGTGGCGCCGGGAGGGCCTGCCAGGCTGCTGGAATGCGTCCCTCCAGGAGCTGCCGCTCGGATGCCAGCTCTGAACAGGAGGCATGGTCTCCCCGTGCAGGTCACTTTTTCCCCTCCCCCTGGAGCACCCCCAGACAACTGCTCTCAACAGTCCCGATTCCTTACTAACATGGCCTCCCGGTTCAATGTTAGTAAGCTGACTGCATCAGCTACTTTCTGAGAAAGGAGGGCTTCCAAGTCTCTCCCCAGGTCCAGTCCAAAAGCTTGAATCCCAAACTCAGCCTGGTTAACACCCCAGAGTGGTGATGCTTCTCAAGATTTCCTGAGTAGTGAGACACAAGAACCCAGCCTCCCAGGTACAGAACCCCAGACAGGCCTTCTGGAGCCGATGGCATATCCCTTGTCCTCCTGGGCAGACAGAGAGCACATGGCCTCAAGACGGCCTCCAGCGAGACTAAGGCAAGCTAATGGGGAAGAGGATACAGCGCTACTCAAGCCAGAATGCCTGCCTCCCCTGCCCTCCCCCTAGCAAAGGCTAACTCTGCATATAAGAGACGGCGCACTAGTCCACAAGACGGGGTCTGCCCTGGGACACATTTCCAAGACACACTCTATTGAGCAGAGCTCTGGACGGCTCCAGAAACCATATCCTAGATAATAAATATCAAATAGTAGCAAATCTCCCGATGAAGCTACTGTCCCCTAGAGAACGGTTGATTCTGAAGCTCAATATGCACAGACGAATATGCTAGAGGAGCCACAGGGAGAACCCAAGCAGGAGGCAATCCTGATGTCCGTCCACAGATGGGGAGCAAGGAGGGCGATGCAGCTTTTCCCAGCAGCACGTGGGACAGAGCCACAATAAGGCACCTGGATTTGTAGTCGACTCCAGTTCTGAGAGTCACTCGGTCTGGTGATGAGCAGCCTGTGTGCAGGGTGCCTGGTCTCTTCCCTCCCTCAGTGGCTGGATCCAGTGCCAGCACACAGGAGGAAGGGTGTTCTCAGTGAGAAAGCTGCCAGCACCTGGCACAGCCCAGACTCTGGCCTGGACACAGCACTGGGCCAAGGTTCAAGGCCACTCACTCTAGAATCCAAAGAGGGAGCAACACTGGTTAGCGAACGCACAGGGGGTTCTGTGGCAAAGTGCCGGCCCTCCTATCCTGGGCCCCGTGTGGCCTTTGTCCCCAGCATCTTGGGAGACTGCTCCCCTTCAGCTACTACGACGCTTCATGGGGACTCGGACCACATGCCCGGGCCCTTCCCATCAATGCTAAACCCTGGCCGCAGCAACAATCTTCCCAGAGGGTCAGCCACCCAGTCAGACGACCGGGAGGAGCTGAGGCGGTAAGAGGCTATCCAGGAAGGGTCTGAGGATAAAAGTAGCCCACGAGGATGTGCGAGGAAGGCTTTCTAGAACACCTTTGTAGAGCCAACTCGGTCTACTTCATTCGTCCTTTCCAAACACCCGAAAGCATTCCAACTAGCAGTATGAAGGCTCGGAATGTGCATTACTGAGGTCTGACCTGTCAGGATGGTTCCAGAAATCACTTCAGGAGGAAGGCAGACAGGAAAATCCTCCTAAATAAGAAACCTACAAAGAGTTTCAGAGGCAAATCCGCATCAAAAGCCAATCCTGCAGGCTCTCCTGTGTAGAGAAAATCAAATCCCTCCTTTAAGCAGCTGCTGGTCCGTAACTATCCTGGGCCCCAACATGAGCCAGATTAGCCCCAGGAGCCTGTTTAATACTATCAGAAGTCTAACCACACATCACATACGCTGGGAACACCACAGTCCTCTTACAAAACCTCCCCGAAAGAAGACTAGGAGAAAAAAAAAAAACAAAAAACACAAAATACAAGGCCTGCTGCGGCCTCAAGAGATCCTACTGTTCTAAGAGCACAAAACCGACAGTCTATTTCAGGAGATACTCGAAAGTTAGAGCCAGGACAAGCAAAGCAAACTCATCTGTCCTCCAAAATGCCAACAGGAAGGCACGGCCAGGCTGAAACCTCGGTGTGTCCCCGGGAGGGCTGGGAGAGGATCCTGGAAGTCCAACAGAGAAGCAGGCCTCACCACAACACAGACCTTTCAGTTTGGCAGCCCTAGCGGCCCCCGGCACCCCCACTCTTGGCACCCCTCCACCACCCTTTCTTTCTAGTTGCTTTAGAACTACACACAAGCTGAAGTCAGACTATGCCGACAGCAACACTGTAAGTGAGAGGAGGAAGTGCCTAGAAGAGGCCTGGCTTTCAGCTTCTCGCTGTGCCCAGGATCCTATGGAGAAGCCACTGAGCTGCGAGGTGGCCAGAGCCTCCTCACCCTGACGCAGCTGCGCCCGCAGGGACCCAGGCTCACCAGCACAACCAGCAGGCGGCTAGGACAACAGGAAAACACACTTGCTTTTTTCTCTGGACTCCAGGAGCCTGACCCTAATCCTTTACTTTACTCTAGTACCTCTGCGGCCTACGGGGCAGGGAAAAGGGAAGAAAAAATACTGGAGAAGAAAACATAGCCCTGCTTGGCACCTCTCTCGAGCACAGGAAACTACAACCCCAGCCTCGGCTTCCTGGGACCAGGCTCCAGACTGCGTTGAGGAACAGCAGGTTCAACCACCTCCGTGCGCCAGGACCTTGGGCCACAGCGAAGCACCTCCCCGTCCGCTCCTGCGGCAGTCACTGGCCTCCATTATAGGCATAGTCAGCCTTGTTGTGCATTATCAGCTTGTTGTCAACAAAGTAGAAGCTGTCAGAACGGGTCTCATAGGGATTTTCAATCATCAGACGAACTGCAAATCAGAGAAAGGGAAACAGCAAAGACACACGTGTGAGTCTGCTCCCTGGGCTAGGTGGGAAAAAACATAGTATCCCTTTTGTAATTCATAAGCCAGCCCTCCAGAACGTGAGTATACTCTGCCAGAATAATGAGGTCAGAACAGAAGGGGGCGGGCCTGGAGAGCTGGAGACAACCACGGAGGCCCCCGAATTAAACGCGATACCCACTTCAGCATAAGGATGCAATCCACTCCGATGCGGCACTCCCAGGGCATCTCCAGCCCTCATCAGAACCCCAGGGAAACAGGATTACCCTTCTGCCAACATGGACCACCGAAGACAGTTTATCCAGTACTTTGGTCTGTCCCCCACCCCTAGACATTCTGGTCCGAATTCCAAAAGCTGTGCCTCACTGTGCCCACTTCCCACGGGCACCGCCGACAACCAAAGGAAGCCTAGGTGTACATGAGTGCAGGGGGACCGCGGGCCAGGAGCCTTTCGCTGGCATGGCTCAGGGTATTAAGTTGCAAAAGGGAATTAAGTCCAGCAAAAGACCTGCTTATCTTGGGATCCAGATTTAAATCTTCCGTTTGCTCAGGCAACTGCCCAGACCTCTTCAGCCACACTAGAGAGTCAGGGCAATTAACAGTCGTACCTCTGATCAGTTCCGAGTTAACGATCACGTGCTATGCTGGTTCCTCTACAGGAAACACGCTTGTTTACCACAGTTCTCAAAAGATGAAACGGATTATTTAAAGTCCTTTGAACCCACTCAGGCCGAAGTTATTTGGTTTATATCCAGAATATTGACCTCCACACTCTTTCAGCTTATTTGGTTTCAAGAAGAAAAGTTCTACTGCCTTGGGTAAAAATCTGAAACACTATACATGATCCTTTCTTGCGAGTGTCTACATCTCGTGGCCCAGCGTGGGGAGCAGGGTCAGCTGCAGTCATAAACAGCCGGCCCCATGTCGGCAATCCTCGTTTTGCCTGGAAACAGCACTGTCAATGTGAGTGGAGAATATTCTGGTTTTCAGGATGTAACAGTTTTAAGGACCTGGGATTCCGACAAAACCAATGTACGTAGATCCTTCCCTACAACTCAGCCAAACTCCCCCCACTATTCGTAGGATCCAGCTCACATTCTCAGTGCTCTGCAGCCATTTTCGCTGGTTACCAACACAGAATGCTAACCCAAGAGAGCTCCACCAGAGTCACAGGAATGATAAAGCCTGTTCTTCCTCTCGATGAGTCCACCTCTTCCCCTGCCTCGGCTTCTCCCTCTGGTGCCTCCCCGGTTTTTCCTCCCCAGAACTATAGGATTACTCTTCCTAAGATATGGCTTCCGTCCGGCCACCCTGCTGCTCCAAACTCCGCAACAATTCCCCATTTCCTGCGGATCTGCTCTGACAGCAGAGGATGAGAAAGACCTCTGATTCTAGTTAGGCCCCAGCTTCACTTCTCCCTCTGACTGAGGAGAAAGGGGAGGGAGAACAAGGAGTGCCGGGCAGGAGCCAATGACCAGAACACAGTGGAAAACCAAAAGGATTGGAGAGGTGCTCCAGCTAACCCTAGGCCCGGGGATTGTCAGAAGCCTCCCCTCCTCTCCCTCAGTCACCCCCTTTCCCGCAGCGGGCACCTAAAGCAGACAGCCTGCGTTATTAAAACCTTTGATGTTCCCATACAGGCAGAGTTTGAAACCCTCGGCAGGAGCACTAGGGAATGAGAAGCCTGAGGTCAAATGCCTAGAGAGGCATCATGTCACCACCTCCCTCCTCTGCCAAATGAGGACGTCGGACCAGATGGATTCCAAGGTTTGTTCCTTCCAGCCCTAAGAATCTAGAATGGTACAGAAATCAGGGGATACATACTGACATCCTCTGAAAGCTGGGGAAACTCATAGATATGTTCACAAGTGTTCCTACTGCTGGGGATGCAGAAGCCGAAATCGAAGTCAAAGTTTTTCAGCAAGCGTTCCCGGAAATAGTGCCGCTCGATCATCCGGAAGTTTGACACAGGTTTGTCTCCCACTGTGAACTCCACTCTGCAAAATAAAACTCTGTGAGCCCTGCTTGGCCTCCTCCCTCCTCTAAAACCAATCCAGAACCCAACCGAGAACATTCTTTGTGGACAAGCGAGTGTTTTCCCCTCCAGAAATACTGGTACTCACGTCGCCCCGACTGTCCGGAGGCGGAGAAAGGCTGGTGTGAACTGATAGCGGACAAAACGTCCTGCACTGATATCCACGTCTCCACCTTCGTCGTCGTCCTCCTCCTCCTGGTCTGAAAGAGCACACGGGAGTCTTGAGAGTACTGTCTCGGCGCCACTGGTCCCAACAGCACAACCAGTGGACGGTACTAACACCCACAGCAGGACGGCCAGTATCGACTGCGCCTCTTGCTACATACCAGGCCTTGTGCTGATCACTTGGGGATCCTCAGAGCAACCCTGTGGGGTGTCATCACCATCTCCATGTCACAGATCAGGACGCAGAAGCTCAGAGACATTAAGTCACGTGTCCACAGTCCCCCAAATAGTAAATGGAGGAAGCAGGGATTTGAACCCAGGGACTCGAAGCTTGTTCTCAAACACTAAGCCATTTACCTTTTATGTAACTTAGAGGCTTGGGCCATGTCCTAAGGGGGCCGGCCTGAAATACAAGCCAGGTGCTAGGCCCCCGGCAGGGTCGACAGCATACAGATACGTCTGCTGGTGACGAGGTGCAGTGCTAGCCGCCAATCAGAAGAATGAGACTACAAAGGTTGAAACTAGTCAAAAGCCCAATTCAAAGAATGCAAAACTTTCTGACAGGCAGCCAAGATAACCCCCAGAAATACTCTTGTTATTTAAGTGGAAGAAACTGGCCTACAGACTTGGGATATCATAATGCCTACTCCAGGCCACGCCAGGTCCAACACTGACCACCCAGGAAACAGTGAGGCTGATGGGCAATGGACCAAAGTGCGGGACCTGAATGAGGGTGACTCTAGTCCATTCCTGAACCCAGACTGTGGAAGTTCTTTAAAATGAACCAGAGAACCACTCTAATGTGAAAAACAAGGTAGTTCCCACTCGTAGCCATCCAGTGTCCAGCAAAAATATTTTCTCCAGCTATAGGCTGAATGTGGGTGCAACTTATCTCTCTTTCAGCCCCAACCATCTCCGCCCATGACAACCCCAAGAGCGCATGGGCAACCAGACTGGGCAGGGGTTCAGAGCCAGCCCCTGGAGAGTCCTCGTTCCAACAATGTGATTCGGAGAGAATCAGACCAAATCTTCTCAGGGATTCAAACTCATCAGAACAAGTGCAGCAGGAGGGTACTGATTCGGTGGAAGTGAATCAAGTTCCTTAAAGGTAAAGACCAGAAAAGTTGAAAATCGAGGATCTGCAGCTGACCTTCTTGAGACAGTTCAATTTTGTACTGAAATGACTACTATGGGCCCAGTCTAATCCAAATCTACACATCTGAAGCAGCCCTGGGGTCCTCGAAACATCCGAAGTACTGGGACATGTCACTTAGGGATGTGAATGCCGCAGACCCAGGAAGCTGGCTGGCCCGGATCCTCCCAACACCAGCTAAGTACTCACAAGCTGGAGCTGTCGGGTGCCTTGGTCAGCCCTAGATTATGAGAGCAGAAGAGATGCCGGATGGGGCTAGGGCTCCAGCCTTGGCTGTACAATGAACCTGAGCTGAGACCTTCTCAGGAAAGCCTTTCAACCCACCCAGGATACTAATACCTGCCTTACCAAATTTACAGGCTGTTTCTGAGCAGCAAGCAGATGAGAAGAGCTTCACAAAAAAAATTATTAATACAGACTTCAGTGAATACTCTGGAGTCATCTGCGCTGGTGTTCTAACAACTAACGCTAGAGGGTGCTCCGTCTCCAGTGATGAGCTCCAAGACAGACATGTGTCCCCCGGCCAGGAATGAGTCACCCTGGGGCTACATCACAAGCACCGGAAGCATCTATTCAAAACCAGTCTAAGGAATCCCAAGTAGTTCATAGGTCTGGGCTTTCTATTCATCCAGAAAATGGTGAAGATTAAAACCTAAACTGGGACTTAGGGGAAATAGGAGGCACTGTTTAAAGGAAAGTGAGGGAGAAGACAAGGCGCCTGGACTGGGACCCTCAGCATCACCCTTCCAGTGTCCCCAGGAACCAAGGCTCAGGGGAGCTTTCCTCATTCTACTTTAATTCCAAGGTTTCCTTTCCTAAGTGGAGGCAACATGGTCAGATGAACGAGCACAGAACCTTAGGAAAGTCACTTGGAAATTCTGGCCCTCAGTTTCCTTATCTGTAAAATGGGAAAAATAGCTCCTCCCAGAAATGTGAGGATGAGAGAGCCTGATGCAAACAAAAACACGCATACAACCAGCAGAGGGTAGATACTCGACAAACACCAGCCTCTCAGCACAACTTCTGACCAGCAGGGCCGGCAGCCAGGCTTTAGGAGGAGGCCGGGCAGCAGACGTGCTAGAGTCCAAGCCGCAGGACGCAATGGCTCACACAGACAGGAGCCGCGGAGACCTTCTCAAGTGGCGGCGACAATACTGAGGCCTACCTGAAACACAGGGTTTGGCGATCTCAAAGAGCACTGTCCCTGTCTCCAAGTCTCGAATTTTGAAACGAGTGAAATCGATACTGTAGATGTTATCTTCGGGTTTACATAAATAATCTGAAAATGAGAGAGACAAATGCTGTTAAATAACCCTCCAAAACTACCATTTCCTTCTTTCTTAAGTTTTTTTTTTTCTTTCTTAAGTTTTGAAGCAAACTCAGGGTTTTTCTTCTTACACAATTCACTTAAAATACACCCAAAAACTTCCTCTTATGTCACAAAGCAAAAGTTGTGTGATGAGAATAATGGGATTGAAGAAAGAAAAAAAGAGCATGGATTTGGATGGGATGAAAGATTATCATAACACTCTTAGAAAGAGGGAAGTTTAAGGGGCTTCCTTTGGAAACACCCCAAAAACGGCCTACAAAGTTTCCATGATCTATTAACTTGATGTCACAACTGGAGAGAATTTTTTTACAAATCCATTTTAAAACATTTATCCTGATCTAATGGCCAATATAGTGCCTGTCTGCCAGCCGTGAGTATGGCACAGCTGATATCAGCAAACGTTTTCTGGAAAGGGCCACATCATAAATAATTTAGACTTTGGGGCCACACCGTCTCTGTCACAACTACTCAACTGTCACTGTAGCAAAAAGCAGTCGCAGGCAACCTGCAAATAAATGAGTATGGCTGTAGTCCAATAAAACTATTTACAGACGCTGAAATACGAATTGCATATAATTACGTGTGCCGAGATCTTTTTTCCCTCTACTATTTAAAAATGTAAAAACCATTCTTAGCTTGTGGACTGCATGACATCAGGCGGTGGACCATACCCACAAGGGTGACAGGGCAAATCTGCTGGGAGGGCACTGGCCCAAATGCAGTGGAGACCGTGACAACCTGAGCAGCTGGTCAATATGGTACCGATCATAGGAAACTTCCCTGATTTCTTTCTACGACGACTCCTGATAGCATCTTCTCCACAACTTATTTGAGCACTTTTTCTTACATTGTCTGCTTGTGTTAGTTCCATGTTTTACAAGCTGTCTCTCCAATAATATGGCAAACTTGAGAGCCGGTGATTATTTGTAAATCCTAAAAACACTGAGATGGGTTCTGCACCTTTCAAGGGTATTCAATAAATAACTTGCTGAATGGAACAGACATGAACAAAATCCAGCGGTCACCAAGCTCTGACCTGTGGCTTTCTCCAGTAGGCTTCTGGAGTGAGTTTGAGCAAGAGCACCAACCCCAGAGAATGCCGCTTAGGGTCAGGTATTAGAATGGCCCGATTCACCCTTGGTATCAGGAGAAAGCAGGAATCTAGAAAGCTCAGGTGTTGAGCACTTCTGGACCTTCCGAGACCCAAATGAAAACAGGGACGGAACAGAAGCAGCATTTTCACAATGTTTCAATAAACTGATTAGCAAGACCTTCTGAAGATATACTCAGGCATGAAAAGGACAGGCCCAAAGCACTGGAAAGTGGAGACATTGAAATATCCAGAATCAAGTTAAACCCATCAGGAGATGGGAATTCCTTTTCATCCGGGCTGGATCAAGGCCCACTGTCTAAGCTCCCACCCCCAAATCACTGGAGCTGCCACCAGCTACCTGAGGTACACCTGAGCAGCCCGGGGCTGACAGCTAAAGCAAGCTGGGTCTAACAGGGGAGGGGGGTAAATAGCAAGGGAAAGGGCAGCAAGTCAGCGCTTGGCTTGGGAGAGAACACAAATAGGGAGAACCAAGACAGGGGGTGGGCAATGTATTTCTTCCCACCCTTCTTTATTATCATTGAAACCCTGTAGGATGGTTGCATTTTACGCAATGGATTTCTTAAACCCTGACACATTCTTAATTCACTAGAACACGTGCCAAAAGCAGGATTCACATTTTGGACTCGGTACGTAAACTGAAACTTTATTACATATTTTCTAAGGTGGCGGTTTTCAATTTACATGAAATGCCACGGCAATATGTTTGACGAAGGGCCCCCCTGCACACAAAGGGGCTAGGCTTGGGACCAAAGGAGAAAGGGGGCCAAGGAAGGCTGGAGAGGGGGCTGTCAGGGGACAGGGTGGAGGGAAAGGCAGAGAAAGGAGGTAGGGGTCTGGGCGGGCAGAGACTGCAGAGGCTGGGAGTGGGCAGGCTGAGGGAGCCTGGCTGCGCGGGAACTTCACTGGTACCCGTGGGTCTCCCAGGACAAGGGGGCAGCAGTCCCACTTAACCAGGGACAGGAGGTTCCGGTTAAGCTAAGGGGGCTTCTACCCAAACGGATCCAGCTGAGGAGGAGAACGGCCCAGCCTGGAGGCCCAGTAAGGGCCCGCCCATGAGGAGCCTGGCGTGGCCGGACACAGGGGAGCGCGGTCAAGCTCAAGGAGAACCCCTTCGCAACCAGGTCTGGGTGAGGGTGGGGAGCGCAGAGCCGGCCCGGCGGAGCGGCGGGCGACGCGGCCTGGTCGGCTGAGGGGGCCTGGGTGGACCCCCGGACCGGTCAGGCGGCGAACGGCCGGCTCCGCTGAAGGAGACAAGGGGCCCGAGGCCCGGCGCGAGGGTAGGGCGCGGTCGGGCCGGCACTCACTCTCGGTGACCCGGCTGAGGCGTAGGACGTGCTCCGGCCGGATGGTGTCCAGAGCCAACAGCTCCTGCTCCGTGACCGCCGCCCCGATGCCGTCCTCTGCCGCGTGATGGGGCGCCTGTCGCCGCGCCTTGAGTCGGTTCAGGACGCCGCCGCCTGCCTTCTTCTTCTCTTCCTTGCCGGCCACCAGCCCCCCAGGCCCAGCGGCCGACCCCGCGGCCGCAGCCCTCGGGTTCGACCCGCTCATCGCTCCGCCGCCAAGATGGCCGCCGCCTCCGCAGCGCCGTAACTATGGAGAGCGGGGGCGGGGCCCAGGGTGGCACCTGGGGGCGGGGGCGGGGGCGGGGGCGAGGGCGGGGGCGGGGCCCGGAGTGGCACCTGGGGGCGGGGCGGGGGCGGGGCCTGCGGGCAAGGGCCAGCCGCCTGCTCTGCCAGCTCGGTCCCAGCCAGGTGGTGAGCCCTAGGGGTGGCCTGGGGTGCCAACCCCCCAGACTCCATCAGGCCCCCAAGGTCACCCCAAATGTCTTTAAAATATTTCATACAAATGACTTTCTGTCATATAAACTAGACAAGGCATCTTGAGGAAATGTTTTCTAGTCTTTAGCACAGAAGTTAAAACATGTGCTTGCTATGCAAAAGCGGCTTTCCAATTAGATTACCATTTCTAAACCCTACTGTGCCAAGCTCTGAGATAGACATCGGGCTAGACTACAGGAAATATAAGAATATGAACCAGGGCAGGGATTAGGTCCACCTTATTCACTATTGTATTCTGGCAGTAGAGCTAATGTCTGACACAGTCGGTGCTCAGTAATGACTGAATGAGTGAGTGAAGGAATGCCCCACTATGAAGGAGCCGCCCCCCACTTTGTTGGGGAAGACTGTGAAGTACATAATTCATTATGTGGCCCTTTCTCTTGACCAGCCCAGCAGGAATGAACTAGAAGACGAACCAGACTGCTAACTGCTCTAACAGAGGTACAGCAATGCTGCAGAACACACGGGAGTGGTCTGGCCCAATGGAAGAGGCTTCACAGAGGTAACATCTGCACAGAACCCTGGAAGTTAATCATGATTTCACTAAGTGGAGGAGATGGGCCAGAGAGTCAGGCGGGTGGGTAGAGGGTGGGTTCAGGCTGCCCTCTCACACCCTAAGTGGCTCCTTCTCTAGGGATTCTGGGTCAACAATCTTCTGTGTTAGAGACCTGGGTCCAACTGTTGTGTTGTATCTGCTAGGTCTGATATCACCTCTCAGCCAGACCTAGACCAGAGTGAAACTCCACCCCTCTCCCCACGATCAGCCTCAAGACTTGGTTTATGCCAGGCCTTGCTGGGTCCCTCTCACCTTATGTAAGGGGCTTGGGAGGGGCTGACAGGCCTAGCCTGGTTCCTGGACAAAATCCAAATCTGACTCCACCCAGGGCTGCGCGGTCTGGTGGAACAGTATGTGGCCAAGTTCCTATCTAAATGCTGCCCTATCTTTGAGAGATTATCACGGGGTGGCATTCACCAAGCCATTTATTTATTTAGTTATAAAGATTTTATTTATTTGAGAGAGATCATGAGCAGGGGGAGGGGTAGAGGGAGAAGCAGACTCCCCGCTGGGCAGGAGTTCCATGCGGACTCGATCCCAGGACCCTGGCATCATGACCTGAGCCGAAGGCAGATGCTTAACTGACTGAGCCACCCAGGCACCCAATTCAGGAAAATTTTAATAGATGTGTACAAAGGATTAAAGTCCTTCCCTTCGCAGACAACTCTTTTTAAACCACTAATCAGTGAGTGGTTTACTGAAGAATTTCCAGAACTTTTAATATGCTACTTAATTGTGAATCGCCAAGAGGGAGGCTCAGCAAGCAGCAATTTCCCACACTCACTTGCTCACTAAACCTTTGTTCTCAGAACACCAGGACTAGTTACCTGGATCCCTGCTTTCTAGGGATAACAAATGTATTACCCCCCCTTACCTGCAACTTCAGATCCTTTAGCAGAAAGATGTTTACCACAGGACCACATGTAACACCGAAAAATTACAATAAATTACAGTTGCATCCATTCATATTATGCAGCTGTTAAAAAGAATGAGATCCATCTATGCCAGTATAGAGAGAGCTTAAAGATATATTAAGTGGGGGAAAAACAAGGCACAGAATCCCATTTGTTTAAAATAAAAAGGACATGGATATACGGATTTATATTTGTAACTGCAGAGGAAAAGTTCTGGAAATGCATTAAAGTACTAACTGTGGTTCCCTCTCAGGAGGAGAGCATTGGAAGGAACTAAAAGGGGAATGTATTCACTTCTGACACAAGAGCTACTTATGTTCTGTTTATTCACAGCAGGCATATGATCATGGGTTGCTTGTATATTAAAAAAATATCTTAGGATGTCTGTCTGGAAGAAAATGGTAAGCCAAAGTAGCCTTATCTTCTCTTAAAATTTAAAAGCAACTTAACACTTGATCACTTTTTTCTGTTCAAAAGAAAGTTAAATAAAAACTGCCATATAAGGGAGTTAGGGCCTGTACTCTCTCCGGTCACCACCTATGAATTGTGATTAAAAGGAAAAGGCTGTCTTTAGAAAACACACACAAAGATAATACATATATGTAATAATATAGTGTATGTATTATATATATATTATACATATATGGAAGGAGCAGGAAAAATAAGGGCTATAAACTCCAATCTGCCTCTGCTTCTCTTCACCAAATCTTCGTAAGGTGTATTAAAATGCTCTTTTAAAAAATTTTTGGAAAGTACATAAACTAAAGCTGTGTTTGGGGGAGAGGACAACAGAGATCTACTGCATTAAATAGTAACCCCAAAGTTTCCCTGGGCTAGACGAGTGAAGACCGGAGTAGAAAGAATGGCCTTCCTTTCACCCCAGCTCCAAACTCTGCAAGTCCCTCTCCTTCAGCTGGCTGTCTTCCTCGCTGTAAGAGGTGTGACAGTGGCTGTTTTCCAGGGCAGTCCCAGAGTAGCCAGGCAGTCTGCCTCAAATCAGGCCAGGCAGGTGGGGCCTGGAGCTGGTGCAGCCAAGGTAAGCAAGACATCAGAGGGCTTTTTTCTGCCAAGATGGCGAAATTCAGTCCTCCTTCCTACTGCCTCCTAAAGGTGGCATGCATCAAGTCAGTGGGTCAGGCTGGGGCTGCAGGCCTGCCTTGTGGTCTGGGACTGAGAGCTGGTAATTTCCCTAGTACCCAAGTCACCAGTCTCCCTAGCTGAGGGTTGTTTTTACAAAGTATTAATTTATTATTTATATCCCACCTGTTTCCAAAAAGGATATCTGGGCTATTCCCAAGTCATACAGCACAAGATTGGTGAGTAAAAATTCATGGAGCCCTGTGAAGGGTAGTACTTCCAAATTTGTAAATGCATGTACTGTTTGAACCGAGTAATTCCCTAATGGAGTCTGAAGAAACACTTGCACGTGTGCACAATATGTGAAATATGTGCATATGGACATATATAAAAAATACATATAAAAGTAAATATACACATCAGACTGTCACCTGTATCATCCTCTAGGGATTAGATAGGTAGGTATGATAGGTAGATACGAGAATGATTGAGTTTTCACATTTTGCACCTCATGTAACTTAAAAAAATATATGTTTATGCATTTCCTATATCACTAAGTCTTAAAGGGTTACTTTCTTTTCCAGAGAAGGAATGATATGATAAACCTCCACGTAACCATCACCCAGCATCGTTAGTTACCTTTCTTCAAACAGTTCTTTTTAAAGGACGGCCCGTGGTGGCGTGCAACTCGACAGTCCCAGTCAGTCCTCGCTCGGCCACTGACCAGCTGTGGGACTTTGCATGGGTCATCTATCCCCTCTGAGCCTTCCTTTCCTCCTTTATAAGGGGAGCTAGTCGCAGGTCTCCCCGAGGGTTATAGTGAAGAGGAGATGAAAACCAGCAACGAAAAGCACAATGCTGGTGCCAGGGAGTATGTCTCATGAATGGTCACTCTGCCCACCTATTTCGGTGGCCTTTCTGCAGGCCCCCTCTGCGGAGGGCACGAAGACGCGGAGCTGGACGGGAGAGCGTGTTGACTGAAAAGAGCTGAGGGGCAACAAGCTGGGGACCAGGCTTGAGAAAGCGACGCAAGGACTCCAGTGGCAACAGCAAGGAAACCTAGGAGAGCAAGTCTGAGCGCAAGGCCAAGCGGAAAAGCAAGTGGGTTATTTTTTACTAACATATACGTGGGCAGCAACAAACAAAACTGCGACTCTTGGGCCCGAGTCCTGCAGTGAGGTGCCTGCCATCTCAGGTTGCTAGAGAGCAGAGGCAATCCTGCTCCAGAACCTCCATGCTCCACCTCCTCTCTGCCTTGACCCCTCACCACTGCTAACAGCAACAAGCTTTCCAGTAAATGTGGGGAAAACGGATCTCTCTTCCTCTATAAGGGGTGGGGGGGTGGGGTACTAAAAATGGAGAAAGGTCCGGCACACCGGCTCCAGCCAACCGGGAGCCTGATTTCCTTAGCGAGATTAAGATCTGGACCCAAGGAGTGGTTTAACCCAACCCCCAGCACTTGGCCCAAGATCTTCTGTCAGACAGTTTTCCTCCTGCAACTCCCTAGAGCAAGGCTTCTTCAGGTCTCTTCCCCCATTTGGCAGCTCATGGAAAGCTACTTGAAATAGTAACAGCTAGGTCTGAATTAGTAAAGAACTCCAGTTATGGGTGGGCTCAAGCTAAGAAAGAGGCTCCATGGGCCTCCTGGTTTATTTGGGCCCTGAGAACAGACTCCACCAACACTGGCCTCATTCTTGGAGCTGAGCACTGAATTCTGCCCTTTGAGGAGTAACTGAGGGAGGGAGGCCAAACTCTCCCTCCCTCTTTTCATACCAGCAGCCTCCATTCCTGCTGGGGAAATTTAGCAGATAGGTTCTGGAGTCTGGAGCCAGTCACATAGCATCGTGGGGAAAGCAAAGGTAACGAGAGTAATAAGAGAGTAATGATCAAGAGCCAGAGTCCGGGTTCTGTCTTTTGCTGGCTGTATGGCCTTGGGCAAGTCACTTCACCTATGAAAGGCGCATACCAACTGGTGTGCTGAAGATTACACAGGCGTTAACATCTGTAAAAGTGCTTGGCATTGTGCCTCGTCCATTTCAAGGGCTCCATAAGCCATATCTACAATTATCCTTATAGCCTTAGAAAGAACAGGGGCTTTGCAGGCAGGCAGACGGAGTTTGAAGCCTGCCTTGACCTTGAAGCCTGCCTTGACAGTTTACTGACTAGCCTGGGAAAATTACTTAAGTTTTTTGAGTTTCATGTTCCTCAGCTGTAAAACAAGTCAGATAAATTACAGGAAAAACATCCTTCGGTCCTTCTGCCCCTTCCCAATGTATACTCAACACTCTCGACACTGACAACACACTAGAAAAAGAGAAAGCAGTTAGGGTACACGGGTGGCTCAGTTGGTTAAGCATCTGACTCTTGATTTCAGCTCAGGTTATGATCTCAAGGTTGTGAGACTGAACCCTGTGTTGAGCCTACGTCGAGCCTGCTCAAGATTCTCTCCCTCTCCCTCTGTCCACTCCCCACTCCAACCCCACAGCACGTGCTCTCGCTCTAAAAAAAAAAAAAAAAAAAAAAAAAGAGAAAGCAGAGTAAACTGTCCCAGGGCTTAGTCTGTCCACAGGCTGTCACAGAAGCTGAGGGAAAGATGTGCAATGGGAGGGACGGTCATGGCCTGGCGTTCCAGTGAAAGTGGAAACAAAACAAAACAACTGTTTATTTTTCCTTGAATGCACTGCTGGCTGAAATGGCCAGGCAGAGTTTTACAGAACTTCATTTCCTTAACCAAACATCCCAGCTAAAATGGACAAAGGCCCCTAGTCTTGTCACAGGAGAGCCCTTTGCAGCCAAGTGAGCCCCCCAGGTCTCCCCTTTCCCACCCCATCACTTTATCTCTTTGCAATCAAGTTCAAACTCAATCTCAACAGAGTGTCACTGCAAATTGTTTATTAAAACACAAAGCAATGGACAGTGAAAAACATCCTGATTTTTTTACTTTTTGGTGGGAGTAGGGTGGGGCATGTACAGGGTAGGGACAGATGGAGACAGCCCAGAAGGAAAGACAGCTCTATCCACCCCTACTGCTTTCCCGGGCCAGCCAGGTTCAAAGCCCCTCAATCGCATCTCACCGTGCTGCTGCAAATGCATGTTGTGGCTACAGACGAAGAGTTGGTTTGACCTCCGCAGGGAGAGGATGGGAATCTAGGAGCTACCAGGGCTACTAAGAACTTGACACTATTCTCCAGTACTTGGTACACAATAGAGCAGCCAGGCCCGATCTGGAGGGGTGGGGTGGGTTTCCTGACAAGCCAGGTTAGGCCAACAATGGTTGAAGAGGCTGCTCTGAGCTCAGAATGGGCAGCTGGTCCTAGCATGTGAGAACATGCTAGAAGGAAAATCCAAGGAGGGGACTCATCCAGGGTCAAATTTCTTTTCATTCCCTGGATCATGACACACCAGGGAAGAGAAGAGTCAAGAACGCCTCATTCCTGGTTTGCCGTGAAGATCTCCCTGCCAATTCTCCCCTCCCACCTGGCAACTCAGCTCTCCTTTCCCGACAGTTGTCCTTTGAAAGGACGGAAAGCACACTTCAGTTTGTTGTTGTTTTCCCTCATACTGAAATAAAGCACTGAAGCTCAAAATAGAGGTGAGAATGAAGTTCGGCTTCTCCTGGTGCTGTGTGCCCCCATCTCACAAGCCTGCCTGGATGTGAGAGGTGCCAGGGCCCTCCCTGCCAACTCGAACAGGACTACTGTTCCTCCAGCTGCCAGCACAATCCTGGCTCCTTGTTTTTATACTCCTGGGGGGGGGGGGGGAGGGGACCGTCCCAAGAGATCCATTCTGCTCTTTTCCTGCCAACCCAGCCAGTCCCCAAATCATCTGCTCTCATCAAAATGATTTGGCAACCTAGGGCAGGCTAGCCAAAAGGCAGCTGGGGAAGGACAAACTAGATCGGCAGCAAGCCACCCATGTACAAAGAAACCCGCCCTAGCTGGGCAGCTGACCCACTGATGCCAATCTGGTCTCGTAATAAAATGAGGAAATCTAGCCCTCTTGCCCCAGGAGAGGTCTAAATACAGAAAGAGTCCGAGCTCGGACGGATAGGGAAAAATTACTCTGATCTCTCTGAAGCTTGAACATTAAGGCTTCTTTGCAATTTTTTTAGAGCTCTCTGAACCCTAATTAGATCTTTCCATAGAAGAGAAGCAGACTTCTAAGATTTCTGAGCACATCCCAGGTGTTTCTGGTTCTGCTTACGCACTGCCACTTAGCCTTACCCCAGGCTCCTTCTCTAGGGCCACAGCAGGAGGGCCAAAGCATCTCCTCCTTCGGTCTTTTTGAACAGGAGCATCTGTTAGTCTCTCACTTTGGAAAGCTCACCTGCTCTCCTAGGTCCTTTGGAGAGGCATGGAGGACAGTATTACATGTTGCCACTTGATGCCATTAAGGCTCCTCAAGGCAAGAAGACACTTGAATTAGGTCAGAGCCAGCCTGCAAAGGGTAAGGGGAGAGGAATGGGGAAGCAGCCCCATGGCAGGGACTGTAAGACCCCTGCCCAGACCTGAATCTAGAGGGAATGCCCACCCTGGCTCAGAGCAGGAGAGGAAAAGGCACTGTGCTGACCGGGATGGGTCCTGCCCCAATCTCCAGGGAGGGCAGAGAACTTGTGGACTCTTTCCCTGGGCTTCCCAAGGTGAGCCAATTATTAGAGAAAGGAGTCTACCTGCTAGGAAAGGGAAAATACTGCTGTTGTTTTCTGAAGTTCAACTGAGATTCTAGAAGCCATGGCCAGGCCTTCTCAGGAGAAAGTAGAGGCAGGATAAGAAGGAAGAGAAATTCCTTAAAACAGAAGCTTCTCCAAAAAGATAAAGAAGTCAAAACACAATTCTGAAACTGCATTAAACAGTTTCCAGGCACAGAAAGGGGGAGGTAAACTTAAACTTCACCTCATCTCTTCAAAGCCTAATTGACCTCTAATGTGATCCCCCAATTTCGGGCCAGTATCTCTTACGCAAACAGTGGGAAAAAGAGAACAAGGTCACACTCTGAAACCAGCCAGTGGCCCTGCAGGCTCTATGGCCCCCCCTGGGAGTCTGACATTGCTGACACTTGAAGATAACTATCTTTCAAGTCACCAGAATTCAAAATATCCACTGAGCAGCTTCTCCTCCATAGCGGAGACTTTATGGGAAAATGCATCTGGTTCGGGGGACATGGGTCCCACAGATTATTTCCTGGCACAACGTTTCAGTCAGTATGAGTAAAACCCAAAACGGCCAGCTGGCCCCTGACCTAAATCAGAGCTAGGCTGCAGACTCTCAGCCCATCCCCAGAAGACATCTTTGTGTGGTCCACCCAGAAACTGAACTGAAAAAGGAGTTTCATCTTGGCCATCTGCTCTTGGCTTTGGCCAGCTGGGGTCAGGGAAATCTAAAAACCTAGGAGAGCATGGATCCAGGAGAAGGGCCCAGATCTCCCTTTCTCCAGGCCTAAGTGGCATCCCTCATCACCTCCCCGACCCCAGAGAGACTCCCTACAGCGTAGCCGCCTGGTCCTAGCACTAGCTCAAAATACAAGCAGGGGAACAAACAGTGCAAAAAGCAAACGATGAACAGAGTAATTCGTGACACACACAATACAAAAATAAAAATAAAGAGTGCCCCACCCCACCCTTTAACCTAAACTTGATGTACCTATATCATCTTGGAGGAGCCAAAAACAAAAAAAACAAAAAACAAACCAAAAAAAGGCTTTCAAGTTCAGCATCATGGGCCAGCTGTGACCGGCCCTGGGCAGCTCTGTTAGCTGGGTGGGCTTGGCTCCAGGGGACTCTACCCCAGGCCCCACCATACTTCTTCCTGTTTCCTCACTTCTCCTTTAGTTTTTGTGAGCCATAGAAAGATGTTCCTTCCTTTCGGACATAAGCAGAGGAAAATGCCCATCCCTATCCTTGAGCTCAGGAGAAAGGACTGGGCTTGGAAACAGGGGTTGGCTTGGAAGCAAAGCTGCTTGGCGTACAGTACCATTAGGAAATGGCCCCAGGAGCCAGGGTTTCCTTCTGAGATTCTGAGTCACTGAAGGGATGGGTTGAGGTGAGGAGGCGGGACCCCTCCTTCCTCAGAGACCCAGGCAAACTAACAAACAAGGCAAAATGGAGGCAGCACATCCTCCTTCCTCATCTCCTCTACTCCACTGGCAGTGGCCTACAGCTGTGCGGAGTTCTGATGGAAGTGGAACCGAAGCCACTGTCAGAAGCCCAATTAATAGTCAGGATGTCCACTGCCCCAGGCAAGGGGTCCCCAGGACCAAGGCCGTAGGATGTCATCCTTTAAAGCAGGGAGCTTTGTGAAGCACTCCAGGAAGTGTTCCTCTTACTGCGGCCTCAGGCCATAGCCATCCAGATGCCTGACTCAATACCCTACTACTGAGGCCTAAGTCACAGCTAAAATAAAGGGCTCCAACTCTCAAAGGACTAAATGTTGGCCCAGAGTAACTCATCAAGAGTCAAAACCCAGGACATGAGCCCAAAGGCTACTTATTTTGTCACATAACGAACAGTTCAAATATATGGAGCTCTTTAAAAACATTGAGGAAAAAAAAAGACAAAATTAAACGCATTCTAAAATGATGAGCCTTGTCTGAGATTCTATGCCACTCCAACCGAAGCAGAAGCTAATCCTGCTGCCTTCCATTCACAAAATTCCTTGTAGCTTGGCTGGGTCCTCCCTCATTGCTGCCCTAACTGGGAAAAGGATAACAGTGACCAGAAAGGAACAGGGAAGCTTCATTTCCTGCAGAAGTTTTTCCAGGGGATTTTAGACAGACGCTTAGATGCTAAGGCTGGCTTCAGAGCTGCCAGGACTATGGCTGACTATGGGAAATATTTCAGCCCCGTCACACCAAGAACCCAATTGTAACTTGGATAGGGAGATAAAAGGGCAGAGGGGCATACTATTAAGGTCAGTGAGAGGCGCCCTCAGGCTAGATACAATCAGTCTAGTTCTGTGGGGCAGCCCTGGGCATAAACCAAAACTGGTTGACTTGTGCTACAGACACAAGATGGAATAAATGAACATCAGATACTAGATAGACACTCTAAACAGTGGTCAGTCACTTAGTAGGGCTCAAGTCTCTGAGGTGGCTCTTGAGTTATGCTAACGTAAGCCTTTTCTAATCCAAAGACCAGAAGAGACTTTTAAGGTCAAGTGTTCTGCTGCTGCAGGCTGGAAAGCATCCCTGTCCCCTGGCAGCAAGACCCTCCAGAGGGGCCAGTAAAAGAACTGCTGGGTCAGGTCCTCCTGGCTGCTGGCTCAGAGATCCAGGGAGGGAGGTACCAACAAGGTGAGGTGGTAGAGGATAAGACATTCAAGCAAAGGGAACCCCAAATTCCCATGTCTCCTTCCCTTCTTGGCAATAACTTAGCGGGATGACTGAGAGAGAGAGAAGAAATTTCAAATGAGCCAGATTAAGGGGGCAAAAAATGAGAGGAAATCAAGTCCCCAACAGGCACTGAAATCAAAATGATTTGTCACGGTAACAAGTCAGAAGCCACTTGAGGACCCGACATAAACTAATCGTCGTGGATACGAGACAGTCCTCTGACTGGCACATGTCAGGGAGACAGCAATGACACAGCGCAAACACTGAAGGTGGAACCATCATTAGGCTGAAACCAGAAAGGCTTCCGAGTAAGGGAGTATCTACTTTTCTTTCTTGTTTTGTTTAATCCCCCTGTTTTCGTCTTTATCATACAAATTACACACCTTCACACATACACAAAGCACACACACTTTCAATCCCAGGACATCTGAAAACGTATCTAGACATCACTTCGGAACGTACCCAACTCCCAGCGCTGGTCTTCTCGGGTAATAAGATGACATTTCCCTGCTGTTAATCTCTAATCTAAAAAAAAAAGGAACAGTGTCTGCTCTGGGTTCAGAGTCCTTTCCACTAGGTGTGCAGACTAGGATCCTTGAACAGGTAGGATCCACTTTACCCTAAGTACCCTGGAGAGGAAAGAGACGGCTGGGGCCAGCCACAAAGAGAGCACAAGGACTGAAGCAGGGCTGGGACCAGTGGTGGATGAGGGCTGCTCTCTACCCACTCTGCCTCTTTTTCTCTCCTTTAATTTTTGTGTGTTTTTTGTTTGTTTGTTTTTTGTTAATCATTGTGAAAAATACAGAAACCCAAAACAACATGTTTGGTTTCTTTCCCTCACCCCTCCACCCAGGTCAGGATGGTATTTGTTCTCACAACCGGCAGAGGCAGAAGAGGGTTGGAATGAAGACTCCGAAGGCCACCAGGATGGGAAACATGAGGCTGCTGTTGTCCGAGGCATAGGGGTTGGGCGTGCGGGGGCCTGACTGCACCCGGTTCTTATTGGTCTGTCTTTTGAGATTAGACCCTTCATCGTATTCTTCTTCTTCTTCCTCCTCCTCTTTCTTCTCCAGTCCTGGGTGAGGCTGTAGCTTTGGTACATCTGACACAAGAAAACACAATTGTTAAGTTAGACCCACAGCATTTAAGTGAGACCCTTAAGAGCCATAAATGAGCCATAATAAAGAGATGCTATGACCCAAGTCCACAGGAAAAAAGAGAAGTAGCAAAAATAGCTCCTGGCCTAGAGAATAGCAGATTGCTGCAAACACTAGTCTTCTTTAGATTTAACTAAAACACAGTAAAAGCCCTATGCCCAGGGAGGCTCGCTATCTCCCCTTCCTGTCCTACTTCTTCAGAACCACGGGAGGACCAGACTGAACAGAGACAATGACCTGACACCCAAAACTTAACCTTTTCAAATCCCTCCTGCAGCCTCCACAATCCCACATTCCCTTCTGATCCACACAGCAACTGAGGAAAGGCTAAGCCACAGAGCCTTGGGTTGTCAGCACACACTACCCGTCTGCTCTGCCTCCTCCTCAGGGACTGAAGCTGCAAATCTGTTTTCATGGCAGGACATCTGTCTAGATGTCAGAATACCAGCATCCGGGGACACATCAAGACAACAGGATGAGCTCCCTGGTGCATTCAGGATGAGTTGGGAAAACGTACGGAGGCAGAATGGAGGAGAAAAGTCACTAAGACACAAGCTTTCCCTGCAGAAAATCAGCCTGGGAAGCTGGCAGGCGGGATCATCTCAATGCTGAGAAAGCGATACACCCTAAGGCTGGATCCCAAGGACAAGGAGACACTGGTAAGTGAACTCCTGTCTAGTGCAGTCTAGCAATTCTAGACTCTCAGAGCATACCAAAACGCTAAAGGACTCCTCCTTTTGCCTTTTCCCTTCTTGCCCCCCAGGAAACAGAGGTCAAAGAAAGAGACTAAAGACAAATTTTAGGAATACCAAAAAACTATAAGGGCCAGGGCACACCAGTAGGTACCATTATTAAACCAAATTTACAGTGAAGTTAAAGGAATTTGTCCAAAACCAAAGACCTGATCAAGTGGCAGCAGCAAAATTTAAACACAGACCTTACTCCAAAGCTTATGGCCAGCACCACGCTACACTTCATCCCCAACCATCTGGCTCTGGATTCCCCACAATTTGGCTCTAAGTGTTCTTACAAGAGTGATCAGCTAAATTATTCCCCCGAGGGTTTCCTTGACCATATCCTTCAGCCCAAGGAAAAAAGGAGGTTAAAGGTTAAAATGCCACTTACCATCCACTGTCCCAGCCATGATGTAGAGTGCACAAACTTTGGGATTGTCATAGTACCCCTAGGAAATGGGAAACTATGGTCAGTACCACACGCCAATAAACATTCCCCCTGCACCCATTCTTTTAAACATTTCCTTAGCTGGAGGGTAGAGGGAGAGAATTACCTTAACAAACTCGATGTACAGTTTCCCTGTGAAGGTGGATACCTCCCCTTGGACACTCAGCTTCCCCTTTCTGATGCTCATAGGGATGATTTCATCATGAGCTGTGCTGTGCCCAACACGATCAAAGATATCCAAGTCCTTTACCACGACATGGCCATTCAATCGCACATCAAACACCTTACATGATTAAAAAAAAGAGAGAGACAATGTCAACACCATCAGCTTCATACCCCTTTAGCAGCTGGACATCATGTACCTGCCCAGGCTTCAAGATCAGAAATAATTTTTTAAATTACAGGGCTGGATATAGTCAAGGGTACAGAGTTCTTTACACGAGCTAAATCATAGCCATGTTCTTTCACTGTCAAGGTCTCACACTGGCCTTAGGGAACAAAGAATACAAACAAAAAACTCAACGTGGACAGAAGGAAATTCACAAGAAGAGACAGGAAAAGAATAAGGCTAAAAACAAGAAGGTGCTAACAACCGAGGAGGACAACTAGGATCAGTTAATTGCCAAGAACTAAGACTCTGGCATTGCCTCTGTCACCAACCCCCAGGGCAAGTGCAGCCTTGTGAGCAATGGGACATCGCTTTTCTAGGGACAGAAGAAATCCAGCGTTTCCTCAAAGCTCACCTGTTCCTCCCTTCTGGGGAGGCTCTTACATTCTCTGGCCCATAGCAGGGGACTATCCAAGAGTGGCAATGTCCCACTGACCAGGCCTCACCTTCTGCTGGGACTGTGCAAAGTAGACCTCGGCAAATTTCAACACCAGCACGTAGTCCCCCTCCTCCTTAATGGGCACTTCATAGCCAAAAGTCTCCTCATTGTACCGCTCTGTTTGATACAGGATCTGGTCCTCCGGGTTGGAACGCAGGATTGGCAGTTTCATACCATAGTCAGAGGCTGGGGACAAAAAACAAAGAGAAACCACATCAGAGGCAAGACACACAAAAAGAGTAGAGACCCCAGAACTGCCGGAGCCATTTCCAGGGCAATGCTAGTAACCCTCCCAGGGGAAGGGACCACCCCCTCTCTGCCTGGCTCTAAAGAGACCGGACACAAAGGCAAGAATCAGAGAGCCATTACCAAGGAAGAGTAAAGTGAAAGAAACCAAACGCTAATAACCCCAACAGCTCCCTAACCCTCAGAGCAGAACTTTTTAAAAGCCTGTTAAAATGACTTTCCTCAAAAAAAAAAAGACTTTCCTCAAGTGCACAGAATGTGACAGGAAGAAAACAGGCGATAGCTACAGCTCCTGACTCCCTGAGAAGAGGAGCTTCAGAGAAACCTCATAAAACAGGGGGGATGGCCAAGAACCCTGCAAGACGATTAAGTTCAAAGAATGTGTGTTGCTTTTTTTTTTTTCATTCAGAGAAGCTCAAGAGTCTAAAACAAACAGGATATGTTAGGAAAGTCATTTCTGCATTGTCTTTACTGTGAAGACACAAGCTTAGTTGCTTTTTATAATTTTCATTCACAAACTTCCAAGGCTGGTAAAGAGAAACATGCTCATAAAAAGAAGGGTGTGATGCTCTCTAACTTCCTTTATGTGTAAGCACCTTACTTCTCACAAACTCACAAAACTCAACCTCACCTATTCTCTCTTGCACATTCCCCCCATTAAACCTTTGGTTTAAGTTAAATCTTTTGAAGGAAAAAAGTTCCTGTTGTGTCCCCAGCACCTAACAAGGTGGCTGGCACATAAGTAGGCACTTGATATGATTTGCTCAATAGACAAACAGCAGACCAGTGAAGCCATGCTATTCTCTGCACAGGGCTAGAGGCAGCCTGGCAGGAAAAAATCTGCCAAGGTCCTACTGGCACCTCTGGCCTAAGATGCCCAAGTTCTTGGGGAGCCACCTTTCCCATTTCACAGACTGACAAGGTTTACTGCAGGGTAAAAGTAAAAAGCCGCCTGGGTGGCTCGTCTGGTAGAGCATGCGGCTCTTGATCTCAGAGTCATGAGTATTCAAAAGCCCCACTCTGGGTATAGAGCTTACATTTAAAAAAAAAAAAAAAAAAAAAAAGTAGACTGACACCTTGGGTCAGTGTCCCACCCATAACAAAGTAGTCTGGGGTCTTTCCTCAAACCCAAGACGCCAACCACACTCCAGCCCCAGAGATGGACAGCTATGCTTCCTCTTCCGAAAGTAGCTTCTCTGACTCCTTCATCATGTAAACACAATGAGGCTCCATAATCTACTTTCCAACTACAGACTTAGCAGTGATTTTGGTATAGGCCCAGCCTCTCCTCCAGCCCAGAATTAAGATTTCAAGACCACCTTCCAATCTCACACAGTGACTCTGAAGGCATTTGGCACCTAGATCCTTTGGGAGATATCCAAGAGCAGTCATCCCTGAGCTTTATCTTCTGAATCACCAAAACTCCAAGGGGATCTTTTATCTCCAAGGGAGGTAAAAGAGTAACTAAAAGACCCAGTGGCTAAGGTCAAGCCCTCAAAAAAATAAACATAACTGTTAGTTCCTGTAAGTGAGCAGTTAGCCATGACATCAGATAGACCTGATGAGACAATGCAACAGGAAACTCATTGCACTTTTGTCTTCAGACTTTTTTCTCCTTACCTCTTCTCAAGAAATCAAAGAAGGGTGCTAAGTAGCACTACAAAGGATGTACTGCCAACACGCCTCAGCTCTTTCCCAGGCTCAAACCATTACACCAGGGCAAAAACCCATAAAGACTAAAAGACTGCTATTTCTCTTCCACTTGAGTTCTAAGAATTTTCTTCTTCCATGAGAACCATGATCCTTACAAATGTGGAACATTAACTAGATTTGCTTTTTAGATACACAGAAAATTTTGTGCATGTGTGGGGAATCTTTTATTTTTTCCTGTCGAGCGGAAAAAGTGAGAAACTGACAGTAATGTAATCTGTAACAGCCTTAGTCTCACAAACTAAGAAAAGTCAGCCATGTGAATAAAAACTACTTAACCACCTTGGAATTACCTTTAAATATTTTCCCTTTAAAGCCCAAGTCCCTTTCCCAGGAGATGTGCCACATGTAAAGCTGCATTTGCCCAAGTCCCAAGAGACGCAGCAGCAAAAAAGGATTTTTTTCTTTCCCCCTGAGACTTTACATATTCACAGCTAAACAGATTTCCCTAAAATACAGTGAAGTGTACACAATCACCACACTGCTGAAGTTGGCCCAATATAGTTCAGTTAACCAGAAAGGAAGGGGGCCAAAGGGCCTACATTATGTCTGCTGCTGCTTAGTCAGGACAATGGAGGAGCCAAGCTGCTTGAAAAATTCAGCTCGTTTTCCTGTAAGACAGGCCTGGATTTGAATGCTGGCTCTGCCGCCTATGATGTGATCTAGAACAAATTATTTTCTCCAGTTGTCTTCTCACCTGTAAAATGGGGGATACCACCTACCTAAATTCTCTACCTATGAAATTCTGCTACTTGGAGGGGCCTGCAGATGGAAGTCTGCCTCTTAGGGGACAGTATAGGGAGAGAATTCTAAACAAATCCCGTGGCCTTAAGCAAATCAGAAGGAGCAGTGACTCTCATCCACTTTTAACTTCTTAGCCAAATCCCTCCCCAATCAAAAGGAAGGTTTCCCAAAAAAGGGTCTTCCTTAGGCTCGCAGAATTAGTAATCTGATAGTCTCATGCTCTAAGCCACCTTTTTACTCCTCTGGAACTATGATGTGCCCTAGTTGTAACTTCACGTAAAAGGTCATAGAGCACAGAAAAGAGACACTTTAACCCATGCTGGATAGGAGAGTTTTCAGACTGGAGACTGATTTCTAAAACATGTTAAGTTATACTAAAAAAGGAAAACAAGGCCCAGAGAGGTAAAGCGTGTTCTTCAAGGTCATACAAATGATCAGCAGGTATCTTTCTATGAAGAGGAAATAGCCTCTCCTAAAACCAAGCCAAGTTCTATGCTCTCAGGCCAAATAACCAAGTCTTTTCCTCCTCCGTCAGGAGGAACCCAGAATGAGCAAGTTGAAAAGAACCCGAAATGTTCGGCATGCCAAAAACCCAAATTGAGCACTGCCGAAGTATAGTGGTACTCCCATCTGGTGAAGCACACAAGTCAACACAAGTTAAAAACCCTCTCCCAGGCTATAAGTATCTCCGATGACCACTAGCTATCCTCAAGGCAGAAATGAAATTCAACAAATATTATGGAGTGCCTATGAAAGCAAAAGCCACTAGGTGCCCTAGGCCACTCACAGTTACAAGAATGCGGAACTACAAAGACACTACAGAGAAACACCAAGTTCAAAAGCAGGCCAAACCCTTATCTGGATTAACTTGGCAACAAATACCTGAATTCAGTCAACATAAAATGAACTTTCTTCAGCATGCTAGAAACAATATCACAGGCATGTGGCAAAAGAAATAAAACACACAGCTCCTCCCACAATTAGTGTAAAAAGCTGCATGAAGCAAGGGTCGGCAAGTACCTGGCACACCCCACCTAACCACTGCCAGAGAAGGGAAGGCAGAGTGAACAGCTACGGTTCCTCGGTGGTACCGACTCCTTAGCACAGAAACAAACTAGAGAGTTGCCTCCTGAGAGTGGAAGCTGAATCACATCTCAGGCCCAGATCCAAGGCCACCAACAATTACTCTCAGGAACCCAGTAAGTGCAATGCTGCAACAGGCTGGTCCAAGCTGCAGCTGACAACCAGCCTCCACTCTTCATCCACCCCTTCCTACTGCTACAAATCGTGGTCCACGTTTGTCATACTCTGACGGAGTGGAGCAGGGAACCTCTGTTTACAGAGCCCAAAGGCCGGGGTCCAAGATAGGGCTCCAGTACACACGGGCTTGGGTAGGTCTCACGTCATTTTACCTGCTACAATAAACTCCAAAGAAACTGCAACTCTGAACCAATAACCCAAGGACGCAGAGCCTGGCTGACGCTGACCAGCACCAGCACCTCCCCCTCTCCACCCCCAAAATCACCTACACCAGCAAATTAAAACCAGGATTTCCGAATAAGAGAAGCTGGGAACTAAACCTGTATGGTCTTAGCTTTTTCTCCACACAATAAACCTAATAGGATAATGTAACCTATGCGAAGCCTGGTATCTGTTAAGTGAAAGAAACCATCTGCATGCCGTTCTCACCACTGCTATCTCAAGAGGCAAAGTCCACAAACCGTCTCTAGTTTCCTCAAGGGCTCCTTCCTCCCTGCCCACACCCATGAAGAAAGAGGAAGGGTCCCGGATGGAGATAGCAATGACCTCCTGCTTATGTTAAGTCTGGCTTTGGCTGCTGTTACAGCTGCTAACTGGATCCCTGACTCAGCTGAACCCAGGTTACTGAGACCTACATGCCAGTGCTAACTAAATTCCAAGACAAACATAGAGCTTCAGAAAACAGCCCTGTGTCCCAACACCCTCACATGTATGGAAGCAATAAACTCGCTAATATAACAATCTCCAAGACACTGCAATTATCTTGGAAGAACGAAGTTAAACCCTTTCCTAAAGGCAAGAGCCAAATCTGGGCATCGTGGAAAGAATGAGAGAAAAGTCTGTCTCTTGGTTTTCTGGAGATGGCATACGGCCAATTTGGCAGCCTCTGAACCCCGTATACAACATAAATCTCCTTCCAACACATGAAGTAAGGAACTTCCCTCTTAAACTGTTGTCCAATCCCACTTACAGGAGAAACAGAGTCTAGAGCAGATTTTCCCAAAGTCTGGTCTGAGGATGACCAACATCAGAAGCCCCCCTCCCCCCACCCCCGTGCAGGAACGTGGGTTTCATCTATTAGGCCCGGAATTTGCATTTTTAACCAGCTCCTCCCCCGCGACCCCCCCCCCCCCGCTATTCTTACACTAGCTTTGAGAGCTGCGCAGCTCTCTAAAAACTGCTGTTGCTCCTCAGTTCAGTCAAAATCATTTTTCCCACACACTCCCAAGGCCGCTTAGGATAGGATCTACACACTGTGGGACACAATACTCAAGATCTTACACTGGCTCACCCGGTTGACACTCTATCAGCCTCACGTGCAGGATGGCTTCAATATAACCACCCTCTGGTGGGCCTCAACCTCCACCTTTAAGCACACAGATTCCTAGCTCTAAAGTGGGGGAGGGGGGCAGGAGGCTACAATCAAACTTTCCTGGCCCATCCTCTTCGAAGATTCCTTTCTACGCTGGCTAAGAACCAAACGCCGCTCCTGCAGAAGGGGTAAGGAAAGCGGCTGGTTTCTGGGATGGCAGGAATCTACCAGGAACCGTCTTGATGGGAGAGCAAAACCACCCAGGCCTGGGACTCTGATAATCTACAACCCGTGAGGCCTCGAGGTGGCAAGGGGCCGCCCTCGTCTTTACTTTCCCAGATCGGGTGGAAGTGAGGGGTTAAGAAAATGCAGGATGTGAAGTCCAAATATAACTTCTCGCCAACTCTGCCTCAATCGTTCTTCGCAGCTTCGAACCAGCGCCAGGCTCTGAGTTCGGACCGGGTCCCTGAGGAAACTGCAGAGAGAGAGGCTTGGCTCCAGAGACGTGGCCCCAGGGTCGAGGAGGGGGCTCGGGGCCCGCAGCCCTCGGCCGGCTGCGCCCAGCACGGCAGGCCCCGGATCCCACGCTCGGCTGAGGGGCTCTCACCTCGGCCCACCCGGCCTTCCAAAGGGTCCTTGCGGAAGTGGATCCCGTGCACGTCCACATGCGCCTCGCCGCCCGCGTTGACGGCCCAAATGACGCTCTCGGGCAGCCCGGCCCCCGCCGAGCCGACCACGCCGAGCCCCGGCTCCCGGAGCGCCGGCAGCAGCAGCAGCAGCAGTCGCAGGAGCGCCACGGCGGCTCCCTCAACCGCCCGGGCCCCCAGCATGGCGGCCACCACAACGGGGGCAGCCTCCGCCGACCCTCGTCCTCGGCCGGCCGCCAGGCCCCCCCAGACTCAGAAAAACAGCGCCACGAGCCGCTCTGCCTCAGCCGCCGGGGACATGTCGCTCTCAGGCCTCCTTCTCAGCCACGGGTGCCGCCTCCCACCTCGGGAACAACCTACCCCGCCGCCCAGCCCCCGGCCACGATCCTGCAGCCAATCAGCGTCCGACCCTCATTAATTACCCATCACCCCGCCGGGAGACGCCCGTCCATTGGCTGCCAGGCGAGGGAAAGGGCGTGGCTACTCCCAGGCGCCGGCCCAACCATCAGGCTCGAGAGGGAGCGCGCGCAGAGGTTGGGAGTTCGGTTGAAGCGGCGGTTCAATGCGGAAGTGGCGGGGTGCAGCGCCCAGGCGGCCCCGGAATCCCGCAGCTGAATAGGAAAGGTGGCCTAGGAGGGAAGGTTTAGAGTAGGGCGCACTGACACGTCGCCAACACTTCCGGTGCTCCAGATCTTGGGACCGAATAGGCTCCGGAGGGGGCGTTGCCGACTTTTCCGCCCCCTCTTCCTTTCTCAGGGAGAGGCATGAACATAATCTCTAGTAGGAGTAGCAGTGGACACTCTTCTGACCTAAGCCTCAGTCTTTTTCTTCTTGTGAGGCAGAGAACCCATCCTCCCTAGAGAGGCCACAAGCACAAGTCTTCAGAGCAAGAGTCCCACGAGGACAACACCCCGCCCCCACCCCTTAGCGGGCTCAGGGCTGGTGGTAGCGTCCAGGCGGCGTCCAATCAGAAGGCTCCAACGCAGCGGAAATGCGTGGCCTTGCGGGGGAGGGGCTCTCCAGGCTACCAGTGTATCCATGGCGACAGCCTCGGGCCCACCCCAGCGACTCAGGGGCGGGATCGGGGCTTCCCCCGCCTTGGTGTGGGGAGTCGAGCGTGGTGCCCATTCTGGAGATGTAGGCTTGACCCGAGCTCCTTCTCTGCTCTTTGGCAGTTCACCCAGCACTTTCCTGCATTGGCGATCCCTGCACTGTGGTCGCTGTCCGAACTCCCCACTTTTCAGGCAGAGAAAGTGAGTCCCAGAGAGGGTCGCAGTGTTGGACAAACGGTCACACCACAAGTTAAAGGCACAGCCAAGGCAAATTCCGCAAACATTTTTTGAGACCCTACTACTATGGTTGGCAGATTTAGCAGATAAAATACAGGAAGCCCAGTTCAATTTGAATTTCAGATAAACAAGTGGGACATACATGAAAAAATAATTCATATTTTCTTTAAAATCAAATTTAACTGGGATTTTTGCATTTTACAGGACAACCTTACCTACTACGTGCCAGGCAATGAGTTTTGTGCAGCAGTGAACAAAAACACACCCGGAGTCCTGAATGAGAATTGCAGACTTTGAACTACCCACAGCTCAATTATTTAGTTAGAACAGAGATAAAGGAACAAAATGGGATACCAAAATGGAGAGTATCAGTGAGGGATTTAAATGCCCCATAATCCCTTCTCCAGGCCCCAGGGTCAGACTCCACAGGGGTAAGTTTTAGAGTATCCCCTTTTGGTCCCACTTCCTCCCTATATCTGGCAAGGATCTGGACTAGCTTACTCCCACGGACATGTTTCCCTTTTCAAGGCACCTCTGGAGTCCTGCACTAAGATGTCTTATCCCACTCTCCACTCTCTCAAAACTCCTCTTTGGAGGAACCTAATAAGTCAGCACTTAAATAGCCCTCAAGCAGGGAATGGTGCAAATGGGAATCACAGGTACAAAGAGGTGATGGGGGCTTCCTCCGTCCCAGGCAATTGACCTGCAGAGCCCATGTTCTAGCCACATACTACCTCCAGGAGCGCATGTTTATTTTAGCCTTACGGCAGCCTCATCCAGGAGAAACTATTACAAAAATGGATTAAATCTTTGGGGAGGCTTCAAAAGACCTAACCTTAGGCCTCCTCTCAGTTCCCAGATCCTTGGTCACCCCACGAGATGAATAAGATACTTAGCTAACCGCCCCGCTTTGGGCTCCTCAGATTCCATTCCTGGCTGGACTACCTGTGTACAGAGGAGCCTGGCTGGGTTTTTTGAGATTCAGTAGCTGATGGATTAGACTATCTCTTCAGTAAAACAGAAGTTCGGAGACCCAGAGGCAGGATGAGCATGGAATCTAAGCTAGATTGCCTGGGTTCTAAGCCCTGCTCCTCCATTTACTCACTGTGTGGCCTTGGGCAAGTGAAATACATCTCTCTGAGTTTCAGTTTGCTCAACTGCGAAAGTAGTAGTTCCTACTTTGAAGGCTCGATCTGAGGTTTATAGAAGGTAATGCAACCCTTCGACCAAGCAATCTCACTCCATTTTACCCAAGAAATGAAAACATGTGTCCACACAAAAATTTGTACATGAATGTTCATAGCAAAAGTGGAAGCAACTTGGGTGTCTGGGTGGCTCAGTGGGTTAAAGCCTCTGCTTTCGGCCCAGGTCATGATCTCAGGGTCCTGGGATCGAGCCCCACATGGGGCTCTCTGCTCAGCAGGGAGCCTGCTTCCCCCTCTCTCTCTGCCTGCCTCTCTGCCTACTTGTGATCTCTCTCTCTCTCCCTGTCAAATAAATAAATAAAATCTTAAAAAAAAAAAAAAAGTGGAAGCAACTCAAAAGTCCCATCAACTGATGAATGGATAAACAAAATGTGGTCTATCTATACAATAAATTATTGTTGAACCAGAAAAAGTAATAAAGTACTGATATACACTACAACATGGATGAATCTTGAAAACATTATGCTGAGTGAAAAAAGCTAAACATAAAAGGCCACAAACTGTATTACTGAACTTATAGAAAATGTTCAGAATAGGCAGATCTCTAGAGACAGAAAGTAAATTCGTGGTGTCTGGGGCTGGGGGAATGGGAGGTGGGGGAAGGTTAGCTAAAGTCTATTTTAATAATTTACTTGAAGTACTCTCTTGGGATGGAGAACTTGCCCTCCATGGAGTGACAGGAACTGAGATTTTGGGGTCAGACAGAACTGGGTTCAGTTCCTTTCTCAGTGGCCTCCCAGCTAGGTCTATTACTCCTTTTCTCTGTAATCACTTCTCTTCTAAAATGCAAATAAGATCATCTACCTAGCAGTTGTTGTAAGGATGATATGAGATATTTTAACTCTGACTTATCTGAAAAAGAAATAAAGAAATCAATTCCATTTACAACAGCATCAAAAACAATAAAGGGGCACCTGGGTGGCTCAGTCAGTTAAGCATTCGACTCTTGGTTTCCGCTCAGGTCACGATCTCAGGATTCTGCGATAGAGCCCTGCCTCTGGCTCCGTGCTCAGTGGGGAGACTGCTTAGGATTCTTTCCCTCCCTCTCTCTCTGCTCCTCCCCCTTGTGCACACACACACACACACACTCTCTCAAATAAATAAATAAATATTGGGGGAAAATAAAACAACAATGAAGTATTTGGGGACAAACTTAACTAAGTGAAAGATCTCTACTGTGCAAACTATTAACACATCAGTGAAAGAAATTGAAGAAGACACAAATAAGTGGAAAGATATTCCATGTTCATGGATTGGAAGAACTAACATTGTTAAAACGTCGATACTACCAAAAGCCATCTGTAGACTCAATTCAGTCCCTGTCAAAATTCCAATGGCATTTCTCTACAGAAGTAGAAAAAAACACTCCTAAAACCACAAACGATCCCATATAGCCAAAGAAATCTTGAGAAAGAAGAACAAAACAGGAGAACAAAACATCACAATTCCTGATTTCAAGCTATCCTATAAAGCTATAGTCATTAAAAAAAATTGGTGTCCATCAATTATTTCTCATTAAAATTGGAAAAATAAAAAAAATTTTAAAAATAAAAAAATAAAATTGGAAAAATACAAAAAAATTTTAATAGACTTTTTTTTTGTTTGTGGAAGAAAAATACACTTTTTGTGGAAAATATAGACAACTCAAAAGGGAACTTTAAAAAGATAAAATTCACTATATCCATCCAAAACTGGGATAAGGCCTATAAACCTGGGCCCTGATAGACATTTTCTATATAACCATCAGTTCCCACTCACTTATTCTCACAACCACCACAAGAAGTTGGGAAAATAATGTCCAGCACTTTGCAGATGAGAAGCTAAAGTTCAGTAGGGTTAGGTGACTTGCCCACACAATGAGGGCCAAAATCTGTTTGTTTGTTTTTGTTGTTGTTGTTGTTGTTGTTGTTTCTCATCTAGTACTAAGCCTCTGAACCAGGCTACCTCTCAGATACCACTTGGTGCAAATCACAGCTCCGCCATTAAATACTGGGTGACTTCAGGTAAATGAATTCATTTCTCTGAGCCTCAGTTTCCTCATCTATGAAATGGATAGAATAATTGTACAGACCTTGTAGAATTATGAAAAATAAAAAGATGTATTTTAAACAAGAAAAACAAAAAGGATAGGTCTTACAAGCTAGCATGGTGGGCCCCTGGAGCCCATAGTAAAATGCTCAATAAATATTAGTCGTGGGTGTTTGGGGGCATAGAGCCCTGGATTCGAAGCCGAGCTCTACTTTTTTAGAGCTACGTGGCCTCAGGAAAGTCATTTCTCCTCTCTGGGCCTCGGTTGCCTCATCTGTACAAGGGAAATAATTAGAAGAGCCACCATACTAGGGTGATAGGAGCCCTTAACAGAATGCCTGGCCCATAGTAGGTCCTCAGTGCACAGTAGCTATTAATTACATAAGAAGAAATAATTATAACATATAATACTGGCAACTGAATAAATAGAAGAGGCCTTGGCTAAAAAGTTGGGAAAAACCCTCCTACACACAGGAGAAGGGAAAAACCAAAGGGAACTAGAGTTCAAAAGTGGAAAATAGAGCAGCTGCTGGTAAGCTCCCAGAGGCAGTTTCACCTTGACCCACAAAACTGAAAAGGGGTGTGTCTTCCTGAACAGATAAGGATCAGAAGAACAAAGCATGCTATTAATTAAGTCTTGCCTATTTTAAGTTTATGGAATATTCTTTCCCTTAAAGATAAGCTCACAATTAAAGTTCAAGTCGTAAACACAGAAAGGGGGTGGAGGCCAGTCCTGCCTTCTGCTCAGCACCCCCTGCCAACCCTTGGACTCAGAGTGGGTGGTCTGGTCCCAAAGCCAAGTTTCCTCACCCAGGGCCTCTAGCAGTCAGACAGCAGGGGAACCAGATCTACCCAGAGAGCCTGGGAACCAGCCCCTGGTGTCTCCTGGTCCTGGCCCCCAGCGAGCAACTAACTGAACTTCAGGGGAGGGAGAATGGACTCGGCTTTTCCTCACTTCCCCCAGGAGGATATGAGTCACAGGGAAGAAGCCAGGCAGGACTGGAGTTGCCTAGGACGTGGACAGAAAAAGCAAGCGCCTTCCCATCTGGGTGGCCTTGGGCAAGTCACTTCCCTTCTGCGTCTGGGTTTCCTCACCTATAAATGAGGTGATGACAACCTTCAGCCTCCTAAGGTTGGAATGAGCAGTATAGAAAGTAGACTTCGCGAGAGTGCCTTCCATGGCCATCGGAAACGCTTCACATAAGCTAAATGTTCTTATTATCTACCAGATTCTTTTCATTGTGTGGAGGACACAATTTATGGAGCCAGGAACATCAGGGAGTGTTTATTGTCTACTCTAGGTGTAAGCCTGGCAAGTCACATCCCCTCCTTGAACCTCAGTTCCCTCATCTATAAAACCGTGATTGTAAAGATAGAGTGAATTGATGAATTAAAAAAACTTAACCTATACCCAGCAATACCACATAAATAAATAAAGCCGCTGCTTTTTCCTTTCTGTTCTCTCCCCCGGAGCTGGGCAAATTAGGGAAGCGATAAGAGATATGATAGCCAGTGCTCACACATTGGCTAGTAAATGGCTAGTTTACTTGCCAATGATCCCTTTAGATCAGAACTTTGTATCATGATGGAAATGTACTACATTAGCCCCATCTAGAACAGTAGCCACTAGCCACCTATGGCTAATGTGGCTGGTTTGTGTGCGGAACTAAATTTTTAATCCCATTTTAATTAATTTAAATTTAAATAGCCACACGTAGCTAGTGGCTACCATGCTGGACAGTACAGTTTGGATTGTAAGTTCCATGAGACCAGCCATCAAATATGTCTTTTTGTCTTTCTATCCCAAACAC
Source organism: Potos flavus (assembly GCA_028534135.1). NCBI lineage: Eukaryota > Metazoa > Chordata > Mammalia > Carnivora > Procyonidae > Potos > Potos flavus. The sequence goes on from CM052889.1 coordinate 66,468,987, forward strand.
CCAGCAGAGGACCTGGCACATAGTATACGCTCAGTGTACATTTGCTGACTGGAAGAATTACCAGAAAATATATATACAATGGAATACTACGCAGTCATCAAAACAAACACCAAAAAACGAAATCTTGCCATTTGCAACAACAGGGATGGAACTAGAGGATATTATGCTAAGTGAAATAAGTCAATTAGAGAAAGACAATTATCATATGATCTCACTGATATGAGGAATTTGAGAAACAAGACAGGATCATAGGTGAAAGGAGGGAAAAAGGAAACAAGACAAAACCAGAGAGGGAGACAAACCATAAGAGATTCTTAATCTCAGGAAACAGACTGAGGGTTGCTGGAGGGGTCAGGGCTGGGAAGGATGGGGTGGCTGGGTGATGGACATTGGGGAGGGTGTGTGCTATGGTGAGCGCTGTGAATTGTGTAAGACTGATGAATCACAGCCCTGTACCCCTGAAACAATACATTATATGTTAATTAATTAAAAAAAAAATTACCAAAAGCAGGAACTGACAAGAGAACATTCCAAGATCTGTTTCCTTCTTCCTGCGGTTTCCAAGACTTACCTGTAAAATGGGGATAATAAGGGTTTCTCTCTCCTAGAGTTATAACGAGAATTCACAAGTTAATATATGTAAAGGGCTTGATAGAATGCCAGCAACGGAGCTGTTGTTGTATAAGTGTTTGTTAATTAAAATAAAACCCATCTAGGGGTGCCTGGGTGGGCTCAGTCGGTTAAACCTCCGACTCTTGATTTCGGCTCAGGTCCTGATTTCAGGGTGGTGAAATCGAGCCCAGAGTCGCAGCTTCGTGCTCAGTGGGTAGTCTGCTTCTCTCCTTCACCCTATGCCTCTGACCTCCACGCACCCCCTCCCTACCCAGCTCGTGTTCTCCCTCTCCCTCTCTCAAATAAATAAATCTTAAAAATATATATATATCTTGCCCAAGTGAATTTGTCTTTTTCAGAATGTATCCATTATATTTAAATGTGGTTGCAAGTGAAAGAAAGTTTCAAAGTAATAATGGCTTAAAAGACACAGAGGTTTTTCTCTCTCTGGTAAAGGACTCTGGAGGGGGGCTCCTAGATGGTGTCAGGGACTCAGGCTCCTTCTATGTTGGGTTGCACCGACTCCCTCTCAGCCCTAACTTCTTCCTCATGGTCCAAGATGGCTGCTCAAGCTCCAAGCTTCAAGGCCACATTCCAGCTAGCGAGGAGGAAGAAAGGCAAAGGAACCCAAGTCTTCCTTTTAAGGACACTTCCTGGAAACTCCACACACTTCTAGCCCATCAGCCAGAACCTGGGCACAAGGCCACAGCGAGCTGCAAAGGAAGCTGGGAAATGTAGTCTTGGATTCTGAACGGCACAGAAATCGAGAGTTTGTTGGTGGACACCCAGCAGTGTCTCCCCAGAATTTGAGTTTTATCCTAGGATTTGGTTTTCAATGGCTGTTTTCACACCTTTGTAGCTACTAATGTACATGTGTATGGGACTTTTCAACCTACACTGGGCCTTCATGCCTGCTACCTGATCCGACACTAAAACCCTTCCAGGCAAACATGTTGTTATTGTTGCTATGGTTATTATTTGGAACAGATGAGAAAACAGAAGCCTCACCAACTAGCTCCAGGTCCCAGAGATTGTACATGATAGGTCAAGGACAAGCAAGCATCTAGGTCTGTCCAGCTCCCAATCCTTGGTCTGTTTCCCATTCCATGGCACATGGCTTCACGACTTCATGGCCCCCACAGTACAAGGAAATGATCCAAAAAGACCCGACGCTGGAGTAGATCAAGACCTGACATCCGGCGAATCACCGGGGATGGGGTCTGGAGCCCTACCTGCGTCTGACGGCAGCAGTCGCAAACGGCTGCCACTCTCTGCACCCCCACGCTTACATCCATCCGACAAGCATTTATTGAGCGTGCGGTACGCACCTGGCCGAGTGCAAGGGGTTCAGGAGACCGAGCAGAGAACGGGTCAGATAAGATCCTGCACGTGCGTGCCTCACAAGCCAGTCAGGGAAGACAGATGATAGAGAAGCAAACAAATATATATTTATTTATATACGCGTGGATTTTGTCTATTTATTCCATAAATAATTGCTGAGTACCTGCTAGACACTGGAGATACTGCAGTCAACAAGGCACAGGTGGTCTCTGCCAACGCGGAGCGTCCGTTCTCGTGAGAGGTAAGGGGCTGTCACGCAATAAGCAGAAAACCAAAAATGTATTGTAATAAACATAATATGTCACGCCCTGAGTTTCATCTATCTTTAAATAGCATCAGTGGGATGTGGCCATGGCTTCCTACCTTCCTTTAACAGGGAAGTCAAGGAGATATTTAAGCACAGCCCCCCCAAAACCAGAAGGATCCAGCTATCGGAGGAAGTGCAGGGAAAAGCATTCTAGGCAGAAAGAACAGCATGTGTGAGGGCCTTGAGCCATGCCCTCCACTAAGCATTGTGCAGGGATTATCTCTTTACCACCACCCCACCAGGCAGACGCAATTATTATCGTTAGTAATAGATAACGAGGCTCAGAGAGGAAGGCGGACTCCTGGAACACTTGCATCCCGTAACTCCCTTATGTGGTAGAGCTGGGATTTGAGCCCAGGCTCACGTTACCACTGAAGCCCATGCCTCCGTCGTGAGACTCAGCCCCTCTGTCCTCTCTGTAAGAGAGACAGGCATCAGCAGAGCACGGGAGCAGGTGGCAGGCACGGCCAGAGGGGGTGAAGGGATACTCTGGTTCTGCAGCCTCAGCCACAGGCACAGCCAACGGCGTCAGGGCCACTTGGCAGGACCACGCTGTGAGGGCAGTGGCTCCCTGGTCGTAGAGCCAGATCCCAGGTTTAGGCTGATTATCTCGTCACTGTCCACAAGAGGCTCCGCCACAGCCATCGCAGAAGACCATAGCTGCCTCTCTTTTCCCCTTTCCTTGAGAGAGGATCATGGAAGCATGAGGACATACGGGAGAGACGGGTAGGGAAATGGGGAATAACAACACAACAATAATAATAGCTTCCGGCGCTAGGTACTGTCCCAAGGGCTTCCTTTATGCTAACTTGCTTAATCTTCGAAACAACCCTCTAACATCGCCCCCATTTTACAGATGAGGAAACTGAGGCCCAGAGGCTCTTATCACTTACCTAAGAGGACACAGCTGAGAAACACCAGAGCAGGGATTTGAACCCAGGTGGCTGACTCTGGAGCTCACACTTCTTTTAGCCTTTTTATTACAAAAGAAGACAAACAGAAAAACACACAGAACAAATGTATAACCTTGTGAATTCTTATAAGGCAAACACCCTTGTAAGCAGCACACGGATCAAGAAATAGAACTTTGCCAGAAACCCCGGAAGCCCCTGTCTGTGCTCCCCTCCCAGGCACAGTCCCTTCCTGCCCCCTCTCTAAGGTCAACTGCAATTGGCATTTTTATAGGAAGTTGTTTTGGGGGGATTTTTTTGTTTGTTTGTTATTTTAGGAAGAATTCTCTGTGTTTCTCTACAGTTTTCTCACCTGAGTGTATGTCCCTAGCCACTGGTGGTGGTTAGTCAGCCCCATCTTTAAATTTGGCATCTTTTAAGTCTCTTTCAATCTATACGTTCTCCCTGCATCTCTCTCTATTTCTTGTAATTTATTTATGGAAGAGCTTTGGTTGTTTGACCTGTGGAGTTTCGCAGCCTGGATTTTGCTGGTGGAATACTCACGGTACGACTCAGCATGTTACTCTGTCCTCTGAATTTCCTGCCAACTGCCTGCTGGCTCTAGAGGCATGCCAGACTCACGTTCTATCCTTTCTGGCAAGGTCCGGGGAGGCGGGGCAGGGCGCGTATTCTTCCATCAGGGGCATGGAATGTCTCTTTTCCTCTGTCTTTTGATCAGAGCCCATGCTATTAACCACATTGCTATAGGGATGCTTCCCGGGTGTCCTCAGCTGCTCCGTGATTTGCACCACCCCCTCGACCTATCTCTCTCCAAAAGCGAGCCTTTTATAGGCACCACCGTTTCTGCTGCTGTGGGCCTGGCTGACACTTGAAGGCAGCCCTTCAGAGGTCCCACCTGAGCTTCGCCACACTCCAGGGGCTGTGGTGGATGGGGCCCTGCCTCCCGTATGAGCGTCATCTCTGTCTGTTCCTCCCTCCAGCCCAGTTCACCAGGCAGATGGAATTCTGCTTCATTTCCCAAGAGACCCACTCTCCCTGACCGCTGGGCCTTTGCTGGTGCTGTTGCCTCAACCAGAAACACCCTTCCCCTCACCTCCTCTGTCTGAGCATGGCTGATCCTTCTGGTCCTAGCAAATCTGTCCCTCCCACTCTATCCCCACCCTGCCAGACGACCTTCTACATAGCCCCACTTCTACTAGACTAACCTCATAAGTAGCCTAGCAAGTGGCACCAAATACTATTACGTTATACCTGCTCGTTTTCTTAACGTTTTCCCTGCTAGAGACAGGACGCCTGGCACAGGACATGGCGTAGAGTAGGTGCACAGTAAACGTCTGTCCAGTGCATGCTTGCACCAATGAATCACATGGAGGCAAATCCAGGCTCCGACTGAAGGACCTTTCAGACAATGAGAGTCCTTCTAAGATGACACACACCCAGTCTCCCCCCACCCCCCCACCCCCCAGCCCTGGGCGGTAGTTAAGCAGCTGTGTGGCGTAGATCACAAAAAGAACTCCCACCTCGGTGGCTCAGTCAGTTAAGCATCTGCCTTCAGCTCAGGTCATGATCTCAGGGTCCTGGGATCGAGCCCCGTGTTGGGCTCTCTGTTTCGTGGGGAGTCTGCTTCTCTCTTTCCCATTCCCCCTGCTCCTGCTCTCTCTCTCACTCTCTCTCTCAAATAAATAAAAATCTTAAAAAAAAGAAAAAAGGAATTCCCACCTGGGATAGAGTCCATCCAGAAAAATTAGTCTTGATTCTTGGAACATAGAAGGATCTTCTCTTCAAACAATCTTACTAGGAACCACTAAATAAAAGACAAGTTCAAGAGGAGGAGTTCGCACTTCAGCACTGGAGGAGGCAGAAGCCCAGCCCCTGGGCTTTCCCTTGTCCTGAGCACTAGGGTTTCTCTGAACAGTGGCCTGGCTCTATTTTCAAGTCGCTTTATCGTAGCCACTGTGTCTGCGATTAGGAGGCTACCACACTGGGGAAAGATGCCGTCCTAGCTGACACCCTAACTCCGCCCTCTCCCTGTGGTGCCACGGGG
>CM052889.1:66474701-66511831 GCA_028534135.1 Potos flavus
CCCGGCCTCAGGGACACAGTGATTACCCAGGCCTCTGGCCGGGGGCCCTCAGTCCTTCCCACATTCCCTGCCAAGTCTGAGAACAAGGATCCTGGCTCTGCGCAGGGAGTTCTCTGCCCACCACCCACTCCCAGCCTTTAGCCCACAGCACCCCCCACCCTGACCCTGCAACCTGGGAGCACACCTGCCTCCCACGTGTCTGGGATGCAGAGCTTCGGTATTTAAATTGTGGCCCAGCAGTTAGAAGGACTCACTTCAGTGCCCTTTCCTGGCGATAAGCCTTTTGTTCCACCAGAATCTACCGCCTGCCTCTAGAACCGCGGCTGGGGAATTCAATGCTTTGGTGAAACTCATATTCTCTGGCAAACTATTCATTATGCTTATGTCATGGGCACTCTTGATTTGTTGAGGCTTTTAAAAACCAAAGTGTGGTCCTCAACTGGCAGCAAGAACACCCCCTGGGATCCTGCTAGAAATGCACGTTCACGGACCCCACTCTAGACCCTGAATCAGAATCCCTAGGGGGGGACCAGACCCGAGGTTTAACAAAATCTCCAGGTGACTCTCACACGATGAAGTTTGAGAGCCATAGGCTCGAGGTACACGGGTCCGTCCGTCCTACACACCTGTCTGCTTTCGCCCTAACCCTGCCAACGATTCTGGGCAACTCCTTACCCACTAACATCTCCTTACACTCCTTCAACCCTTCACTCACAGAAATGAGTGACGGTGATCACACTTTAAGAGTGCCTTGCCCGGCGGTTATGCGAATGGCGGCCCTTGGAGGGGAGCAATGCGATGCCTCTCCGGGGGATCTTACCAGTCTTTATTATTCCCCTACTACACATGGGGCTCAGAGAGGGGACAAGACTGGCCCAAAGTCACACAGCAAGTAAACCCAGGGCCTAACCACTCTGCTCTCCCGCGCCCCACTCTGCTGAGCGGGGGGTTGCCGTGTGGACATCTGTTTCACACACACCCTGGGATTTCCCCTGTGGCAAACACCTTGTCATCGCTTCCTCAGGAAAGCCTCTGCTGACCTCCCCAGAGGACGCCAGGCCTCCTTTTTAGAGCCTACCACAGGTCCCTGCATTTTTCCCTCATAAAAGCATCATAATTTGTAACCACGCATTGAAGTACTTCACGTCTGTCTTTCCCCCCAGGCTGGAAGCTCCAGGAAGACAGGAAGTGGGCAGACCCTGCTGGATGCTCACCCGGTATCTATTGTCCTTTTCTTATAGAGCCTCACTTTGCTTGGGGCAGCTGGGTACCCAGCGGGATCACTGTCTCCCCCAGGCTCCCCTCCAGTTAGAGAGGTGCGGAGGTTCTGGCTTCGTTGAGGACAGGAGGTCCCTAACAGTGCTCAGTAAATGCACGTTGAATGCAGGACTGTTGGGCCAGCTCTGGGCTCAGAGTCGGTACTCAGAAAATGCGCATCGCCTGACCCGGGCCCAAGAAGCAAAAGACCCCCACAGCTGCCCTTGCCTTGGAAATACTTTTATTGGTTCTGAGAGAACAGGGCTGTGGCGAGCTGGGACGGGCACAGAGCGAAGGAGGGCGGCGAGAGGCTTTGCCCTGGGGCGGACATGCTGTGTGGGGGCTGCTGGCGGGCTCCCTGGCCCACCCCACCAGGAGCGGCTGGGTCCGTGGCACTTGGCACCCGGCGTCACCTCTGCCGGCTTGGCACGGTGGCCTCCTCGGCGGCGGGCGCCCCCTTTTCCAGTTGCAGGAGTTGTGAGTCTTTCACAGTGCGGAGGGGTGGGGGTCCGGGGTGGGCACCTCCCCGGGGTGCAGGCAGGCCCCGTCCGCCAGTCCATCCTGGGCTCTCCGCGGCTGCGGCGGGGTGAGGCGCGCTCCGGCTCCTCTTCTCCCGCCGGGGAGCTTGGCAGTCCTGGAGGGGCCCTCGCGGCCTCAACGGGACATCATCCGGACAAACTCTGCGAGGGCACGGGACCAGGTGGGGAGGAAATAGCACAGTCAGGCCCAGCTCAGGCCGCCCCCTCCAAGTCTCCCTCAGATCTGAGCACCCCGCCATCACCACTGCCCCGGCCTCGGGGCTGGGCCCCTCCAGCATCCGGCCTCTTCCAATCCATCTCGTGCACAGCAGCTGCCAGGGGGCTCTCTCATCTACCTGGCCCCTCTGAAACCTCCCAGGGCTCCCCGCGGGAAAATGTCCAATATCCTGTTGCTGGCCTCCAGGCCCTCCCTGCTGGGGCCCCAGCTGATGTCTCTCTCTCACAGCTCACCTCCTTGCCCTCCGTGCTCCAACCACCCGGATCTCCCTCCCAGTGCAGCTGGACCACTCGCCCTCCCTCCACCTCTCAGCTTGCCTGCAACCTGTCTCATCTCTCTCCTTTAAATAGACTTGATTATTTGGTTCACGGCAAAATGATGCAGAAAGTACAGAGTTCCCAGTGACAGCCTGCCCCGCACCTGCACAGCCTCCCCCACCCTCACCGTCCCGCACCAGAGAGGGACGTTTGTTACAATGGATGAACCAGCACTGATGTGTCATTACCCAGAGGCCACAGTAACACTCAGGTTCACCCTTGGTGCTGTCCATTCTATGGGCTGGGGCAAAGTGTAAGGTCGCATATCCACAACTATGGCATCCTACAGAATGGTCTCACAGCCCTAAAACTCCTCTGTGCTCCACCGGTTCATCCCTCCCTCCCGCTAAACCCCTGGCAACCACTGATCTTTTCACTGGCTCCACAGTTTTGTCTTTTCGAGAATGTCATACAGTTGGAATCACACACGATGTAGCCTTTTCAGATTGGCTTCTTTCACTTAGCGATATGCACTTAGGACTTCTCCGTGTCTTTTCATGGTTTGATAGCTCATTTCTTTTTAGTGTGAGTAATACTCCATTGTCACAGTTTATCCACTCACCAACTGAAGGACATCTTGGTTGCTTCCAGGTTTTGGTAATTGTAAATAAAGCTGCTATAAGCATCCATGTGGACGTAAGTTTCAATTCATTTGGGTGAAATCCCTTCCTTCTTTTTCATCTGGTGGTTCCTACTCATCCCTTAGGGCTCTACTTACTTACAGCCTCTTCCAGGAAGCCTTCCTTAATCCCTCCTCCGGCTTGGCACAGATGCCCCCTCTTTACCCCACAGCTTGCTGTATTTCCCCCAAAACAGCATGCACTATACTGTTGGCTTCTGTCTTCCTTGCTGGTCTTGGGCTCCTCAAGGCAGTTCTCGACATATAGTAGGTGTACAATACATGCTAGAAGAATAAACGGGGGATGCTGGGCTTGTAGGGAAGGGCCATTGTCCGGGGGGGGAGGGCACTACCAGGACACAGGGCGACCTGAAATTTTCAGATCTGGTGGCAGCAAAGCCTTCTTTCCACGTAGCCACACTCTCTTCAAACTCTTCAAACTTCAAACTCTTCAAACTACCTGCTCCCCAAAAAAGACCTCCCAACCTTTGTGTTCTGGATACACTCACACTCTGGCACATGTTTATCTTGTCTTTCCGCTCAGAATGCCAGTTCCTGGAGTAGCGAGTCAAAGTTTTACCGTATTTTTGCCCTGTATCCTGTAGTTGTCCTGAATGGCATCGTGCAGTGTGACGTATGTAGTGGCTGAGATTCCAGACCTGGCATAAGATCCAGCTCTGCATCTTAATAGTGAAGCAATCTCAAGCAAGTCCTATGACTCTCTGAGCCTCAGGGTCCTCCTCTGTATCATGAGGCAGTAATAGTGCAATCCAGAGAGTTGTTGTGAGAATAAAATGGGGTATTATGTGTAAGTGTACTCAGTACGGTGACTGGTATGTAATATGTGTACAAGAAATTATAACTATTGGAGTTATTACTGATTTATTTAAAAAAAAAAAAAACACTTTTATTGAGCATTAGCTATGTGCCAGGTCCTAAATTATGAGGAGATACAGAGATAAAATGTTCTTCTCCAAAAGTTCTGTCAAGAGATACAGCTAGCACTCGAGGGACAGTGTGAAGAACGAGGGTGAGCCTGAGGTGCTATAAAGGCCCAGGAAAGAGGAATTTCAGCCGGGAACCAGCGAGCAAGTGCCAGAGGAAGTGGCCCCACTGCTGGGTCTTGAAGGGTGAAGAGAATTTAGTCCAGGCAAAGAACAGAATAAAAGGTATCCTGACCAAAAGGACAGTGCATTCAAACGAGAGCTTGGCAGGATCGTGGACCACAAGGACTGGGGTATGACTTTAAGGTGGAGGGTGAGTAAAGGAACAGCAGGATCTGCAACTGGGGGCGTGAGCTGTGGGCCGATCTCAGGGGGCCTGAGTGTCAGATTGATGAATGGGATGGTCTGAAAGTATCTAGCATGGATGGAAGCAGCAATAGGTGGACAGATAAATGGGTAGAGATGGATGAGGTCAGTAGACACATGGATGGATGGATGAATGGATCGATCGATTGATCAATCAATGAGAAGATGGATGTAGACGGGGAAATGACTCTACAAACACATCAGTGGAAGTGTGGGTAGAGGTCTAGGCAGATGGATGGAGATACGTGAATGCATGAACAGAGACACAGAAGTACAGATGTATGGACAGATAGATGTACATGGGTAAGTGGATACATGGATGAATGTACAGAAGAATAACAGACACCTAGACAGATATATAAGTGCACGAATAAATGGTAGTATGGATAATTGTTTAGAGATGGATGAGTGGATACACACCTGGACACATGAAGAGATGGGTGAATAAACAGATGGAGAGAGAGTTGGGAAGATGGACTAATGAATGGTAGAAATGAATGGGAAGGTGGATTATAGGGGTTCATGGATGGAAGGGTAAGAGAATGGAAGGGTAGGAGCATGGAAAGCTGGAATCATGATCAATACACAGTTGGAAGTCTCCATGGATCGTCACTACTGTCTTGGCTTGGCTTCTCTTCCATGTTCAAACCCCACCTACCTTCAAAGTCTACTCGTCCATCGCCATTGAGGTCCACATCTCGGATAATTTCCTCTATGTCTCGGTGTCCCACCTGATGACCCAGGAGTTTCCTCATGGCCTCTCGCAACTCACTGGTGCTTATCTCCCCATCACCATTGGTATCAAACTAGAGAGGGCAAAGAGGAGAGAGGAGTAACTACAACATGGGGAATATAGAAGCAGATCCCAAGATTGGGCTCCTTTTCCAGCCTCGTTGTCCCCCCTTCTCCAAAGACCCTTCTCTATCCAAGTTCTGTCTCCTAGTATGTGATCCAGGGCTCAGATTTCTCTTGAAGTAACTATGCTGGGGTTGGAATTCTAACCACCCCTGCCTGTCCAGTGCCCATTACTCACCTCTCGGAAAGCATCTCGCAGTTCCTTCACTCCAATCATATCTGCTGTTTCTGCCAGGAGTTTAGGTCCCATTAGCTCTACGAAGTCATCAAAATCCACATGGCCACCCACTGGAGACAGAGGAAAGGGCTAGGTCATCCATCCAACCACTCCCCATCTCTAATTGGGCAAAGGAAGGCACTGTGAACCCCTCCTTGACCTATCTAGTGCCACGTCCAGGGTACGACCAAAGGCCAAATGAGGACAGGAGGTGATCATGGACAGGTGGTCTGTCAAAGAATGGCTCAGGGGAGTGGCCAGGGTTAGGCCAAGGGAACCAGTCAGGAGGCGGACAGAGGTAGATACGGATGAAAGAAACAAACACTGGGTCACAGAGATGGGCAAAGAATTTCAGAGACAGAGAGGCAAAGACACACAGCAGAAAGGCAGAGAAAGGGGAAGTTAGGAGCACCTGGCCCACTTGCCCCAGGCTTTACTCCTGTTGTGCAAACGCTCAACTCCGAGACCCCCCTAGCCGGTAGGGGGGCTGGAGAACTGCCCCTCCCACCCCCTGCCCACAACACCTTTCAGCCAGTGACTGACAACACACCTGGCTGGAGAGGTGAGGGCCCTAACTGCAAGGTGGGCACGCCGCACGAACTCCCAGAGCTGCCTCGCACAATGAGACTCTCCGCGCCCGCCATGCCAGCTGGCTCCAGAGTCCACCCTCTATGGGCTCCACCTCTTCACGGTCTCCCCTCCTTCCTCCCTCCTGACGCTTCCCTTCACCTTCACAGAAATGCTTGCACTCAAATCCCTGCTTCTGGGGGAACCCACACTAAGACAGAGAATAATGCAGGAGTACCAGCTTCCTTCTGCTCAGTAATCCCCGTGTGCCGTCCAGGTGCAGGGCTGTTCGGCAGATATTCCCTCACGGACTTCCTGTGCTCCTCCCATTTTACAGCTCGCACCCGAGAAAACAGGCTGTGAGAGGCTGTGGTTTGCCCCAGGTCACAGAGCCCGGAAGAGATGGGCCTGGAACTGAGCCCCGGCCCGTGTGACTGCAGAGGACCGTGATGGTGGGACGGGAAGGGAAGGAGGCGCTCAGGGGAGGGACTCACGGTTCATGTTGATCTGCTGGGACAGCTCAATGAGCTCCATCTCGGTGGGCATGTAGCCCATGGTCCGCATGCAGTTGCCCAGGTCCCGACAGTTGATGTAGCCATCCTTGTCCTTGTCGAATTCTCGGAAGGCCTCGCGGAGCTCTGAGGAAAGGAATAAAAGTGGGCGTGGTCGAATAAAAGAAGGAAAGCGGGACCGCAGAGCCTCTGGGCAGAGGCTGCCCGAGCACCCACCGGCTGGGAGAGCCAGGCCCTGGAGCCGCAGGGACTGCACTGCTCTGATCCCTAGCCCCACAGAGGATGCCTAGCCCTAGACCAGGCCACGTCCCCAGGAGACCAGGATGTCTCTGCCTCTCTTCCCAGCAATCTCCCTTCCCTCACCTTCCTGGACAGCTGAGCAACCCTTTCGCCTAAGGAGCTGGTCTTACCTTCAATCTCCTCTGGCCGCAGCGATCTGTCCTGAAACAGAAGAACGTGTCATGTTAGCAGCTCTGAGGCACCTGGACGTCACAAAATGCCCAACCTGGGGACCATCCGAGCAACAGCGAGCACCGGGTGGGGAGAGTGCCTGGACCACATCTTTGAGGGAGAAAGGCACAGCCCCGCATCTCCCATAGACACAGGAGATGCCCAGGGACCCCAGAGCCCCCCATCTGTGTCCCCATTCCTGACACAAGAATGTGTCAGGGAACAGAGTTGGTCTGGAGGCAAACACCTGTAAATAAAGCTGGGTGGGCAGGTCATTGTGGGTCACAACAGAGAGGAAGTCTGCAAGGCAACGGGAGAAGGGCTGGGGGGACAGAAAGCTGGGGCTAGACAGGCTGCCCGAGAGGGAGGAGGAGGAGGACGAGGAGGAGGAGCCACGGGTGTGGAGGCGGAATTGGGGCTGTGCCCTGCTTCTCAGGCATGGCCCACCTTCTCCAACCTGACCCCCATCCTATACCTTGCCCCGTCCTGGGACACAGCATAGGACCCTGGGGGCTGCCAGGGCCGCTGGCTGCCGCCAGGGTCCAAAGCACACATCTCCAGCTTCGAGCCATGCCCAGGTCTCCTTGGGGACTCAAGGAAGCCCTGGGTCTAGGCATCTGAACAGATGGCAGAGAAGTCCCCAAAGAGCAGGCCCGGAGGACGCCTGGGGTAGGCTCCGGCTGGTGAGGTGCCAGTCACCCCAGGCCTTCCCAGGAGGCAGGCAGACCAGCACGAGATGCATGCCCAGCAGGGCCTGTTCCGTAGGCTCTAAAACTGGTGCCCAGGGCTCATCCGCCCCACGCATCACAGCTCTCTGACTGCGGGCAGGAGGAACATGGGGTGGGGTGTGCCCGGCTGAGGAAGCATATGCCAGCTGTGGGCACACCTATCATGAACACAGACACGTAGGCGGGCCCCAGCGAGCCTAAGGCGTCTCAGCTGTGCACGCAGGCTGTGCTAGCCAACAGGGTCAGGGCAGGCAAGAGACAGCTTCTGCCCACCCACTGTAAACTGGCCCCAGAGCAAGAGACGGCAGCTCCGGAAACTCTGAGAATCTTCTAGAAAGGGGCCGCTGAGGGACGCCTGGGTGGCTCGGTCGGTTAAGTGTCTGCCTTCGGCTTGGGTCATGATCCCTGGGTCTTGGGATCAAGCCCCGCATCGGGCTCTTTGCTCAGCAGGGAGCCTGCTTCTCCCTCTGCCTGCTGCTCCCCCTGCTTGTTCTCTCCTTCTCTGACAAGTAAATAAAATTTAAAAAATGTGGGGGGAGCTGATGAGCAACATCTTGGGTGGCCAAAAAGGATGGTTTTTGCAATGCCCTGTATCCCCGGCAAGTGAAGTGAGTAAGTAGGCAAGTGTATGTGTGCATACACCCTAGGACAAGTCATGAGACATGAGTCCTTTCCCACCCTTCAAGCCTCAAGCCGCCCCCACTTCTCCAGGACCCAGCTCTGCAGGATTGGAGAGGAACAGGGTGCTGCTGACCCCCACTGCAGCCCCCTCCCCTGCTTGCACAGCCGGAGCCAGGGAGCAGGAAAACCAGGTACCCCTGCCCCGCGTGCCTCTGGCAGAGCTGGTCTGGTGGAGTCCGGGTGGCCAGCCTTCAGATTGCCCACTCCCCTTGTGGAGCAGTGGGGGTATGCGCAGTAGAGCCGGGAGTGCCCACCAATGTGACAAGGAAACCATGAGCACCACCCCCAGGGGGCAGATGGGAAGAGAGCACATGCACGCTCCGTTCTCCTTAACATCTGTGGTCTGGGAGAAGAGGCTGGCCTCTAGAGTCAGACAAACACAAGTGCAAAGCCCAGATCTGCTACTTCCTAGCTATGGCGCCTGGGGCAGGTCACTTGAGCTCTCTAAGCCACAGTCTCCTCATCTGTAAAATAGGTTAATGCCAGTACCCATGTCACGGGGCCTTTGAAAGCATCCCATGAGACAAGATATGTAAAGTGTTTCCCATGTGGCATTCAATAAGTGGAACTTGCAAATGTTTGTGTCTGTAACATCATCACTATTACCCTCCTCCCCGTGACTGTTCAGACATCTGAAGGAGGCTGCCCAGACACAGTAGCCGCGTGCCGCTATTTCTAGTGGAACCGGAAGCCAGTGAAATTAACAATTCGCTCCTCAAGTTGCCCTAGCCACGTTTCAAGTGCTCAATAGCCACGTGTGCCTGGTGGCTACCGTATTGGGCAGCACGAATCACACAGTTTCCCCCACTGTAGGAAGTTCTCCTGGACAGGCCTGTGTATTCAGTACTGCTGTTAAGAGAACAGGAAGCCTTTGAGTCAGACTCTCCTGGTTTGAATCCGAACTCTACCACCCACTAGCTGTTATCTTGAGCATGTTTGCCTCTCCAACTGTTTCCTCATCTGTAAAATGGGGATGATAATAGGACTTACCTCTCTGAGTTGCTCTGAGGCTTACAAGAGGCGACGCACCAAAGCTCTTAGCACAGAGCCTCGCACAGAGTATGTGCTCAAAAAAACACGCAAGCAAGCAAACAGAGAATATCAGCTGCTCTTGTTACTTCTTGCCGGTGGACGTGGACTCACCAGTGCTTTGCAGCCATGGGTGGGAAATTGGGGGGGGGTCAGATTCACAAGTTGAGGGTTTGGGGTCTATCCACGAGGGGACACGGGTTGCTGCAGACAGAGCCCCTCTTCTTCCCAGCACCTCCTCATGCCCGCTGAAGCCAAGCTGAGCGCAGCTCCACGGGGGCCGACTTACGTACAGGCTGCCTGTTCTCGGCGAAGCCCTTGCGCAGGAAAATGCAGGCAGGGCCCAGCAGGTTGTGCATGACGGCGCAGTTCTGCGCCAGCATCAGGAGCGGTCCGGGGAGCTCGCTGCTGGCTGCCAGCCCCTCCTCGCCCGTCTGCACCACCGCGTAGCCACTCTTCTCCTCCTGGCGCATCTTCAGCCGGCACCGAGCAAATACAAAAGAGAGGCAGGGGGTCACCGCCGTGCCCCACTGGCCCTCCTGGCCGTAGTCTGGCGCCGGGTCCTAGAAGGGGCTCTTCTCAAGAGGAGACCCTTGAGAGTCCAACAGCGGGGTTCCCAGAGCTCTCAGGATGCCTGGGAGGCAGGAGTCAAATCGGTTCAACAGAGGGAGTCTCTGATCCTTGACTGCCACGGACGCTCCAGGGAGACCTGGGGGTGACTCCCACTGTGTGGCACACAGGCACACACGTGCTCACGACACATACACACGCACAGACTCACACACTCACGTGCACGTGGAAGCTTACAGAGAGAAGAGGGCGGAGGGGGGCTTCTGCTCCAGCCAATGGGAAGTGCTCACTCAGAGACTAATGAGTACTGTCCTTGGCCAAGATGCTCTTAAACGGATTTGCGGCCCTGCCCCCGCTGGACCCCACTGGAGGACAGTGAGGACAGTCCGAGCTGGGACCACGCAGAGCAGGCTCAGGTAGGCTGCTGGACTGGCTGGCGCCAACACAGGGCGCTTCTGCTGACAGAAGCAAGCAGGCAGGGGAAGAGGGACGCCTAGGGCAAAATGGAGGCTGTCGGTCCCCTCTGAAGGGGCAGCGTTACTTAACTCAGCCCAGTGTTTCCTTCTGATTTAAAGCACCGGCTGGGCCAGGCAAAGCCCACCTGTGGGTCACATTCTTCCCAGTTTGCAGCCTCAAGACTAGACACTCTCTGCCCCCAGCAGCTCTCCTTCTTCCCCCTCCCGTTTGTCTCTGGCTCTCCGCCCAGCTTGCCCGACCTCTAGAGGCTGAGGCAGGGGCCCTCTCTGCCTACCGAATATAGCTGTGCTCCCAGGCCCTGGCCCTCCCCCTCCCGGACGGTTCCCATGCAGCTATAAAAAGTCAGCACTGCCCACAGACCGTCCCCTTAGGACAACAGCAGCATCCAGACACAACATTCTACTCCACACTGGCCTCCCCAGGATGCCCAAGGCCCCCCAGGATCTAGGACAAGGCACTCTGCCTTCAGTCTTGAGCTCGGACGCCTCCCTTCAGTGTGAGGATTTGGAGGCAAACCTTTCCAAGGAGAAACAGAGCAGCTAAACCTTGGAGGGCTGTCTTTGTCCTAGAACCCCAGAGCTGCAGACCCTACCCTTCCATCCTGCTGCCAGGGTCCTCCAGCTCACAGAAGGTCATGCCCAGGAGAAGATCCTGTGACCTACAGGGCAGCCTGCCCACTCAGGCTGAGAAGAACCAGCTTCCCCCCGGCTTACCTCGCCCTACCTCTCCTCTCGTGCCTCTTCTCCCCAAAGCCCCACACTCTGGGGCTACAGACTAGACTCCCTTCCAACTTCCTAAGCCTCTTCTAGGCCTGGAGAAGGAGGAGGAGTATCCTGGTTCAGACCCTGGGTGAAGGTCCTCAGTGCAAAGCCCAAGTTCGATGAATGCAGTAAGAGCGGGTCTTCGGTTGTCTCTGAACTTGAGAGAGGTCAGACAGACCAAGGGCCATTGTGGTTTGATGTCTAAAAGAGTTCGGAGCCTCAGCTACACTCGCACAGGCTTCCAGGACCCAGGCTAACGCGAGGGCAGAACCAGAAAGACCTTCCCAACTGGGAGGCTGGCTCAGAGGAAGCCTGGGAGTAGAGAGCGGCTGGACCCCAAGAAATAATCTCCCGAGATGTGTGTAGAGAATCAGCCTTTTCGCTTCTGGCTGAGTCTCGCACACTTGGCTCAGAGCGAGCACAAGCCAGGAGGGAGGAGGCAGCAGGCAGCATAAAACTCTGAGAGGCCATTTAGTACCCTGGCTTTGGGCTCCAACAGTCTTGGGCACAAATCCTGGCTCTGCCGCTTGCTTGCTATGTGACCTTGGGCAGGGGACTTCACCTCTCTGTGCTCTAGTTTCCTTCTCGACCCAGCGGGGATCAACGTGGCCACTTGCAGGATTCTTGGGGAGAAATAAATGAGCTATTGCATAGTGCCTGGAGCGTGGTAAGAGCCGAATATATGAGTTGCCATGGGGATGACAATGACGGTGATGATGGTGATGACGATGGTGGAGATGCAACATGAGAGATGCTGGGAGCATTTACTGCTGGCTCCAGAGGAAGTGGGAGAATATTTGCCAATCAGGGAAGAACTGAGAAGGGATGGAGAAGAACGTGTTCCCACAAAGGAGGCACCAGTGGCGGCTGGGGAATTTCCACTGCGTCTCTTGATCATAATACTGCCTGGCACCAAGTGGCCGGGGGAGGCTGCTGTTCTTCCCTGGCCAGTGATGGCACCTGACAGCCTGCTCCTGCCCTGCACAGAGCCCGGAGCAGGCCGCCTCTCCCCGTTCCTGGCTCCCCGGCTGCCACGCTCAGGAGGCCAAGTGGGCAGCAGCCCACAGGCTGACAGTGTCTCCTGGCACCGAGGGGACATCTCCCGAGTGTAGCACGGCAACAAGAGGGGTCAGCTGGCCTCATGACCCAACAGCTTTCTAACAATGCGAGCTGGCCGAGACAGGTCAGAGCTCTCTCTCCCTGAAAGTATTCAAGGAGCAGTTAACTGAGCAAGGGCTTGGTGAGGTGGGAGAGGGAATCGCTGCGGTGAGTGGGAATCCAGACGACCTGTAAGGTCAGGCGCAGGAATCTGTGAATAACACTTCGGACAGCCAGAAAGAGAGAGGCAGCCTCTTAGGGAGGCTGAAATACAAATCAAATGCCAGCTATGGATTCGCACGGACTAGCATTTCAAAAACTCAACTCCGTGTCCACTGGGCTGTGTGGCCTTAGGAAAGCTCTTTCTCTTAAGTTCAGCTCCTTTCTCTATAAAAGAGCCAAGAGAACTACTTGGTGGAAAAGAGTAAATGAGATCACAGGTGCTGGATGTGTCGGAGCTATTCAAAAAAAAAAAAATTATTACTATTACAAAAGAACACAAAATTGAATGCAATGTGTTTTATTGTCTTTCACCTTATTCCACGGACTTAAACAAAACCTCTCTTATTTTCCTTTTTCCTTCCACCCCCTCTTCTCCGAACACCCAGAGTGGAAAAATTAGGATCATGGTGTCGGTAATACTAGCTGCCATGTACTGAGGACTCTGTTCCCGGCAGTGTGCACAGGACTTTGTTTGCTTCCAACAATCCCCTTGGGAGGTAAATATTAGTATTCCCACCTGGTGGGTGGGGCAACTGAGGCCCCAAGAGGTCAAGTAACTTGCCCAAGGTCACGTGGCTGGAAAGAAAAGATGTGAGAAGTGCGGCTCTTAAGCCCGCTGTAGGGTACGGGGGAGAGACGGACGGGGTGGGGCAGAGGGAGGCTGCTTGTTCTCAGTTCACCTGTTTAAGCTCTGCTTCTCCACAACGCGCGGAGGCCACCTCTGGTGCCAAAGACTCCCCTAAGATGACAGATGATGTGGTTGTATGCGCAGAAGAAAGTCAACCCTCGGAAGGATCCAAGGGACCAGTGAAGATTAAAGGGAATTTGATGTGAGCGGCTTAGCTAAATGAGGAAGACGATGAGCAGAAAAGCCCGGAATGTCCTAAATCAAAAAGACTATCGAACTGACCCAGGAGGTGGTACGGGGTTAGGGACAGAGATGCTATTAGTTAACCTGAGACCTTGGGTAAGTCACTTTACCCCAGTGGTAATCAAATTCCTTGACTGGCAAACGACAGAACTAGAGGAAAATATTCTTATCATTCCTTCTTCCTTTAAATAATATCCATGAGTTTCTTCTCCAGCTTGACTACAGAGGGCTAGAAACACAGGCAGAGCGCACTGGAAGCAAAACCCGATAGATGTAAGCCCAGCTTTGCATAAAAAATGTTTTGGAGGTGGTGATTTGCTTTCCAAAAGGAATTCTTGCAAAAGGATATTATCCTGGTGTATAAGCAATAATTCCAGGACAAAAAGCGACTTACAGACACCTTTGCTCAACATCCTATTTCTCAGTGAAAACAATCCGGGGCTCTGAACCAGCCTGGTCCTAGCTGAGATTCTCTGACCGGATTCAGGAATTATTGAGGGTAGCAGCACATACCCCAGCAGCAATGGGATCTGCTTCAAAACCCACAAGTCAGAAGGCTTGGAGACCACCAGAGAGAAGACCAGAGACGCTCAAAGAGATGTAGGAGCTCCCCACCCCCACCCTATAGCTGGGAAGGAGCCTCGGTAGCGGCAGGGTCAAAAGCCCAGTTCAACTGTCTTCCTTTCCAGCAGCCCCAAGGGGGTCCATCCACTCACATTCTAGGGACCTGTGCTTGTCATTTTATAGCCCAGGAACTATCTGGTTTCTTTCCTAAATCATGTGCTAATTCCCAAACACAGCCCCCCATGTAGCTATAAGCCCAACTTCAGCTCAGAGCCTGAGACGCAGAAAACGGGGGGGATTGGAGGGAATCTGGAGGTGGGAACAGGGAAGCAGCTCTCGACAGAACCCATGGAAAGGGTAGCAAGCTTCGGATGCCCACCCCCCTCCGTCCCCAAGTCTGGGACAGATGGCAAGATGCCCCCTTCCCCCGCCCCAGGTCTTGGGAACTCCAGAAACATACCTTCCTTGAGAGATTTCTCAGTGGAGACTTGACACAGTTGCCCATCCTAAGCTGAGGCAGCCCCTCTCAGGATCCCCCGGTCCATGAAGGAGGCTCCTGGGGACTAAGAGACCTTAGTCCCTGTCACAGCCAACCCCAGCCTCCCTCTGCCTGCGCAGCTCTTCCTCCTGGCCCGTTCTGAGCCCTCTCTCTTGCGCGCGTGCTCTCTTACTCGTCTGCCTGCTCCTGCTCTCTGATTTTTTTTTTTTTTTTTTTGGTGGATTGTGTGTGTGTTTGTGTGTCTGGGTTTAACTTTCTGGACACTTTCTTAAGGAGATGAAGGCAGGAGGGGAGAGTGCAGGGCACAGAGAAAATCGCCCGGGGAGCTCATGGCAGAGGGCAGCTAGCTGGGGAAGGCTGCCGGATCATCTACATCAGATTAGAGCTCAGTCCTCTCTCCGGTTCATTTCCCTTCCCTCAGCCCCTCCTCTCCCGCTGCCAAATCTGCAGGGAGATTGCTTCGGGGAGGGGGGCCCAGAATGGCAGCTGTAGCCGGGAATTAGGCCAGCAGACCCAGAAGGGGAAGCAGGCTAGTTTGGGCCACCAAAGCCAGGTTGCCTCCCAGCTCCCAGCCTTGTGTGCACGCACGCGCGCGCGCGCACACACACACACATACATCTGCGCACAAACACACATAAGCAAGCACACAGGGACAGACACACATCCTAATTGCCCCCTGGCAATCGCAGTTGGATTGAGAGCAGGCAGTTCCAGTTGAGGGCCTGGAAGAGCTTGTGACATCCCCATCACTCTCCATTTTTCACACTTGCTTTGTCACTGAAATGGGATGAGGCTCCGGGGCTGGAAGCACCAGCTGAGCCAACAGCGGCAGTCAGATCCTCCTGCTCCCTTTGCTACACGGGGTCTTTCCAACCCAAAAGAAACCAAGAGACGGCAGTGGCGGGGGGCCTGATGGAGGTAGTGCTGGTGTGATGGAGGGCTGCCAACCCTCAAACAATCCTCTGCCTAATCCTGAGCGAGGATCTTTCAAGGCTTCCTTGGCGTGTCGAGCCGAGAGGCTGCCCTTTGCAAAGTGGTCTTCAAGGTCCCGCAATTGGAACTTTTTAGGTGAGTGGCTCTTCCTCGTCCCTCTGGGTTCCAGGTCTGATGAGAACGCATCTTCAGCCTCAGGTGTTACATCCAAGACCTAGGCGGGAGCCAGATGACCCAAGAGCGGAGGTGTCCCCGTTTCCCTGCCGCCAGCTTCTTCCAGCAGGGGGCGCCAGAGAGGGCATGGAAGCCGAACTCTCCCAGCCCCTGATGCAACAACCCTTGCACGCAGCCCTGAAAGAGTTTTCAGTCCGGAGAGGCTGCTTTCCCAGGGGCTTTTTGTCCAGCTTCAGTGACTGGTCAGAAGCTCCATTAGGGGAGTGGGTGGGGCGCTGCCCAGAAGGCGCCACAGGCTCGCTCGCTCCCAGGGAGCCGGGGGAGGAAGTCCCTGGATAGCTCTTGACGTCTGTGCTGCTGCTGACGATGGAACAGTTTCATCAGGGGAGTTACTCAGCAGCCTTGTTTGGACCAAACCTCCAGAGGAGGTACGAGAAGGAGGGGCAGCCCCTGAGGACAGAGGGAGGAGCCTGGGGCGGTGTTGACACTCAAAGGGCAGGAAAGACACCGGGGAGATGAAACTGAAGAGTGAACAGCTAACCTAAAGCCTAAGTGCCTTCTCCAAAGACGTGTCCCTCCACAAGGGAGCATGAAACAGCCTCTCTGCGGGGCCCGGTGGTCAGGGTCATGAGACTCAGGTGCATGAGAAGGGACAGCAGGCCTGGGGTTGAATCTTGGCTCTGTCGCCAGCTTCTGACTTCTCACATTCCAGAGCTTCTGTTTCCTTGCCTGGAAAAGGGGGTTTCCCCTTATCTTGCTATTATAGCAAATGTGGGCATGTACCCGGCGCATGATAAATACTCAATGAGTAATTCTTAAAATGGAAGAAAGAAATATCGTTTGTCCAGTGTGTACGGGCCAGGCACTGTGCCTGGTTCTGGGAATGCTGTGGGGAGCAAGATAGGCACGGCCCCTGCTTTCAGGGGGCTTACATTCTCGCAGGCGGGCAAGAGCTGTTAAAGACCTATGAATGAACTTACTGAATCACGTTCCAGGTAAATGCTATGAAGGGGGAAGGAAACACAAAACCTCCAAGAACGTGAGACAGAGGAATCTGACTTAGTCTATGGGGGATCGGAAAAGATTTGGAGGTCAAACCTAGGAAACCAACCATCTGCAGACTCTTGACAAGCTGGGGCTCACCAGGACCCCAGAGGGAAGTCAGGTTACGTCCCAGGTACAAACCTGGGTAGACATATGGAAAGGCAGCACAGCGTCAAGTGGAGAGTCTCAATGTTAGCGGCAGGCGATTCTGATTTAATAGGTGCAGGTGAGCTCTGGACATTGGTGGTGTTTAGTGCTCCGGATTATTCTAATCTGCAGCCAGTGTTGAGGACCACGGACATGGATGCTAAGAGCCTGCAATGCAGGGGCAGACAGACCTGGGTTCAAATCTTGCCCTGCTGCCTGGCAAACTCTATGACCTTGAGGACTTGTGAATCTCTCTGTGCCTCAGTTTCTTTATTAAATGGGTACACTAATAACCCTTCCCTCCTAGGGCTCTTGTGAGGAGTCAGTGAGATAATACACGCCAAGGGCCTGGGTACAGTGCCAGGCGCCTAGAAGGTGCCCCTTCTGGCCCAGCATTGGTCTTAACGGGCCAGCTGCACCCACCTCCCCATACTCAGCAGAACACCCACTCTGTCAGACCTGGTGACTCCTGCCCCCTGCAGGCCAGCCCGGAGCACAGCACCCGCTTGCCGACCCTGGAATATGCCTGTCCTTGGAAGCAGGAGACAGGAGACAGCAAAACCAGAACCCCGTGGAAAAGTCATGCGCTCTGAGTAAACCCCACCTTTCTTTACAGGGAAGGATGCTGACCCTAGCTTGAGGCTGAAGGCAGCAAGGGATTCAGGGATTCGAACTCAGAGCTTCCCTTAAGCTATTTGGAGCTGGGCAGGTCAGGCCGTGGTGGTCCTGAGTGACAGAGATAACTGGGATCTGGAGGGAGCAGGTGGCTTGACCTTCAGCAGAAGTTTTTTAAAAGGGCCGAATGGTAGGGGCTCCTCTAAGGAGCAAAGCGCATCACAGAGCCCCACCTTCCCGTCACTTCAATGTGGCAGCAGCTCCTGGGCCTCCGGAAGCCTACACTTTGAGTTCAGGAATGGAGTAATAGGATCAGAGGGATGAGAAGGATAAACCCATTGCTGATTATTCCTGATTACGAGGGAGGCTGGCCTCCAGCCCTGATCAGTTCTACCACCAGTATTCAAACTTGGATGACAGCCCAGGGTGAACACGCTCAGGGAAAGCTGGGTCGTAACCTGAGAGGTGCTTTGTGGACGCTTCTGACAAATAGGAAACACTCTTATGTGACTTCCCACCCAGCTGGTTCTTTAGAGATCACAGTCCTGCGATTTACTTACTGTGTGGCCTTTAGACAAGCCACTTCCCCTCTCTTGAGACTGTTTCCTCATCTCTAAAATGGAGGATGATAATGCCAACCTTCACAGGTGGCTGAGAAGATACTTGGGCAATTGTTTAGTGAGCTCTTGACTGAGGTCTCAAGCACCCTATTGTTTCCCCCAAACAGCTAAAGGCAAACGCAGCTGTCCTGGAGGACTCTACAGGATTGGTATCAACCCCAAGCTGACCTTCTCTTTCCCTTTCCCCAAGCCCCAGAGAACGTCAATAGGGGCTTCTCGCCCAAGTAGGGAGAGACTGGGCAGGGCAGGAGTGAATAAGATACACAGCTCTCATCCTAGGAACATAGGCTTAGTATGATAGAATCTACTAGGACCCAAACTCTCATGGTCTCTCTCCCTCATCTAAGCTATAGAAACTAAGAAACCTCTGCAGACCAGTGGTTAGACATACTAGTCATTCATTCACCCATTAGATACTGTGATCTTGTTATGTGCAAAGCAGTTTGGGAATTGGGCTAGTCTATTCTAATCAGGAGAGATGTCTCTAGAGCTAGAAAAAGGGGAAGGATGGGAGAGAGATGTGGGTTTTATACACATCTGCCTCTTCTACGAGGGCTGTTTCTTCCCCAGCTTAGAATAAGGAGCAGAAAAACTGCTCTTAAAATAGTTTTACAAGACCCAATGCCAAGAGTTGCCCCAAATCATGCCTATTCTGAGTGAATGTCTGATACCACATCTCTCTAGGCCACCAGGTGACATGTCCTTAGCTGGCCACAAAGAGGGTACTAGGGAAGGTCCCTTGTCATTCAGCTCCCCTTTAATGGCCTTTCTCGCTTGGCTCAGAGACAGCTTTCAAAGTAACTTACACATGTCCATATTCAGACAGTCACTCTATTAATAACATTAACGAAGGCTGCCCTTTTTTCCAGACCCTACTGGAGCCAGACCATTTGACATAATCTTGTGTGACCCTCTTTAATAGCTCTGTAAGGTAGTTTTTGTCAATTTCATTTCTGGATGAACAAATCCAGACCAGAGAGAGAGAGAGAGAGAGAGAGAGAACAGGCCCAAGGTCACAGTAATGGGAAATGACAGCACTGGGATTGGAACCTACAGCTCTACTTTCTCCCAACCTACCATTCTATGGCTTTGACTCAAAATCATACCATCTGCCTGGAGGCAGTAAGGATGCTCTGGGAGGTCACTGAAGAATCTTAATTCCTCTTCCCCCTAATGTGGGAGTCTATCTTGGTTCCTTCAGTATCACTTTGAGCCCTGGCTCTCCCTGACTCTATTACAAATGGAAAGAAGGAGGTCCCTGACAGCACTTGGTAGTTAATCAACAATAACAATGACAATAATAACAACTAATATCGATGGAGCCCTTGCTCCGGACCGTGCACTAGCCAAAATCTGTACATACCTCCATGTCCCATTTAATTCTCCCAAAACCCAGTGAGGTACTATGATTTTCCCTATTTTGCAGATAAAGAAACAGAAGCTTAATGAGGTTAAGCAATTTGCTTAAGATTAAAAAAAAAATAGAACTTGGGAGACGTGAGAAATAGACCTCCCCAGGACTATATTTTGTCCTAAGCAGATTCTATCTGAAGGTTTCCATATTCCGGATCCTATGTCCCTTCTCTTGGTCCTGGCCCTGTCTCTAAGGACAGAAATGTCAATGCAAAGAGAAGGGAAAGAAAGACGAATTCCCCTCTGTCTCAGGAGACCAGAGACCTGGACCCAAAAGTCCCAGGCTGGGTTCTGTAGTCATTGCTGTTCAAGCAGATGCCTTAGAGCTGTCAGCAGGAAGCCCAAACCGAACGTGCTGAGCTTTACAGAAAAAGTCTGCAGCTCCAGAGACCAGAGCTTCCAGAGGGAGGTGGTAAATATTTGATGGGACCTTCCAGCTCTTCCTGACTCAGGTGACCCTAGTGACATTTCAGAACACTGGGCTGGAGAATAGTCTTCATTAATGACTGAGAAAGCAGGAGGAGGAAGAAAAGCAGGTAGCTGAAATGCTCTGAGTTCACAAAGGGCCCGTGCAGACAAATTCTGTTAAGACTGGAAAAAGAAGAGCCTTTTTTTCTAGGAACGAAGTCATATCAGCAACAAAATGAATAACCAGAAAGTGAGTGATTCTGGGCTAGTGACTCCCCCCATACAAACTGCCAGACTGTAAGCTCCCAATAGCCAGAAGCCCAGCTGTCTTGTCCACTGGGGTCGCCCTCATGTCCCGCAAATGCCTGGGCAAAGTAGGTGCCCCCAAATATCTGATACGTGTTTGACTAGATGTCACCGATTCCACGACCCAGACCCACTCCACAGATCCCCGCCCGAACACCCTATGCCTCCTACCTAATACATAAGCCACCGCAGTATACTTCTATCTCAACGCGTTGCTGGGCTAACTCTCAAAGCTCTACCTCCAAATCTCCACTCTGGAGACTGGCTTCCAGCTAACCTGGCTAACGAGGGCTCCCCACAGGAACAAAGCCGGCACCCCTGCCCTATCACACCGCACAGCAGCCCCAAGCAACCAGAATCCGAGTGCAGTTCCTTCATGTCAGACCTCCGCCGGCCTCCGCTGCCACAGAGTAGTATTTTAAAAGGGATGTGCAGATCTGAAGCGGAACACACACGGCCTCCTCGGAATTCTGATCCCGCATGGCGAGCCAGGAGCTTAAAACGGCTTCCCTACACCACATCCTAGCACAGAAACGCTCAGGGCCCCCTCTTCCTCCACACACACGCAAACTCTGCCATCGGACCTCTGCATTACTCCCTCCTCGGCTGCCGCAGAACGGCCTTAACGCTGTGCCAATGAGTTTGAATTAATTACGGGCTCAGAACCAGAGGCAACCCAGGCTTTGCTCAGGAGTTCACAGGTTCCTTTCCGAGAACCTCCCTCCCCAGCAGAACACTTCAAAGTGGATTAGACTTGGATTAGAGCACAGAAGCTCAGGTGTCCAGGACCCTTGAGAGAAAGACCTAGAGGAAACAAGAGTAGCCACTTGTGACCCCTTAGTGATCTTTCTGACCCTAGAATGCACATCAACTCAGGCGAGGCTGTTATTCCACATCCTGCGACCTGACAACTGCCCAACCGCCATCCTAGTGGCATCCTTGGAGTGACAACCTCCTTAAAACACCCCCAAAGTTCCGGTTTGAGCCATAGCTCTGTGTAGTCCTTCCTTGCCTACCCAGACATTTCTCTTTTCTCATATTTTTGAGTCTCCAGATAGCTCTCCTAACTTTTCCCAGGTCCCTAGGGCCACCACAGCCCATGACTAGCATCCCCCACCCCCAAGCAAGGCTGCATGCCCCGAGGTAGCCATTCTTGAGCCCCAGACTCCAAACCCCTTGCTCCTTTGGGTCGCTCACTGGCAGTCTGGACTATAGACCAGAGGAGTGGATTTGGCGCCACCTGCTCGGAGCGCCCCTGCTGACCCCTGCAAGTCTCCGGACGGTCTGCGGTGGTAGTTCCCTTCCAGGACTGGCCTATTCTGGCGGGTGGAGGGCGGCGAGGCTCTGGTGCCTCGCCCAGAAGAGGGCCGGAGCGTGGACAGCGCACAGGGTGCTGAATCAGGCACGGGGGGAGGACTACGGGGAGCGTGACCGGGGGCCTCGGGCAGCCGGCGCGTAGCCGCGCAGGGTCCCGAGCGCCTTTCCTGGGAGCTCGGGCGGGAGGCGCGGCCCTTACCTGGCCGAAGGCGGAGCTGAGCATGGGGCGCAGCTGGTGGAGGAACGGGTCTGCCTCGGACGCGGCGGCTGGAGCAGAGTCCCCGCGACCCGGGGCTCGCAGCGAGCCCCGGAGGCCAAGCGCCGGGGACAGCCCCCGTTCCTCCCCATCCCGCCCGCGGGCCGGCGGCAGCGGCGACGGCGGCGAAGGTCGGGACGCCGCGGCCGGCAGCGCCTCCCGGGGCCTGCAGTGCGCCTGGGGGAGCCCGCGCCTGCTCCCCCGCGCGCCCTCCTCTCTCGGCGCCGGCCGGCACAAGGGCCTCCGCGAACTCGGGTCCCCGGACGGCGGCGGCGTGCCCGGGCCGGTGCCGGGCAGCCGGCGGCCAGGCAGCCCTGGCTCCCGGGCAGGGCCGTGGCGGGGAACCCGGCTGCCCCCGCTCGCCGCCGCCTTCAGCAGCGACGTCTTGGACTCGCTTTTGGCAATGTGCGAGCTCATCGCGGCGGGGCCCGCGCTCTCATGGCCCGGCGGGGGCGGCGCGGTGCGGCGCGGCGCGGGGCCCCCGGCGGGCAGAGAGCGGGGCACCCGGCGGGAGCCAAGCCCGAGGACGCGCTGGAGGCGGGCGCCGTCCCCCGGCCGCTTAAATGCGGCCCCGTCGCCGCCGCCCATGTGACAGCGCAGCCTCTACGCCCGGAGCCCCGAGCTTCCCGGCGGCTGGCGGTGCGGATCTGGGGGGGCCGCCGGCTGTCCCCGGAGAGCCCACCCCCGGCTCCTCGGCGGCCCAGGTACGCCGTGCCCCGCCCCTTTCTCCGCCCCGCGCTCGAGGAGCCCCGCTTCCGGGCGGCCCCTGGCGGCGGAGGGGGCACTGCGGCGCCGCGCCGGGAGCGCTAGGGAAGGGGCTTGGCGAACCGCCCCAAAGATGCCCGGACCTTGGTGGCCAGCAGCGCCTCTTAACACGCCGGGAGACTCCCACAGTGACCCGGAGCCGCCGGAACCTCCAGAAATGCGGGTGGGGTGCACTCCCCAGGGGGTACAACTTTGGCAATGAGGAGGTGCGGTAAACTGGCCACCTAAGGAGGAGGAAGGCACTCTATGACGACACTACACGCAGGCACCGGAGCCAGAATGGCGTGAAAGGGCACTGCTGGAAGGAGTGTCTATGGGGTACTTCACCCACTCCAGCACGGCGGAGTGCGACCAGGATGACCCTGGTACATCAGCCAGAGAATTCTGTTTTCAAAACAGACGAGAAGCCAGGTGGCATCTGCATAACCTGGACTTTGCAGGGCCTGGTGATGACCAAGTTTCAGGTAGGACCCATTTGCTGCCCCTCCAGCTGTTGCCCCCCGACCTCTGCGCACCCCACCTCCTTAACCTTCTAAATGTTAGAGAAATCCCTGCTCTTGATGGGCAGCCAGGGAGCCACACAGGCCTCGTTTGAAACTCAGATCCTAGCTCTACCACTTACCGTCTTGGGCAAATGTCACCAACCTCATGAACCTCGTTTTTCTCTTCTCTGAGATGCAGGTAACAATCCTAACCAACTCCTTGGTAACGTGCAATGACACCATGCACAGAAAAGGCCTGGCCCAGGACTGGAAACAGAGCACATAGGGAGTTAACCTAGTTAGTTCCCTTCCCTCTGCACCTCATGAGGCCCCACCTACCACTCTTGTCTAGTAATAGGGTACTTGAGATTTGAAGAGGGGGGGATGGGGTGTGAACCTCCCAGGCTCTCCCTGTTCTGGTCTCTGGTCCTGATGCCATCCGTGCATGAGAATCGGGCAAATTTGGTCACCGCTCGGCCTCGAAAGGACAGATGGACAGACTACCAATATGCTACACTTCAACCGAGCCAAGGGGTCACCCTCCTCCACACTGCCTGTTTCCTTTACATCTCCATATGCAAGGAATTAAGAACAACAAACAAAATCGGCCGGAAAAGCAACTGCCAGAGGCCAAAGTGAAGTGAGAGAAGTGAGGCGAATGGTTTCCCAGCTCACCTAGAAGGGACCGAACTGCCCTGCCATATCAAAGCCACTCGGGTTCCTAAAGCACATGCGCTAAGGCAGGCTGGGGTGCAACAGCCCAGAAGCCCCATTGCAACATCCACTCCGATATGAAGGGTGTAAAGGGCCCACCCTCTCAGAGTCTGGGGTCAGTCAATGTCTTACCTGTTACAGCCCTCAGAATAATAATCTGTGCTGGCAGGATTAACAGCAAGTATACATTCTGTATAAATCACAGGAGAGAAAATACCTTATCAGACTCCCTCAGGGGCTGACGATAGGCAGTGGGCAGAAGGGTATTCTAAGTCCCTGCTGTGCCACTCTTGGTTGTCTTTCTGAAATTCCCTAAGTATTCTTTTTTTTTTTTAAAGATTTTATTTATTATTTATTTGACAGAGAGAGACACACTGAGAGAGGGAACACAAGCAGGGGGAGTGGGAGAGGGAGAAGCAGACTCCCCACCAAGCAGGGAGCCTGATGTGGGGCTCAATCCCAGGACCCTGGGATCATGACCTGAGCCTAAGGCAGACGCTTAACGACTGAGCCACCCAGGCGCCCCCTGCCAAGTATTCTTTTTTTTTTTTTTAAGATTTTATTTATTTATTTGACAGAGAGATATCACAATTAGGCAGAGAGGCAGGCAGAGAGAGAGGGGGAAGCAGGCTCCCTGCTGAGCAGAGAGCCTGGATGCCGGATGCGAGGCTTGATCCCAGGACCCTGAGATCATGACCTGAGCTGAAGGCAGAGGCTTTAACCCACTGAGCCACCCAGGCACCCCCATCCCCCCAAGTATTCTTGACCTCTGTCAACAACCAATTTCTGAAAAAAGTGAGAAACCCGGTTGCATCACCTATGATATTAAATAAAAGCAATCAAGATTATGTTCGTAGGGGGCGCCTGAGTGGCTCAGTAGGTTAAAGCCTCTGCCTTTGGCTCAGGTCATGATCTAAGGGTCCTGGGATTGAGTCCCCGCATCGGGCTCTCTGCTCAGCAGGGAGCCTGCTTCCCCCTCTCTCTCTCTGTGCCTGCCTCTCTGCCTACTTGTGATCTCTCTCCTCTCTGTCAAGTAAATAAATAAAATCTTTAAAAAAAAAAAAATGTTCGTAGAACGAATGGATGAAACACTTGCACTCAGATCCTGGATCATCCTGGATATATGCCAAGATTCCATTTCATTTGTAAAATTAACTAATTTGTTCATTCACTTAAGGATTTCTAGAACCAGGCACCATGTTAGACACCTGGGACACAAAGATTCATCCATTCCTTCAACAAACACTTGAGTGCCTGTTATTTCCCAGGCACTGTTCTCGGTACCAGAGACATGGTGAGAAACAGTCTCTCTCCTCAGTGACAAATGAACAACTACATAAATGCTTGGGAAATCAATGGTGACAAACTGGTGGCATTTAGTGCCGTAAAGAGAAATAAAGCAGGTAAGATAGGAGGACGTCATGGAGGGTAATTAGACAGTGATTAGGGAGGACCTCTCTGGAGAGGGGATATCTGAGCAGGGACCACAGCAAAGGAAGGAACAAGCCATGCATACATCCAGGGGAAGAGCTTTCCTGGCAGAGGGGAGATGGTTCCTAAGTCCCGAGGAGAAAACGGCTTGAAAATATTTAAGGGGAATCAAAGAGACAAATGGGGCTGGAGTGAGCGAGGGGAGGGTGATACAGAGGGACTCAGAGGGGAAGCAGGGGCCAGACAGCCGAGGGCTTTGGTTTTTTTCTAAGTGTGAAGGGAAGCCGCTAGCCGGTTTGTGGTAGAGGAGGGGCATGTGGTTGTTTACATTGTTAAAGGATCATTGGCTGCTTTGCAGCAGGTCCCCTGTTGGACAGCAGTGTGGCAACGTGGATCCGGTCAGGTGCTGTCACATGGAACAGGTGGGACAGGATGGCGGCTTAACTCGAATGATTGGTGGGGGAGGTGGTGAGAAGTGGTCAGGTTCGGGAGATACTTAAAGAATGACAGTGAGATTCAGTCCCTGCTCTCAAGGAATTCACAGAAAAATCAAAAGAGGATGAAAGCCACTATAATGTAATGGGAAACAGGCAATAAGGGAATGACAAGCTGGGTACAAGAGCACCAAAACAGAACCTTTATGGGAGTCGGGGAAGGCGCTGGAGAGGGTGACATTTGAGCTGTGTTTGGAGAAGTGAAATTCCACCAGGTGAATAAGAAAGGTAAAAGGAAGGTCATTCCGGGCAGAGAAAACAGCTTCGGTGAAGGTTTGGGAGCGTGAGCCTGCGCCCTGCGTTTGGGAATCATTTGGGGGCCGAGGGTGGGGGTGTGTGTGGAGGGCGGCGGACAAGGCTAGAAGACTAGCCCGGAAAGGTGCTCGGAACTAGACTGCAAAGGAATCTGAATGTGACATTCAGGCGCGTGTCCTTTATTCTGTCAACAATAGAGAGTCCTTGAAGGTTTTTCAAGTATATACAGGACAGGGGCAGAGCTGTGTTCTGATGCATCGTGGAGCGGACTAGAAGGACCTTAGCGAATTAGGTCCACTGACTTCACAAAAATGAGTGAGCACCCACCACGTACGCATCAGGGAGAGAGCCGTAGATAAATAGCCATTGTGCCTTTCTTTATGGATTTTAAGTCTGGTTGGGGAGGTAATAAGGACTAAATGTAAAGGCGGGGTCAGGTTCAGGAAATATTTCAGAAACACCATCATTAAGACAAGGAAAGTTCTGGATGTGGGAAATGAGAATAGCCTGCCTTTCTGGTTGTGAGATACAATGGGAATACAGTTACTGCAAAGTACCCTGTCTCAGAAAAATAATTTTTAAATAATCTATATGGATTATATACACCTTTAGAGCTTCAAGAGCCTTTACACATAAAATGTCTCACTTGCCCTTAAGTGTTACACAAATGGTAATGATTAAATAATTATATGTTGTAATATTATTTGACTGCATAACCCTTGGTCAAAGCGATGCAAAAGAAAGGCTGTGTTTGGAACACTGGAAAGACATCCCGGCAGACGAGGATGGTTAATTCGAGAAGAGGGGTCTGAGACTGTGGCAGCCGTGTAGAGCTGAGTGTTTAGCTGCTCGTATGTCTTATTTCTAAAAGGATCCATTCAGAAGGAGTAAGGCAGGGTTAAAGGCAAAATTCTGAAAAATATACATGGTTCTCTGCTTTAATACTTCATGCCCTGATAATGTCATGCCCTGTAGCAAACTCCTCTAAAAAAACTGTGCTTCCCTGACCAGGACTGTGTGTCATATTTAGTCTAGGAAAGGTTGTGGAGCGTCTGCACAGTGGTGTCTTAATTAATTCTCCGTGACGTTTCTTGTCTAGCTCGTTCCTTTCTGCTGTTGTCAGAATCAAATTCCGCACTTAATCTCTCCCTTGTTTTCAGAGGACAAAATCTCTCTGTTAGGTTTCAGAAAGCTGGGATTACAAAATGTTCTTATGGCTTTAAATTCTCTGTGGTGATTGGGGAACTCAGGAAAGGATCGGATGAGAATTTGTTGTTGTTGGTTTTCACGGAGAAGGGGCAGCCAGTGGACTGAGTAGGGGATTCCTTTCCAGAAATCTGCCTTTGGACCCAAATGTTCATCACTTAAGAGGATTCCAAGACTTTTAAAATAAAATGAAAAGGGATGTGGGTTACAGGAATATATGCATATGTCAAAACTGAACTATACAAGTAAGACTGTACATCTCGCTGTGTATAAATCATAACTCAATAAAAAGATAAGGGGCACCCGGGTGGCTCAGTTGGTTAAGCGCCTGCCTTCGGCTCAGGTCATGATCCCAGGGTGCTGGGATCGAGCCCCACATCAGGCTCCCTGTTCAGCGGGAAGCCTGCTTCTCCCTCTGCCCCTGCTTGTGTCCCCTCTCTCGCTATGTCTCTTTCTGTCAAATAAATAAATAAAATCTTAAAAAATAAATAAAAAATAAACCAATAAAAAGATCAAACAAGTAGGAATAGAGCAAAAATCATTAATACTGCCAAGTAGAACCAACTAATAGACTGTCTGAGGGCTGTGAATTACGATTTTCAAAATCGTAGCAACTGAATTCTATTGGTTTAGAGCCTCTGACAGTGAGGCCAAGGTTGTCATGAGCTGATTCCTATGTAGGCCACTAGCTCTCCACGGTTTTGTGGGTGCAATTTGTACCACTCATGCTAGCTAGCAAATTCTGTATTTATTTGTTTCCTGGTTTCAAGGACAAAGGAGAGAGAGAAAACACAGGTGAAGGGAATTCAGTCTGCTCCAGAGGACTGGTCAGAAGTTACCATCTATGTTATTATTGTTGTTGTTGTTCAAGTACAGTTGACCCCCAGCGTTACGTGAGTTTCCAGCGTACAACAGAGTGGTTGGACAAGTCTGTAGGTCATGCTGCGCTCACCACGCGTGTAGCGACCCGCTGCCCCAGACAAGGCCATTGCAGTGCCACTGACTATATTCGGTATGCTGTGCCTTTTACCCCATGACTGAATTCATTCCAGAACTGTCTACCGTCCTCTAAGAACAGCATATCTGATCTCCAAATGTTAGAACATATCAGGACCATTGGTCTCATGCAGAATATTCTTCCCTTTCCTTCCCTCATCCAAAGCAGTTCTCAGCCTCTCTGAGATCTTTACTGGAGGCAGGAGTCATTGCCTCCCCACCCCCATGCCTTACTCTCATGGGATACCACACGCCCCTGTACTCTATTGGTGGAGATCCCTACCGTCCATATACAACACATGGGAAGTCACCATCACAACCGTGCAGTTGCCATGAGCTGAAATGTACAACACAGCGGAAGTCACCATCACAACCGTGCAGTTGCCATGAGCTGAAATGTACAACACACCAGAAGTCACCATCACAACCGTGCAGTTGCCATGAGCTGAAATGCAACCCATGTTCGGGTGACCTGATGGCACTCCGAGCATGGTGGCCCCCTTTATTACCCATCTCCCCCACCAGACTGTGTGTTCCATCAAAGCAGAGACAGGCCTGTTTCAGTCACTACTGGATATCTAGCACCCAGTACAGTGACTGACACATCATAGGTGTTCACCTAATATTTAGTGCATGAGTAACCAATCGAAAGAAGCAAAGCGTTACTGTTTTTATGGAGATGAGTCCCCTATGCTTGGACTGGGTGGAGGAGGGGAGGCGATAGAATTGAAAGATGATTCAACATGGTTTGGTCTGGTTTTTCCCCTTCAGATAGATCGTTTCTGTGGTCTGTATCTACAACCTGGATCCTGAGTGACCGGCCAGCAGGAAAGTCCGTGTGACCTTTAAGGACCAGGCCTGTTTTTGCCATAGGCAGGAGGTTTCTATGTTCTAATCGCCTGGAGGTTTCATCCAGAATCAGAGTCAGCCAACAGTGCAGACTGTGAGCAGGGCGGTTACATCTGCGGCACTTGGAATTGTGCCTGGCCCTATGGCAAGGAGACCTCCTGGTACCGCGAGGCTGGAAATGGGGTGGGCTCAGCAAAGGAGACGCAACGTTGCCACAGGGAACGGCAGAGCTACTCATGACTTCACGCAAAGTGAGACCCTGTGGCCTGTACACTTAAGTAGCAGCAGAGGGATGGGAGGCATCGGGAGCTCAAAGATAGAACTATTTACCAACTCACGTGGAAGTATGTCAGTATTTTCACAAATGGCCATGCCAGCGCATATCCGCTGACTTCCGGTCCCGAGTATCGGCAGAACTATCCCCAGCACGGGATGTCTGAGAAGCCCCTGCTTCTTCGGAAGCTGCAAGGTCCCCGTGTTCAGAGGAGATGGATAGGCAGTGTCTCTGCCTGGACATCTAAACATTACGGCTCTGGCTGACAGGACCTTGAGGGGAGGCTCCTCACCTTTCAGAGTCTGAGACAATTTTCCTTTAGCAAGGCTGACATCATTGGCCTGAAGGTGGATTCTAGGCAACTGTCCTATCTGGAGAACAATCATCCCTGCTGGTGTGTGAGTCACTGAGAGAGAGAGAGAAATTCAGAGACCTTCTGAAGCACCTCTCCGCTCTCCCAGCACTGACAGCCAGCCCTGTCCCCGGGCTACGTGTAACCCAGCAACAAAGACGGAGACGGGACGGGCTAAGATGAGGAAGTCGAAGGTCTGGAGCTAAAACCCGAAGACGCTCAGCCATTTATGGAGGAGGGCTTTTAGAAAAGATCTGGCAAATTCTCTGCCCTTTCAACTTCACTTTCTGTTCTCTTTTTATCTGCTTTCAGCATTTCCAATTAATCTTGGAATGAGAGCCCAAGGCAAGAAGCCAGTGGTGCCTGAGGAATGCTAAAGAGCAAACTGATCCAGGGAAACAAATGCCAGCGAGGGACCCCACAGCAAAGAGACAGCCTCTGTGAGCAACTCTCCCGTTACCAGGAGGCTTGCGAGGCGTGCGCGCGCGGGTCTCTGCATTGGCACCATCTGCCAATTCCTCAGGAGGACAGAACAAACCAGCGAGGCATGAAGATTAGATTATGTAACGCTCGAGGATTGCTGTTTTCAAAGAGGAAACAAATGGAACGAATTGATTTGCTTGTCAGAGCCCTGTCAGGAAAGGAGACCCGCTCCCTCTTCCTCCAAGAGGACCTTATTAAAGAGGGGGGTGATTTCACAGACTCAGAACATGTGAGACCACAGTCAACTCCATTCATAAGAGCAAGTCCAGTTTCCAGAGTGGCACTGATAAATCCTACTCTGCTCCCCTTGCCTGAAAATGACTGTTCACTATGACCTAGTAGGTACCAACATGGCAAGGAACACAACGGCCTGCCCCCCCCCTCCCAAGAGATTCAGAACCTGCGTGCTTTGCCTGAACTGACCTCGTTTGCTTCTAGGGGAGCAGTATCTAATTTTGAGACCAGTGGGGTCATGTTTACTATTCAGAGCTCTGAACAGGTGCTTTGATAGAGTGGGGATGTGTTCTTAAAAATACATGCATCAGTAACACTGTATGGTGACAGATGGTGACTACACTCATCCTGGTGAGCGCTGAGTAATGTACAGAATTGTTGAATCACTGTGCTGTGCACCTGAAGCTAATAGAATATTGTATATCAACTACAGTTTGATAATAAGTTTTTTTTTACATACATGCATCAAGAAGGAAAATTCGTTGCATGTCTGGGATTCTTCTGCCATTGCTGGGCTTCTCTCAAAATCCCCAGCACAATGCTTTTTATGGTATTTTTACGGTAGAAGAATGAACAAGTGAACAATAACCATGAACCCACTACCAGAATGCCGTTCCTAAAAGTTTTTTATTTTCTTACTAAAATACCAAGATTTAAATGTCAAGTCTTTACTCAAGAAAGAAATGAAGTCTTCTCTACCAGATATTTTCCATTTGCTCCTTCAGATCCACTTTCCTACCCGTCCTGCTGTTTGCCCTGGTGTGCTCAGCTTTCTAAACTACATCAACGCAGGGCTCCTGGGTGGCTCAGTCAGTTAAGCATCTGCCTTTGGCTCAGGTCATGATCTCAGGGTCCTGGGATCGAGCCCCGAATCAGACTATCTGCTCAGTGGGAAGCCTGCTGCTCCCTCTCCCTCTGTGCTTTTTCTCTCTCTCAAATAAATAAATAAAATATTAAAAAAAAATAAACTACATCAACTCACTCCTTTGTCCTCTTAGCTTCCATTTGAGCACAGCAGAAGACTGGAGGGCAGAAGGAAGGTGAGGTCAAAGTGTTTTTTTCCCCGAAGTTCCCCCCACCAGATCACCTTGGGATCAGATCGGGTTGGTTGTGCCATCGACAACGGGTCACCGCTTCTCCTCAAGGGGGCCCTCTCTTTCTGGGTTCTGTAATTTCTCCCTCCTTTCAACATTCAGAACTAGAACTGATAAAGACCGAAGCTATGATGAGCCTCCTGAGTACTGCATTATCCTTATGGTTTCCCGACACCCTACTGACCTTTGTGTGTAGCCTCTCTATTAAATCCTCCCCTAATTATCTAATTTGAGAGTGCCATCTGTTTCTTACAGACCCTGACTGATAAACCTACCACGGGTGTCAGTCTGTTCTAGGCCCTGAATGCAGTATTTTTAAAAAGTAGCAAAATAATAATACGATATGCTACTACTTTATACTTATTCTCAACGTTCACCTTCTCACAAGGCTATAATAACAACTTAAAGATAAAACCTAATTCCTCTTTACAACATAATTGTGCAGTAGAGTTTGTATGCGCTAAATATAATTCGGAGAACAAGCTTTTTCATGTCATCAAAATTCATGTTAACAACTATAAAGGGAGAACTGCAGAACTGATGCTCCCAACTTGAGATTTAGCAGAAAACATATTCCAGTATTTAAATCAATCACACAAATATTCAAAAGCCTACGATGTGGCCAGAAAAGTGGTGATCTTAGTAAGAAAAACACAGAGGTGGGTTCTCACTTTGTGCAGTTTGTTCTCATTTTACGCGATAAACCTGCTCCTAAAAAAGTTCAATATGAATTTTATTTCCATAAATCAAAACATAGGTTGTACGATCGGGGCGCGCTTACCATTTGAATAATAATTTGCTAAAACAATCACCTTTTGCTCTCTTGAACCAATCCAGATTTTTCATCCATCCGGGGTACTTCAAATGAAATTTATCTTTAGTCTGCAGGGAGGGTTGGTCTCCTTTTGTCCTCCTGGAATAGGAGAAATTATGGAATGGAATTTAGAGGAAAGATAAGAGAACTACCATTTACAGATCACATACAGAATGTTAAGCAGTTGGCATCAGCACATTTAATCCCGGAGGTATATATGTATTCCATTGTTCTCTTATTTTCTACTTCTCAAAAAAAAAAAAATAATAATTAGAATAGCAGGTGTGGAACTCAAAAATCCTTTTTTTTTTTTTTTGAACGAGAAGGCAAGGCAAAGTATTCAACGCAGGACTATAAAGATCACATTATTCCCCAGCTTCAGTGATTTCCCACTGATTAGGATCAAGTCCAAAAGTCTTCACATGGCCACCGTCCCCGCCTCAGGACTCTCAACCGGCCGGACTTCTTCCCACTTGAAGGCCTTTGCCCTCTCTGTCCCTAGGACTCTCTGCAACCTCTTCTTCTTCCTTCTTTTTCATACCAACTCAGACTTATCCCTCTGCTTTCTGCTCAGTTTACACTTCCCAGGGAATGTCTGTCTCCCCAGCTGGGCCTATGTCACTGTATCCCTAGTGCCGAAAACCAGACAAGGGCTGAACACTCACGGGTGCCTCCTCCTCCGAACGAGGAAGGGTCGCCTGGCAGGGCTGGCGGGCTTCACGGTGGCCCTATCTGCCACCCCCCTACCGGAGTTTGCCTTGGCCCCAGGAACCTGGCAAATCCTCCTTCAAAAACAGAAAGGCCAAAAGAACCTCCTCTGAGTTTCTAGAAGGTCTTTGCTTTCTCTCCCCCAATCACGCACACATCCAAGGGTTCCAGGACCTGCAGCTCCAGCGGAGACGAGCACGTAATAGTCCCACGTCGCCCAACGGGAACCTGACGTCCCTTCCGCGTCACACCTGCGCACTTGTAGGGCGCCCAGCCACGTGATGCGGAAGCTACGCGTGCGCGGGAGAACTGTTCGTCACGTGGTCTCTCCGCCCTAGCCCGGATGTTGGGGCATTTCAACCTGGCCCGCTGGAGGAGGGCTGAAAGACCTGAGAGAGGGGTTTGCGAGGTTACTTGGGAGGTCAGGGTGGGCCTGGGTTGTACTGAACCTAGACCCGTGCCAGGCATTGGGCTGAAATATCTCAATGACTACTCCCAAAGGCTCTGTGTAGTCTAGGGGTTGATGTGACCGTTTTACAGATGGAGAAACTGAGGCTCGTGTAGTAAAAACCAGGGACTTGTCCGAAGGCACAGTTAATGACCGTCCTGGGATTTGAACTGAATTTTCTCTGTCTCCCAAACATCCAAGCCCTCTGACACACTGGCTCATCCTTCAAAAGTCAAGTTTGTTTTCCCAAAGTGTGGTGGCCCCTGGGCGGGAGTGCCCTCTCTTCTTCCCCGTTAAACCTGAGCCAGCTGTCTGCCAGGATTCATGTCCTGGCTGTGTGACTTTGGGCAAGTCATGTCACCCCTGAGCCTCTATTTCATCATCTGTAAAATGACGATATTGCCTTCCATCCATTACTTATGAAAATGAACTTTTCTAACAAAAATGCAGCAATGCCTATCAGATGCCAGGTACTATGCTAGGTAGGCCTGGGCTGTGCCAAAGCAGAAGAGATCGTGTAATTATGGGATAGCCTGCGACCATTCTTATAAACCCCAAAGCCCATCAATAATCTATATCGTGTGTTAGTTAATGGCAAGTGTCATGAAGAAAAATTGAGCAGGGAAGAGAATAAGGAACGTATTGCACAGGTGCAGTTTTAGGTAGAATGGTCAGGGAAGGCCTCATGAGAAGTTAGCATTTGAGCAGAGACCTGAGGAGATGAGGGAGGAAGACCTGCCAGGGATTATTCTAGAAACCTGGGAAAGTTTGGACCCATCTCTCATTAAGAACAGATGAGATCTAAAAATGGGCCTGGCATCCCCATTGAAGCTCGCAGTTCTGCGGGCTTCCCTTATTGGAAGGTGGGCAGCTCTGGTGTGGGTTTCTCACAGCTGGTCCTGAGGAAGTGTTACAGGTATGGGGATTCACAGCCAACAAGCTCTTCCCTTGCATCTCCAGAGAAGTGGGTGTTTCCATCAGTTCATTCGAGAAGGGTCTGCCATGCCCTTGGAAATTTCTACTTTTTGCTCCGTTGGAAACAAAAAGAAGCAGGAAGACAGAATTAGGACCTGTGCTGACATTTTCCTGGAATGTCCTATCTCCACCAGGTTCCCAATACATGTTGAGGTTCCTTCACACAAATGCATCTGCTCAAAGCCCCTCACAGACACGAGAGTGCTGGCACGTGCCTGCTCACACGCTTGAACGCTTTGCACAGAGGAGTCTAGTCTGGGAGAAAAATATCAAGCCAGGCCCGGGCCAGCTCTCCTTTTAGCAAGTATTCACTCTGAAAAAAAAATCTCAGGAGCCAGGCTGAATGGAGAGAGCCCTCGGACTGTCCAAACTGGGAGGCCACGGAGTCCCAACAGACTGAGGCCCAGAGAGGTGAAGTGAGCTGTCCAAGTTTGCACAGCAAGTCCATGAAAAGCTCCATGAACGCATGCAGTCCACAAATGTTCTGAGCTCTGTATACATGTCAGGCACTGTTCTTGGCACTAGAGAGGCAGCAGTGAGCAAAAGAGACCGCAATTCCTGTCCTCCGGAACCGACATTCTAATAGGAGACAGACAATAAAAGGAGATATTAGTAATATATGTTCTATAATAGATAATGGCAACTGTCACGGGAAAAAACTGAGTAGGGAAACAGAATAAATTGCATAGATGCAGGGTTTTTTGTTGTTGTTGTTGTTGTTGCTGTTCTTGTTTTGAGAGAGAGCACGCATGCGGAAGCTTGTGCACTCGCTGGCGTGGGGGTGGAGAGGCAGAGGCTGAGGGAGAGAGAGAATCTTAAGCAGGCTCCACACTGAGCGGGGAGCCCAACGCAGGGCTCAATCTCATGAACCTGAGACCACGACCTGAGCCAAAATCAAGAATCGGACACTTAACCGACTTTGTCATCCAGGCGTCCCTGCGTGGGTGCAGTTTTAAGTAGAATGGTCAGGGAGGGCCTCATGAGAAGGTGGCATTTACGAAAAGACCCGAAGGAGGTGAGGGAGGAAGACATGCCAGTATCTGGGGGAAGAGTGTCCCAAGAGGAGGAGACAGAGCAGCGGCCCCAAGGCAGGAACACACCTAGTGTGTTCCCAAGAGCAGCACAGAGGCCTCTAGAGTGAAGTAGGCAGGAGGGAGGGTAGGAAGTCAGAAGATGCAGGGTTCAGATTGTGTATGAGCTTCGTAGGCCACTAATGAGGACTTTGGCTTTTACTCCAAATGAAATGAAAAAGCACTGGAGAGTTCAGGGCAGAGAAATGACGTGATCTGACCCAATAAAGAAAAATCCTGGAGGGGCACCTAAGTGGCTCCGTCAGCTAAGCCTCTGCCTTCAGCTCGGGTCATGATCCCGGGGTTCTGGGATGGAGTCCCGCGTCAGGCTCCCTGCTCAGCGGGGGAGACTGCTTCTCCCTCTGCTCCAACTGCCCTGCTTGCGCTCTCTCGCTCTGCTGTCTCTCTCAAATTAATTAATTAGTTAAAAAAAAAAAAAAAGCAAGCCTGGAGCTATTGCTCTTCATTCATTCACTCATTCAGTCATTCAAGCACCTTCGGTGCCAGGCACTCTGTGATGACAAGCTAGACAGCCCCAGCCACGGGTCACTCGGATGTGCCTTTTGTGCTGATCAGAGCATCCAGAGCGAGGAGAAAGGAGGTTCACTAGGTGGCCTTCCCTCACCACTTGCCTTCCCCTCCTTGCCCTGCAGCCCCGGGAGAAGGGCCCCAGGTAGCTGCAAGGCTCCAAGCCCTGGAGGCTGCTAGAACCTGCAGGTTATAAATAGCATCTCCTGCGGCTGAAAATCGAGCTGCTCCATCTGAGTGAGTCAGAGGCTTGGAGCCACAGCCCCTCAACCTGCACCATCACTCCCTCACCCAACCCCACCCCACCCCCCACTCCTGCAGGGACGGACCTCTTAATCAAGGCCAGGCCTCTGCTTCTCACCATGACCCTCTCCGGGCCTGTCACTCCCCACTTATCCTAGGCTCTACCTCTTGTAGCTCCGGAAGGCCCACTGATTCCTTAGTCCTCAGAGACACGATTGCATACTATTGAAAAGCCCAACATCGTCATTTGAGCCTACCTGGATTTCAGGCCCAGGGCTGCTCCTTTTCTGGCTGTGTGACCTTGGGCAAGTCACTTACCCCTTGCAAGCCCCCTTTTCCTCATTCATAATAATAATAGTAGGATGATAATAATATGCTATTAAGATAGTATTATGATGATAATGAAAATAGTGCCTACTTCGTGGAAATAATGAAAATAGTGCCTACTTCGTGGAAATGGTATGGGGATGCAACACGATACCCCACGTAGAGTGTTTAGCCCAGAACGTGGCATATAGTAGTTAGTCAGTTACCAGAGTGATGGTCCCTGCGCGCAATTAGATTATAACCCAGAGAAA
Source organism: Potos flavus (assembly GCA_028534135.1). Lineage (NCBI taxonomy): Eukaryota > Metazoa > Chordata > Mammalia > Carnivora > Procyonidae > Potos > Potos flavus. The sequence continues at coordinate 66,511,288 of CM052889.1, forward strand.
GGTAATAATAAATAAGAAAATGGCAGCTTTCACCTGTTCTGCTGAGCATCTACCACGGGTTTCAAGTTCAGTTTCCTGACATGTAATGCCGTATCCCTAATCTTCATAACCAAGCAAACGTCACCATCTCCATCTTACAGGGGAAGAAATTGAGACTCGGAGAGACCCATGACTTGTCCAAGCCACACAGTACCTGGTGAGGCAGAACCTGACGTCAGCAGAAAGGCACAGCCACCTCCCCTCAGGCCCTGGGGGCCTGTGCAACTGCTTGTTCCTAGCCCACCCCCATGTGACAAAGCACGGGGAGTGGAGCGGGGGGAGAGGGGGAGCAGGTGGGTGGGAGTGCAAAATATCTCTGCTTCCCCTGGCATCCCTTCCACTTCCTGAGATGAGAAGTTTTCTGCCACTCCCCAACACACAGATTAGCTCTCCTTTGGGTGATACTGAGTAAAACTCTCTACCTAACGGCTCCCCAAAAGATCTGCCTAATAATTTTTTTTAAAAGATTTTATTTATTTATTTGACAGAGAGAGATCACAAGTAG
>CM052889.1:66512331-66592234 GCA_028534135.1 Potos flavus
ATAAGTCAATCAGAGAAAGACAATTATCATATGATCTCTCTGATATGAAGAATTCAAGAGGCAGGGTGGGGGGGCGTGGGGGGTGGGAGAGGGAAATGAAACAAGATGGGATCAGGAAGGAGACAAACCATAAGAGACTCCTAAACTCATGAAACAAACTGAGGGTGGCTGGGGGGTAGGGGCGGGAAGGGATAGGGTGGGTGGGTTATGGACATTGAGGAGGGTATGTGCTATGCTAAGTGTTGTGAAATGTGTAAGCCTGAGGACCCACAGACATGTACCCTGGAGCAAATAATACATTATGTGTTAATTAAAAAAAATTTTTTTTAAATGTTATGCTAAGTGAAAGAAGCCAGACATGAGAGTCACATATTGTACAACCCCATTTATACAACGTGTCCACAAGAGGTAAATCCATAGAGACAGAAGGTTGCCAGGAGCTGTGAGGAGGGAGAATGGGGGGTAACTTCTTAATGGGCACAGGGTTTCCTTGAGTAAGAAAGGCATTTTGGAACTGGGTAGAGGCAGTGGCTGGGCAATGCCACGGAACTGCCCACTTTAAAAACGGTTAACTGTATGTTAGGTGAATCTCACCTCAATTTTTTTTTTTTAAAGGATGTATCTGGGGCCCCTTCATGGTCATGCCAATTGCTGTGAGAAAACATTTGATAAAATCAACACCCATTCATGATTTACAAACAAAAACAAACTTGAGCAGGGCCAAAATAAAGAGAATTTCTTCAACCTGCTAAAGGGCAGCTTCAAAATACCTACGGCTAGGGCACTTGGCTGACTTAGTCAGTAGATCAGGCAACTCTTGATCTCTGGGTCATGAGTTCGAGCCCCACAAACAGATTACTTCAAAGAAATTTTTTTAGGGGCACCTGGGTGACTCAGTTGGTTGGGTATCTGACTCTTGGTTTCAGCTGGGGTCATGATCTCATGGGTCATGGGATCGAGCCCCGTGTTAGGCTCCATGCTCAGCGAGAATTCGGCTTAAAGATTCTCCCCCTCTGCCCCTCCCTTCACTCACTCTCTCTTTCTCTCTATCTCTCTCTCAAATGGATAAATAAAATCTTTTAAAAATAAATAAAAAAGAGGGACGCCTGGGTGGCTTGGTCAGTTAAGCGTCTGCCTTCGGCTCAGGTCATGATCTCAGGGTCCTGGGATCGAGCCCCGCATCAGGCTCTCTGCTCAGTGGGGAGCCTGCTTCCCCCTCTCTCTCTGCCTACTTGTGATCTCTCTGTGTCAAATAAATAAATAAAAGCTTTAAAAAAAACAAAAACAAATTGAAAGGATACAAGATAATATATAAAAATGCATTTCGCTATACCAGCAATGAATAATTGGGAAGTTAAATGTATGAAAACATCTCCAATAGCATCAAAAAACATAAAATATTTAGGGATACAGTTAATAAAATGTGCAAGATTTGTACACTGAAAACTATAAAATCTTACTGAGAGAAATGAAAGACCTAAATAAATGGAGAGATATACCACATTCATGTATAAAATATCACTTCGCCCCATACTGATTCTATATATTCAGTGCAATCCTGATCAAAATTTCAGAAGGTTTTTTTGTTGTTGTGGTAGAAATTATCATGTAGATTCTAAAATGTATACAGAAATGCAGACAAACTAGAAGAGCCAAAACAATTTTGAACAACAGGAACAAAGTTACGACACCTAAGGCTACTTGATTTCAAGAATTGCTATAAGTCTGCAATTGCTGTAAGTCAAGACAATGTGGTATTAGCATAAAGATAGACATATAGATCAATGAAACAGAATGAAGTCCAAAAATCCATATACATCCAATCAACTGATTTTGCCAAAGGTGCCAAGATGATTCAGTGGGGAAAGAAAGTTGGCACTAGAACGTATCTGTGTCAAAGAAGAAATTAAGCATGACCCCTACCTCACACCATATCAAAAACTCACTCCAAATGGATCAGAGACCTAAATGCAAAAAACAAAACTATAAAAATTCTACAGAAAAGCATAAGAGAAAATCTTTGTGGCCTAGGGGTAGGCAAAAACTTCTTAGGACACACAAAAGCACAAATAATAAAAGCAATTAGTTGATAAATAGGACTTCATCAAAATTTTAAACTTCTGTTCTTCAAAACATACTATTAAAAAATGAAACTGTAAGCCACAAGCCCATGGAAAATACTCATTTTATGGGTGTGTATGTGTGTGTAGGTGTGTTGTGTGTGTATATCTCACAAAGAAATTATATCCAGGATAAAGTCTCACAACTACATAATGAGAAGACAAATAACCCAGTAAAACATAGGCAAAAGAATCAAACAAATACTTCCCAAAAAAGAACATACGAATGGCCAGTATTCACATGAAAAGATGCTCTATATCTTTAGTTGACAGGGGAGTACAAATTGAAACTACAATAAGATATAAATAGATTAGGGGCGCTTCGGTGGCTCAGTCAGTTAAGCGTCTGCCTTCAGCTCAGGTCATGATCTCAGGGTCCTAGGATCGAGCCCCAAATTGGGCTCCCAGCTCAGTGAGGAGCCTGCTTCTCCCTCTCCCTCCACCACTCATGCTTTCTCTCACGCATCCTCTCTTTGTCTCTCAAATAAATTAAATTAAATTAAATTAAAACGATATACACAGATTAGAATGGCTAAAATTAATGAGACTGAGGACATAAAATATTGGTGAGGATATGAAACAACTGGAACTCACATCCTCTGCTGGTGGAGTATAAAATGGCACAATTACACTAGAAAAGTTTGGCAGTTTCTTATGAAGGCAAATATCCACTGACCATTTGATCTAGCAGTTCAACTAGCTTTTTACTTGAGATAAATGAAACGCAAGTCCATACAAAGAACGTGAAGTCCATACCAGCTTAATTCAGAATAGCCCCAAACTGGAAACAGCTCAAAGGTCATTGAACAGGAAACCTGGATGGATGCAGAATATTACTCAGCAATAAAAAAGAAAACATTATCAATGCATGTAACAATATAGATGAACCTTGCAAACATTTTTGTTCAACAAAAGGAGCCAGTCACAAATGGGAACATACCGTGTGGTTTCATTTACATGAAGTTTGAAACAGACAAAATCATCTATAGTGACAGAAAGCGGATCAGTGATTGGCTGGAGCAGAGCCCAGGAGGAATGACCACAAAGGGGCATGAGGGAAAATTTTGGGGGCAGAGAAAAATGTTCTATAACTCCGTTAGCGTTTTTTATTGTATGTGAATTATACTCCAATAAAATTGATTTTTTTAAAAAGACCACCTGGGTTGGGGCGCCTGGGTTGGCACAGTCGGTTAAGTATCCAACTCTTGGTTTTGGCTCAGGTCGTGTTCTCCGGGTCGTGAAATCGAGCCCCAGGTCAGGCTCCACACTCAGCAAAGAGTCAGCTGCAGACTCTCCCTCTCCTTCTAGCCCTCCCCACTGTGCTCTCTCTCTCTCTCTCTAAAAAAAAATAAATCTTTAAAAAAAAAAAACCACCTGGGTTGAATTCCTGGCTTTGCTACTTACTAGCTGCGTGATCTTGGGCACGTTATTTCATTTTTCTGTGCCTCTATTTCCCCAACAGAAAAGTGACAATAGTAATAACAATAATACTTCCCTCACAGGATTTGTTCTGTTTTCTTGTTTATTTGTTGTTATTTTTTAAGTGGGCTCCATGTCCCATGTGGAGCTCAAACTCATGACCTCGAGATCAAGAGTCACATGCTCCACCATCTGAGCCATCCAGGTGCCCCATGTTTGTTAGGTCTTTGTTTCATCTCATTTTGTTTTGTTTCATTAGATAAGCTCATGGGATTGTTGAAAGGATTATATGAGCAACTGTATTATGAACTGTGGTCGCCAACCTCTAAGAAGGACTCCAAGGGTTCCCGCCCCCATGGAGTCCCCTCCACATTGAATAGACCGACCTGGTGAAATGATGGTCTGTGGTTTTGGAGACTAGGTCAGAAAACTCATTGAGCCTTCTGCTCTTGGATCACTCTTTCTGGGGGAAGCCAGCCACCAAGTCATGAGGATTTTCAAGCAACCCTGCAGAGAGGTCTGGATGGCAAGGAACTGACGGCTTCTGCCAACAGCCAGTGCCAGCTTGCCAGCCATGGAAAGGAGCCAGTTGGATCTTTTATTCCCAGTCCTGCCTCCAGATGGCCAGCCAACAGCTTGACTGCAACCCCAGGAGGGACTGTGGGTCACCACCACCCAGCTCAGCTGCTCCCAGTTCTTGACCCCCAGAAACTGTATGAGGTAAGAAATGTTCAGAAGCTTTTAAACCCCTGAGTTTGGGGGTAATTTGTCATACACCAATGAACAACTAATACAAGCACTAATGGTAAGCGCTGACGTTTTTGAGCATTTATCCATGTGACCTATTATGACTGAGTATCTTCCATTTACCTTCTAGAACCACTCTCCACCCTCTTCCACCCGGCTCTGTGCCCATGGAGACTGACCTGTTCAGACCCAACAGTCTCCTATTGGCTTTTAATCAGGTTTGGCCAGTGGGAAGCCCCTGGGGAGCTATGCAAGGGAGAGGGAAGAGTGAGGTCAGAATAGCTCTTCCTGGGCACCTGGGTGGCTCAGTGGGTTAAGGCCTCTGCCTTCGGCTCAGGTCATGATCTCAGGGTCCTGGGATCGAGCCCCACATTGGGCTCTCTGCGCGGCAGGGAGCCTGCTTCCTCCTCTCTCTCTGCCTGACTCTCTGCCGACTTGTGATCTCTCTCTCTGTGTCAAATAAATAAATAAAACCTTAAAAAAAAAAAAAAAAAAAAGAATAGCTCTTCCTGGGCTCCCTCCCTGCAGGGCACCTCAGGTTGGCTCTGTTCCCCAACAGAAAGTCACAGCATCTCCCTCAAGGTAGTTCTTTCCATACAATCCCTCTGAGCCGGGCAACTGCTCCCTTGGCAGCCAGGCTCTGGCAGATAGGAGCTCTCGCACTGTAACTAGCCCGGGAATGCACGATCCCTTGTGTATCCCCGACACCCCACTGACACCTAACTAGTCCCTTTATTCAGCCTCCCTCCAATTATCCAATTTGAACGTGCCATCTGTTTCCTTCTGGGACTGACTGTCCACCCTAATTAAAATCCCCTTCCTTTACAGAAGGAAGTAGAAATTTGAAGAGGACCAAGGAGATAACTCAGAAACACATGGAAAAGCAACAAAGGCCACCCAGAGGTGTGCTCTGCGGGCAGTGGGTACCGAATGAATGAATGACTTGGGGGGCGCCAGGAGGGACTCACTCGCCCTACTTCCTTGAAGGCCATCGGTACTAAAACAGGATGGCAGCAGCTGAAACTTCAGCCAGACAACCAATAACCAGCTCCCCAGCCCAGCCCAGAGTTGGCTTCAGGAAGTCTTGCGTTGGAAGGATTAACACACAGCCTGGGACACCAAGGAAGCAGCCCCCCACCTCGGTGAGACTCAAGAGTTATTTTTGAAAAGCGAGCAGGGCCTGCGGGCGGCCCTGGCAGAGCACAGAGCTGGAAGAGAAAGCCAGAAGCAGAGAGAACAGACAGATACAGCGAAGCCCACGCCCCATCCCTGTGACGTCAGCCCCACGCCCTGTGACATAACATGGCGGCGGCGGCGAGGGGGTGTCCTGCATCCCCTTGGGAATTTTTTTTATTAGCTGTGACAAGACATGCACCCATAAAATGTATCCTTGGGAATTTTTGAGCCCCTCCCACCCAGGCTGAATGACACCGGGGAATGAATTCCGACAGGAACAGGGCGTCAGATCACCAGCCAAAAATATTTGTGTCCAAATGGTGTGTGAGATTTTGCTCAAGACTGGAAAAATCCTAAAACTGAAGGGAGGGTCACTGCGATGAGGCAGAGTCAGGGGCCAAGGATTCGGAAAGAGTGGGCATCCTTCACCCGGACAAAACAGGGGGAAGGCAGGGAACGGCTGTGGGTCCGGGGAGGAGAGGAGTGGAGAGCAGGTGTTGGGGCTGGAGTCTGAGCTGAGAGCTGCAGGGGGCCGAGAGCAAGCAGCCCGAACAGTAGCTAATGAACCCTGCAGTCGACAGGAGAGGTGTCTGCGTTGGGCGGGGGGGTAAGGGGGTGGGAGGTCAGAGGCAGCCAGAGGGAGCCATCAAGTCCCCAAAATAACTCCTGCTTCCGCTGGGAGGCTATGGAACTAATCAAGATGGGGATAATCCAAAAATCCATCAGACAGAGGGTGCTGAGAGGGCTTGTGTCTCCAAGCAGAGATTGGAGGGGGAGGGAAATTAACAAAAAGATGTGGTTTGCAGTGAGGAGCCATTGTCCTAGAAGATGGCGCCGATGGGAAAGCAAGGTCTCCCCAGGGTCCCCATCTGTGGAGTGCCTACTGCATGCCCAGCGCTATAGCATCTGGCTAAGTGAGCCCCGAAGTCAGCCTGCCTGGGTATGAATCCCTGCTCTAGTTCTTGCTGGCTGTGCAGTTTGGGGCAAGTCACTTCTTCCCCCACTCTGAGCCTGCCTCCTTACCTGGAAAATGGGGAGAAAATTCATACCTGCCCCATAGGGTAGGTGAGAATAAGAGCTCGATGTATGAGAACGTTTAATAGGAATCTTCCCAGCATCCCTGAGGAGGCGGGGTGGTAGGCTTCCATCTCCTCATCTTACCAGGGGGTAAACCGAGGCTCAGAGAGCCCAAAGCTACATGGTTAATAAGTAGAAGTGTCAGGAGCCTGATTCAGGTCAATCCAAGTCAGAAGCATGTGCATTCACTGGGCCCAGCTGCCCTGGTCCCGCCTCACTAGTCCACACACAGGACCCAGCCCCTCTCCCTCTACCTCTCTCCAGGCCCCATGGAGGAAAGCAGATCCAGTGTGGACACTGGAAACAACCTCCAGGTGAGACATGTAGGGCCCACTGGGGAGAACATTGCCTTCGACTCACTATATGACTTTGGCTGAGTCCTTTCCCCTCTCTGGGCCTCTGACTCCTCAGCTGCAGAACAAGGGGCTGGTAGCAGGTGATTGTAGGCCTGGAGAGTCTAGGTTCTCACTTGCTGTTCTCTCCCAGTGCCTGATGCAAGAGGCAGTGAGGAGGAGAGTAAGAAAGAGACTTGGGCAGGGGCCCCTGGGTGGCTCAGTCGGTCAAGCATCCGACTCTTGATTTTTCGGCTCAGGTCATAATCTCAGAGTCATGAGATCGAGCCCTTCATTGGGCTCCCTGCTCAGCTCCGAGTCTGTTTGAGATTCTCTCTCCTCCTGTCCTCTCCCCTGCTCACTCATATGCACGCATGCACACTCGCTCTCTCTCAAATAAATAAATAAAATCTTAAAAAAAAAAAAAAAAGAAATCTGGGCAGCCACAAAGCAGTGTTTCCTTCATGTTCCCTTCCCTTCATCTGGGGGATGGGTCTAGGCAGAGGGAACAGCAAATGCAAAGGGCAGGAGATGACAGCAGGCGTGGCATGTCTGTAGGGCTGCAAGCAGGATAATCGAGGAGCCCCATTAATTCATCCACTCAGTGATTCAACCGATGTTCATTACTGTGAACCAGACATTGTTCTAAGTGTTGGGGACACAGCAGCAAACAACACAGATGAAACCACCGTCTTTAGGGAGCTCACATTCTAACTGGGGGAAATGGGAAAAACCAAGTAAACACCCCCAACCAGGATAATTTCAGGATGGGACAGGTGCTCTACGCATGACAGCAAATATTCGTAAAGCACCTAATAGGGGCCAAGCATTGTGAGCGGTTGTTAAATAATGTCCTCTCTACTACAATCCTACGAGGTGCCTGCGATTATCTCCATCCCCATTTTACAGCTGAGGAAGCTGGCACTTAACCTGCCCAGTGCCCCACCGCTAGGATGCTGAGAAGCCCGGTCTAAAGTGCTTCTGACAGATGTGGCGCCCTCCTCTCCTTGCTTCAGGCCAATTTGGTCCAGGCAGAGCTGAGCTTTCCCCCAGGGTCTGTTGCTGGGAAAGAGCTCCGGCTGGGCTGCCTGCCTGCTGTTTATCTGTGGCCGCGACTCCCCTAGGCAGCCACCTCCAAGACTGATGGGGACCAGCAGGACTCCTCTCATTTCTCGCCACCATTCCTAAATCCACATCCTCCCTGGCCTTGGGCTCCCCAGAGACCCACCCACAAGGGCCTCCTGTCCTCCGGCAGAGGCTAGACTGCCTTGCCCCTGCCCTCAGGGATCCCCTAGGCCTGAGTCTAGTCCAAGCCAAGCGAGAGGGTGGCCAAGTCCTATAGGCCAGAGTTAGAATCCACATTCCTCCGCATGTGATCTTGGGCAAGTGGCTTCACCGCTCTCTGTAAGCCTCAGTATCCTCATCCAAAAAATGGGACTAATGCCTCATAGGGTCACTGTGAGGATTAAATATAATGGGCCCAAAAGGGAGCTTTGTGGAGGCTGGAAATGTTCTACAGTTTTACCTGGGAGGTGGTATATATAAAATTTGATGAACTGTGTACTTTAAGTTTGTTCGTTTTATACTATGACCATTAGAGCTCAGTTTTTAAAAAAGTGATAAGTGGCCCGTGGTTAGCACGACATAAATGTTACCAATGTCAGTATTAGGTGTCCCATAACTATCTGTTGAATGGATGAAAACTTTAGTGTCCTTCCATATTTCATCTATCATGTATGCGATTTCCAGTGCTCTCAGTGCCTACATGCTAAGGGAGCTCAAACTCAACATGTTCAGGACCCTTCACCTAAGTCTTCCTCATCTGCCCAGATCAGAAATGTGGATGTCACTCTGCCCACCTTCTCCTCTTCCCTCATTCCACAACCCCTCTCAGACAACCCATCACCAAAACTGTCTCCAAAGATAAACCCCAACAATTCCTTCCCCTCACTGAAAGGTCATGCTGACCTCCAGCCAAGACACAGAGCTTAACCACAGGCAAAATAATGGAGTTGGACCCTTACCTCACTCCACAGACAAAAATTAACTCAGTGGATCAATGACCTAAATGTGAGGGCTAAAACGACAAAACAGAAGAAAACATAAGGGTAAATATTCATGACCTCAGATTTGGCCATGGGTTCTTAGATTTGACACCAAAAGCACAAGCAACGAAAGAAAAATAGATAAATGGGATGAAAAGTAAAAATCTGTGTGCATCAAAGGACATTATCAAGAAAGCCAAAGGGGGCACCTGGCTGGCTCAGTGGGCACAGAATGAGACTTTCAATCTCAGGGTCATGAGTTCAAGCCCCACACTGAGCATGAAGCTTACTTAATTTTTAAAAAAAGAAAAAGTGAGCGGCACCTGGATGGCTCAGTCAGTTGAGTATGTGACCCTTGATATCAGCTCAGGTCTTGATCTCAGGGTCGTGAGTTCAGCCCCTGAGCCAGGCTCCATGATGGGTGTGGAGCCTACTTACAAAAAAAAAAAACAAGGGCACCTGGGTGGCTCAGTCGGTTAAGCAAATGCCTTCAGCTCAGGTCATGATCTTGGGGTCCTGGTTTCGAGTTCCACATCAGGCTCCTTGCTCAGCAGGCAGTCTGCTTCTCCCTCTCCCTCTGCCCCTCCCACCTCCCAGCTCATGCTTTCTCTCTCCCTCTCTCAAATAAATAAAATCTTAAAAAAAAAAAAAAAACAATGAAAAGACAGCCTACGAAATGGAAGGAAATGTTTGCAAATCATGTATTTGAGAAGGGCTTAGTATCCAGAATATATAAAAAGACAACAACCAAAGACAAACAACCCAAGTAAGTAAAGGACAGAGGATAAAGAAAAGGCCAAAAAGCACATGAAAAATGTTGCACATCATTGGTAACTAAGCAAATGCAAATCGAAACCATAATGAGATACCACCTCACATCTACTAGAATGGCTTCAGTAAAAATAAAAATAAAGAGAAAACAGTAAGTGTGAGCAAGGATGCGCGGACATAGGAACCCTCATATATGCCGGTAGAAATGTAAAATGTTCAGCCACCGTGGAAAACAGCTTGGTAGTTCCTCGAAAAGTTAAACATGGAGCGACCATATGACCCAGCAATTCCATTTCTAGGCATATACCCGAAAGAATGTAAAACAGAAACTCAAACAGATGTTTATTTACCAGTGTTCATAGCTGCATGGCTCACATTATGGTTGAAACAACCCAAATGTCTATCAACCAGTGAATGAATAAACAAAGTGTGGTCTATCCATACAATGGAAAATTATTCGGTCATAAAAAGGAATGAAGCACCCATGGACGCAACTTGGATGAACCTTGAAAACATGATGCTGGGGGAGAGGAGCCAGACACAAAGGTCTCATTTATAGGGTTCCTTTTGCAGGAAATATCTGGAATAGGCAAATCCAGAGGGACAGAAAGCAGGTTGCCAGAGACCGGGGAGCAGGAGCCGGGGAGTAATGGCATAATGGGGATGGAGTGTTCTTAGGAGGTGATTAACCAGTTGAAATTAGGGAGAGATGTTGGTTGCAAAATATTGTGAATGCCCTAAGTCTCACTAAATTTTACAGAAGAAGGAGGAGGAGAAGAAGGAGCAGGAGCAGGAGGAGGAGGAGAGGAAGAAGCGATGTTTCCCCTAACCCTGAAATCTGGCCCGTCTTAGGGCTGGATTTCACCAACAGGATGCAGCAGAAGTGGGCGCCTGGGTGGCTCAGTGGGTTAAGCCTCTGCCTTCGGCTCAGGTCATGATCTCAGGATCCTGGGATCGAGTCCCACATCGGGCTCTGTGCTCGGCGGGGAGCCTGCTTTGCCCTCTCTCTCTGCCTGCCTCTCTGCCTACTTGTGATCTCTCCCTCTCTGTCAAATAAATAAATAAATAATCCTAAAAAAAAAAAAAAAAAAAGAAATGCAGGAACGCATGTATATCTTTAAAAAAAAAAAAGGATGCAGCAGAAGTAATGTTTTGGAGACTTTTGAGCCCAGGCCTTAAAAAGCCTGGCAGCTTCTGCCTCTTAGAAGCCACCTGCTACTTTGTGAGAAGCGCGAGCCCCCTGGAGAGGCTGCACGGGAGGTGAACCGAGGGCCCCCCCAGCCAACGGCCCCCCCTGAACTCCCAGCCGGCAGTCAGCGAGCCCTCCGGCCACCCCAGTGTCCCCGGCTGACACCACATGAAGCGGAACAGTCCCGTCACCCCCAGAGAATCCTAAAAAAAATAAGTCGTCGCTTTAAGCCACCAAGTTTGGGGGTGATTTATTACACAGCGATACATAACCAATTCTATGTCTGGAAACTTCACATAGCCACCCATGGCTCTCCACGCCCACCCCCAGCACCCTAGGCCAAGTCTCCCGTCTCCCTCCAGGCAGCTGCCACCTCCTCGCTGGCTCCCCTCCTTCAGTTCAGCCTCTTGAGGTTCACCCTCCTCCAAAGCCGGAGGGAAACTTCTAGCCTTCCAGATAGCAGCCAAGCCCGTTAGTGTGGGCTGCAAGGCCCCAAATGACCCGAGCCCATCCATCTGTGCAGTCCCGGCACCCTTCACTCACACCTCCAGCCCTTACCACTCAGACTTCCTATAATCCATCAATACCACAAGCAGACCATCTATCTAGAACACTCTTTCCTACTCCCCTGCTCTTCTCCCAGCTCTCTTTCGCCTCTGGGCCTCACCTCAGACATCACCACCTCCGGGAAGCCTTCCCTAATCTCCCAGACTGAGTTAGGTACCTCCTCAGGGTACCTTGTCCCCCTTCTAACCCTCATCACAGTGGCTGCCTCTGAATTGCTGCTGACATTTGAACAACCTGTCTTTCGCCACATGGTGAGCAATTTCAGGGCAGGAACAAAGTCGTCTTTGTGCTCTCAGAGCCTAGTACAGGCCTGGCACACAGCAAGTACCCAAGGAAACCCAGGGGAATTAAGGAGTGCAGGCTGGGGACCACCTCGCGTCTCATACGGGACTGTGTTGGGGCCTGGGTAATGACTGTCGAGGCTGAGAGAGCGGAGCCCTCCCCCATGCGCCTGACGCCTGACTGCGCCAACAAGAACGACTTGTCTGACTCGTCTGTCTCCCCAGTGATGAGACAGTGACATGCAGTGGCTCCTTTTATGAGCTACGCAGGCAGGCAGTTGGGGTTTCAAATGCTGACTCTGCTAACTCCTGGCTGTGTGACCCTGAAGAAGTGACTTCACCTCTCTGAGCCCACTCCCCTCATGCATGACACAGAGCACGATAATGGCTCCTCATAGAGAGGTATCCACAAGATGATATGGGTAAAAACGCTTAGCACAGTAACCGGCACATGGCAGGCTCCCTGAAACGTCAGCTGGTCTCTTCTTCCCCACGGCGAGCTGCAGGATCGAGGCCCAGCACTGTGCCTGGCACCCAGCGGGCGTTCAGCCAATGCCTTAGGAACGAATGAGGAAGGGATCTGGTGATAAAACAATAATAATCACAACGGCACACACATACGACTCACTCAGTCTTCGTGACCACTAAAGGAGGTGGGTACTATCACGATGTGCATTTTACAGGTAATGAGAGGGAGGCCCAAGGGCACGCAGGTCTTCAGGAGCCGAGGCTCGATTTGGACCGAGACAGTCTGAGCCCTCCCACCCTCCAGCCACGAGACTGCCTCTCAACACCTCTCAAGGCCTGCTTCTCCTGTCGGCGTGGCTTGTAAGCAGCTTTGTGATCTCGCGCACGTGAACCTGTCTCTGGGCCTCAGTTTCCCCACCTGTCAAGAAAGAACTGTAGGAGCCAGTGGGGAAGGCCACTTCCGACTGGCCTAGGATCCAGGCCTTAGCTCTGTCTGGCCGGGGCCGGGGACCTGCTGACGAGCCAGCCCTGGCCAGGGCCATATTTTCCACGGGCTGGACTGTCACAGGAGGTCACTGCATTTTGACCACTGCACTATCTCCCCACGTGGGGAGGAGTCTGGCCTCTGCTTATTCCTGTCCCCCTCCCCAGGGCCCCTGAGGAAAGCTGAGGCGGCCACCCCCAGATGTCTATTCCTGTCCCTGGCCTAGCGCCGTGCTGGGGAAGCAACAGCTATTTCGAGGCCCTTCTCCCTCGAAGCGTAAGTGGTGGGAAGGCGCTGGGAACATCCCGAACTAGGAGGCCGCCCGTCGCCGCCTCGCCCTGGATCTGGGCCACACCAGCCCTGCGGCTCTGCCCCTTCTTCCAGCTCTTGGCGAAGTGATCGGTTCTGATCACAGCCACCACGGGGGGATAATCCGGGACAACCAATTCCCAAAGGCTTCTGCTAGAGGCTGGAGCACGGGGCGCATGGGCCTTGCCCTTTCCAGAAGGGACTGGAACAGCCACAGCTGGACACAGTGGCTTCGAGGAGGAATGGCTCTGAGCTTCAAATTGGGGAAAACAGTGTTCGGTATATAAAAATACCTCACATTTCTTGAGCGCTTGTGATGAGATAGGCCCTGTTCCAAGCATCTGACACGGAAGTAAGTCATTTAATCCTCACAGAGAGGAAAACCTCTCTGAAGTTCAGAGAGGGTGAGTGACTTGCCCAAGGTCACACAGATGGTGAGCGGCTGAGTCAGGACTTGAGCACAGGCAAGCTGGCCCCAGAGTCCATGCTTTTAACTCTCTGAACCTTGCTTTTCTTCCCTTTCAAACTTGCAAGCCCAGGGGGCTAATATAAATTAGGGGAATGAGCACTGGCTTGAGAGCCAACCCCACCTTGTCATTCCCTGTCACGTGGCTGGCCAGCCCGTGCAGCGAGTTCAACTTCCATTTCAAAGTTCATTATCATCATGAGGATATTACCCACTCCCAGGGTTGAGGTAAGGGTTAGCAATAACAGGTTTTGGGGACTCAGAAACTCCTCTAAATCATGAAACTAACACATGCACCTGGTAAAACAGTACGTACGAAAAGGGGACCCAGAAAAAGGGAGCTCCCCTCCTACTCCACACCTTTAATTCTTCTCCCCAGAGGCAACTTCTGTCAATAGCTTTTGGGTCACTTTTTGGAAATTCTCCATGCACATAAGGACTGAGAAGATATATTCACATAGGGTTTTAGAATATGGGCTGCCTGGTACGGCTGCTTACTCTCTATGTGAAGCTTGGGCCAGTTACTTGTTCCCTCTGGACCTCCGTGTCCTCACCTGTAAATGAGTTTCCATATCTCATGGAAAGTGTAGCTGTGACGGTTAAATGAGTCAATCTATGTAAAGTGTTTAGAACATTCTCTGGCACGAAGCCGTCCAATAAATACGCACATATAGTGGATCCTTTACGATAGACATTGAGATGGCCTTGTGCTATCAGAAACAATACTGCAAGACACATCCTCGCTCACCTGTCATTTGGCACAAGCGCAAGAATCTCTGTGGGATAAATTCTTGGCAAAGAAATTGCTGGGTCAAACCGTAGTGCCCTTGTAATTTCAATTAATTTTTGGATGAGTGAACCCTCACAGCAGGCAGGGAAGAGGGAAGGAGGTCCACAAGGCAGTGAGGACGGACGACGGAGGAGTGCAATGCAGTGTTCTGTCTCTGAGGCCCAGAGAGGGCCATGTCTGCCCCCCCTGGAACCTGAAGGATGAAGCAGCTCCCTAAGCTCCAGGCCAAGCAGATGGAGGGTTGAGTTTTATACAGATTGTTCCCATAAACGTTTTACAGGGAATTGATTGATTGGATTAGAGGGGCAGGAGCCCCTAATGAGCAGCAACTGCTTAACAAAATGTTGAAGTGGATACAATTTTCCTTTACCACCATCCACCATGGCAGCACCCATGCCCTCATAGGGACCCGTGGATGCTCAGGTCACCTCAGAATGACACCCCAGTAGTCGGGTTTGCCTTCTCCCAACATCCTTCTAGGTTCCAGACTTCCCAGAAGATGTAGAGAGCAAGGGGTTAAGAGCACAGGTGTGGGGGGAAGACAGAAAAGGTCTTTTGTCTGCTGAAATTACTGTGTGACCTTGGGCAAGTCATTTGCTCCCTGACCTCACAGAAGAATGGGACCTACCCTCCAGGGGCTGTCCTGAATGAAGTCAAACACAAAGTGCTTACACAGTGCCCTGCACACAGTCAGAGCCTAATACATGGAAGCCCTGAAGATACAGATGAAGAATAAAGGCAGCTACTGGGGCCCCCACCCCAAAGGCCCTGGGGACAAGGTACGCAGTGGTAGCTCCCCATGGAAAGAGAGCGATTTGGCAGTTGCCCCAACAGCATCCTAGGGAATGTTCCAGATGTCCCAGTCTGGAAAATGGGATGTGTGACTTATGTTCCCAAGTAAGTTTTAAAGGCCTTGCCCAAGCTAATATTCCACTTTGTGGGAACTCTCAAGTGAGAAGAAGGCAGTGGAAGAAGTTTCCCAAGCACCCCCACCTTTCCCTATTTATCTGATCTGGGATCTACCCGTTCAGAGGCGTCCCAGGAGTAACAACAGCAAGTACCTCCATCGATCTGGGAAGAACCTGAATCAGGGAAGTGCCCAGGTTCGGGGTCAGATCACGATTAGCCTATTCTCGCCTGAGTTTTGTGCCTGTGAGTTCCAGCCTCAGCGGCCTTCCTCACTGTAAGATGGGGACAACAGTGATGCAGTGGGAGAGGTTGGAGGAACGACTGCGGAGGAGCGCCCCGCCCCCGCCCCCCGCTAGCATCCCGGGGACCCGCACTGCCCAGGCACCCGCGCGTCGCCGCCCAGCGCGTCCACGCCTCCACCGGCGGGTTCCCCCACGGCCTCCCGCGCCGCGCGGCGGGGACCCGGGTGATTGCAAACAGCCGCCGGCCTCATTAGGAGATGTGTAATTAGCGGCTGGCGGAGCCCGTGCCGGCACTGGCTAATTACCGCGGGGAGCCGGCTGCACCGCCCACGCCGCCGCCCCAGCCGCCGGGCCACCGCGGGTGTCTGGACCCCCTGCGGCCTGCGGGAGAGCCGGGCCCCGTGTGCTTGCTCCGGGGGCTACGCCTGGGGGTGGGGGGTGGGGGGTGGGGGCGGAGCAGAACATTCACTCAAACCGCGTGTACTGTGCACTCCGCGTGCCAGGCGTTTCGCCCCCGCTATCTCGTTTATCCCCAATTCGCTCATGAGCGCGGGACCACCGTCATCCAGTTGCATAGATGAGGAAACTGAGGTCTAGGGACGTGATTTAACCTCCCCGGCGGCAAGTGGCTGGAAAATAGACAAAGCCGTGAACAATACAGCAGCCGCGTTGGTGACAGTAAGGACCTGAGTCGGAGGGCCTTGGGTTCGAATTCTAATCCAGCTCCTTACTGGATGTGACTTTGGTCGGAGCCCCAACTGCATCAATAAAATGGGCGCGGTGTTGGAATTAAGTGAGTTGAAAGCTAGGAAGTGTTGGAGTTATTTTAGGGACGCGAGGCAGTGGACGGGTTGTTCTGAGGCTCCGGCTCTTCTACGCGGACAACAGGCCTCTGACGCCCTCTGCTGGCCACAGGGGGAAGCTGGCGAGACTGTTTTTGGTTAAACAGGTTGTTTGGGGATGAGGAGAAAAGATAGCGTAGACACAGGTCTCTCAGCAGGGCCGCTGCCCTCCCGCCTCCCCGGCTCCCGCCTCCCTTCTTCCCCTTCCTTCCCCAGCATACCTTCTTTAAGGTGGCAAAGAGTTGAGAGATGGGAAAATTGAGGATTCATTCCAGATTTTGCAAATACTTGGCCTCCTTTCATGGACGTCACAGGGCCAGACAATTCCACAATTCTACAAGTAGGGATGGGTATAAAGATCAAGTTACAAAGCTGTGCACCAGCGTGCTGGGTATAACAGAAAATCTGGAACTAATTTGAATGTCTATCATGGGAGTATTGGCCAATTTAGCAGTGTTATATCCAAACAGTGCAATACTGTGCAGCTGAAAAATAACATTGCAGAATGGTTGGCATGAACACACAGTCAAACAAGAATGAATCTTACAGACGTTATGTTGAGTAAAAGGAGACACACACACACACACACACAGAAACATATTGTTGGATTTTTATAAAAAGTTCAAGAACAGGGGTGCCTGGGTGGCTCAGTTAAGCGGCTGCCTTCAGCTCAGGTCATGATTCCAGGGTTATAGGATGGAGCCCCATATGGGGCTCCCTGCTCAGTGGGGAGTCTGCTTCTCCCTCTCCCTTTGCCCCTGCCCCCTGCTTGTGCTCTCTCGCACTCTCTTTCTCAAATAAATTTTAAAAATAAAATCTTTAAGGGGCACCTGGGTGGCTCAGTTGGTTAAGCGTCTGCGTTCTGCTGAGGTCATGGTCCCAGGGTCCTGGGATCAAGTCCCGCATCGGGCTCCCGGCTCTGCAAGAAACTTGCTTCTCCCTCTCCCACTCCCCCTGCTTGTGTACCCTCTCTGGATGTCTCTCTGTCAAATAAATAATATAAAACCTTTTTTTAAAAGTCTTTAAAAATAAATAAAGTTCAAGAACAGGCAAAGCTGATCTTATGATAGCGTCAAAACAGAGGCTACTTCTAGGAAGGTTTTGACTGGGAAGAGAGCAAGGAACCGTCTTGAGTGTGGAAATGCTCCCTCTTAATCTGAGTGGTAGTTACAAAAGTCTACATATATGTAAAAATTCATTGAGCCTTACAGTTAATATGTACTTTATGCATAGTACACCTCAATAATTCAGTTGTGAAAAAAGACATTCAAGCAAAAAAAAAGTGCTAAACAGTTTGATCCTATTCTTAATAAGAAAATAAGAGGAAAAATATAATTTAACACAGGGCAGCAGTTCTAAGTTTTTTTTATCTCAGGACCCCTTTACATTCTTAAATTATTGAGGATCCTGAAGAACTTTTGTTTTTATAGGACATATTGATACTTATCGTGGATATTAAAACTGAGAAACCAAAAATTCCAAGTAAATATAACAAAACTAAGTGTTTAGAGCACAATACAAAATCCCATTAGCCATCAGAGTGATAATGTCAGCACATGTCACATAATCTCTGGAAAACTTAACTGTCCACTCTGAGAAAGTGAAAAAGGCAAATAACATCTTACTATTATTATAAAAGTAATTTGACATTAGGGACACCTGGAAAGAGTCTCAGAAAACCCAGTGGTCCCTGCACCTCACTTTGAGGCCCTATGGCACAGGGAGAAAGAAAAGGAAGAAAACACACTACATGATAAATTATTCTCTCGTTGCTGAGATTATAATTTATTTTAATTATATTAATTTCCTTATATATAATTATACAGATAATTATAATTTTTATTATATATAAAATTATATATATATAAAATTATATATAAAATATAATATTTATACATATATATAAATTATATATAATTTCCTTCTTTGTACTTCCTATTAAAAAAAAAAGGTAAGATTCAACAAACACGGATTGTTTTTGCAAACAAAAGCCAAGGCAATACACTGGTTTCCATAAGATTGTTGAAAGACCCAAACAGTAATAATGTATTTGGCTGTACGAAAAAATTACACCGAGCTCCAACCTGAAACTAAGGGTCCGATTTCCCGTGTCAATGCCGGGCCTTGACTGGGTCTTGCCCTCAAAAGTTTCGCCGTTTAGCTTAGGGAGCGAATATAAGTGCATACACAACTTTATTGCAAGGTAATAGAAAGTAAATATCCCGAGAGCCCCAAATGCAGCGGCTGCATCCTACACAGAATTCCAAACTCTGGTATGCTGCAGAAACACCCATCGCAACCACACGCCCCTCGATCGCGGATCCCCACCCCCAAACACCTAACTCAGCGTGGCGATCAGCAGGACGCATGCGCTCTACAAACGTAGAGGGAGGTAGGGCTTAAAGGAGACTGACACGGGGTTCGGCCTCCCAACCCTCTAGCCCCGCCTTCCTACCCTGCTTCCTCTCTGAGTGGTTGCAAGACTCCGCAGGGTAATTTCCTATTGGCCACCAGCAAAACCTCAGATATCCGGTTTGGGAGCCGGGCCGCCGCGCGCGGAGGCCGCCATGGTGCGGTTCAAGCACAGGTAAGGCCGCCTTCCCTGGCAACACCTGCTCCTCTGCGGGTCCCCGCGGCCTCGGCCCCCTGCTCACGTCTCTGCTGCCCGCCGCAGGTACCTGCTTTGCGAAGTGGTGTGTGATGACCCCCGTTGCCGCCTGAGTCTGGAGGACCGAGTGCTGGGCGGCCTTATACGGGACACCATCGCCCGCGTGCACGGGACTTTCGGCGCGGCCTCCTGCTCCATCGGCTTCGCGGGTGCGAGAGTGCTGGGGAACTAAGCGGAGGGCGGGATTGGGAGGGAACGGGGGCCGGAAGAGGGAGAAAGAAAGGGTATGAGAG
Organism: Potos flavus; assembly: GCA_028534135.1. Lineage (NCBI taxonomy): Eukaryota > Metazoa > Chordata > Mammalia > Carnivora > Procyonidae > Potos > Potos flavus. Next base: position 66,531,467 of record CM052889.1, read on the forward strand.
ACAGCAGGAGCTTCCAAACCCGATTCAGTCCTCACTGGACAGTATCATCTTCTTGAGGCCTCTCGGAGCCTGAGCCCGAGTCTGCACGAGTCCGAGGTTAGGCGGAAAGCTAAAAGCAGAAGGCAGTGGAACATTGGACGAGAATCTACTTTATCTATTTCACGTGTGTATATTGGGATTGGGATTGAATTGAGCAAGATAATGAATTAAATGTGGGAAGCCGTGTATAGTTCAGAGTTACTTCGTTACATTGACATCCCATGGAGAAAAAAAATTGTCAAAATTACCTTTAAAAAGTCCTTAATAGAGCAGATGAAATACAGAACTCACCATCGTGAGGATTCTTCTGACAAAGACGCTGGATTTTTTTAAGTGTGTTTTTTTTTTTTTTTTTTTTTAAGAATTTAAAGATTGGAGACAGCGAGAGAGAGCAGGAGCAGGGAGTGGGAGAAGCAGGCTCCGCGTTAAGCAGGGAGCCTGACACTGGGCTCCATTCCAGGACCCTGGAATAAAGACCTGAGCTGAAGGCAGAGACTTAACCGACTGAGCCACCCAGACTCCCCTAGCCACGCTATTTAATATTTAAATCCATTATCTGTTTTACTCTGCTTAAAATTGAATACTGGAGAATTCATGCACTAGGCACAGTTCACTTACATTGGGTCATTCTCAACCTCATCAAGAACCTACAGAATCCACTTGCAATAGAACCTGTTTTTCAGGGGGCACCTGGGTAGCTCAGTCCCCTAAGCATCTGCCTTTGGTTCACGTCATGATCCCACAGTCCTGGGATCAAGCCCCCATCAGGCTCCTTGCTCAGGGGGAACCTGCTTCTCCCTCTCCCTCTGCCTGCCACTCCCCCTGCATGTGCTGTCAAATAAATAAAATCTTAAAAAAAACAAAAAACTGCTTTTTTAGCCAAGGTTTCCTCTGAGGAAGATGGATCTCTGCCAGTCCCAACCCCACTTAACCAGCTAATCAGTGAATTAGAAAAGCATTTAAAATTCCAAATTCATTCTGAGTGGTATGCAAAGCCCTGGTGTGGTTTATCCCTTTTCCATAAATGAAGGTCTGTTCTAAGGTTTTTTTTCCTTCAGAAATTTGTTTAAAAAAAAAAATTGTTTTTACTCACTGATGCATCTCAGGTGCCACTGTTTGGCACATAGTAGACGCTTAGTTACTCTTAAGATTTTTAAATAAATCCAGAGTTTCCCAAAATGGTTTTTTTCCCCTGTAGTGCGATACCTCAATGCCTATACTGGAATAGTGCTACTTCGATGCCGGAAGGAATTCTACCACCTTGTGTGCTCAGCTCTTCCTTTCATCACATACTTGGAGAACAAAGGACACCGTTACCCGTGTTTCCTCAACACCTTACACGTGGGAGGTAGGGGTGCATGTGGCATGGCTGCTGATTTTCAATAGTAACAGGTCCAGGGTTCAGTCTTGACAGGCGGGTACTTCCTGCTCTCCTGCCAAGAACAGGAGGCTTTCACCTAGCTGAGAAAGTCTCTGAAGCAGACACCTTTCACGAGCTGTTGACCATAGAGCTCTTTCATGTGCCAGGTACAATTAGAACATGTCAGAAGTTCCTGATTCATTACAACAGGAGACAGCTGTTGATCTTATTGCAGAACTGCACTGATGAAGGTAAGCAATGTTACCCAGTGCCCACTGAGCAGTAACTAGCCTGGCTGAATAAGAGGTGACTCCCAAAGACCTCTTTCATCCTGCTCTGCCTGCCTTTCCAGGAGAACGGGAAGCTATCCAGAAGTCTGTCACCAGATGCTGTTTACTAGAGGAGAGATCAGATGAGGAGGAGCTTGCAGAGAGTGGTGATGAGGAGGCTGCTGAAGCAATGGAGTGACCCTCTCTGCAGGCTGTGCTGGGCCCGAGATTCAGGGCCCACTTGTTGGAACAGGACATTCTGGGATTTTGCCAAACTGGACGATTGCTGACCAGAGGCCAAGGTATCAGCTCAAAGTGGAGGACTTGTTCGCTTAAACTGAAGTCACCTTTACCTAGCGCTGCCTGGTTAAGTGGTTCTGCAGGGGGTGAACCCCCAGTAGTTACAGACATCTGTATCTAATTGCCTGGCTGAGTAGGTTTAATAAATGTACTTGGCAGGGCACCTGGGTGGCTCAGTTGGTTGAGTGTCTCTTGGTTTTGGCTCAGCTCATCATCTCACCATCGTGGGATTGAGCCCCGAGTTGGGCTCTGTGCTCAGCATGAAGTCCTCTTTGGATTCTCTCTCTTCACTCTCTCCCTCTCCTGCTCTGTCTCTGTTTCAAATAAAATTAAAAAAATAAATATACTTGGCTTCTGTAGCATTTAGTATACTTAAGAAGTTCACGCTTGGCTGGGAGGTCTCCTTCCCCCTCTATCCCTGGCCTCAGTGGGAAGACTGGCTCCCTGTGATGCTAGATGTATAGCCTCCCACTTGAGGCCTTGTGCCTCCACCACTAGGATGAACCCTAAGCAATCCAGGTTATTTAAAGTACAAGTATTACTAGTGAGACATGGCAACTAAACTGGCACAAATCTATAGTTGGTCTCCATACTGACCCATACTGGCCTTAAAAATACCAGATTCCTTACCAATCATTAATCAAGTAACAGGATAACAAACGTGGTTCTTGCACTCTTCTTGAGCGGGGGATGACAAAACCTGGCCTTGCCTGACATTACAAAGCCAAGCAGCAGCTGCAAACTTCCAGTAGTTTTCTGCAGTTCGCCCTTCCCTGTTGTGTCACCCCTGCCGGGCCGCCTGAAACCAAGTGACACTGCCACACTCAGAGGTTAGGAAGGTTTGGATCCACTACTTACCAATGACATTTCTAGGATCTGTTTTCTTGTATAACAAAACAGATGTTATTCAAAGTCCCTTATACATTTAACAGAAAGATCTGTGACGTTTGCTTCAACGTGTCCCCTCATTTTCAGGGCTGAAACACCCTCGTGCACCGAGGGTGGTTCCTGTCCCAGGATTTCTGAACCTCTTTCTTGTAAGAATGACAGGTAAAGCTAAGCCCAATTCAAGAACCCCTTAGTCCTGACACTAGGAAAGACACTGCCCCATGACACCAGAGTGCTCAAGCTCACAGTAGCTGTTACTTTACCCTATTTAAGAAGTGTGTCTACCTAACCTGTAATGAACTTTTAAAAAACCAGAAAGCTCACATTGCTTGTGCAGGTGATTTATTGCAACTATTTGCCTTCACATTCTATTATACCTAGAGATCACTTTATTAAGCAGCAAAATAATTCACATCACTCAAATTCCGCTCAAATCAAGGCACAGACTGCTCTAGACAACAGGGAGGCAGTGGGCACCACCACTGCTTTCAAACCTGCTCAGCTCCGCCTCCAGGTGTGCCAGACTCCTCTGCTCCTACAACTCCGGCCACTGTCACTCAAAACAAGTTTCATCTAACAGTTGGTAGGTTCCAGGGCTTCTTTAGTGACAATTACAGCTTTCCTTACCAAATGAGCCATATACAAGTTGTAAAACCCTCTAGCACATAGGTAAGCAACCCAGGTCCGGCACCGCAGCCTGGCCATTTCTCAGAAGAAAAACTGCAATTCAAGCTGGGTGTCCTAAATCCATTTTATTCCCATCCTATTTCTTTAACAAGAGGAAAACTAGACAGGAAAGGCTCAACTATTTTTAAAAGACATGCTGAGCGGTGTGTTGAGACCATGCTGCCCAATGTGTCAGCAGAGCAGAGCTAGAACACTGTGGTGTGGGCTGCTCCAAGGGATGGTGAAGGGACTTAAACTTACTTGGGTTGAGAAAAACTAATACATGGGTCCAAAAGACTAACCCTGGTAACAAACTAAAAATCTTGGCAGGAAGAGATCTCTTGAGAGTGTCAATACTTTATTTTGGTGTAAAGATGGGAAGCTGGAAAATACACTGTATTTAAAATTTTCTTGGTTCCCCCTCACGCTGTGGAAACCCCCTCCCCCCAGAGCTAATCTGTTCAAACTCAAATACTTAAAAATTACAGCAGCAAAACAAAAGCACAGAAAAAAGAAAACCAGATGGAGAAGGTAGCCGGGCCAGTAGTGTCACTTGGTGTGGACGACTGAGGTGCTGAACAGGAGCTTTTGTTTCTGTTTTTTTCTTTTCTTTCCTCCTTTCTCTTCTAAATTGAAACAAAGAAAGAGCTTATTTAGCTTTGAATGCCATACACTTTCCCCCAGCCAGTTTTCACTCCTGACAGTCCCAGAGTGGCAGCTAAGGTTCTAGGATGAGGACTGCCTGGATCCAGATCCCAGTCCCTGCATACTGCAGGTATTTGTCTGGGCAAGTCCCTTTACGTCCCGAGACTCATTTCCTCATCTGCTCTACCCATGATAGTTCTACCCATTTAATATAGTTGTCGGGAGAATAAAATGAGCACAATGCTAAGCACAGAGAAGACACGCTAATGTTCTTGTCTAACTGAATAACCAGAGTGGTGTGGCCTTCAAGCCTGACTTCTCCATCTATTAGCCACCCTCTACTAAACTCAGAGGATTCTAAAATCTCCTCTCCACTATGTCTTAGAAGGGAAAAAAATAAAGAGCTTCTCAGAATTTCACATCCAGGCCTCAAGAATTAACGTAGGGTGGCAAAAAGGTCGTATCTGACATACCAAAGGGACTATTAGCTGACACTAGCAGGTAAACCTACAGGGTCAGAAAAATGCCTAATTAGTGATGTCCGCCACTGGATCCAGCTGGGAATGACAACCCTGTACTGAGCACTCCATTTCTTTGCCTTTACCAGAGAGGGGATCTGAAGTAGCTGGTGTGTCCAGTTTCATGAAGGCTGCTTCAATTGCTTGGCTGAAGGAATTTTGGAAACTGGGCACAGGAACACGGTCTGAGTTATCACTCTCTCCATCGCTATCCACAGGAGCAGGAGGAACTAAGCTGTTTTCATCTATAAAATACCAGTGTTATAATTTCAGAGACAATTCTGGAGACTTTGACTTTCTGAAAGGGATCAAATTCCCCCTCCACCAGAAGGTCATTCTCACCTTTTTTTGGAGCAGTTTTGGGCCACACATCTGCTTTTGCTTTTCCAACCCTCAGCATCTGCCGAAGTGGGAAAGAGGGGAGAAAAGAATTTAAGTAATCAGTCCAATTTGTTTTCCAGACTTGTGTCTTGACACTAACTACCTAGGAGGTCAAAGAACTATTACCTTTGGGAAAAAAGGATTTTCCAGGTACTTATTTCCTCAACACACTATTTCGGTCATGTTCTCTATGTCCTGACCAGTAGAACTAGCAGTGAAATTCCCAAGGTGGAAGACCAAAGCCTGTTTTGTTCCTTAGAAAAAGGTTGAAGAATAGTGCATAGACAGCACAAGAGGTTCTTACTCAGACTCTCAAGTTGGGAATCCTGACTTTGTGTGATTCCCTTGTTAAGTTTTCCCGCTCTTCTTGGGACCCCTAAAAACATAAACCTCCTGGAATAAGCAGTGTGCAGTACCCTCCAATTTTAAAATGAACCACCTGGCTATCAAACTCCAGTTACTTAAGGCCAAGAAAACCAGGACAAATAAATGTAACTTTATCCTGAAACTGCTTTTCCAATGGCTCCTTAATTATTAAATTTTAGATCCAGCCATAGGCCAGATTCCTCCATGTACAGTAAAATCAGAACAATCCCTCCTGCCCCTGAATGAGGAACTCTTTCATCTTGTCTGGCCAAGGCCAGATTCTTAACTATTGAGGGCTGGTGTGAGTCCCATCTGCCACACATGGCATACTCAAAGCAGGAGAAATTTTATTCCTGGAAAAATACGAGGAGACAAGCCCCACAAGATTCAAACAGGAATGTCTTGTCCTAAAGTATGTGTCCCAAAGTAAGGTACAATATTATTCAAACGGAGTTGGGCTGGCAGAGGTTGATTTCACTGAATAACCTTTCTTTATCATGTACCACTGTGATGATCTTTTCCCTTGGTCCCTGGGAGTTTAGAGTCCAAATAGTAAGACATCTGAATCATCTTGCTCTTTTTTTTTTTTTAAAGATTTTATTTATTTATTTGACAGAGAGAGATCACAAGTAGGCAGAGAGGCAGACAGAGGGAGGGAAGCAGGCTCTCCCTGCCGAGCAGAGAGCCCGATGCGGGGCTCGATCCCAGGACCCTGGGATCATGACCTGAGCCGAAGGCAGAGGCTTTAACCCACTGAGCCACCCAGGCACCCCCTGAATCATCTTACTCTTAAAAGGTCATTAAAATATCTATCACCTATGTTTTATTCTTGCCTAAAATGTTTAAATGTTTAACCCGAATCTACTCATGAAAAAAAAAAACCCAACAAATCCAAACTCTAGGACTCTATATACAACAACTGGCCTGGATGCTTCAAAAATATCCATGCCAAAGGAAAAAAAAAAAAAAAAGAGCGGCTAGAGAAACTTATAGATCAAAGGAAACTGAAGAGACTTGACAAATACATGCAATGAGTAATCTTTGATTGGACCTGACTGAAAACAATACAGGACCCTTGAGACAAATTGAGAAATAGTAATATATACTCCATGAGATATTCAGTTAGCTTAATTTCTTTGATGTGGTCATGACAACTGTGCTTATACAGAAGAATGTCATTTGTGGGGCCACTTACATTTGATGGTAAACTGTCATTCGTAAGGTCTATAACTTATTTTCAACATAGTAAAACAGTAAAAAGAGAAAGCAAATACAGCAAAATGCTAACAACTGGTGAACCTAGGTGAAAGGTAAAAGCGTTCATTACGCCATTTCTTCAATACTTTTAAGTTTGAAGTTGTTCACCATATAATGCTGAAAAAAAGCAATGGCGATAAAACCTAGTTAAAAAAAAACAACTTAAGCATTTGACATAACTCCTGGGAGCCACTTGCATAATTATCACCTCTGAAGCCTACCAGTTAATATTCGAGATTGCTCTCAATTATTTCTTCCTCTTTGACTTCAGGACTCTCCTTACCAAAGTCCAATTCCTGCTTATTTCTCAGCACACACTGCCATTTGTTGTGAGAAACATCCATTATCACCTGCTCTAAAGAACTGTTAAGCTAATGATTTCAAACTAGCCCCCAAAAAGTTAATACTAACTTCTAAAAGGGGTGCTTGGCAAGCTGTCCATCCATCTTAACTTAGTTATCTCAATGCAGGAATGCTGAGTGTTGGTTTGTTGTTTTAAAGATTCATAAAGTCATCTGACATCCTTTTGCCTCGTTGCATCTGAGAGAGCAAGCTGTGTCTGCTCAAACCCACATGGTCTGAGATCCGGAAACAGGGCGTCAAGTATGTGCCACCAGTGTTTCCATCAGTACAGGAAGGATACAGGCTTCAATAAATTGGATTCAGTAAACTTTCTTGAATGGGTCCTCCAAGAGACCTTTCTTAATGTTAACTTGTACATAAAATAAAAATACTTCAGTTATTGGGGGAAACAAAAAAGATCTGACAACAAGTGTCACTAGCCTATTGTTCCTCTAACCCAGTTGCCTAAGAAAGCTGGTCTGGCTATAGGACAACCAAGACCTCTCCCTTCCCAAAGTGAAGAGGAATGGTTTATTATATGTAACAGATATACGCTACCTAAATCCAAGGTCCTAGAACTAGGGACCAGCTAAAATTGATTGATGTCTCCCTGGCCCCTGCAACAGTGCTCACTACCCAAGTATCTAATGATTTGTTAAATAACTGAAGCTCTGATTCTTCCTCAGCTACTCTTGGTCTCTTTCCTTGGTAAGTCTACAGTAACATCTGAGACTAAATCCATGAGATTTCCTCTTAAAAAAGTTTTCCATGACTATTACTATCCATGCAACATTAGCCTGTAAGTCTCTCCTCCTCCAACGGAAAGATTTCCACAAAGAACAAGCAGCAGAGTTCATGTTAGGTAACCTTGGGCTGTTTTACAAGCAAAAGACTTACCTGGGCAAAGGAAGGGAAGGGAGAGTCTTCTTCCAGACTCCCGACGCAGAATGAAGGACTGCCCTGACTGGCAGTGGGTGACAGAGGGGTCAGCAGAAAGTCTGAAAGGAAACCAGAGACCGGATTATGTAAGTCAAGCTCCAAAAAGCTAGTCTATTCTTAACAAGAGAGAAAAGATGAACCCTGAATCAGGCCTGGATAATTACCAGCCCCACCTCTAAAAGCAAACTTCATCCAATTTCCACTCTGCCATGTTCTTTCTTATAAAGTCAAGAACGTAGCCCACTATTCACACTAGTGATGCAGGGAGAGAAAAGTTGAGCAGTCACAGTAATACTAGAAAGCATGGCAGAATCTATTCCCACACTAAGGAAAACCCTTTCCAAAGCAGCTGACCCTCCGGGCCTAGGTATTGGGGACTGTTATGGACTAGTTTTATGTGAATGAAAAAGTTCCAAGAAAAAGATAAAATGTAATCAGGTCAGCCTTTATAGTCCAGCCAGATGTCTCTGACCTGGGAATATTCAGTGAGAATCCAAAACACACATACACAAACGAAATCCAGTATGAAGATGCAAGCTTTTCCTCGATACTCCCTAGGTAATAGTCTTCTCCATCCTTACTGACCTAGAGTTGAGCGATTCCCACAGGTCTACCCACTGTCCTGATCACTGCTGGGAGGGAAGGGCCTATTCACTCTGCCAGTAGCAGACCCTTCCGCAGTCAGCCAGGGCTATTCAGTACTCTCGTTCCTAGCACCATCCAATTGCTCTTGCCTAAGTACATTAAAGCCCATTCCTTAGAAAAGTATGTTGAAAGCACATACATGAACACAATTTTTATATCACAGATAATGTAGTCGATGTTCTGCCATAGTCCTCTGTATAGTAGCTCTCTTCTTAAACTAAAGAGCATAATGCTCTTTATGTGTATGGCCCTCAAGATGCAGGTTTCAGTCACATTCCTGTCACTAAGCCCCTGCCTTAGCCTCAGGCTCCTAATCTGCAAAGTGACAGGCATATGATCACAAGAAGGTCACCAACAGCTTTAAAGATTCTGCTTTGGACATTTTATTAAAATGGCTGGCAAGAAATAAATTTTAATTATCAAAAACTACCATCCAGGTGGATGAAGGTCAGAAAAGATAGCTCTTTGAAATTATGATTAACTCTTAAATGTTTAATTTCATAACACATTAATACATTCTCTCTTTAAAAAAGTATTTTTAAAAGGCAAAAGCCTCTTTGAACAACCTCTGAATCCTGACCTCACTCCCTAGAGTAAAACACCATTACCAGTTTGATTATGTAATCATCTCAGTATTTTTCTACACATTTAGATATATAAACCCATAATGAAATGCTGTTTTTTACGTTAAAATCCACAAATGTGGGGTGCCTGGCTGGCTCAGTTGGTAGAGTATACAACTATATCTCAGGATCATGCGTTCAAACCCCACATCAGGCATGGAGCCTACTTAAATAAATAAAACTCACAAGTGGTATCGTATTTTGTCTTGTTCAACGACCTCCTTTTATCTTAAAGGTCCACCCATTAGTTCATGAAGACAGCTACTACCCTCTTCAACAGGTGTAAAGTACTTCATAGTATAAATGCTATACAATTCACCCATTACCTTACCACAGGATTTCATAGGCTTCCCTTCCCCCATTATAAACAATGCTACAATAGAGACATGTACAAAGATGCTTAAGCATACAAGGGGATTATATCACAGGTACAAACTAGAAACAAAACAGCTGGGTCACGGGAAGAATCTAAGTTTAACTGTCCTGCCCTATGAACTGACTAGAGGTTCTGAGATTTTTAGAAGACAGCACTCAGTACAGCCAGTGGGAAAGGTGGATCGAATGGCAAAAAATCCGACATATCACAGGAATATATTCTACCCAAAGTAATGTTAGTCACCTAAAGATCTCACCATGCTAAGTAGGTCAGAGTTGTAAATTCAGACACCAGGGCTTTGCTTTAAGGTCTGTGGCTGATGGCCAACTTTATTCTTTAAATCCCACCTCATTTACCTGCTTGGGAACCTGGACTTCTGCTAAGAGGAGAAAGGGAGAGGGCACCATGGCCCTCGGTGCTGGTGGGACCCAAAGCAGAATAGGAGGTGCAGGTATAGGAGTTGAAGGCAGGAAACTGCTGTAGATTCTCTAGGGGAATGTGGACTTCTGGGTCTGCAAAGAAAAGATGAGAATGGTAGGCCCATTTAGAATATTCCTCAAATCCTTTCCAACAGTTGAGGACAGTCAATATGAATCCCCCAAGGGTTTTAAAAAAAAGGATGTAAACAGCTTGAAAACCCAAATTTTGGGGCACCTGGGTGGCTCAGTAGCTTAAGTGTCCGACACTTGATTTCAGCTCAGGTCTTGATCTTGTGGGTTGTGAGATCAAGCCCACCTTGGACTCTGCCCTCAAAGGGGAGAGTCTGCTTGGATCGCATTCTCTCCCTCTGCCCTGTCCCCTCTACCGGTCCCCTCCCTCTCCCCCCGCCCCGCTTGCCCGTGCATGTACTCACTCTCTCACTGAAATACTCAATCTTATTTATTTATGTATAAGTAAATAAATAAATAAACAAACTTTGGTTCTTACTATTCCTATCTGAAGCCAGATGATAAACATGCAGCTTAACTGTTATTATTCTATATACTTGTCTTTGAATATTTCCATAATAAAAAAGGCAAAACAAACCCACCCCCCCCACCGTTCCTGAAACACCAGTTTTTCAAACATTTGGGAAATGTGCCAAACAGCTATATAGCACTGGGACCCCAGCTATACACTTACCCTAGCTTAAGAAGTAAAAAAAAAAATTTTTTTAAGATTTTTTTAAATTTATTCGAGACAGAGACAGAGAACATGAGCAGGGGAGAGAGGCAGAGGGAGAGGGAGAAGCAGACTCCCCACTGAGCAGGGAGCCCGATGTGGGACTCAATCCCAGGATCCCAAGACCATGACCTGAGCTGAAGGCAGATACTTAACCAATTGAGCCACCCAGGTGCCCCAGAGAAGTAAAATTTATGTTCACCATACTGTATGTAGTCAAAAACAGTGAAGACCTTTCCCTAGCTGAGGACTCAATTCTTTGTTTTCTGGAGGATAAGTAGGCCCTCATGTCACACTAATCTCCTGGGTTCAATGAAGCTTATGTTGGAGGAGCAAATCAAAAGGCTCTGTACTTACTGGTAGGAAAATCTAACCTCCTGCATGTATTTCCTAGTTTGTCAAGGTTTCTGCTCTATCAGATCCCCTTGGGAGACACGCTAGGCTAGGTATAGATGTCCCCTTTAATACAAAGATGGGATCAATGCTCCATGTATAGAGTGCACAGGAGACAATTATCCACCAAATTGAGATTTCCGATTCTCTTTCCAGAACATGTTTTTTCACCCACTACGCCAAGGATAAATTTAATCTCATCCCTTATTAAGAGCTATGAGCTTTGACTCGAATTAACCCACTTAATTCTCAAATAAGCCTATGAAGGAGGTACCCTCATGATTCACATTTAAGAGTTGAAGAAAACGTGTGGCAGGGCTGAGATGTGAACCAAGCAGTCTGGCTCCTGGGCCCAAGCACTGAGCCTCTCTACGATGATGCACAGCTGTACTAGTCAGTCATGGGAGCTCCTGAACTTACACTTGCCCTGTTTCTTGTTCTCCTCCATCTCAATCCTGCGCTCCCGGCGGCGTTCCTCCCGAGCCTTCTTCTGGCGCTGACGCTTCCTCTTCTCAATATCATCTGTGGGTTGGTCAGATGGTAAGGAGGCAGACCAAGGACAAGCTGACCAGTAACTCCTCCCAGGTGACTAGTAGCTAAGGCCACATAAGGAGATAGCCGATTGGATGAATGGATGGAGTGTTTCTGAAGGTATGGAGGCTCATGATGGAGCTCCTTAATTCCTCCCACCCTGGGTTTCCAGTCAGAAGAACCCCTGAATGCCAATCTGAAGAGAAGTAGAGTGGGTGCATTCTTTTTTTTTTTAAAGATTTTATTTATTTATTTGACAGAGAGAGATCACAAGTAGGCAAAGAGGCAGGCAGAGAGAGAGGGGGGAAGCAGGCTCCCTGCTGAGCAGAGAGCCCGATGCGGGGCTCGATCCCAGGACCCTGAGATCACGACCTGCGCCGAAGGCAGAGGCTTTAACCCACTGAGCCACCCAGGCGCCCCGAGTGGGTGCATTCTTACCTGAGAATATCTCTAGGGTTTCCTTAGAGACCACAGGAGGCTGCAGAGCCAATTCACAGATGCTGAACTCACAGGTGAGCGGCAAGTGAGAGAGGTATCTATGGCGCTGCCGAACATCCTACCATGGAAAAGGGACCAAAACTCAACTAACAGCAGGCCAGACTCAGAGGACAGAGGTTCCCACCCAGACGGCCAACAGTACGCACGCTCACACACAGCACCGGGGCTCAGAGAGCAGTACTCAAGTTATCACCATTTGGCAAAGCCAAACAGAAACTGTCAATTAACATACAGTAAGGTAGAATGAGCAACCAAAAGCGGTTTTTAGGTTTGTCCTGCAAATGAATAAATTGAGCCTGGTAATAAATAATCTAAAGCTGATCAGCTATTTCTGATTTTCTGGGGCCCACAACTGAGGGGGGCGGAGAACAAAGGGAGATAAAAGAGTATTTGATGGCAAAAAACCTGGGATCCACGGACACAATTAATGATAACTGGGAAGGCAACTAAAGCAGATTTCCGTATGAATAAAGCTTGAACTGAGATAGTAAAAGAATGAAGGCCATCAATTTAATTTTCTTTTCATTTTCTGCATGTTTGATGGAAAGTTTATGGTACTCAATGAGTCTCTTATTTTGAGGCTTGTAACAAATTTGTGATCGACATAGGAGTAACTCTCAAGGGGTAAAAACAAATATGTAAATTATCAGACAATAATTAACAGGTGTCTGCTGAGCCAAAAATGTGTTTCAAGCTTGTATAACCTAGTGTAGAGCCTCCAAGAACCTTTCGATTCCTTGGACATTTTTCCCAAGCCATAAGGAAAACGAGAAAAACAAACTCATCTTGAATGAAAGTGGGAAACATCTATATTCCCAAACCACAATAAATGAACCTGTTGAGCAGAGAGCAGCAGTGACTAACAGAACCCCAGCATAGTAAGGGAGCACCATTTACTTTCTACAAAGTTTGCTGGCATGATCATCAGTGACAAAAATAGATTTAACAAATACAAAAGCTACGATCCTTGAAGGATTGGGTGCATGGGCTGGGGAGGCCCACGTCAAAGAGATCAGGTTGATGGCACTCCGGAACCATGCCCCTTGGGGCAGGCAGGACCTTACCTCAGACATGGAGTAGCCGGCGATCTCCACCACTACCGCCGAGATCTTCTCCGGGCTCTGCTCCAGGCTGCCGTACTCCCTCACAAGGCAGCGCACATTCACGGGATGCAGGAACATGTGCTGCCCGTCCTCCGCTGAAGACAAGCGGCTCTCTCACACAACAGTCTTGGCGGGTCCTCAAGAGAGGGCCCCCCACATAGCTAGGCCTGCCTCTCCCTCCCCAAGGCCAAAGACACAACAGACCCAAGCACTCACAACTAGCAGCAATACCTCCTTCTGCTAAGAGGCCAGGTCATCTTGCTGAAACCTCTCTATGGCAACCCAGCCCTCCTCTCAGGGACACTCACCTTGGTAAAAGTAGTAACAAGGAGAGCTGCTCAGGTGTGTAAAGCCTGGCTTGGTGATGGGTTCCTGCTGGCTGGACTCAGTACAAAGGGTCCCCTCTCCCAGACTGTCATCTACTAACTCTGAGTCATCACAGGCTTCAGGCTCTGGTTCAGACACTGCTTCCTCTTCCTCCACCAGAGGGAGAGCAAGAGGACGAGGAGAGCCCAGAGAACAAACTTCGGTGGTCTCTTCATCAAAAGCAGACAGATACTCTAGCACACCCTGTTGGGACAAATTCTACATCAAAAGAAAGTACATGTGGCAAGGTAGGCACCGGAACCAAGTTCTCTGGATGTTTTCCTTAGCTGTCACATTCACTGATTTAACATTCCTGGGTAAAGAACTAATAAGCACATAGGATATACTCATAACCCCCCCTCCCCATGAAGTCCAGCACCTGCCACCTCAACAGCAGCACTGAGGAACGGCAGCCACTTAGTCTCTAACAGGGACACACTAACCTTCCTGGGTTGAAAAACGGACTCCTTCGCCAAGGGAGCCATCAGCACCAGTTGTTCCAGAGCAGGCACAACACCAGGGGCCTCCCTTCCACTTTCAGTCAATCCTGACAGAGCCTCTTCCCGAGTCTAGACAACCAGAGAGAAGACCAGAGAAAGCGAAGTTTCCAGAAACACTGTTTGGCAAGGGCTTACAGTGGACTTTCCCAATAGGAGCGTAAGTTAAAAGGCAACAAGACCCAATGGGAAGAGTGCTCCCATCCCCCCTTTTGGCTTTATTTTTCTCCGCAGCATTCATTTCATCTAATCCTATATATTTTGATTATTTATTTTGACTATTTTCAATCTTGGTCTTAAAAACGTAATTGCCAGGGATGCCTGGGTTTCAAGTACTTAAAATCCTCAATCTTCAAAGGAAACAGGAAGCAAAAAGCACTTGGGATGGTATCCTGCCTAGAATCTGTGACAGTGACAATGATAACACTACACAAAAGCTTCCTGAACAAAAATCCAAGAACACAGAGCTAGTCTTCTTGTCTGTACAAGCTACACTTAAAGAGCCCCAGTGCAAGAGGCAGGGGTTTGGCTAACCCCCACCTCAATTTGGACAGCTCTACTTCTATATAGCTCTTCTTCTCTGAAATGCATTTGAACAAATACTCTGCATTATAGGGAAAAAAACAAATGCAATACACAGTATCCTGCTAAAGGAGGACTCAGAAAAGACAGGAATTCCAGCTTCACCTCTTATTAGTTATATGTCCTCAAGTAAATTACCTTACCTAACCCATGACTCCATTTCCTCATCCATGAAAAGGGATAGTTGCATCTATCACACCAGGAAATGATGCTTAAGTGAGATAAATGTAAATACAGTACCTTTGCACAGGGCTTGTCACATGCCAATCACTCAATAAACAAGGGCTTTCATTGCCCTAATTTAGATCCGTAATTCTCAAAATATGGTCTGAGGATGAACAACACCAAAATCACCCTGGAACTCATGATAATGCAAATTATTTAGCCTACTGAGCCCAGACTTGACTGACTCCACCTCTCAGGGTGGAGCCCAACAACCAGGGATTCTGATGCCTATTACAGGGTTCAGAGTTTAGGAAATTCTTTATCTGGGGAATTCCTGTTGCTCCAAATCCTCAGCAGGCATTCCGAGGGCCTGCTGGATAGACCATACTATTTTCTTCAAAATGTCCCTCAAATAAAACATCTCTAAAAATAAATCCAAATGTTTTCTTAGGGGAAAAAAGCCTACCTTGCTTAACTAAGAACATAGCTAACCTAAGAGACTTCAGTGGCTCAATTAACTCCAAGATCATTTTAATTTCTTCCTTTCAGCTTCAGAGAGCACTTTAAAAACCACTAGGTCCCCCCCCCAAAAAACACACACACAAAACACTAGGTCAGCCTTTCTCTCCCATCACCAAATCCCAGAGCAAACTGGCTTTTTTAGCCTTTCCCTAGTCATTATCTTAAATGTGGGACTGAGGTAAATTATCCCCACCATCCTATCCTGTTCCCAGGGCATCGTCTTACCTTGAGCTCCTGGATAGCTGCCTCAATAAAGCAGGACTCGGGAGTGTGCTTCTCCTCTGCCAGCTGCTGCTCTAGAGCTACTTTCTCTTCCTGAACGACCCGGTGCAGCACTTGCTCCTTAGAGGCCAGCAGCAACTTGGAGTACTGGCTGTGCTGTTCGTCTATAGGAAAGCCAGCAAGATCACAAAAATTCACCCTTCAAAGCTTTGCAATGGCCTGGCTACACAGCAACTTTTACACATAGCTTTTTCCCCTAAGTTGTAAAGATGGGAGTAATTTAGCATAATTTTCTAAAAACAATTTAACAATGACCTCAATACAAGGTTTCTAATTCTGACCCCATTTTATAAGGAATCTAAGAAAACAAAAGATGCAGTAAAAAAAACTTAGCCAAGCAATACTCAATAATTACATCATCTATAATATCAAAAATGCTACAACCAACCAGTAAGTCCAATAATAAAGAAATAGTTAATGACATGATAGCATATTCATTAAAGAGAATTTTGCAGACATTAAAAATGGTTTTCTGGGGCAACTGGCTGGCTCAGTAGGGAAAGCACACAACTCTTTATCTCTGGATCGTGCATTTGAGCCCCATGTTGGATACAGAGATTATGTAAAATAAAAATAAGCTTTAAAAAATTTTTTAAATAAAAATGGGGGGCGCCTGGGTGGCTCAGTGGGTTAAAGCCTCTGCCTTGGGCTCAGGTCATGATCTCAGGGTCCTGGGATCGAGCCCTGCGTTGGGCTCTCTGCTCAGCAGGGAGCCTGCTTCCCCCTCTCTCTCTGCCTGCCTCTCTGCCTACTTGTGATCTCTCTCCCTCTGTCAAATAAAGAAATAAAATCTTTAAAAAAAAAAATAAATAAAAATTACTTTCTGAGGACATTTATAGACATGTATAAATACATTACATGAATAAACTGCAGACACCAAACTAGAAAATTTAATCCTAATCTCGCAAAAATATACATGCACAGAGAAAAATCTACAATTTTGGGGTACCTCTGTGTAAAAGGATCATGAAGGATTTATTTCCTTAACTTCCCTCCACCATGTTTTCTGTACTTTTTCAAAAGTTTAAGACAATGTTATCTTTTGAGAAACCCTCGAAATACCATTCCCCCAACCTCCCATCCTAGTACCCAACCAGAGATAACCATTTAAATTTCAGCATGTATACATCAAATCTTTTTCTATACATTTATACCCATGTTCATTTAAAGAAAGGAAGCTTTTTCCATAAATGATAAACTCTAAGCTTTG
Organism: Potos flavus; assembly: GCA_028534135.1. NCBI lineage: Eukaryota > Metazoa > Chordata > Mammalia > Carnivora > Procyonidae > Potos > Potos flavus. Next base: position 66,548,391 of record CM052889.1, read on the forward strand.
TTCTGCATTTTTCATCCAATGTATGCTAAAATCTTCAAAATATCAATACAGAGATCCAATTTTTACCTCCTGTATTGTATTCCACAGTATAATACACTCTACTTTGGGTAAGTTACTTATGGAACATTTAGCTTATTGTCAACTTCTATTATGTTGTAACAAAAAATCCTTATACATGCTCCTTGGTACAAATAACATCCTTATGATATTTAAGTATAAATGCGGGATCAAAGGTTGTGGTTTTTTTTAAATTTTACTTAAGTAATCTCTATACCCCATGTGGGGCTCAAATTCACAACCATGAGCCACATTCCTCCAGCTGAGCCAGTCGAATGCCCCTGTGCATACTTTAAATACTATCAAACTACTCCCCTCAAAAGGCCAGCAAGAATTCATTTTCCCATCCCCCGCCAAACCTGGTGTTCCCAATGTTTATGTGTATGTGTGTGTGTCAATCTGATAGGTATTTTGATTTACATAACTCTTAGCAAAGTTAAATCTCTATAATTCTTGGGAAGTATTCCAATATCCTTTTCTGGAACATGTTTTGCACATGCTTAGCCATTTTTCTACTGGCTTGTTAATCTAATTTATAGGATACTTGTATGTCTTATACGTTAATCTAGTTTTAAATGTGTAAATCTGGGACACCTGGGTGGCTCAGTCAGTTAAGCATGTGCCTTTGGCTCAGGTCATGATCCCAGGGTCTTGGGATGGAGTCCCACATCGGGCTCCCTGCTCAGCGGGAAGCCTGCTTCTCCCTCTGCCTGTTGCTCCCCTTGCTTGTGCTCTCCCTCGCTGACAAATAAATAAAATCTTTAAATTAATTAATTAATTAATTAAAAAATGTGTAAATCTTCCCTTAGTTTATTTATCACCTGTTGACTTTAAGGAATCTTGTCAGATTTCATTCTTATAAAATCATATTTATCTTTTCTTTTTATAACATCTATGGTTTTATCCTGGTTCAAAAATCCATCCTTACCTGAGGATTTATAAAGATACTATCCTGTATTTTTTCTTAAAAATTTTAGATTTTTAAAAATTCAGTTACTCAATCCATGAGGAATTGATTTTTACGAATGGTATGAGACAGAGATCTAATTTTTTTTTCCACAAGAGTCAATTGTTTCAATACTATTTGTTGAGAAATATCTTTTGCCCAGAAACTGAAATGCCATTTTAATCAATACTCATTTCTGCATGGAATACTGGACATAAAACCCTGTGCACTTTCCCCACTGTGAGTACTTCTCACATTCTATATTCTAATTGCCTGACCACCATATGTCTCTTCTATTAGACTGCTGAGTTCCTTGACAACAGGTGCCCAGACTGCTGACTGTGGAATCCTCAAGACCAGGCACAACGCCAGGCACTATTTCAACAAAATCAAAAATTGAGGGTCCTTGGTTGGCTCAGTCAGTTAAGCGGCTGCCTTTGGATCCGGTCATGATCCTGGAGTCCGGAGGTAAGAGCCCCACATCGGGTTCTCTGCTCAGCAGACAGCCTGCTTCTCCTCATGCTCTCTCTTGCTCTCTCAAATAAATGAATAAATAAATCTTTAAAAAAAATTTAAAAATATATAACTGAACCATACTGGAAGCCATACTTGAAACTTGAAACTTGCAGAGAGTTAAGCCACTCTGCGAACTCCCCTCTAACCTACCAGAATCCTAAAACTGCTGTGGAAATGCTAGAAATGGCTTGCCCAAAGGCTCAATTTCTAATAGAAAGATGTACTCACAATAGCCTTGAAGGATGTACCCAAGATTATTTACCCCCTAAATTAACAGAACTCACCTCCTAGATGAATAGGATGGTCTACATTCATCCATTTGGATTTGGGCAAAGCCAACAACACCCCTTTCTCCCTCTTCATCAGCTGCATCGTAATGGTATCACCAACAACATACTGCCGTGACTCTGTGGCAACAACACTGTAACATGGACATTTAGATGGAAAAGAGCAAAGAGTCAGCAGATGGGGGTCTAACCTATTAAATGTCTCCATCTCACCTCTTGAGATCCTTCTTATGCACAGAACTGTAACAGATGGGACATTTACTCCAGGTCTTCTCACTCAGTGAAAGGTAGTGCAGGATGCATGCCCAGCAGAAGATGTGTCCACAACGGGTTATCTTGGCTGCAGTAGGTGGATATAGGCATATTGGGCAAGATGGCACTTCATGGCTACAAATACGCTGAAACAAAATGGCACCACAAGTTACACTGCTTTCAAACTGACATGGGGCTGTCAAAGTTGAAGTCTCTCTCTCCTCTCCCATCACAACTCTGTACATCTCTACTCAACACATACATCTTCACCAAAGTGCTCAAAAATGCATATATATATATATGTATGTATGTGTATATATATATATATCAGGTATATAACACTTTAAGTAAATCATTAAGGAAACCACAATAATGGCTTAATATAATAACAAGGGGCACCTGGGTGGTTCAGTCAGTTAAGCATCCCACTGTTTTTTTTTTTAAGATTTTTTATTTATTTATTTGAGAGAGAGAGAGAGAATGAGAGAGAGCAAGCATGGCGGGGGAGGGTCAGAGGCAAGAGCAGACTCCCCGCTGAGCAGGCAGCCTGATTTGGGACTTGATCCCAGGACTCCAGGATCACGACCCGAGCCAAAGGCAGTCGTTTAACTAACTGAGCCACCACTCCATAAGCATCCACTCTTGATTTCAACTCAGGTTATAATTTCAGTGTTCTGGGATCAAGTCCTGCATCAGGCTCCCCACTCAGCATTGAGTCTGCTTGTCTCTTTCTCCCTATCTGCACCCCGCCATGTGCACACATGTGTGCATGCCTTCTCTCAGTAAGTAAACCTTAAAAAATATGTATATATACACACACATATATAATAACTACACAAGTATTTTAGAAGGTCCACAAAGGGGAAAAGTGACAGAAATCAATATATGATCCCACTTTTTAAAAAAGATTTTATTTATTTGTTTGTTTATTTATTTATTTATTTATTTGAGAGACAGTGAGAGAGAACACAAGCAGGTGGAAGAAGGAGAAGCAGGCTCCCCGCTGAACAGGGAGCCCGATGTCAGACTCGATCCCAGGACCCTGGGATCATGACCTGAGCCGAAGGCAGACGCTTAGCGACTGAGCCACCCAAGCACCCCTATGATCCCATTTATAAAAAAAAGATATGTACCCATACACAAAGGCATACAAAGGGTCAAGAAGTAAGGTACCAGTAATTTTCCAACAGAGAAGTCAATGAGATTTTCACTTTATATGCATCTCTTTTTTTTTTTTTAGCCAATGAATATAAAACTTAGGCTTCACAGGACTTGTCATTCTCTGATGATTTTATGAATTTTTATACTTAATGGGAAGCCAGGCTTTGAGGCCTATAGTTTTTAAAAGTATTCTACATCCCTATAAGCTAAGAGCAGCAAGAGAATACCCAGAGCTCCTAACTTCAACAGAAAACAAAATGCAGCAGTGGCTTAGACAGCAGTGCAGCTAGTGGCTCATTCACCTGCCACAAGACTGAGGCCTAATTTGACACTGATTACTACAAATGGCTACCAATGAAGCCATGTCCATGCAATGAGCCCATCCTAGGTCAGGAGGGTAACCAGAGTTCCTCATCTATTTCCCGTTACTTCTTCCCAGGAGAGATTGTATATAGGATTGCTTTCATATACCTTTTAGATGAGAGTCCTCCAATTTCCCAATCCTGCAGGCCAGCCAATTAGAGAGCACAAAACGAACTCCAGGAGAAACCAGGACTGATCTCTGGGGAATATCTATAAGTACGGCCATGCAGAAAAACGTATCAACAGCGAAAGCAGCCAACAGCTGCTATGTCACCATGGCCCATTTCTTTACTTCTCTCTCCCGCTAACAGCTTACAAGCTTAGCTGAGCTACTCACCACTTGTTCCACAAAGTCCCAGTTGACTAAGGTATCAGGATCAGCAAAATGAACTGTGTAGTCTTGGTCTTCAGACACTACAAATTGGCAGCTGGAAATAGGGAGACAGGCAAGGAAAAGACAGACTGTCAGAATCCACCAATATGCCATCAGCAGAAAGTCATTACTCCTTCACTTAGTAATCAAATATAGGCCATTAGCAGCCATGGTTTGTGAAGCACAGAACTAGGACTTCAGCCTCAGTTTCCAGCCCTGGCTCTGGAGAGAATCCAAAGCTTGGCAAGTAGGAAGGAGTCTAAATCCATGAACTCTGTTTCTTCTGCTTCCAAGCCCAGCCGAGCTGCTGTAGGCCTCTCTTGGGGTAAAATTTACCCAGACTGTGGCTCCATCAATCAGCAGGAAGCCAGATTTCCTCCCTCCCTGTGAGAAATCCTGGCACACAGCTAACCTTCAAGGCAGCAGAAAGACTTCTCACTCAATCATTTGATTACCAATTTATATAAAGTACTAACCAGTTACTTGAGTCTAGATCCAAGGTCAAATCTTACATTATAACTAATGACATACAAAAAGAAACAAAAGGCAATTAGTACTGGAGCAAATATATGCCAAACACTCCAAACTGTCATTCAATTCTCTTCCTTTATAGGGAGAAGCTGAGTCTCAAAGTGGCTAAACAAACTACCCAACGTTGAAGGCCAAAATAAAATTAAAATCTGGGTCCAATTCAAAAGCAAACACTTTTACTACATCATGATACTAAAGCATTATTTAATTTTATCATTAATATATTTATTTAAGTAATATATTCTTTTAAGCACCAAGAACATCTGCCTGCAAAGTTGTTTTTCAACACTTGCCACCCCCCCTCAAAAAAAGAAAGAGGGGCGGTGGGGAGAAAAAGAACAGATCAACTCTTTTTCTACCTCTCTCCCACAGCAATTTAAAAGAAGCTTCTGCTGGGGCACCTGGGCGGCTCAGTCAGTTGAGCATCTGTCTTCGGCTCAGGTCATGATCCCAGGGTTCTGGGATGGACCCCTGCATCAGAGGGAGTCTGCTTCTCCCTCTGCCCCTCACCCCGCTTGTGCTCTCCCTCTCTCTAAAATAATAAATTTTTACATAAAATAAAATAAAAGAAGCTGCTTCTAAAGAAATAAAATAAAAGCTACTTCTCAGCTCCAGCAACTGCCCAGAGGCTCAACTGCACTTTCCTCCTAAAAGCAGACATACTCACTTGGCCTGTAAAAAGAGTTCCTTGTTAAAAGGCTTATGCCCCCACTTGTTCCTTTTTCCCCAGCTGCCATGTCCACTGCCTTCAAAGTGACCCGCCTGGCCACGGGGTTCAAAAGTGAAATTCAACAAGTGGTTCAAATTGATCTTCTTCGGACCAGAGAACTGGGCAGGGCTAAACTCTGCCCTTTGAGCCTCTGCTACCTAGAACAAGAATGAATCAAGTATTTCAGATTATTACTGATTTATAGCAGAAACTAGCACAACCCCTCCTACTACATGGCTTAAAAATACTAACTAAATGAAACACAGGCTTAAAGTAAACAATCTTCCTAGGAGAGGGTAATACAAAAGTCCACCAAAGATGTGGGTGGGAGTGGAGAGGGGGACCGGAGCCTTTAACATACAATTAACTTAAACTGCTCAGCCTGCCCTATAAAAAGGCAATTAACCATTAAGTGACAAAACTCAACATGAACTCCTCTAGCTCTCTTGAAGCACAAAGATTTACTTACTGGATTAATCTTTTGACAGTCCCATAGGACTCCTACACCTTCACTCTTATTAGCTACCTGTTCTTTGGTTTGTTTCTGGCAAAAGCCAGTCTGTGGAACTATACTCTGGAGGAGGCTTGCAGGCAGCTGCTAACTGCCATAGGCTTCAGGATCCTGCCACAGACCTCCTGTCTGAGACACACACTGCTATTCGTTATTAATTAAAACTGACGGAATTAGAACATATAGGCAGACTACCTCTGTGTCCAGAAATAAACCCAATCGGCAGATTCAGAAACAGTTTAGAAAGTAGCAAGAAACCACATGGGAGAAATACCACTGCACACAAAGATGACTTCTTAATCATGTTGGGGCTTTTCCGGTTTTTGGTTGTTTTTTTTTTTAAGATTTTATTTAGTTATATGACAGAGAGCAAGCAAGCACAGCAGGGGGAGCAGTAGGCAAAGGGAGAGGAAGACGCAGGCTCCACGCTGAGTAAGGAGCCCCATGTGGGGCTCAATCCCAGGACCCTAGTATCATGACCTGAGCTGCAGAAAAACCTAAACCAACTGAGCCACCCAGATGCCCCTTTTTTCGGCTCTCTTAACATTCCCAATTGAAATGGTAGATGCCTGTTGTAAGTCAGCTGGTGCATTTCCTAATTCCAATTTCTCATTTGTTATAAACACTTTGCCATGTCAGTCATATTAGCATATAGTCACTTTAAATGGCCATATACCACTACATCATATAGGTATACTATAATGCCCCATGAAGGACACACTATTCGTAGCTTCTCCTCTGTAACAAAATAATGTTATGATAAACCTATTTTTGAATAGGTCTTTGTGCACAAATATTTGGCCATGAACAATTATTTCTCCTGAATGTATAGTAGGAATTACTGGCCAAAGGAAATGCAAATTTAAGGCTTTTGCTACTTAGTCAAATTTAGAGATTAGTAAACAGCACCTGCATAGATGTCATGAAGAGTACAGGGGCGTCCAGGTGGCCCAGTCAGTTAAGCATCCAACTCTTGATTTAGGCTCAGGTTATGATCTCAGGGTCGTGAGATGGAGCCCCACTCAGGCTCCACGTTTGCCACAGAGTCTCCTTGAGACTCTCTCTCCCTCTCCCTCTGCTCCTCCCCCTGCTCATGCTCGATCTCTAAATAAATAAAATCTTAAAAAATCTAAAAAAAAAGTCTAAAGAGTACAAAAAGGGATACGGTGAAAGATACCTTACATTGCAGAGGCCACTAATATGGCCTGAGATAGCCTATGCATATAAACCATAGTATAGGACCCTTATGATTAAGTAAAGTGGCAAACAACTTCCTTTCATCTCAACAAAAGATCCTGGGAGACAACACCTCCCACTGTTTATGTAACTCATAACAGGAAGCTCATGATTTCCAGTCATCTGTTGCCTCTCATCCCCGGGATGCTCATTTCCATGTGGCTCTTCTAGCCCCTCATCAGTTTTCCACCCCCAGTGTCGCAACCCTACATAACGGCTTATGCTCACTCAACAAAATCCTCCACACCTTCAACATTCTATCATCACCTTGTTATCCTAGTTGGTCCACTGCCCATCGCAATTCCTGATAAATCATCCTTCCAAAACACTTGACTTCTCAGTTCCTTGACTCTCACCTCCTCCAATTAGCTTGCCCTCCACTCTACCTCAGGCACCCAGTTCCCAAGGACATACCATCTAGATCTGTGCCATCCTATACAGCAACCACTAGCCAGATATGGCTACTAAACATTTGAAATGTGGCCAGTGCCACACAATGAAATACCATTTTAGCTATATTAGGTAAAAACATAAAAATTAATTTCACCATTTCTCTACTTTTTTAATGTGGCAACCAGAAAAGTTTAAATTATATATGTGGCCTGCATTTCTACTAGACAGCACTGCTCTACATCTAGACTGTTAACAATCACACCTCTTCCACCATCTTAACTTTGATACCCAACATCCAAGCAGCAACTCCCTCCTTTTTTTCTTTCCTTTATTTTTTTTAAAGATTTTATTTATTTATTTGACAGAGAGAGATATCACAAGTAAGCAGAGAGAGAGAGGGGGAAGCAGGCTCCCCGATAAGCAGAGAGCCCGATTCGGGGCTTGATCCCAGGACCCTGAGATCATGACCTGAGCCAAAGGCAGAGGCTTTAACCCACTGAGCGACCCAGGCACCCACTCCCTCCTTTCCTAGCTTGTTCCCTTCAGTCCTGATTCCAGAATTCTTCAGCCCCACTGGGATCTCCAAACCAGCGATCCAACCCACCTTCCTACAATTTTCTTTCCCTACTTGGAATAGATCCTATGGTCCATTACCCCTTCTCTTTGTCATCTGTACTCACTTGACAAAACCTTCCCCTGATTAATCCAACTCTATTTATTTCCCACCAGCACCACAGTTATACACAAGAACACAACCACACCATACCAACCAATCTCACTGAAGTAGACCCTTAGGCTGACTGGCAATACTACCACAGCCTGATGACATTTCTGTACCCACTTAATTCCCCAGTCACCCAGACAACTCCATTCCTCAAGACTTCCAAGGCTCCTCTCTCAGCTCACCTTCCGTATTTCACCAAGACAGTAAGAGCAATCAGAAAAAAATTCCTACATCCTCCTACCAGTACGTTGCCTTCCTCTTGTTTACTGATGAACCGGCAAAGCTCCTATCTAAGCCACTTGTACACAAGATCCCAACTCCTCGAGGACTCAAGGACACTGTTACAGCAATTCTTCCCCTTTCCTCTGCGTCATGTTCGCCCCCTCACAGGACAATCCCATTACCAGAGATATGCTGTAATTTCTCTAACTTTAAAACCTCTCGACTTCACACTCCCTCATGCTGCCTCACCTCTCTGCTCCCCTTTAGAGCAAAGCCACCAGAAAGTACTGTCTAAACTTGCTATTCCTTCCTCCCATTCCTCCATTCTCTCTAAATCTATGCCAATCAGGTTTTTATCCTCACTACTCCACCAAAGCAGCTCAAGGCCAACAATCTACCTTCCTATTATCAAATCTAGTAGTCAACCAACTTACCTTCCTATTTATGAAATCTACTGGTCCACTTTCAGTCCTCATTTTCTGCCTATCCACAGAGGGCAAAACTAACCACTTCTCCAAATGGCTTTCAGTTCTCTTCCTCCCTTTTTGCTGATGCATGATCCTGGCTCGGGCCTGTCCTAAATCTATTCCCTTTCTGCAGCACTCACTCCTTAATGATCTCACTTAGTTCCACAGCTGCAAACACCAAATGCATGCAGACACCTAGCTCTAGCCTGGGTCTCTTTCTTCAAGTCCAGATCCCATTAACTGCCTATCTCTACTTAGAAATCCAGTAAACCTCTTCGCATAAATTTATTTCCAAAATGAAGTTCTTTATCTCAACTCCCCTTCCCTCCCTACCACCCCCAAACCCTGTACTTCTCTGGAAATCTTCCACACTTCAGCATATGGTATCTGAATTGAGCTGCTGCCAAAAACATTCATTTTTTTCAAAGTCATTCATTTCTCTGCTCAGACCCCTTATCTAACATATTAAAAAAGTCATGTTGGCTCTACCTTCAAACATCACCCCAAAGGACACACCTCTCACCAGCTATCGCTGTTTCAAAGTTTCCATCACTCTCACCAGAAATATCTTAACAGCCTCCTAACTAACCTCCTTGGTTCCACTCTCCCCTTTAAAATTCCAAGTCAAATTACAGCGCTTCTCTTCTTAAACCCCTGATGGCTTCCCATCTCTCGGAACAAAAGCCAAGATCCTGCAAGGCCCCACATGATCTGACCCCTCTTTCCCATTCTTTAGCTTCATTCCCTACTCCTCCTCCTCCTCCCAGGGAAGCCTACTTGTTTTACCTCAAACAAACCAAAAACATTACCACCTCTGATCCCTTACTGCTTGTGCCTTGTTAATTCCTTCTGGCTAAGACACTCTTCCTCAAAACTGTGTGGTGTGCTCCCTTGCTTCATTCAGACTCTCTACTCAAACTTCACCTCCTCAAGAGCAGCTTTCCTTAGGCACCTTCTAAAACGTACCCTTGAGGAGCCTGGGTGGCTCAGTTGTTTAAGCATGTGCCTTCAGCTCAAGTCATGATCCTGGGGTCCTGAGATCAAGCCCTACATCAGGCTACCTGCTCAGCGGGGAGTGTGCCTCTCCCTCTCCCACTGCCAGCCCTCCACACACTCGTGCATGCTCTCTCAAATAAATAAAATCTTTAAACGAATAAAAAATAAAACTGTATTCTTTGTTACTCCCTATGTCTAACTCTCGGTCTACTTTTTGTTAATTCAGTAAGCACTTACCTTCGGATTTATTATACAGATGACCTCTCAACAATGGAGGCTAACGTTAGGAGCACCGACCCCTGCACAATCAATAACCCATGTATGACTGCTGACTTCCTCAAAAACTTAACTGCTAATAACCTACTGTTGACTGGAAGCCTTACCAATAACAAATACTCAACACATGTTTTATATGTCATAGGTATTATACACTGTATTTTTAAAATAAAGCTAGCGAAAAGGAAATGTTAAGAAAATCAAAACAGGGACACCTGGGTGGCTCAGTCGGTTAAGCGTCCAACTCTTGATTTCAGCTCAGGTCATGATCTCAGGGTCATGGAATCAAGCCCCACGTCAGGCTCCATGCTCAGCATGGAGTCTGCATGAGATTCTCTCTCCCTCTGCCTCTCCCCCCGCTCACACACTCTCAAAAAATAAAATCTTAAAAAAAAGAAAATCAAAACACATTTACAGTACTGTATTTATTTAAAAAAAAAAAAAATCCACATAAGCGGACCCATGCAGTTTAAACCTGTGTTATTCAAGGGTCAAGTGTGTAATCATTTATTGTCTCCCCGAACTAGAATATAAGCTCCTAAAGGACAATATTCCACTCAGTATTGTATTCCAAACTGAATGGTATTTGATACACAGCAGAGGAGAACTAAATTCTTGGTGAATGAATGAATTCTTCCATAAATACATTAAACATGTCTTATTCTATAATGGTTACATAATATGGAACATTCAAACAGGAAGATAATTTAGTCAGTCCTTTGCTACTTATGGTTGTTTCCTAGATTTTGTAACTACCAACAATACTACAATTAACTCCCTTATATGGAAGTGTTTATGGACTTACAAAAAGATACCTAAGAAACTGCTAAAATCAGAGTACCTGAGACTAAGGATATAGCATCATGCATTCTGCTAGATACTACAGGGCAAATATCATTAATTAACTGAAGTCACTTTATTACCTAAATATTCAAGAGGTACCTCTAATTCAGGAGTGATGATAGAAGGACTATACAAAGTAAGGTACCCCAAATTTGCTGTAATTTCTCACAATCGAGGATAATGATGTCTTCTTCCACCAAGGAATTTTTCATAACTTTCAAGGGAAGAAAGGAGGCAAAGTTCCAAACCTAGTTAATCCTCAACTATTCAAGACTGCTTTGGTTATTTACTTTTTCATCTGTTTCTCCCCTCCTCCCCAACTACTGATAAACCTGGGGAGGGGGTTGGAATCAGAACTCATGCTTATTTTAGAAAGACCATTCTTAAATTCCATACCTCATCTCGTCTTCCACCATTAAAAGAAGAGCTAAAGACTTTGCTGCTGCCGCCGCCCCTCTGTGGAGGCATCTTGTTAAAAGTTTTGCTTTTCTGTGAATTGGAGCGACGGGACTGGTTGCTGAAATTTTCATTTTTGGGATAGGAAGGTTCACGTTTGCGATTAAAACGCTTGGATCCACTTGAGTTCTTTCCATCTGAAAGCAAGAAATGCGAAGAATTAGTTAAGAAATGATACACAGGGCTCCTGGCTGATCAGTTGGAAGAGCATGTGATGCTTTATCTTGGGGCTGTAGGTTCAAGCATCCCCATCAGGCAGACACTACCTAAAAAAGTAAAATCTTTTCAAAATAAACTAACAGGGATACCTGGCTGGCTCAGTCAGAAGAGCCTGGGACTCTTGATCTCAGAGTTTTAGGAAAACAAAATCTTGAAAAATGAAGATAAAGGTAAATAGGCCTTTCCACAACCTCTAATAAGAAATATGGGTTTGGGGGTGCCAGGTGGTTCAGTGGGTTAAAGCCTCTGCCTTCAGCTCGGGTCATGATCTCAGGGTCCTGGGATCGAGCCCCACGTCGGGCTCTCTGATCAGCAGGGAGCCTGCTTCCCCCTCTCTCTCTGCCTGCCTCTCTGCCTGCTTGTGATCTCTCTCTCTCTCTCTGTCAAATAAATGAATAAAATCTTTAAAAAAAAGAAAAAAAAGAAATATGGGTTTGGACCAGAGCTTTGGGCAAGACAACTCATGGTAAGGTGGTTTTTACTTTGGGTTTTTATTTTTGCTACAGATTATATTTATTTATTTATTTGAGAGAGTGAGCAAGTGAGAGAAAAAGAGAAAACACTCGAGGAAGCATGAGCAGGGGGAGAGGGAGAAGCAGACTCCCCACTGAGCAGGGAGCCCAATGCAGGGCTTGATCCCAGGACCCTAGGATAATGACCTGAGCCAAAAGCAGATTCTCAACCAACGGAGCCACCCAGGTGTCCGAACATCTGTTTTTTAAATGACAAAGCTAAAGGGTCCCTCCTTCAAGAGGGATACAAATGTACAAATGCAAATGAAACCGCAGAGATTCTTAGATCACAATGTCTCTTTTTTTTATGGGGTTTAACCATGGCACTTATAAAAATCCACTTAGATGAAGTGATTGAAAAGGGAACAGCCTGGGGCACTCGGGCTGGCTCAGTCCACCCACATGCAACTCTTGATCTCGCGGTCCTAAGTTTTTTTTGTTTTTTTAAAACTGTTTTTTGTTTTTTTAAAGATTTTTATTTATTTGACAGAGAGAGACACAGCGAGAGAGGGAACACAAGCAGGGGGAATGAGAAGGAGAAGCAGGCTTCCCGCTGAACAGGGAGCCCGTTGCGGGGCTCCATCCCAGGAGCCTGGGATCATGACCAGAGCCAAAGGCAGACGCTGAGCCACCCAGTCACCCCATCGGGGTCCTAAGTTTGGGAGCCCCATGTTGGGTGTGGACCCTACTCAAAAAAAATTTTTTTTAACTAAAAAAAAGAAAATGGGGACAGCCTATATCTATTAGGGAAAAGTATTTTATCTGGAAGCAGGATAGAAGACATTATTCTCCTTAAATTACTACAACATAGCTAGATTCTATAGTGCAAAGGCTAGGCCTAGGCCCTAGCAGGTACTTCAAAAGGCATAAAAGCAAAACAATATTTACATATACACTAGACATCAAACTGAGAAGCCATTAAGTTGACAAAACAAAAGAAGTTGAGTTCTAAAAACATATTAGATCAGCATGAGTCATATCCTTTTAAAATATATTTCTTGGACCGCCTGGGTGGTTCGTTCAGTCAGTTAAGCATCCAACTCTTGGTTTCAGCTCAGGTCATGATCTCAGGGTTGTCAGATCAAGCCCTGCATCAGGCTGCGTGCTCAGTATAGAGTCTGCCTAAGATTCTCTCTCCTTCTCCCTTTGCCCGCCCCCTGGCTCACTCTCTCTCCCTCTCTCTCCAATAAAATCTGAGAAAAAAAAATTTTTTTTAATATATTTCTTGCTTTTTCCCTCCAGTTATAAGAACATATGTTCAATTTTCAAATCTGGAAGAATAAATTTGCCCCTATCCATAGAATACCAACTTACACACAGTGCATAATTTCCCTTCACTCTCCATTTCATACACTTGTCACGTCTTACACAAAATGACATACAAAATTACTCTATGTGCATTTTCATGCATCTCTAGTCTTCAAAGCATGATTAATGGCTGCACTGTCTACCATATGCTTATAATAGAATATAACCAATCTCCTACTGCTATATATTTAGGTGGTTTCTAGTTAGCGAGTCAGCATTGGGAGCGTCTTTATATAGAGGACTATGCATATGATTATGTCAAATTCTCAAAATGAAATCAACAGATTAAGTATGATCATTAAAGCCTTTTATGCATTCTCAAATTGCTTTCTAGAACCATTATACCTATTTATTTATATTCTAACAACGCTGTAACAGAAAAAGTCTAGGTCACTACATTATTGACAATGTTGAGTTAAATAAACTTTGTTAAACTGAAGGGTCAAAATTTTAAATTTTATTTTCTGACGAGTAGCAACAAATACTTTTTCAATCTGTTGACCATTTGTATTTTGTGTAAAGAACATTTGTTTGTATTCTTTGCCCCATAATTTTCTACTTGGCGGTTGAACTGCATAGATTTTGTCCCAAATTGAAAAAAGAATCCTGACAAGACACATTTAACATGTGCCAAAGTTTACCGGAAAAAAAAAAGGGGGGGAAATGAAACCTACCTGAGAACAATATACACCTAAATAACTAAAGGTGGAAGAGGTCCCCAAATTAGTCTTTGGACAAAAAAAGACTACTTTTTCTTGTCCCTTTGCCCATTCCATATTGTCTTTTTCTTTTTTTTTAAATCTCAGAATAAAATTTATTTTTTTAAAGGTTTTATTTATTTATTTGAGAGAGAGAGAGCATGAGAGAGAACAAGTTGGGGGGTGGGCAGAAGAAGAGGGAGAAGCAGACTCCCCTCTGAGCAGGGAGCCCAATGTGGGGATGTGGGAGCCCTGGGATCATGACCAGGGCTGAAGGCAGACGCTTGACCGACTGAGCCATCCAGGTGCCCTCAGAATAAAATTTATTTTAAAAAGATTTCCGTCCTGGGGCGCCTGGGTGGCTCAGTGGGTTAAAGCCTCTGCCTTCGGCTCAGGTCATGATCCCAAAGTCCTGGGATCGAGCCCCGCATCGGGCTCTCTGCTCAGCAGGGAGCCTGCTTCCCCCTCTTTCTCTGCCTGCCTCTCTGCCGACCTGTGATCTCTCTCTGATAGACAGATAGATAGATAGATAGATAGATAGATAAATTAAATAAATAAATAAATAAATATTTCCGTCCTTAGACTTGTCTATATTCACTTCATGTTGTCTTATTTCAACATGGAAATCTGACCAAATCAAGCCTGCATACTAATTTAATGACTTTCATTTAAGCAGAAACTTAGAATGGAAGTTGGAGGACTTTTTTTTTTTTTTAAGATTTTATCTATTTGACAGAGAGAGAGAGATCACAAGTAGGCAGAGAGGCAGGCAGAGAAAGGGGGAAGCAGGCTTCCGGCTGAGCAAGGAGCCCGATGCAGGGCTCGATCCCAGGACCTTGAGATCACAACCCGAGCCAAAGGCAGAGGCCTCAACCCACTGAGCCACCCAGGCGCCCCTGTTGAAGACTTTTAATGAAGAAATCCATTAGGCTTATGCTCAAACTTTAAGGGGGTGGTGGTTTAAAAAGTCAAGAGGATTCCACCATGAGCTTCAGAAACTACAAAGTTTCTCCCCCTAAAGATAGCTTAATCCTGTTGTGTGAAAAATATGTAATTCAAGGGCACCTAGGTGGCTCGGTTGGTTAAGCGACTGCCTTTGGCTCAGGTCATGATCCCGGAGTCCGGGATCGAGTCCCACATCGGGCTCCCAGCTCCACTGGGAGTCTGCTTCTCCCTCTGATCTTCTCCCCTCTCATGCTCTCTCTTTAAAAAAAAAAAAAAAAAATGTAATTCAAGAGCACTTCTCCCTCTCCCTTTGCTGCCCCCCCCCGTTTGTGTTCTCTGTGTCAAATAAATAGATAAAATCTTTTAAAAAAGAAGTATATATATAAAATATACACACACATATATATATAATTCATAGAAAAATAAGAGGGAGACATACACACACACACCAAGAAACAGACTCTTAACTAAGGCAAACAAACTGATGGTTACCAGAGGGGAGGTGGGGGGGATGGGTGAAAGAGGTGAAGGGGATTCAAGAGTACACTTATCATGATGAGCACTGAGTAATGGATACAACTATTGAATCACTATACTGTACACCTGAAATCTAATATATGTTAACTATACTGGAATTAGAAGTAAAACCTTAATTTAAAAATTTTTTTCTAGGGGCACATATATATATGTGTGCTTGTGTATATATAAATATATATATAGAAACATGTCTAGAGGGGCGCCTGGGTGGCTCAGTCAGTTAAGCAGCTTCCCTTGTCTCAGGTCGTGATCCTGGGGTCCTGGGATCAAGTCCCACATTGGGCTCCAGTCCCACATTTGGCTCCCTGCTCTTTAGGTAGCAGGGAGCCTGCTTCTCTCTCTCCTTCTGCCTGCCACTCACCATGCTTGTGTGCTCTCTCTCTTTCTGTTAAAAAAATAAATAAAATCTTAAAAAAAGAAATAAAAAAACATATCTGGAAAGGCAATGCAGCAGGCTGTTAAGACAGTTAACTTCAGGAAATGCAGCTTCACTTTTACCTAATCAAGTGGTTTTCAATCCTGCCAGTTTGAAGGAATCACCCAGATGAGCTTTTAAGGGATCCCCTATACTCAGGCCTCACTCTCTAAGATTCTGACTTAAGTATACAAAAAGTTCTGTATACTTATCATTTGGGTAATTTTGAAAACTATTAAGTACCTAGAAAAAATTACTTCTAGATAAGATGATCAACTGATTTTATAGCAGACTGAATAAACCCAAGGTGAAGCATACCCTTGAAGAAAGAAAAGGAAACATGAGCTGATAAAATAAGAGTCCGAATTTTCAAATCAACCACTTCACACTTACTTTGTCACCAGCATGGCTTAAACGAGAGGTAAGCCATCCTCTCCAGAACTGACCAAATCACAACCTGGGAGTCGAGCTAATAGTCACAGGAGATGGTAGCAATGCAGACAGAGAGCAGATGGTCACAGAAACTCTGCCAGGCTAGGTTACTCCTACCAATCACCTTTAAATCACAGGTAGGGAAAGTGACCAGAGTTTAATCTGAAGTTAGAAGTTAGAACTTAAGAACTACACTTTTACTTACTACTTCAGTCAGCCACAGTTATTGTCCAACACAGCATCACTGGTAACAGAAAGTGAAGCTTTAGATCTCTTACAAATGTTCTTACCTATGGAGCTGATAGTAAGATTTCAAATAAGTAGAAAATTCAGAGGAATAGAGTCCAAGCTAACTTTACCATGAGAACAAATGAGGTCTTATGAAAACAGGCATGTATGGAAAACATGGATTTCCCAAACCTCATTACCTAAGACTGTTTCGGATGATACTGCATTTGACCCTAATACTTTCAATACAAGCACCTAATAGTTTGCATAGATTTAGGTAAAGTCAGATTCTACATTTGAACAGGAAAGGTCTATTTTCATTTCTTCACTCATTACCACACAGGCAAGGAAATAGTTTCATCACGTTTACAGAACTGCTCTCTGATGGACAGGGAACTGCTCATTTCTAAAACAGATTACAAAACTGACCACATATGGATCGCGATTTTAGTTGCTAAAACCAACTCCATCATCTTGTCTTCCACTTGCCTAAAAGTATGAAGTTAGATATCTGAAGTGACAGTCTGGCTCTTATCTCTAGACCCAGGCAACAGGCAGCTAAAGACTGAAGCTACAGTCAGGCCTGTGACCCAGAGATAAAATTCAGAGTACTGTTTTTGGGATGTCTCGTAGACAACTTGCCAGGACACACATGTGAATAACGTGGGGGTAGAATCTGTCTTCCTTTCTCTGAAAGGAGATAGCAGTAAAGATAATCTGCCTCAGATTTTGGAAAACAGAAAAAGTCAAGTTCCCAAAAAAAAAAAAAAAAAAAGAAAAGAAAAAGTCAAGTTCCTAGCAGAAACATTATTCTCCGCTACAAGTTTTAAATTTCCAAGTGGTGGTTCTCAATCCTGGCTGCACAGAAGAATCATTCACAGAGACTTTTAAAACTGGATGCCAGGGCCCAAGGAGCCAACCCAGACCTAAAGAATCAGAAACAGCGGTGCCTGGGTGGCTCAGTCATTGAGCGTCTACTTTCGGTTCAGGTCATGATCCTGGGGTCCTGGGATCAAGCCCTGCATTGCGGGGCTCCCTGTTCAGCGGGAAGCCTACTTCTCCTTCTCCCACTCCTCCTGCTTCTGTTCCCTCTCTCGCTGTATCTCTGTCAAATAAAGAAATAAAATCTTAAAAAAAAAAAAAGAATCGGAAAGAATCCCTAAGGAAGAGGAAGAGCTCCACACATCCCTATTTTTTAAAAAGAGCCTCAAGGGGCACCTTGGTGGCTCAGTCATTAAGCGTCTGCCTTTGGCTCAGGTCATGATCTCAAGGTCCTGGGATCGAGCCCCGCATCGGGCTCCTTGCTCAGCCGGAAGCCTGCTTCTCTCTCTCGCTCTCCCATTCCTCCTGCTTGTGTTCCCTCTCTCCCTAGGTCTACTTCTGTCAAATAAATAAATAAAATCTTAAAAAAAAAAAGAGCCTCAAAAAAAAAATTAATAAATAAAAGAGCCTCAATAAATTCTGATGCACAAGCCAGAACTGAGAACTGCAGAGAACCACTGTCAAGACACTTTCCAAAATGGACAAGACCATTAGTTAAATGACTCAAATCCAGAACTCAGAATCACAGTCAACAAGAGACTTGAAAATTTAACACAGTGTCTTAGTTCTTCCACATCTCCCTAACACAAAGGTCTCTACCAAATAACACATCTCAGTCTTTCCCCCCATTGCCAAATTAAAGGCCAAAAATTTTTCCACAGTTAAATAATTTGGCATCATCAATATTCCTAGCTCTAGTTCTAACAGGTGGCACAACCTAGAGGTCGGAATACGAGCCAGGAAGTTTCTGTTGCTGATTCATGCTGTAATCACAAGCAAGTTGCTTACCCATCACTCAGAGTAGTTGACAAGCACCTCCGGAGGGGCAACATATGGCCTTACTATAGAAACAACTGACAACAAATTGAATCCAGCTGAAATTAGTAATTTTTTTTTTAAGATTTTATTTATTTATTTGACAGAGAGAGAGAGAGAGAGATCACAAGTAGGCAGAGAGAGAGGGGGAAACAGACTCCCCACGGAGCAGAGAGCCTGATGCAGGGCTCAATCCCAGGACCTTGAGATCATGACCTGAGCCAAAGGCAGAGGCTTTAACCCACTGAGCCACCCAGGCACCCCTGAAATTAGTAATTCTTAATGAAAGGAAGAAGAGAAATGGTATCAAGAATGACATGTGCTAACAAACTGAGGGTTGCTGGGGGTGGGGCGGAGGGATAGGGTGGCTGGGTTATGGACACTGGGGAGGATATGTGCTATGGTGAGTGCTGTGTGAATTGTCTAAGACTGATGATTCACAGACCTGTACCCCTGAAGTAAATAATACATTATATGTCAATAAAATTTAAAAATTTAAAAATAAAAAATATTTCTTATGTAAAAAATAAAAAAGAATGACACGTGCCAGGTTACCTGCATACAAAGGGCAATTTATAAATATTGCCTAGGACTTTTTTTTTAAGATTTTATTTACTTATCTGACAGAGACAGAGAGAGAGAGAGAGCACAAGCAGGGGAACCAGCAAAGGGAGAGGGAAAACCCGGCTCCCTGCTCAGGATCCTGAGATCAGGACCTGAGCCAAAGGCAGATACTTAACCCAACTGACCCACCCAGGTGCCCTGCCTAGGATTTCCTAAGAATTCACTTGAGGGGCACCTGCGTGGCTCAGTAGGTTAAGCATCTAACTCCTGATTTCAGCTCAGGTCATGATCTCAGGGGTGTGATCAAGCCCCGTGTTGGGCTCCACACTGGGCATGGAGCCTGCTTAAGATTCTCTCTTTCGGGGTGCCTGGGTGGCTCAGTCATTAAGCGTCTGCCTTCGGCTCAGGTCATGATCCCAGGGTCCTGGGATCGAGAGCCCCACATCAGGCTCCCTGCTCAGGGGGATGCCTGCTTCTCCTTCTCCCATGCCCCCTGCTTCTGTTTCCTCTCTCGCTGTGTCTCTGTCAAATAAATAAAATATCTTAAAAAAGAAGGAAGGAAGGATTAAAAAAAATTCTCTCCCTTGCTCCTCCCTCCAGGTCCCCTCCCTCTCTAAAAAAAAAAAAAATCACTTGAACAAATCACTCTCACTCCCCCCCACTAAAGCCTCAGTTTTGTTTGTTTTTTAAAGATTTTATTTATTTATTTGACAGAGAGAGATCACAAGTAGGCAGAGAGGCAGGCAGAGAGAGAAGGGGAAGCAGGCTCCCTGCTGAACGGAGAGCCCAATGTGGGACCCTGAGTTCACGACCTGAGCCGAAGGCAGAGGCTTTAACCCACTGAGCCACCCAGGCACCCTAAAGCCTCAGCCTAAAGCCTAAAGCCTCAGTTTTCTTGTCCGTGATACAAGACTTATCCTCTACCCCACCTCCTCATAGGGTCATGAAGATTAAGGGAAAACTTCTGTAAAACGCCTACCACAGTGGTTAGCACAAAGTTGCCATTATTTAGAAGACTACTATTATTAATATATCTAAATCATTATTGTTAAAAGCACCCCCTAGACTTCCAACAAAGCCATATAAACCAAGGACTCCAGCCAATAGGCCCGGAAATTCTTGTAACTTCTCTAAGTGATTTTTATTAAAGGCTCAAGTCACCTCAATTTTCAAAGCCATCAAAAACCTCCAGGTCCACTTACAGCTCAGAAGCATTCTTCAAAGCAGATTACCACTAGTAACCTGGCTCCTGGTACCGGAATAAGAGGAAGTGTGTCAGGACAGTGCTTCATATCACCAACCTCAAAATAACTGCTTCATAATACCTGACCTTCCCTTAACCTCCATGGCAGTACCATCCCCCGCCCAGGGGAATGGGGCAAGAGCCTGGTTCTGGGCCAGGGTCCATTGTTTGTCCATAAACTGCCTAACCTCTTCCGCCTCTTTTTACTTTCTTTGCTCCTTCTAAATGACTTTCCCCAAACCCTAAACCACCTTTCTCCTTTGGGCTATATTCCTGGGCAATTCACTGTTAAGAGTTCTTAGAATACATCTTAGAACTACAGGAACAAAGCTGTAGGAATATATCCAAGAAAAAGAATGTTATGTGAATGTTTGAAGCAATTAGCCAAAGCAAAGAAACTGCGGTATGCCACTCTGGCAGAAAAGATCAAGTAAATCCCAGGAGCCAAATTTACCTATTTCCGGCGTGCATGAACTTAAGCCAACTGCAGGAACAAAGACTCAAGTATATTAAACATGTAGCTAGTAAGCAAATGACCATTTCTGTCATGCAGTTTAGAAATTAGAACAGACGGGTTTTTTTTTCACATGAAGTAGGGAAAGGAGAGAGGAAATGGGAATTAAATATTTAAAATCTGAACAACCCTTATTCTTGTTACTTTGACAAAAGAAGGCAGGTTATGTATTTTCACCTCACCCTCCCTTTTCTTTCTTCAACTCAGTACTCTGAAACTCAAGAGATCCTTTCAACAGTTTCCAGCAGAATCGAGTACATGAAGTGTTGAGTCAGCTTCTGAAATACTATAGAAACCTCTTATGGAATTATGCTGGATTTGAGCCTACCGTTTTGTTGGAGCAACTCTCTAGAATCACTGTGTAAGAGGTCCTAAATGATATCCGCCATGGTCTTAGCTATGTTAATGGAGCTTATGCTACTCTTCAGTTCAACGTTAAAAGTTAGCCAATATCCAGCATTTCCTAAGCCATTTTTAGTATCTTATTCTACCTTTGATCTGTTCCTAAATTCATGCAGTGGATTATGGTTAATCAACTCTGTATTTAGCCACAAACCTATCCTTCCTATTTGCTAAGGGTACACAGCAGTAGCCAGAAAAGTAGGCATTGGCAATCGCAAACATGCACAAGTTTTCTAACATACTAAACAAAACCTAACGCTACCAGAGGGCACACTGTATTTTATAAAACTTAGCAAAAAATCCTTTACAGAAGTTTTTACTTCCTTCCTCAGAAGCTTTCAATTAAAAAGGTGAACAAGTGTTTTAAGAGCATTTTACAGTATCTGTCATAAAAAAAAATCACTTTAGTCAGAATGAACCCAACAATAAGTATTCTATACAAGTCTATCTGAAATATTAACGCTGACAAACATTATCTTGGTCAAACTACAACAGAATTCTCTATCAACCTCTTGGGTAATCAGAGTTAGTTCTAATCAACATATACAAAGTCAGGGACAAAATAAGTAAAATGCATTAAAATACCTCAGTTTTCTTGCTTGGATTGTCACAAACTCTCACTACTGCCTCACTACAGAATAAACTGAAGGCATTTATTGCAAGCCCAGAAAAATTAGTTGACAATTCAGATAGCTAGAAAATCACAATCTTTTCCTTTACATCTGGGAATAGAGTGCAAAAGCGGCTATTTATCAACCACACTGAGAAATACTCAGACCACACAAAACCAGCAGTTCCAACACTGGCCAAGAGGGCTGGCTACCCTCTATCTCTCGAGGGATCTGTGATAAAGCTACACATGTGCAAAACCCCCAAATTAATCTACATAATACTGCCCGAAAGTCCACACTAATCCCTGCTTAGATATTTAAAGCATTCTCTTATGATCAAGACAACTGGACTCCACCTGGAATTCTATAACCGATTTCTAGAAGCACCCAGCATATCAAGTAAACAAGTTTGCTATATCCAATAAATCAATTCTGAACGCAAGTCAGCCTTACAGTTGTTTTTTCTCTTTGCGTTTAAGCCTTATGGTTTTTAAATCTTAAAAAGTTTTAAATTGGACCTCCACATTTGGGGACTTCAAATCTTCACCTGTCTGCCACACATCTCCACTTCCACTGAAAACATCTATTACTGCTGATATAATCACAGCACAAAACAGCAGAGATTTGTACACAGGCTTTGAAGTAAGATGGAGAACATTCAATTCCAGACTCTCCGAACTCCTAAACTCCTGGCCTCTTGGCTTTTTCCTTCTTTAGAAATGAACAATTCCACCTTACTGGACAGGTTAGTAACTGGAGTATAAATAAGAGAGGTATAAACCTAGCCCACTCCCTGGCACATGGTAAGCCCTCAATAAATGGTAGCTATTGTCACCATGATGGTCATAATACTGAGAAGCATAACTACAAAAATGACAAAATCTTACCTGTAAAAGGACTCTAGCGTACCACAGGAAAGTAGGCATGATGTGTATTTGGTGCAAAATAGGTGTCAGGTTTTCTTTTAGGCTCTTAGTTTATTTCCTTCCGAAGTTAATTTCTTTGTTATTATCTCCACATTTACAGAAAAGGAAATTTAGAACCCCAGAGTCTGGCAGATCCAAAAAGACTGAAACAGAGCCCATGCTCTTAACCACTACTCCACAGGGAACAAAGCCATCTGAGGATGAGTCCTCTTCAACAGAGATGAATCTGAGACCAGGTTATTAAATATGAAATTTGAGTTTGAAAAGTCCTTGGGCCCCACCCTCCCCTGTTTAAACTTGAACACTATCCAATGCAAATTCAACATTAAAGGGTAGAACAACTTGGTGGTTTAGGAGCTTGGACTGATGAGTCAGACAAACCAGGTCTTAAGGCCTGCCGTGAGGCACATACTGGCTGGGTGACCTTACCTTTTCTGAACCTCAGTTTCCTCATCCGGAAAATGGGGATAAGAATAGCACCTACTTCACCAATCTGTTTCGAGTATCAATGGAAGGTTAATGCAAGGATTCACGTAAACGACGCTGTACAGTGCTCATTAAGTGTTAATTTTCAAATAATGGGAGCCACAGAAAAGGGGAGAAAGATAGGAAACGATAATACAAAGTAAAGCTGTCCCTGGGTGACCCAGCAGACACCAGAGCCAGGATCCTCCCCGGCCTCGGGGGCAGTCGCCCCCCTCCCCCCACCGCCATGGAAACCCGCCCTTACCGCTCTTGGGTTTAGACTCGCCGGCCGGCCCCGCCGAGGCGGAGCGGGGCGGCTGTTGCCCTTTGCTGCTGCCCGAAGAGGCGGAGGAGCTGCTGGAGCCGCTGTTCTTGTCCATGTCGGAAGCGGTGGCGGCGGCGTTGGGGGAGCTCTGCGGCATCAACGGGGGCCTCGGCGGCGGCGGCGGTCGGAGCGGAGCGGGCGCGGCGGGGACCCAGGCTCATGGCGTTCGGGGCCGGCGGGGGTCGGCGGCGGCAGCGGTTCTCGGCCTTCATGGCGACATTTTTCCCTGTTTCCTTCCTCGGCTTCTCAAACTGTGAAGAGAAGCGGCAGGCGGGGCTGTCGAGCCCAGCGGCGGCGGTGGTGACAGAGAAGGAGGAGGCCGGAGCTCGGAGGTCCGGGCCGGGCCTGGCGGGGCGGAGGCTGCGGGGGAAGGGGAGGCGAGGGAGGGTGCGCGAGCCCCGCCGGCCGGCCGGACACGCTCTCCCGCCGCGGGGCAGGGGAGAGGGCTGGCTGTCTTGGTGTCGGGGACGGGTGTCTCCGACACAGCGACCGACACTCGCCTCTAGGCCGAGGCCGAGGTGCTCCGGGAATGGCGACGAGTCGCCAAACAGCATCTCGAAGAACCCGGATGGACTATATATATAGTGGCGATGGGGGGTGAAGCCCTCTGGGAAACGTAGTTTTCTAGCTACATCCGGGCCCAGTGATTCTCCATCCCCACCCCCACCACCACCCCCTCCCCCGCCGTTGAAAGGATGATGGGACTTGTAGTTCAGGTTTTATTTTTAGTATGCTAATAATGTGCATAATAATATAATATGCACCACTACTAATAACGAATCCAAACATTGGAATACATGGGGGATCCTTTTATTTACTTATTGCTTAATTTATAGTTCTTACTCTGGTATCAATATCCATTAATGGCTCTTATTCTATCTCCTAATAATAATAAGGGTAAAAATAACGACAAAGCCCTACATTTAATATCACTTTACAGCATTTTGTCATACAGCACTTCATTTCATTGTTAACAAGTCATTTATTAATATAAGCCATTGTCAGGGCACATGGGTGGCTCAGTGGGTTTAGCATTTAACTCTTGATTTCCGCACACATCATGATCTCAGGGTTGTGAGATGGAGCCCCACCTCAGGCTCCAGGCTTGCAGAGACTGCTTAAGATTCTCTCCCTCTCCCTCTGCTCTTCCCCTCTCCCACTTGCATATGCTGTCTCTCTCTCTCTCAAGAAAAAATATATATGTCATTGTTAATATTTCATTTCATTGTTAATATTATCATTGAGTGCTTATCATTAGCAGGCATTGCACTGTGGGTTATATGGATTACCACATTTAATCCTCACATTAACTCAAATTTAAAGACAAGGAAACTGGTTCAAAAAGCTTAGATCAGTTACCCACCATCACATAGCTACTAAGTGGTGTTCTCAACCACCTATGAGATAAGCAGTTCTCCATTCTACAAATATGAACACTGTACTTTGGAAAATTATAAATGATTCCTTTCAACCATAGCAGTTTGAGATTTGAAGGATCACATACACACACTGTTGAAGAGAGGAACAAGTAATTTTTCAGACTAACCTCAGTTAGTTAGAAACCTGTTATATGCCAGGCACTGCGCTGAGCACAAGGAATGCCAAAAAATATATTCAGATTGGGGCCTTTAATATACTCATTGTTTCCTAAGTGAATTAAGCCAATAAGAAACTACAGAGGTTAGGCCAGTGCTCACCAAAGAGAGAAGGCCATGTTCAGTTTCAGCCAAAATATCACGAAGCCCAATGGCTATGGAAGAGTCTAGCATCTCCTAAGCTCTTCTTGAGCTGCAAATGAACTCAAAACTCAAGGCCCAGCTAAGGGAGTTGAATATAACAACAGCCAAGGAAATTTAAGTTGATGGTCAGACAACTATTATAATCTTTATTCCCATTCCTCAATTGAAATCTTTCCAGAAAATCCAAATCCAGATATTTCATAAACTGGAGAAAAAGTTCAGTGGAAATGCGATGTCTTTATCGCCCAGAGTTGCCTGAGCCAACTCAAAAAAGCTGTAAAAAAAATAAGCAAGTGTTCCACTCTGACAGCTGTGCATGATATAATCCTGGAGGGCTTAGCCTTCCCAAGTGAAATTATGGGCAAGAGAATCCATGTGAAACTGGATGGCAGCCAGCTCACAAAGTTTCATTTGGATAAAACATAGCCAAACAGTGTGGAACACAAGGGTAAAACTTTTCCTGCTGTCTATAACAAGCTCACTAGCAAGGATGTTAATTTTGAATTCCCAGTTTCACTTGTAAACAAAACTGACTAAATAACATATCATTCACCCAAAAGAAAGGAAAGGAGGGAGGGATGGAGGGAGCTAGTAGGGAAGAAAAACTATAAGGGAAGATGGTAACAAGAGCTATAATAAAATTAACACAAAATGCTGACTATAGCAAAGGCTCCAAGGAGAGATGTACAAACAACTGGGGGTGGGAGGGTAGAGGAGGGCTTCCCAGAGAGATGTCACTTGAACTGACCATAGAAGGATGAGTGGAATTTCAGCAGTCATATATGAACAAATAAACAGACAAAATCCTAGAATGCCCCTAATTGGGTCCTTTTTGGCTCCTTATCCATCATTGCATGCAATACAAAACATTAATAAGTAATGTATATATAAGTCAATTTCTTGAAATTAACAGTTTTAACTGGAATAAAGAAAATTTGATACTAGTCTCATATTTTTAAATTTCCTTAAAAATGGCCTTCATCAGTCCTTGTCCTGCTTCACCTTTTGCAGTTTTTTCCCCGCAAGTCATATTGAAATGAGAACAAATACATAATGTTGGTTTGGAACCTTACTTTGATGTCCAGAAAGAACAGCCCCAAAGCCTGAGGTCCATTCTTATGTATGACTATATATGGAAGATATACTAAGTTTCCTTGATGAATTTTTATTTCCTTTAACAATGATGTGAGAACTCTAATTACATGGATGAATCATTCCTTCTTTCTATCACTTTTAAAAATAAAAGAGAGGGAAAGAAGAAAAACCCATGCAGCTTTTCCAAAAGAAAGCAGTAGGTGTCCATCTGTCAGGCTACACATTAAACCAGGATGAGATTTTTCATTTTTAAAATAGTTTCTTAGGGTCCTTGGCACTTTCTCCTTGTGAAATATTTACAGGCAACATACATTTAAAAAGAGAATCAAAGCAGAAACATACAGAAATCCAAGCAAAACTCACCACCTCCATCCTCTTTTGCTCAAGATGGTCTACATTATCCTTTCCATAAAACACACACACACACACACAAATCTGGGGGTGAAGTAAACATACATGCTGTGCCAGTTGGCACTAGAAGTGTAGCTTTGTGACAGCAGAAGAGGAGGGGTGAGTGGTAATTGAGTCTGACTCACAAAATAGACACTATATTTATAAACTTCTTAGGTACATAAAATGTAAAGACCAAAGAACAGCCTTTCGTACATTTATTTTTCAGAGTAGTCTAGCACATGTTTCTCAAGAATGGTCTGCAAATTCCTTGCATCAAAATCACCACAGAAGTTTGTGGATCTCCTGGGTGGCTCAGTGGGTTGAGCATCCCACTCTTGGTTTGGGCTCAGGTCACCATCTCAGGGTCCTGAGATCCAGCCCTGCTTGGGACTCTGCGCTGGGTGTGGAGCCTGCTTTGGATTCTTTCTCTCCCTCTCCCTATGCCCACCCCCAAGAGATAAATCTAAAAAAGAAAAAAAAGAAAGAAAGAAAGAAAGAAAGAAAGAAAGAAAGAAAGAAAGAAAGAAAGAAAGAGAAAGAAAGAAAGAAAGAAAAAGAAAGAATCACCACAGAAGTTTGTTCAATAAAGATTCCCAATGCCCATCCCTAACGTATGGATTCAAAATCTCTGATATTTGGGTCCAGGAATCTGCTTTTTTTTATTTCTTTTGGAGAGAGAAAATCCAAAGCAGGCTCCACGTCCAGCATGGAGCCCTACGGGGGCTTGATCCTACGACCCTCATATCATGACGAGCGAAATCAAAAGTCAAAGGCTTAACCCACTGAGTCACCCTGGCATCCACAGGAATCTGCATTTTAAAGATCAAACCAGGTGATTCTTAGGCACATCAAAGTTTAAGAGAATTGACCTTGTAATTTCTGCATTGTAATCACACCGTACCTTAGTTTCCTACTTCTGCACCAGAAAGCAAGAGTTACTGGTATCTTGCGAGTTAGCATTCATATTGCTGGTTGACAAGATTCAGGTGACTGTGGGCTTATCCTAAGGTCCCTTCATTTTTGGTGAATTCTATATTCAAAGTGGGAAGAGATAGAAGAAGGGATTTCCGGTACTCAAAAAATAAGCAGCCTCCAGATTCCAGAGGTCACACGCATAGCTCCTTAATAAAGGGTTTCAGAAGCTTTCGGCTAAGAATGTCTCCTACCGGCCGCCGTTGGCCCTCTAGTGATGCAACACTACGTACTGTCCGGGCGCTGTCACCCTACTGCCAAGATGGCGGCCCACAGGAGCTACGCTTTATGGAGCTACTGTGGTCGTAGGTGGTCGCGGGTGATGCGGTGCTGCCGGCTCCCCGGGTTTCATAGCTCCTGGCCTAGGGGCCCGCTGGGTGTGCGGCACTTGTCCCAAGAGAAGCAGGCAACGGAAACACATTTCGGGTTTGAGACTGTGTCGGAGGAGGAGAAGGGGGGCAAAGGTGAAAGGGGCGAGAGGGCGGATGGAGGGATTTGACTATCTGCGATCTAGTTTCTTCTGCTCAGCTACTAGTTGATTTAACGTCCTGTTGACTCGGATGCCGTAGCCCGTGCAGTCCTGACCTCCCAAGAGTCCCTCCCCGCCGGAGCCTGATCCCGCAGAGCTTAGATGCCACTTCTGGTTAAACACAGTAATTATCACTAAATTCCCAAAATTGGATGTTTATGATGTGCCAGGCACCATGCAGATATTATTCCCAATTCTCATTTCAGCCTTCGAACAACGATATTGTTATCCCCAAGTTACACATGAGGGAATCGAGACTTGGGATTAAACAAGAACTTGCCCAATTTAATATAGTAAGTGGCCGAACCGGTATTCCAACTCACTTTGGTGTGACTGCAGAGCTCATGTTCTTCAACTTTTGCTAAAGGGTAGGACCATTTTTTAATAGAAAGGAGGGAGGAAACTATCTTTGCTGTGCCTCAGCTTCCAAATTGTATATGTAGGAATAACAGTAATCTTTCTCTTAGAGTTATAATGAGGATTAGATTACTTCATATATTAAAATATTTTGAACAATGCCTGGCACCTCATAATTGCCCAATAGAGGTTAGATATTGTTGAGCAGTTGCTTTGTGTCCAGCATTGTGCTATAGGCATAGGAAAGGAAAGGCCTGTTTTAAAATTCCAGTTGTACCATTTATAATGGGGAAGGTTTTAAGCCCATTTAACAGGTGGATATGATGAGGCTCTGAGAGTTTCCTCCACTTGGCCGGTGATCACCCAGGATGTAAAGAGAAAGAATTCGCAATGGAATATCCCATCCTCTTAAAGAGTACTACATTGTCTTATGTCTCACCTCAGCCTTACTAAATACATAGCCCTACTGTAACTGTTTGAATATTGATTTTAAAATAACATTTATTTCACTGGACTGTGAATCCCCAGAAAGCTAGGACAGTGGCTCATTCATGTCTATATCTTCAGTGCCTGATGCACATTAAAAGCTTGATAACTGCTCGTGATATAAGAAAAGCCAAGTAAAACGATAGTAAACTTTTATTAAGGACTTGAAACCTTTTAGAATACTTTACATTAATTCTTTTAGATACAACCTTATGAGGTAGAGGCTATTAGCCTGATGTTATAGATGAAGAAACTGTTGAAACAGAGATACTAAGTCACTTGCCAAAGATTCTGCTAGTAAGTGGCAGAGCCGGGGATTTGAATCCAGGTGGGTTGCTTCCAAAATGATAATAATCCCTAACCTCTGTATTGTACTTTATAGAATATAATGACATTTCACACACATAAGCAAGGAAGAGGTGACCCATGAGCTAAATATATACCTCCCAGATGGGGACCCAACATTAAAGTACAGGCAGTCTTCTCTTTGCACAGTAGTGCAGGACGGTAAGAAAGGCCATGTGCACTGAAATCATGCACAATGATATTAACAATCAATGGGAAAAATTACAACTGTTCTATGACCTCTAAAAATTATTGAACATTGAGGGTTCCTGGCTGGCTCAGTCAGTGGAGCATGTGACTCTTGATCTCAGGGTCATGAGTATAAGCCCCCCTTTGGGCATAGCGTTTACTTAAAAAAATTTAAAAATTATTGAACATCAAAAACTCTTACTGTTAGTTATAAATGTGTAGAGAGATGAAATAAATAGTAGAGTTAGTATGTATTCAGGAAACTATAAAATTAGGCTTAATTTTAACTTAATGTAATTAGAATTTTTAAATTTTAAGTTTGTTTTTTAATTAAAATTCTAATAAAAAATTAGAAACATTAAGTTGTTTTATTCCTTCATAAAAAATGTACCAAAAGTAGTTTTAACAGTGTTTGCTCCCTTCCGGTCATATAATTTGCAATAGGGAGCAAGCATCTTCTCTATGCCTTGGCAAATTGCCGTACTCCTTTCTAAATTTCAATCCGCTTGTAACATTTTATGCCTTCACTGTCAATGTCATGAAATATCTCCAAGAATTCCTCTAGGGTGAGATTTATTTTGCGGGCATCATTTCCTCTGGGACATCTTCAACATTTTCATCACAACCACATCCTCATTTATGTCCATAAGTTCATCTTCACATAGTTCTTCCGGCTGCATATCTAGAGTCTCTCGAGCATCAACGTTGCCACAGTCGGCAGTTTCACCTATAACCCCATGGACATTTCACTTCCAGTATACCACTTTTCATTTCTTTGCAGTGCTTTCATTTTCGTTGGCCAGTTTCCTCTTTCAATGATCTAGTTTTGTAAAATACCACGGGTGTTTACAACTGAGAGATAAGGAGGTAACACAACTACATGCTTTGCTGTCTGTGTGTGAACTGAATGACTGATGTGTAGTGACTTACCAAGTGCGAACTGAAAGAAGTGACATGATTGGTTACTGATCATGATGCATGTCTGTTATTTACAGAGTGATTTATGGGCCGAAAAACTACCAGCAAAGTTTGTACTTTATGCAGTTACTTCATAGTTAATACACCATTGCACATGAATGATGTTGCTGGGGGACTGGTATTATCTTTTTTTTTTAAAGGACTTTCAGATTTCAGTCCTTTTTTTTTTTTTTTAAAGATTTTATTTATTTATTTGACAGAGAGAGAGAGATCACAAGTAGGCAGAGGCAGGGGGAGGGGGGAAGCCGGCCCCCCACTGAGCAGAGAGCCTGATGCGGGGTTCCATCCCAGGACCCTGAGATCATGACCCAAGCCGAAGGCAGAGGCTTTAACCCACTGAGCCACCCAGGCGCCCCGGGACTGGTATTATCTAACTAAACCACAGTCACTGAAATTCATGTATATCGGAACCATGCAAAGCAAATATTGCTTATACTCAGTAGGTTGAGCTGTAGTGTCCGTGAATACACCCAAAACAAAAAAAAAAAAGCAAGCTTGGAGATCCCAGGGTTGAGAAAGGCATTCAAGATTGAGTTCAGGAGGAGCTCTATAGTGCTAAATCAGCAAAGGACAGTGATGTTTTGGATCTGTGCAGCACATTTCATCTGAGAAACTCAAAGCATCTCCCCTTCATTACCTAATTCAGCCTTATGGCAGGGTGACAGGGAGCTGGCACTGAGCTTTTCGTCTTATGGGCCGAGAAGCAGGTATAAAGAAGTTAAATGTAGCCTGTGCTTTAAAGTGCCTTAAATAGTAAATTCCTTCTCCCACTAGGCCAGATTCCACATTCTCCCTTGATCCTATCAGATTTATGAGGTTTATGAGGGCCCTCTGCAGTGTGGCTTGGCCCTGATTCACATCTTGCCATTCATCTGCCCACCAAATTGTACCTGAAGTTTTTCTCTGTGATCCAGCCAGGGATGAGCTGAGGCCTTCCCATCCATTAGTCATGTATTTCTAATGATTTTGTTGTTTTTTATTATAATAGCCATTAGAAAAATTCCATACCCCCCCATCCTCTAAGAAATGGAAACCTACTTAATACCAAGTAGGTGCATGGCATTATTATGGGGTAGTGGTCCTAGGTAAAGGTAACTAAGACACCAGAAAAGAGGTTGGTTTCTTACATGAAGTAACTTAAGCCTTTTTAAAAAGAGGTTAAGGGGCAGATTTGGGCATCAAGCAGTCTAGCTTAACTTCACCTGCCAAAGACAGGCAACTTCAGGGGAGAAAAGCTTCATCCTCTTTCATTTAGGACTTCCCTAAGTAAATCTTTTTTTTTTTTTTTTTTTTTTATTATTTTTTAAATCACGATTAAATGTTTTTTTCACATTTTTTTTTTTTTTTTTAAAGATTTATTTATTTATTTATTTGACAGAGAGAGACACAGCGAGAGAGGGAACACAAGCAAGGGGAGTGGGAGAGGGAGAAGCAGGCTTCCCGCTGAGCAGGGAGCCCGATGCGGGGCTCGATCCCAGGACCCTGGGATCATGACCTGAGCCGAAGGCAGACGCTTAACGACTGAGCCACCCAGGCGCCCCAGTAAATCTTGTTAATAGCACAATTGTGTTGTATTTCTCCTATGTCAGTCTATCATGTGTTCGAAAGTGTGGCCAAGAAGTATGATGTGATGAATGATATGATGAGTCTTGGTATCCATCGTATTTGGAAGGATTTGCTGCTCTGGAAGATGCGTCCGTTTCCTGGGACCCAGCTGCTCGATGTTGCTGGAGGCACAGGTACTGTCCAGTCAAGTATCCTTGAATATCACTGAGCACCTTTTGTAGAAATTAGTGTCTCTTGTTAGAATGAGCTGGCTTATCTACCATTAGGCTGAAGATGGTAATCAAAAATCAGTATACTTCTAAGAAAGGTTTAACTCTTTTTAACCAAATGCCACTCAAAAAGCATAAAATATCAGCTTTATGCCTGTCATTTTTCTAAAATGCACAGGGTTACAAAGTAAAAAGATCACTTTTTATTCCAGGGACATCTCACCATGTGAATGAATTTATTTTCTCTTTAACCTTTAATCCACTTCCCCTCTTTCTTCGGGCAGGGGGAATGCCCATTCTCATATTCCATAAGCTTTCTAGACAAACTTTTCTGCCTAATCCACAATCATATTAGAAATCAAAAGCTCAGTTGTTCATACATCATCCTTTGTTACTTGGTGCACACTAGATATCTGGGGAGAAAAACGTCATGGGGTTTCTACCATGCATCTTGGTGATGTTATTACTTGGCTAATGTATATGTTAAATTACATTAGAATAATGAGTCATAGAATGTAATAATGTGATAATCTATACCAATAGAATAATATAGAATAAGAAATGACA
Source organism: Potos flavus (assembly GCA_028534135.1). Lineage (NCBI taxonomy): Eukaryota > Metazoa > Chordata > Mammalia > Carnivora > Procyonidae > Potos > Potos flavus. The sequence goes on from CM052889.1 coordinate 66,581,336, forward strand.
ATAGAACAATCTCCATGTGTGAAACATGTTTATGTGTGGCTTTATTGGTGTGGTCCTCTCCCTGGTGGAAACTCAGAAGGTAGTAAGATACCTTGTTCAATGGAGGACAATTTAACAGAATCTATTAAAATCTGAAATCTTTATAGTCTAGGATCCCACGATTCCAATTCTCCATATCTAGTCTTAAAAAAAAAAAATTGCACCAAGATATAGCCTCAGAAAGGGTTCAGTCAGAGCTGCCTACATCTGTGCCTTCACCTGCAGCATTACTGCATGCTGGCAACTGCCCATTTAGAAAATCCAGTTGGAAGGTAATCCCATATATTAAAAAAGACATTTTAAAAATATATAGGTACAAATATGCTCACTGCATCATTTTTAGTAGTAGTGAAAACTGGGAAATAACCTATTTCTGCCTCAGTAAAGAAACTGTTTTAAATTAAGATACACCCATTCTATGAACTATCATGTAGCTATTTAAAAGAATGTGGAAAACCTATAAATACTGACGGAAAGTTCTCAAAGACATATTCAGTGGGAAGAGAAAGAAAATGAGTTGTAGAACCATGTGTTTAATATGATCCCTGTGTACGTTTTTAAGTTGTTTCATATAAAATATTTAAACATATAGGAAAGGGACTGGAGAATACCTAATTGGTTGGAGAGACTAGAAAAACTTAAGGATATATTTCTTGCAACTCGTGTAAGACAAACAACATTATAAGAAAGGCAGTGTGCTCCTAGAAAGCACTGTCTTGGCCTAAACAGTATTTACCTGATTACAGTAACATAAATGTTTTTCAGCTTTTTTTTTTTTTTTAAGATTTTATTTATTTACTTGACAGAGAGGAGAGAGATCACAAGCAGGCAGAGAGGCAGGCAGAGAGAGAGGGGGAAGCAGACTCCCCGCTGAGCAGAGAGCCCGATGCGGGGCTCGATCCCAGGATCCTGAGATCATGACCTGAGCCGAAAGCAGAGGCCTTAACCCACTGAGCCACCCAGGCGCCCCAAACGTTTTTCAGCCTTTAGACTCCAACCAACAAAGCACAGAAGACTTAATTATAGCTACAGAACAAACAGTATGTTATCAGTCAGTCTTGACAGTGTAAAAGTGCACACAGTAGAAGGTTGCAAGGAGTCAAGAGGTACCATCTGTAATTGATGAAATAGAAATAAGAGTCTGTTACTCTAGTTTACAAAGGAATCTATGAGGGACTGTGAAATGTGATCTAAATATATTGGGAAGATAGAGGCAAGCAGAGATGAGGGGCGAGATATCATTATAAATTTGGTAAGTAAAGACAGAGCTGGAACCAACAGAAGGCACAACTGAAGGGTTGAGAAAGACGGTGCCTGGGAAGCTGAACTAGGCATGAGAAGTGGTGGGACAGAGGATCCTTGCTCGTAACTATCCCCTCATGTTGCTTTCGTAACAATTAGACGAACACTAGAAGGGCTGAGCACTAGCACTTAACAACAGGGTATGGAGAGAGAAGCCAATGTTTATGTTTTATTCTAAATATTTGGGTGAGTCTTTTATAGCGAGAATGTGTCCATGCATTACTTATGCAATTTTTTAAAGGGTTTTTAAAAATATTCGAAGTTAACGGGGCACCTGGCTGGCTCAATCTGTAGAACATGGGACTCTTGATCTTGAGGTCATGAGTTTGAGCCCCACGTTGGGTAGAGAGATTACTTAAAAATAAAATCTTAAAAAAAAAAATAATTAGAAGTTAAAAAAAAAATTGCTTTTTTTTTTTCTTTTTAGTTTACCAGAGAAATGAAGAGAAACTTAATTTTTATACACTCCTCAAATCCTGTATCTTTGTTGCTCTGTTTGGGTTTTGGAAATGTTGGGTTTTTGCTTGTGTTTGTGTTTGTGTTTGCATCTTTCCTCCTGTTGGCTTCCCACAGGTGACATTGCATTCCGGTTCCTCAATTATGTCCAGGCACAGCATAAGGGAAAGCTGAAGCGGCAGTTACGGGCCCAGCAAAATTTATCCTGGGAAGAGATTGCTAGAAAGTACCAAAATGAAGAGGACTCCTTGGGCGGTTCCCGGGTTGTGGTCTGTGACATCAACAAGGAGATGCTAAAGATTGGAAAGCAGAAAGCCCGTGCTCAAGGACACAAAGCTGGTAAGTCCTATGGGAAGTAGACACAGTGGAAATGTTTGTGTGTTTATGAAATAAGATAGGATATATAAAATGTTGAAGTGCTTTATTTTCAAAAACATATAGCTAGGCCGGAGTCGAAGATAATTTTGTGCCTGAATCCAGTTTGTGGGCTGTTATGTACATTATTTCGGCACCCCGGGGAGTTAGCCTGATTACCAGCCCCATGTGACAGAGCCGATAACCAAAGCCCAAAGAGCTGCTTGAGTAAAGTGCCTTTGCTCAAGTAACACAACTTTTAAATGGCAGATCCCGAACTGGAGCTGAGTCTTGGGATCTTAGCTCTTGGACCCTGAGACGGAAGTTTTGCCTTCAATGCCCAGCAACTCCCTGCTGACCCCAATGTCCTGTTTTGGAGCCATCCCATTCCCCATCAGTACTCAGAGGGTTTCCACGGATGTGGAAGCTGAGAAGGGGCTCTGCGCTTAAAGCAAGAACTTGCCCTTCAGACACGAGAGAGTGCAGGCAGCTGGCAGCCTCCAGCTCTAGGCTCTGCCTCAGCTTCCAAGTTAGGCTCTTCCCTGGCCATGCTCCAGAGCTCCCTACTGGGTGGGCTAAGTCCTTATCAGATCTGCATTGAGGCCTAAGGCTTTCCCCATTCAGCCTTGCTTCTTCCTTCCTTCTAACCTCAGGTGTTCTCACCTACCCCCCCCCAAAAAAAACGCTTTTTCACTCCTCCCTCACCTGGGCTTCTGTTTCTCAGAGGGCCCAACTGATAGAATGAAAGAAACACCCGGAAACAGTACTCCTCTCGGCAGCAGATATGAGTGACTGCATGTCTCTGGAACCCACTGCAACCTGAAAATGGACAATTTGTGCCCTAGCTTAAAGAAGTAGATTTCACATTTTGCTGTTTGTTTTCACCCTTTAAAATACTTTCCCCCAAGCTTTCTCAAGTAGAAGTCAGGATCCGGCAGCTTCGCCATGTTTCCCCAGCTTTCCAGAGCCACTGCACTGCCCTCTTCCCAGCTGGCCAAGCACTGCAGGCAGCCACTGGGAGGCAGTGGTCTGGGACAAAGAAAATAGAGCCCCTCGGGTCAACAGGAGCGTTCCTGTGTTCCCCCTCCCCCACCAGGAGTGACTGGTTATTTTAGTTCAATTCTTCCTCCTCCGCCTCCCACCCCCAGAATGAGCTGCCTAGACGGACCACCACCCACTTGGCCTCCAAGATGAAGGGCTCTTTTGTTAACCATCAGTGCTGATCGGAAAGCTTACAGTCCCTAGTGTTTTTAGACAAAGGCACTATGTTTCCTTACTCCTGCTAAAAAACGTGTTTCCCTTCCCTCTGGTGATCACCATAAAGAATGGAGAACAAAGATAGAAGTGATAGGCCATGTTCCATTTCTGGAATCATCCCTTCCATAGCATAGCTTGCCCTTGAGCCTCTCCTTACTGCCAAGACAAATCCACTGGTGTATGAATTTTTAAGTGCTGCATAGGCCAGTTTTCCTTATCTTTCCTCCTTGCTTTATCAATGTCCAACAATGATGTCTTTGTAAAAAATACCCGTGAAAACAGTTGAAACTAAGGAGGATCCTAGAAATTAATTTGGGATAGTAAGTTAATGAGAAAGACATATTTATGTGTAGCACTCTTGTGTGTTTCATTTACATCTTATGTGGAGCATTTCCTCCCCAAATGGAAGTTCTGAGGGCAGAAGCTTTAAAAAAAATTATCTGAAGGGCGCCTGGGCTCAGTTGGTTAAGCGTCTACCTTCGGCTCGGGTCATGATCCTGGGGTCCTGGAGTCCTGGGGTCCTGGGGTCCAGCGGTCCAGCCCGGCCTGGGCTTCCTGCTCAGTGGGGAGCCTGCTTCTCCCTCTCCCTCTGCCACTCCCCTTGCACTCTCTCAAATAAATAAATAAATAAATCTTTTAAAAAATTTGATAGGTTATAAAAGTGATAGATTTGAGAGAACTTTTGGATTTTGCAAAGGTATTAAGAGGAAAGTAAATGTTACCTATAATTCCAACATCAAGAAATGCTCCCAGTATTTTAATGTATTTCCTTCCTAGCTTTTCCTAATCATTTCCTTTTTATAAAATTGAAGACTTTCTGTATATACAATTTAGTATCCTGCCTTACCTCAGCATTGTATCATGAGATCTTTCCATGTCATTAAAAATTCCTTAAAATCACTATTTATGATTTTCTCTTGTACGGATGTGAATCACAAAGATTCACATCACCAGTTTACATAACCAGCAACCAATTGATCTTTCACTTTTTTCTAAAGCTCTTGCTTAGAGCACAGTGTTGTGACATCCTTATATGTAAATTTTTGCATGCATTTGTTCATTTTTACCTTTTAAATAACCTCAGACAAGTGTTTAAACTTTCCGGATCTCAATTTCCTTATCTATAAAATGGGAGAATAAAAACCACCTTGTAGTAGGAGGTAATATACCACAGCTATTGAAAACACAGGCTCTTGGATAAAACAACCTGAGTTTCAATCCATCTGGGTGACCTTGGGCAAGCTTCTTTCACCTTCCTGATACTCAGCTCGGCTCACCTAAAATGAGGATGATAGGAAGAGCTATCCCATGGAGTTAGTATGAGAATGTTATAAGATAATGTATGTAAAGTGATAATACGACCCTGCCATCATCAAGGGCTCAGAGCAGTTGCTATGATGATAATGATATCAGGGTCATCCTCCTAAAAATCAAATAGCTGGTTCAAAGGATATGGTTATTTTTTTTTTTTTGAAAGATTCATTTATTTATTTGAGAGAGAGTGTGTGTGTGTGAGCTGGGGGAGGGGCAAAGGGAAAGGGAGACGGGCTGCCCCACATGGGGCTGGATCTCCAGACCTTCATGATCTCCAGATCACTGCCTAAGCCGAAACTAAGAGTCCAGCGCTTAACCGACTGCTAAGCCACCCAGGCACCCCAGCGTATGGTTATTTTTAAGGGTTTTGTTAAATACTACTTTGCTTCCCAGGGCAGTTTTCATTTACTTTCCTTTATAGAGCCTTCCTTCTATATTAAAATATTTTATGTCTAATTTGCTGCAAGTTGAATAATGTTAAAGCTGAATCCAGATCCTTTAGTGGACGTAGCTACCCTGTTACAGGGTTCCCTTGGGTGTTTTCTGAATTTGTTTTTTTGTTTTTGTTTTTGTTTTCTGAATTTGTGACCAGACTTAGGGTCTAAACACTTTGATTCTCCAATAGAACCAGTATAACTAGGCTAAATTCCATATTTAGAATACTTCCAATCACGCTCTGAAGTTGGTAATATTATTAACTCCATCTTACTAATAAACAGTGAAGCTAGAAGTAAAACTCTGGCAGTCTAAACCCCAGACCTGGGATCCTAACCACGGTACTTCACACAGAACACTTAGTTGGGTAAGAATTGCTTGAGGGTGGGCGCAACTAAATATTCATCGTGTTCTACCCTGAGACCCGTGGGGAAAGAACTTCCTGCTAAACTTGAAGAAATTCAGATTCTCAGGCTGAGACAACACCTTGAAGACAGCAGCCAGGAACCCAGTGATGAAAGCGGGCGTGTGATGGTTTCTGATACCACAAATACGGTATTTGCCCAGCACCAGACTGTTCTCCAATTCTCCCACACCAACTAGATGTCCAACAATCCAGTTCAATTCTGACACTGACTCCCAGAGTCAGTCGCAGATTGCACAGACTGCCCCCACGGCAGAAGTCAGCTATCAATGGGGTGTGCAGGCTGCCCACACTTCCGCCTGGCTTACTACAAATCGAGGGCTTCCCACAATGCCCTCCTCAGGTTTGACAGTTCACTGGGTGCAACAGAGAAAGCAACCCAGGCTGAGCCCAGAAATGATTTGCTCTTCCAGGACTTGCTTGGGTTTTGGGAGATGCTGAAGAACTGCCCTTTGATGATGACAAGTTTGATGTTTACACTATTGCCTTTGGGATCCGGAACGTCACACACATTGATCAGGTATATATGGCTGCATCTTTAGCTTGTGTGACTCTCGTGCTCTTCGATCTCCTAGAGCAGCCCCACAGAAAACAAGGAAAGAGGGAGAGACTCTTCTCTCTGCCCAGCTCTTAAATGGAATGACTGTTTCAGGCTTAGGGGCTTCAATCCTTGAAGATGCCAATTTTCCTAGTCACAAAATTGAAAAAAACAAACCACAGAGCAGATCCCCATAGAAGCCTTTGTTGCTTGGGTTGGTATTCACAAATTTGAGCTGTCAGCCATGCTCTGGCTTTCCATCTGTTTCCGCTCACTTGTGAAGTTGTCCGACCCTGTGAGTTTGCAGATCAGAGGCATTTCCAAGGCCAACACAGAAGGCACTCGAACACTTATTTTGGCAGAAGATATCTAGAATCATGGGTTCCTCTACAGGGAGAAGGGAACATTTAGCTCTTAATCTGATGCAGCTCTTCTTTTTTTTTAAGATGTTATCTTTAAGTAATCTCTGCACCCAACGTGGGGCTCCAACTCACAACCCTGAGATCAAATGTATCTACCGACTGACCCAGCCAGGCACCCCTAATGCAGCTCTTCATTTCTACTTTAATATTCTATCCCAGTGCATTTGAAGACAATGTGCAAGGCACCAAATTTTGTTTTTGTAATTGGGGGCTCCAGTTACCTGGTTCCTCTGCTTTCAGTGGGACATCTTTATGGTGCACTTCAGCTTGGATTTTGTGACCTGCCCCTTATACGCAGCCAGTTTATTATTTCTTCTAATTAAAAAAAATTTTTTTTGAATAAGTTCAAAGTACAAAAGGGCATGTCAGTGAAAGTATGCCTCCCACCCATGTGTCCCAACCATTCAGTGCCTCCTCTCCCTCCCTCCAATCACCAGTTTCTTGTGTACCTTTGAGAAGATGTTTTGTGAATAATAAACGTTTTTCTTTTTCTTTTTCTTTTGTATAAGTATTAGCATATGAAACATTTTGCCCATTGCTTTTTTTCCCTTAAAAATATATCTTGGGAGATTTTTCCATGTCAGTTATGTAAAGAGCCCTGGCTCTTCTTTTTTCTAAATAGCTGCATAGATTCCATTTATATAGACATTCCATAATTTAACTAGTCTCTCATTAATAGTTAAGATGCTTCTATTCTTGTGTTGTTCAAACAGTGCTGTAGGGAATAATCTATATGCATGTCATCTCTACAATAGATGCATTTCTTTCTTTTCTTTTCTTTCTCTTTCTTTCTTTCTCTTTCTTTCTTTTCTTTCTTTCTTTCTTTCTTTCTTTCTTTCTTTCTCTCTCTTTCTCTCTCTCTTTTTCTTTCTTTCTTCCTTCCTTCCTTCCTTCCTTCCTTCCTTCCAGTGGGAAGGGGCAGAGGGAGAGGGAGAATCTTAAGTAAGTTCCATGCCCAGCATGGAGACCGATCTCATGAGCCTGAGATCTTGAGCTGAGCCAAAATCAAGAGTCAGATGCTTAACCGACTGAGCGACCCAGGTGCCCCTACAACAGATGCATTTCTGTGAGAGAGGTTCCTTGAAGTAAAATTCCTAGATCAAAGAGGATATCCATTGTGATTTTAAATAAGTAATTGTAGGGGCACCTGGCTGGCTCTATTGGTAAAAGAGGGAACTCTTGATCTCCAGGTTTTAAGTTCAAACCCCATGTTGGGCGAAGAGTTTACTTAAAAAAAAATAAAGAAAAAAAAAAGAGAGCGCTTGGGTGGCTCAGTGGGTTAAAGCCTCTGCCTTCGGCTCAGGTCATGGTCTCAGAGTCCTGGGATCGAGCCCCGGATCGAGCCCCGGATCGAGCCCCCAGATCGAGCCCCGCATCGGGCTCTCTGCTCAGCAGGGAGCCTGCTTCCCCCTCTCTCTCTGCCTGCCTCTCTGCCTACTTGTGATCTGTCAAATAAACAAAATCTTAAAAAAAAAAAAGAAAGAAAAAAAAGAAAATCCTGAAATAAGCTTTTAGTAAATAATAGACAGTTCTGAAATTGGCCGCCATGTGGTTGTACCAATCTGAGTACTCCAAGTAACCTTCTCTTCATGGGCAGCAGAATGCCTATAAAATTTAGGATATTGTCGGGTTATCTCTGCTGCTACAGCTTACCGATTGAGAATGCACAAGAGATCTATGGGAAATGCTAACTTTTATAATGCCCATCAAAGTTAAAGCTGTTTTGGCCTCATGGAATTGAGTGAGTTCTGCTGAGGAGTGTGTTCTCTTGTTCCTTGTCTTGCTCAGGCACTCCAGGAAGCCCATCGAGTCCTGAAACCAGGAGGACGGTTTCTCTGTTTGGAGTTTAGTCAAGTGAACAATCCCCTCATATCCAGGTTGGCACTGTTAACAGGGCTTTATTCTCATTGTCTAGCCAAGGGTTTCCCATCCCCAAACGGATAGAAAACAGCCAGTAAGGATAAGCATGAAGCTCATAGTTCAGCGTCTCTAAGGGACAGTGCCACCTCAGACGACGTCAGCCAGTTCTGAATGACAACACCTAAGGCAGAAGAGTTTCAAACCAGCAACCAGAGGCTCAAGTTGGTCCACAGATGTATTTTGTTTGATTCATCGTATTTTAAGAAATTGACTTAGATGTTTGTATTTAAAAATCAGATAGTTTCACATAAAAATCTGAGTTTCTAGTTTCACTTGAGGAACTGTATAGGGCAATGCTGAGCACTTATTCCCACAGGGCAGTGGTCAGAGCTACTCGAGTAGTACCTGCCCCTTCTCCACTTTTATGCTACTTCCTAACTTCACCGTCACCACGTCCTCACTAGTCCCTACTGGTCCTGCACCTGGCCCACATTACTTTCAGGTACTTAACCCCTATAGGCATTTGAATTTATAACTCCAGGCTTAAACCTTCTTGCTTCTTATCAGGGGGCATGTTCTAATCTTAATCTTTTGCCTTCGTGTTTAGGCTTTATGATCTATATAGCTTCCAGGTCATTCCTGTCCTGGGAGAGGTCATCGCAGGAGATTGGAAGTCCTACCAATATCTTGTAGAAAGTATCCGACAGTTCCCATCTCAGGTACAAAACTTTGATATTTTACAACAAAGGCCCTAGAGTTTAAATCCAGGTGATCCTTGCTGTATCTTTGGGTTTTAGGAGGAGTTCAAAGAGATGATAGAAGATGCAGGTTTTGAAAAAGTGACTTATGAAAGTCTCACATCAGGCATCGTGGCTATTCATTCTGGCTTCAAACTGTAACTCCTTTAACATTCTGGAGTGTGAACCAGTCACATCCTGTCGAAAGCCTGGAACTGGAGATAATCTGGCTAGTGAGACCGGCAGCAGAACATCTCCTCTTAAGGACGTGTGCCTTGGACTCGTGTTCTGACGTGACCAGTCTCGAAGTGGAAGGAACAGATTCTACCGCAGCTTTCACCAAGAGCTGCTTCGGGGCTTCTCCCAGAGGTATTCGCTCTGTATTTTTTGCTCAACTCCTAGATTTTTTTTTGGCCGTACAGTGTGTGGTTAAGGTAAAACCAGCACCACTTCTCATTTTTGAAGTGCGTTTGTAGCTTCTCTGCTGGTGCTGCCTTCTACAGGAATGATGACTCATTTGAACCCAATGATGATTTGAACCAAAAAATGTCCTAGTTGTACCTGAGTCAACCTCTCAGCCTAGGTCTAAGTCTGGGGCCAAAAACCAAGGCTCAAGGGGCGCCTGGGTGGCTCAGTGGGTTAAGGCCTCTGCCTTCGGCTCAGGTTGTGGTCTCTGGGTCCTGGGATCGAGCCCCACATCGGGCTCTCTGCTCAGCGGGGAGCCTGCTTCCCCCTCTCTCTCTGCCTACTTGTGATCTCTCTCCTCTGTCAGATAAATAAATAAAAATCTTAAAAAAAAAAAAGCAAGGCCCAAGGCTGAGTGCTAACAGTCACAACTAGAATTATGAACTGAACCACCTAGATGAGTTTACAATTTGTGTGGTATTTGTTATTCGTCTTGGGGCAGGGGGAGTGAGGGAAATACATTTTTGTCATCGCTCAGTCCTCTTCTACCAAAAACTACTATTGGTTCCTCAGTGCCTGTCATGAAGAAAACAAACCTTTGGTGAAACAATAAATAAATGTTCCAGGAAACTCCTGCTTTTGTGTTTTATATGGAGAGCTTCTTTATCAGAATACATTTAAAGGGTTTTATAGCCAAAAAAAAAAAAAAAAAGTTTGAAAATGATGTAGCCTAACCCCTTTCGGTTCTAAGGGGCAGAGCTGGTCTCCTTAATACAGTCCAATGCTTGATGCTAAAATGAGGCCTAAAGGGGCACCTGGGTGGCTCAGTCGTTAAGCGTCTGCCTTCAGCTTAGGTCATGATCCCAGGGTCCTGGGATTGAGCCCCACATCAGGCTCCCTGGTCAGCAGGAAGCCTGCTTCTCTCCCATTCCCCCTGCTTGTGTTCCCTCTCTCGCTGTCAAATAAATAAAATACTTAAAAATAAAAAAATAAAGGGGGCACCCGGGTGGCTCAGTTGTTGGGCCTCTGCCTTCGGCTCAGGTCATGATGTGGGTATCCTGGGATCGGGCCCCATATAGGGCTCCCTGCTCGGCGGGAAGCCTGCTTCTCCCTCTCCAGCTCCCCTGTGCTTATGTTCCCTCTCTCGCTATCTCTGTCATAAATAAATTTTAAAAAATCTTTAAATAATAAATAAAAATAAAATGAGGCCCAAACTATTTTGAATGTGGATTAAAGCCCATGGTTTTTAAGGGACTTTGCTAAGACATTGCAGAAAGCAAGTTGTGTGACTTGGCTGGCCATTTGTTAATTGTGGATAACTTAGTTCGAGGCTATTTCAAAAGCTTTTAGACATGC
>CM052889.1:66592734-66615722 GCA_028534135.1 Potos flavus
GGAGACTAGAAAGCCAGGACCTTCCTTGCATCTTCCCAAGAGGAGTGTGGGTTGTTTCAGCCTCTGGCCTATTTCCTTTATGCCTACTACAAAGGCCAAGTCTGCTATATTTGATTTTCTTCATGGAAAAGACTTTAAGTGTTCTTAAAATTGATAGCAGGAAACCTTTAATGAAGGTTACTTATCCACAGCTTTAATTGGGTCTTTTAATGAAAGCTTCAATTCACATTTAATTGTTAATGGAGTTTCTAAGCACAGCTAGTTAAAGCAAAGCACAGCAGGCTTACACGTTTAAATTCCTGCAAAGACTTTATTGGAATCACATGGAGGGCTGCTGCTCAAAAACTTTCATTTTCCCTTTTAAGACCACTTTTAATCTTAGTGTCCTTAGTGACACTTAGTCCTGCCCTTAGTGACAGGGCAGGAAAAGGGGGCGGGGGCGGACAGCCTAGAGCCCAGCAAATTTCTCATTAGCTCAACTTTGTTATTGGCTTGTTTTACAGCCAAAGAAAACTTCGATAAAGTTCTACACATTATCAACACTACCTGAGGCCCAAAGTCCAGAACAGCATCTTTCAACAAAATGAGCACTTAAGGATAGTATTTATCAGATTAATGAGATTTAACTGAAAAAGTTTCTCGGCCATGCATTTCTCAACATGCACTTCTGAGCAGCAGTCTTCTATGCACGACAGCTGCAGGATGGGGGAGAGTAAAGACTCAAGAGCACTATGAATAGGCTAGTCTATTATATCCCACAGAAACTCACTTCAAGGGCTGACCCCCAATAACCTACTCAAGATCAATAGGCCATTTTCAACCCTAGATTTGAACAAATCGTAACTAACACACACTTCTCCAACAGATTTATTTTGAAAGGAATGGATTTTGAGGAGAAAAAACATGGGGCAGAGGTATGGAATAGAAAATAAATACAAATGTAAGCTGTTTTGCTAATTGTTTTATAACCACAACAAATTTGTACAGAGAATACCCTGTACAAAACAACACAATAAAGGTTCAAAGATCGAGGTGTTCCCCTAGGCAAGGCTGAACATTTCAGTCTCTGGTATTTGGAATTTAGGCTGCAGTCCTTGGTTTTGGATGGATCACTGGGTGTGTGACACAGTCCATGCTTTTAACCAGATTTGAACAGAAGAATGGCCACTTGGCCCAGGTAGAAGTAGATGAAGTGTTTGGTTTCATGTGTCACATAACTACCGAAGTTCCTCCCCACGATGCAGTGCCAGGTGGGGTTGTACTTCTTGTCAAACTCCTGGTGGGGGGAAAGGGGGAAAGAAAAAGAACACTAGAATTTCAGTGCTAAACCAGAGGTCAGAGTTTGCCTCCTAGATAAGCAGAGCCTGTAGGGGCAGAAAGAAGGAACGTTAGCATCTGCAAATTCTTTGCATGAAAGAATGTTCCCCAGCTCCAAGTCGCCTACATAGTGCATTAATGCATACATACTTGCAGTCTGAGCTAAGCTGAGAATGGGGGCTGGGGAGGTAAAAGGCAGAAAGGGCAGTCTCAAAGACAGGGCACTTTGTTATCATGGTAATTTCACCGTCATAGCTCAATTGACAGCAGGTGATAACAATTCTAGTTTATCATGTTATGTATAAACAGAACAAATGAAATTATCCTCCTGCAGGTCATGCACCACAAAATCCAAAATGGTAAATATTTAGCTCCAAATACCCCATTCCTTAACTGCACTCCAGTAGCACTGAAAACAAAAGATATCCGAAGGGCAAAGCCTCAATTCGTACCTAAACCACTGTAGATCAAAATTTAAAGGGCACAAAATACTCTACAATCCACTGGTCCTACAAAAAGAATGCTGGAAGCAGAATCTGACAGTCAACTACTCAGATTTTATCCTTAATTTCAATACCCCTCTCTTCCACATCTATCCTGATGGTGCTCATCTATCACCTAGCACACAAAGATACCAAATTGTAGGAACAACTTTCCCTATTTTCCTCAGCCAAAGGGGCTCTGAGAACTAGAACGACAGTGGTAATATCCTCACTAGGTGACCGTAGGGAAGGCGCCAAGGCCAATCTCTCTATATATAATTCTTAAAGACTCTGAGGAGTTACACAAAATTCGGCTCTCATATTGTATGCAGCAAGCATAAACATCTTTTACATCTACTGGAATAACAGTCTTACAAGCTAGAGGAACCCACTGCTGCGTTTGTCATAAAAGATATTTCTGTTCCATCTGAAGTCTTTCATCTCCCCATTCTCAACTGGGAACCCTCCCATGGCTTAGGCTGCCAGCTTCCTTCCCTTCCAGAAAACACAGCTCGGAGAATTTGGCAATCCTGCCAGCTTTCTACAGACTGCCATTTACCAAGCCCTCACCCCAGCCCCCTAACCACCACTACCACCCACTTTCCTTCAACTGCCGACTAACTCCCCACTGGAAGGCTGGCAAGATCTCCCTCCGGCCGGGCTGGAAACACCCACGCAGCTCCCCCAACCCCCCCGCCCAGGAACACCCAGATGGATCCTCCGCGCAGGAATCATGCAGAAGAGGGGGAACCGCTGCTCCCTGATCCTAGAAACCGTTGCTAGGTGGCGCTTTCCCCCTACGGAGCTGGGTAATAAAAAAACTTCGAGCGCGGAGGGTCTGGTCTTCTCATCAGGAGCGCAAAATTCATCTGCGTCCTTTCTGGAAACCTCTACACCCGAACTGCCCTGCGTGCCTCCAAGGATGTCTGCCAAGCGCTCTGGGGGCGCAGGATCAGGGAGAAGGACTAAGTTGTGACTCTCCCCAGCTGCGCGCAAACGGCCCGAGCCCCCCTGCCCGCGCGCCTCGTCCTCACCTTTTTAATATGGGCCGCAATGTCCTTCTCTATGTTATATTTCTCCAACGCCTGAGTTGCACACTCCACCGAGTCCTGTTGCATCTCCTCCGACATATCGGCGTTTTTGATCACGGCCTTTCGGTCGCACATGGTTACCTGGGGGCGAGGCCCGGGCAAGTGGTGAGTTGGGGTGTAGGCTGCGCTGGCGAGGCGCCAGCTCCCCCAGCCCGCTCCTCCCGCCCCCCACCCCACTTCTCAGAAAGCGCGGGCCGCGCGGACCGAACAGCGGGAGAAGTCCGGCGGGAGATGTAACCACGCAGCGAAGCCCCCCGCAGCCCCCGGAGTCTCTCACCGAGGAGCAGGGGGCGACCAACTGCAACGGTCTTCTGGGGGAGGGGCTGGCGACACTCACACCCGGCGGGAGCTACCGTCGCTACCGAAGCCGTGGCGCATCTAAGCAGCCCCACGCCAGCCGCCGCCGCCTAGTGCCTAGGCCCCGCCCTGCTCCCGCCGGCCCCGCCCCCCGCGGAACGTCCCCATTGGCTTGACGCAGCCTCCAGGACTCTCCCATTGGTCCATGGACTCAATGGTTCCCTCAGGATCTTTCTCCAGCATTTTGTTGCAGACCACAATGCATCTCTCGCGGCGTCGGTTGCCCCGGCAATGGACCGCACGCGGTGAGGCCCACACACCCCGAAGGTGGAGCTGGGACGGGGTCGCGAGGACCACCCAGAGACTAGAGGGGTGTGAGGGGGCTTTGTGCCCAAGCCAAGAGAAGTGCCTTCAGATTTTCGAAGGTTGTCTGTCCCAGGGTGTGTTCTCGAATATCTTGGGAAGTTGTGTGTCCTACGTACCCACCACCTCCACCCCACGTCCAAAGGATTTAAGGATTCTGGCTGAGGTAGCCAGTCCTTTCACTTAAAGGGGATCTCTGAAGCAGGGCCAGCTTTATGGGCGAGTAACCAGGGCAGTCTCAGAAGAGGGGCCCCAAGGGCTTTTTTTAATGCTCTACTCTCTCATTCTTGAAATTCTTAATTTTTTTTTTAACAAGGGAACCCACATTTTCATTTTGCATTGGGTCCCGCAAATTATGTAGCCGGTCCTCTCTGAAATTTGGGGGTGGGGGGAAGGCCTTCAGGAATGGGAGAGGTTTCCTTACCCTGGCTGGGCAGCGAAGACTTCCTTTAAGGGGCTAGGGTTACATCTGGGTGGATTTGGGAGTGCTGATCCCAGGTGTGTGTGTCCAGGGTGGGGCTTCTTGCTCAATGAGGCAGTCTTTCCTGTGTGGGAGTTTCTGGGTTGGGGATTTAACTCCAGGGCGGAAGTACCCTAAGGGATAGAAAGGAGTCCCTCAGAGGTATTTTCCTCTGGCTTTGGGAGACTAACGACTAAGTGGTTAAAAAAGCTAGGTCTTGGGAGTTTGGGGAGCAAGATAAGATCAGGATTTAAATCCCAGCACTGTCATTTACTGGCTGTTTGAATCTCAGTTTTCTTATCCACGAAGGGGGACTAAATATAAAAGGAAACCACTTCCTAGGCATGTTGAAAATATTAAAGGAATTGATGCTCTTGAAGTTCCTTAGCGCAAGGTATGGTATTGTAGTAAGGACTCAATGTATCTTATCAAAAACTATCAGCTTATGGAACTGTCCCAAGAGTCACAGCAAGATTTTGACCAATCCTGAAATGCCTATAATGTGTTTTTGCACTTCCATAAACAAGTTACCAGATTCATCATGCGAACAGAAGCTTCCCTTTACATTTCTGCATTTTCCTTCTTGACCACTACTCTTGTTAACCCAGAGCCCCTTATAGCAATTGGACCAGACAGGTACACAATTTCAAAGAGAAACAGATGGGAATAATGAGAAGAGGTTCAGGTACAACAGATGCATTTCAATTAAATAAAATTAAGAGGCTTTTCCCAGTTCCAGGTGTCCAGTGGAGGGATTATGGCTTTCAGGAGTTAAAATAGTTCTGTAAGAAGGAAGAAGTTGGGTTGACAACAGAGGTGAGGCTGGGTTAGTGCTTCCACCTGACTTGGGTGTATGATTCAGAACTGTGGAATCTCCTTATGAGGCTAGAGCCTGAATTTTTCTTGGGGGCCTTTACTTTTCATGAATATGTTTATGTTTACTTTTTTTAAAAAAAGATTGAGATGTAAAGAGAGGCTCAGGAGCAAGAGGGGTGGGAGTGGGAAGGGAGAGGCATAGGGAGAGGGAATCTCAGTCTCACAACCCTGAGACATGATCTGCGCTAAAACCAAAAGCCAGACACTCAACTGACTGAGGCACCCAGGTGCCCCTCTATTTATTTTTCTTTTTTTTTCATATATATTTATCCTTCTGGTCTATGGCATAGCTAGCGTCTCCTCGTTTAAATAGAAGGACCTGAGAGTAAAGTATATGCCATAATAAGAATAACAGCTGTTTATTGAGTGGTTGTTTATCACCACGTGCTTTCACTCAGTTATTCCTCACAACAGCTGGGCCTGGGACCCCTTTCCTCCGGTCTCCCTTTTGGCATAGCTGTCTGCTCATTTAGATTTCAGCTCAAATGCCACCTTCCCTGACCTCCCATCTCTACTTGCCACTACCAGCACCCTTTAGTGACTTTCTATAACACTTCTATTTCCTCCATTGTACCTGACTCATTTATTCCTTCAGAAGAATTATCTCGTATTTATTTGCTTGGTTATTGGCTCTCTGCCCCTTTCTTGTTCACGCCTGCACCTTCAGCATCTAATTCGGTGTCTGCATTGACTCTATAGTATGTATTAAATTAAATACGCATTGAATTAAAATTACCAGGTCTTATATCACCATTTTACAGATTAGGACGTTGACTTTCTCAAGGTTACATAGTTTTTTGTTGAAGATTTTGTTTATTTATTTGTTTATTTATTTAAGAGAGAGAGTGAGAGAGCACAAGTGGAGGTGGGGGGTGGCAACAGAAGGGGTGGCAGAGGGAGAGGCAGAAGCAAGATCCCCGCAGGGAGCCTAATGCAGGGCTTGATCCCAGGACCCTGGGTCATGACCTGAGCTGAAGGCAGATGCTTAACTGGCTGAGCCACCCAGGCGCCCGGCAAGTTCACATTAATAAATGACTAAGTTCCAGGTCTGGATGATCCTAAAATCCATTCTCTCTCTCTCTTTTTAAAATTGATTTGAGAGAGAGAGAGAGAACGGGAGAGCACAAGCAGTAGGTAGGGCCAGAGGGAGAGGGAGAAGCAGACTCCCTGCTGAGCAAGGAGCCCAACACAGGGCTGGATCCCAGGATCCTGGATCATGAACCGAGCCAAAGGCAGGCACTTAACCAACTGAACCACCTAAAATCCATTCTCTTAACTTTAGCATTATATTAACATATTTAGTTGAGTAGACAGTCTGCCTTTTTCTTATTTGTAACTTTGAAGAAAAGGAATTTGAAATGGATGATGTTGGGACACCTGGGCAGTGCAGTCAGTTAAGTGTGGACTCTTGGTTTCCGCTGCGATTTTGAGATCTCCGTGCTTATCAGAGAGTCTGCTTGGGACTATCTCTCCCTCTCCCTCTGCCTCCCTCCCCCACCCTCTGTGCTTGTGCGTGTGCGCTCTCTATCAAATAGATAAAAATATCTTTAAAAAAAAAAAGAAATGGAATGATATTAAAGTTTTCTAACAGATAATAGGATTTTGTTTAATAAATGTCTATAACTTGTTCTCCATTTGTAGCACCTTCCTTCCCTAGCATCTCTGTGTTTGTATTGCTCATCTCAATTGGCTCTTGACTCTATAATTATTTTCTGTAAATGTGAAAGAAGGGCACTACCAGAAATCCATGCCTTCCTGGTCTATGCCTAACCCTCAAAGACCCTTTGGGGGTATTGTTTCTAGGAAGAAATACCTTTCTGTCTTTTTCATTCCTTTATCACTTATTTTTGCAGAATTATTTCTCACTTCCTATCTATTCATCCCACAGTGAGGCATCCCCTAATTATCAGAGAAATATACTATGCAGCACAGATGCTTGAAATATGTACCTAGAATCAGTTACTGTCCCAACCTCAAGGAGCTTCTACTCAACAGGAACCTAATCCTTCCTGCAGTATCACAGCAGTATCATAGGTTTGAGGGATTGACATACAAGGGGCCCAGCTGATGAGTGAGGTGAGGTAAGTGGGAGTGGTAGGGACTATGGCAAATAGAAAAGCCCTTTAATTAAAAAAAAATATATTAAAAGATATTATTTATTGGGGCGCCTGGGTGGCTCAGTGGATTAAACCCTCTGCCTTCGGCTCAGGTCATGATCTCAGGGTCCTGGGATCGAGCCCCGCATCAGGCTCTCTGCTCAGCGGGGAGCCTGCTTCCCCCTCTCTCTCTGCCTGCCTCTCTGCCTACTTGTGATCTTTCTCTCTCTCTCTGTCAAATAAATAAATAAAATCTTAAAAAAAAAAAAAAGATTTTATTTATTTATTTTAGGGAGAGAGAGTGTGGCGGGGAGGGGCAGAGGGAGAGAAGAGAACCTCAAGCAGACTCCACACTGATCCTGGAACCTTGACATCATGACCTGAGCTGAAACCAAGAGTCGGATGCTTAACCGACTGTGCCCCTCAGGTTTCCCTAGAAAAGCCCCTTTAAAGGTGCCAGGCAAATATTGCCATTTGGGAATGCTGACCCAGTGTTGCTAAATCTTCTAATTTTTCAAGAGGGATGGGAGATCTGGATTATTTTTGAGAGAAATACCATTTTTATTTTATTATTTTTTTAAAAGATTTTATTTATTTGACAGAGAGAGATCACAAGTAGGCAGAGAGGCAGGCAGAGAGAGAGGGAGGGAAGCAGGCTCCCTGCCAAGCAGAGAGCCCAATGCGGGGCTCGATCCCAGGACCCTGAGATCATGACCTGAGCCGAAGGCAGAGGCTTTAACCCACTGAGCCACCCAGGCACCCCACAAATTGGTTTTTTAAAATACAGTGCAGTCTAGATACAGCCTATGGTCCTCTCATTCAGCTGAATACTCTCTTTTTGCAACCAGAAGATAGATGCAGAGAAGGTATAATATAATAATATATATATTTGATCTTTGTCTAGAATTCCTGACACAGAGCCCTAAATACTTCTGGAATTTTCTGGAGTTTGCTTTTGTTATTCATAATGAGCCTCTATTAACTACTGGTACCTGAATTGAGGCCAGTGAGGTGACTTTTTGCCAGAGTGGGGCTGGATAGCTTCAGATACCTAGATGGATAGTCCCCAGAGGAACCAACCTTGTGATTAGAGGTTTAAAACTTTCCAACCCCCTTCCTCAGCCATGTCGCCGACCCTGACCCTCCCCATCTCCTCACCTTTTGGGAGCAGAGAGGGGTTGGAGATTAAACCCAATCTCCAGTGGCCATGCCTATGTAATGAGATCTCCATAAAAACTCCCAAACCATGAAGTGCTGTGAGGGTGGCACCCCTGGAGAGGGCATGTAAACTCTGCAACCCCCTCGCCAATATGCATCTCTTCCATTTGGCTGTTCCTCAGTTGTCCTTTATAATAAATCTGTAATAGTAAGTAGAGTACTTTCTTGAGTTCTGTGAGTTGTTCTACAGAATTATTAAACCTGAGGAGGCCATGATGGGAACCCCAAATTTTTAGTCAGCTAGGCAAAGTGAAGGCAGCCTGGGAACCCCATTTGTGGGGACACTTGAAGTGGAAGCAGTCTTTTTTCTTTTAAGGATATATTTATTTATTTATTTATTTTGAGAGAGGCTGGGGGGAGGGGCAGAGGGCGAGAGCGTCCCAAGCAGACTCCTCGCTGGGTGCAGAGCCCGATATGGGGCTTGATCTCAGGACCCTGAGATCACATGACCTGAGCCAAAACCAAGAGTCGGCCGCTCAACTAAATGTGCCACCCAGGCACCCCCGAAGTGGAGGCAGTCTTATGGGACTGAGCCTTAGCCAGTGGGGTGTATGCTAACTCTGGGAGTCAGTGTCAGAATTGAATTGAATTTTTGGGCACCCAGTTGATACTGGAGAATTGAATTTACATGGAAAAAGAAGTGCTTGGTGTTGGGGAGAAAAAAAAAAACAAAAACAGTGATGGAAGTGGTGTCAGAAAAAAGACACTGCAGAAGGAAAAGGACCTGCTCGCAATTACACAGCAAGTTAGTTATGGAGCCTGGTCTGACTCCAGATCTCGTACTCTGTCACATCAGACAGGCAGGCTCATTTTATACTTTTATACTTTCTAGGAGTGAATGGAGTGTGGTCTATGCTCGCTAATTGGCACATAATGTTTGCGGAATGAATGCTGAATAAATGAACGGATATAGCACCAAAATGCCTACACTAAGAGCTGCACAAAGACAATACCTGGTGCCGTTCTGATTGGCAGCAGGGAGGGGACAACTCATCATAGGCACCAGGGGATTCCCCGGGAAGGGGAGAAAGTGGACACTCAACCTCATCCTTGGTTGATGAGAACCATATGATCAGATTTACAAAGCCAGAGAATAGGTCATTTCCAGGGTCCTCTGGGAGTTCGGATGGCACTAGAGTAAATCCACTATGACTCCACCAAGTAGAAACCCCAGAGATGTTTCCTAAATCATCTTCATGATTTTTCCCATACCTGCACCCTACTTCTACTATTATTTATTCAATATTTTTCTTTAAACTCCCTTTATTTTTATTTTATTTTTTTTAATTAAAAAGAGTTTATTTATTTATTTATTTGACAGAGAGAGAGAGCACAAGCAGGAGGAGCAGCAGGCAGAGGGAGAGGGAGAAGCAGGCTCCCCATGGAGAAAGGAGCCCAGTGGATGCACGGCTCGATCCCAGAATCCTGGGATCATGACCTGAGCTGAAGGCAGATGCTTAACTGACTGAGCCACCCAGGTGCCCCTAAAACAAGTATATTTTTAAAAAGGAAATGTATATTATTATCATAAATGGAAAACCAGTCTCATTTGTCATAAATGGAAGGTAACTATAAAACATGAATAAATAGGGGCGCCTGGGTGGCTCAGTGGGTTAAAGCCTCTGCCTTTGGCTCAGGTCATGATCTCAGGGTCCTGAGATCGAGCTCCACATCGGGCTCTCTGCTCAGCAGGGAGCCTGCTTCCCCCTCCCTCTCTGCCTGCCTCTCTGCCTACTTGTGATCTCTCTCTCTGTCAAATAAATAAATAAAATCTTAAAAAAAAAAAAAACATGAATAGGGGCGCCTGGGTGGCTCAGTGGGTTACAGCCTCTGCCTTCAGCTCAGGTACACAGGTCATGATCTCAGGATCCTGGGATCGAGCCCCGCATAGGGCTCTCTGCTCATCACGGAGCCTGCTTCCCCTCTCTTTCTGCCTGCCTCTCTGCCTGCTTGTGATCTCTCTCCTCTCTGTCGAATAAATAAATAAAATCTTTAAAAAAATGAATAAATATTAGAATATAAAACATTTTGTCCTCATATTGCTAAAGTGATCTTGGAGACCATAGTGATATGGTCCCACACTTGGGAAATGCTGCCCTAAGAGGAGGGCTCTTAAAGGGGTCCATGATTAGGTTTTACAAGCCCCCTAGAATTATGCACAAAATGTGTGTTGTGCTCACAGGCATTTTTCCAGGGAGAGGATCTATAGCTTCCATCAGATGCACAAAGGGCTTTAGAACCCAAGGAGCATAAAGAACAATTGCCCTAGAATAAACCAAACTCCTGGGATGAATGTTAAGATTCCCTCCCCAGAGCCCACTGAATTGGCCTACCTGGGGTTCCATAGCATTACATATCTGGTCAACTCACTCTATTTCACTCTAGCTACTAAATTTGCTTGAAAAAATCTTCTAAACATGAAAATATGCATTTTCTTCCTTTTTTTTTTTTAAGATTTATCCATTTATTTTGGAGAGAGAGAGTGTGCACATGCGTGCAGGGGAGGGGCAGAAGAAGAAGGAGAAGGAGAGAAGCAGACTCCCCACTGAGCGCAGAGCCTGGGTGGCTGAGGGGCTCGAACCCATGACCCTGAGATCATGACCTGAGCCAAAATCAAGAGTCAGATGCTCAACCAACTGAGTCACCCAAGAGCCCCAGGTTCCTGATTTTTAAATGGAAATAATACCTTCATTATAAGGTGGTGGGAAGGATTATATTAAATAATGCATCTAAAGACCTGACCAAGGTCCCAAAAAATGGTAACTATTGCTGTTATGTATTGAGAACTTACTATATGCCAGGCATTTGGGACACATTGTCTCACTAACTTCTCACAACTCTATGGGGTGGATATCAAGAACTGCTGGTCTCTCCATTACACAGATGAGGAAAATAAGGTTCAGCGAGGTAAAGTCCCTTGCCTTAGTCACGCTGCTCAGAAATGACAGAGCTGGGTCTGACTCTGCAGTCACATATAGCAGGCGGAACCTCTGAGCTGTCCCACCTCCCCAGACAAAGAGAGATGATGCCTGTTCCTGGAGACTGTAGGTATCCCTGGCTCCCGGCAGAAGCCCCCTACATATATGTTGGATGGGTGGGTGGATGGATGGATGGAAGAAAGGATGGATATTTCGAACTAATTCAACATTTCTTCCTCTCACATTTGACCCTAGATTGGCCCTTGACTCTCTTGATCTTCCCTGGACAAACTACCTTTGTATTTTAGCCACCACACTTTCCCCGGGGCCTTCAGAAAGCCCTTCGGGAGTGTTCATATGCAGGCTGAGGGATCCCCTGCAGGGCTCGGAGCTCTAACCTCCCACAAACAGGCTAGAGAAGACCACCTGCTCCACTTGCCTCCACTTGCCACTGGTCCAGGATTACACTGTTCCCAGCTGTGTCCACCAATCACTTTTCAAGGTTTTCTGGAACCTCAAGCCCTTTCTTGGACCAGTTCTGTCATCAACCTAGCAGCCCTACCTCTCCCTTACCTAAAAGGACATGTGAGATGTGACCTTGCAGCTCACAGAATTGATTCAAGGACTCTTGCCCAGAAAGGATGGGCTCCATGGGAGAGTGCATAAGGCCTAGGTCTGAATCCAGAAGCTTCCTCCCCATGGAGAAGGGCTGGCACTTGCCTGGGTCTGGCAGGGCAACTGAGCTTTAGAGCCAAATACTGTACTGCAGTGCAGGGAGAGCGAGGCCAGATAGGCTAGGACAACTCAGGGAAGAAAAATCTCCTCTCTGGCCAATAGCCAAGCCTTGCATGAGTGGACAGACCCCTCTGAAGGCTCACTGCTCAGCCTCCTGTCCATGGGGGCCAGCAGATGAATGTAGGCACATGCAGAGAGGCCTAGTCGGCCCCCCTCAGCTTCCAATTAGTGGACAGAGCCACCCAGAGCAGAGGCTAAAAGTATAGACTTTGAGGTCATGCAGGCTTGGCTATGCATCCTGACTCTACCCCAACTAAGGTGTGTAACATTAGGTAAGCGAATCCACCTCTCTGAGCCTCAGTTTTCTTATTTGCAAAATGGGGATTGCAATAGTCCTCATTTCTCAGGGACAATTTGGAGATTGAGATGGTGCATGTAAAGTATATAGTACAAGACTTGGCATGTGGCAAAAGTCAACGATGCCAGCTACCAATTATTATTAATGTTACCCTAAACCAGGATTTTTCCACCTTGGCACTAACATTTTGGACCAGAAATTTTTTTGTTGTTGGGGGGATGGGGGGCATTCTGTGCTTTGGAGGATGTTAGCATCCACACCCTCTGCCTACTGGACGCCAATTGCATTTCATGCCCAATTGTCAACCAACAATGTCTGCAGACAGCACCAAATGTCCCCTGGAGGGTGAAATGGTCCCAGTTGAGAATGACTGCTGTAAACAATCTAGACCGAGGGGGCGCCTGGGTGGCTCAGTGGGTTAAAGCCTCTGCTTTCAGTCCGGTCATGATCTCAGGGTCCTGGGATCGAGCCCCACATTGGGCTCTCTGCTCAGCAGGGAGCCTGCTTCCCCCTCTCTCTGCCTGCCTCTCTGCCTACTTGCGATCTCTCTCTCTGTCAAATAAATAAATAAAATCTTTAAAACAAAACAAAACAAAACAAAAACAATCTAGACTGAGTCCAAATGTCATGAATACCAAATTCACAGCCCCATGTAAAGGCCACAAGCCAGGCAGGCCTACTACAGATAAAGGGATGGGACGTCCAGCAATTAGAGAACAGGTTCCCTCCAGCATGTGTTAAGAAGCTAGACCTGCACTTGCTCTGGGAGCTAACAGCCCCCTCTGACTCACTAGTGGCCTCAGTGTCACTCTTTAATTATATGCAAAAATGGCCCCTGGTTAAATCTCAATTGTTCTAGGGCCCAAAGAGACAACTCATGGGTATCTGATTTCTGGCATCTGCATTCTTTTTCACTGACAGGGGGATAACTTGATTCTCCAGAACTCAAGAGAGTTGGAGCTTGAGTTCCATTTCATTCAAGGGGCGCCTGGGTGGCTCAGTGGGTTAAAGCCTCTGCCTTCGGCTCAGGTCATGATCTCTGCTCAGCAGAGAGCCTGGTTCCCCCTCTCTCTGCCTGCCTCTCTGCCTACTTGTAATCTCTCTCTCTCTGTCAAATAAATAAATAAAATATTAAAAAAAAACAAAACAAAAAAACACCAGAATTTCATTCAAGACTGTTGAGAGTTTTTTTGTTTGTTTGTTTGTTTGTTTGTTTGTTTTTAAGATTTTAGGGACTGCTGAGAGATTTTTGAGAGAGAACTAGGTGTCAGTCATTGTGCTGGGTGCGGAGGCCTGTGATATTGTGACTTATAATGAGAAATATATATTTGCTCTCCATCCAGGTTCCTGGTCCAGAGTTCCCAAAACCTTGGAATTTCCTGAGCAGTTAGAGAAATGGCAGCATCTTTTTTTTCCTTTTATTTTATTTTTTGTTAATATTTTATTTATTTATTTGACAGAGAGAGAGCACAAGTAGAG
The DNA here is from genome assembly GCA_028534135.1 of Potos flavus. Lineage (NCBI taxonomy): Eukaryota > Metazoa > Chordata > Mammalia > Carnivora > Procyonidae > Potos > Potos flavus. The sequence continues at coordinate 66,606,425 of CM052889.1, forward strand.
GGAGCAGCAGGCAGAGGAATAGGGAGAAGCAGGCTCCCTACTGAGTAAGAAGCCCGATGCAGGGCTTGATCCCAGGACCCTGGAATCATGACCTGAGCCAAAGGCAGACACTTAGCCAACTGAGCGACCCAAGCACCTCCACCCTCTTTTCTTTCCATTTTTAAACACATCTCAGCTATTGTATCATTTTATTTGTAAATAATTAGTTTGTGTCTCTATGGCTGCATCTTTGTCGTAACATTTGGTCTCTAGTTTCAGTTCCTGAAATGGGTGAAATGGGTGAATTAGGGGTCTTATTATCATAACAAGTCTTTCTCTACTATGTTTATGTTAATAAGGTTTATGCTAATAAAGTGACTTTTGGAAAGTACCTAAGGATAGGAGTGGATTGGTAATGGAGCCAACCATTAGAGGGTTGGAACTTTCAGCCCTCTGATCCCCAAGGGAGGGGTGAGGGGCTGGAGGTAGAGTTCAATAATAACTAATGCCAATGACTTAGTCAATCATGCCCATGTTTTGAGGGCTCCATAAAAACCCAAAAGGACAGGGTTCAGAAAGCTTCTGGGTTGGTGAACATATGGAGATGCAGGGAGAGTGGCATGCTGGGAGCTCTGAGCTCTCTCCCCCCCATACGTTGCCTTATGGAAGTTGTCTCTTCCACCTGGCTGTTTCTGAGTTATATCCTTTCAGAATAAACTGGTGATCGAGTAAATAAAATGTTTCTCTGAGTTCTGTGAGTTGCTCTATCAAGTTAATCAAACCCAAGGAGAAGTTATGGAAACCTCTGATTTATAGCCAGTTAGTCAGAAGTATAGGTAACAAAGACACACACACACACACACACACACACACACAAAGAAGTAGCAGCAGTACAGATAACAACCTGGGCTTGTGACTGGCTTCTGCCGTGGGACGGGTAGGGCAGTCTTGCAAGACTGGGCCCTTTAACCTGTGGATCCTAATGCTATCTCCAGGTAGAGAGTGTCAGAATTGAGGTGAATTGTAGGACACTCGGGTAGTGTCCAGAGAACACTTGTTGGTGTGAGGGAAACTCCCCACCCCATATATAGTAATTGGTGACCAAAACCCTACTAGGAATGTACAAGAGGGTTGCCTGGGTGGCTCAGTTGGTTAAGCATCCCTTGATTTCAGCTCATGAGACAAAGCCCCTGCATCAGGCTCTGCACTGGGTGTGGAGCCTGCTTAAGATTCTTTCTCTCCCTCTCCCTCTGCTGCTCCCCCCCACCTCACTCACACACATGCGTGCTCTCTGTCTAATAAAAAAAACCTTTTAAAGGAACGTACAAGAGAACAAAATGGACAATGTCCCATCTTCATGGAACCTATATTCTAATAGGAGAATAAAGATAATAAATAAGCAAAAATATGTCACACCCTGATAAGCTCAATGGATAAAAATAAAGTAGAACAAGAGAACCACGGGTGAGAGGATGAGGAGTCTTATTTTAAATAGAGGTTTCTGGGAAGGATTCTCCAAGAAGGTGCCATTTGAGCCAAGATTTGATGACCAGGTGGAGGATGGAGTGTGGAGAAGCCTGTGGAGGGAGAGAGGCCAGGTGGAGGCTATTGCATCGGATGGCTTGAACCAGGCAGAGGTAGGAATAGAGCTGGTTGGATTTTAGATATATTCTGAGGGCGGAGCTGACAGATTTGCTGATTAATTGAATGCAAGGTGTGAGGGAAGAGAGGAGTCAAGCATGATTCCAAATGCTTGTGGAGTCCAAAGCTTGTGGCTTTGGATGACTCCAAAACTTGTGGCCTGAACAATGAGAAGAATAGATTGGGTTGGGGAAGGCTGGCCAAAACAGAAACAAAAAGTTGCTTTGGCCACGTTAAGTTTAAGATGCCTATTAGACATTCCAAGTGGAGGTGTCAAATAAGTAGTTGGATATATGAGTTCTGGGAAGAGGTCCAGGCCAGTGCTATAATTTGGGGAGTCATCAGTTTATAAGTGACATTTAAAGCCATGAGACTGGATGAGGTCATCATGGAGGGAGGAGTACGTGAAGATGGAAGAGGTAATGCTTATTCAGCTAACAACATTCTCCAAGCTTTCAACATGGGACAAGCCCTAAGGTAGGTGCTAGGTACAGAGATGTATATCCCTAGGCACTTGCCCAAGAGACGCTCCATTACTTATTTAATTTTTCCTGTCTAAATGCTTTGGCCACTTAGAGGATAAACATTGGGAGTTCCTGCCCTGCCTCTTAGTCACTTATTTTTTTCAACAGATACTTATTGAGTACTTACTTATTCAAGGCCCCCATTTAGGCACTAAGGTCATGAAAGGAAGTAAATCAGATATGGCTCCATACTAATGGTATTTACATTTTGTATGTGGAAGAGGTGGGCACTGACCAAGATGCATATGACGATGTGATTACAGTTGTGACAAATGCAATGACTGAGAGCTGTTAACGAGGGCTGTGCCCTAGCCTGGGAGGCAGGAAGGCTTTCCTGGGAAGTCACATTTGAGGAGCAATCTAAAGGAAGAAGTACTTGCAGAAGGGGACATGCGGAAGCTTCTCAGGTGAAAGGAATAGCACAGTCAAAGACCTGAAGGCTCGAAGGAGGTTGACAGCTGAGGAAGGCCATCTTGGCTACAGAGAAGTGATCTGGGAGAGTAGGAGAGATGAAGCTGGGTGGGGGGTAGTGGGCAACAGCCAGACCTTCAGGGTCTTGTGAGCCTAGCTAAGACCACATAGATTCTGTCCTGAGGCCATCATTGGCCCTGAAAGGCTATAGGTTGGGCTTCACATGATCATAGGGTCACTAAGAAGGGTAGGCCAAGTCAGAGAGCCAAGGTGGCAGCCAAGTCACCACTGAAGAAGTATTTTACTGTTGCCCCTTTGCCTCGGTCTCTTGCTTGCTCCATTTCAGACATCTGTTTGCAGAGCCCTAGTTCTCTCCAGGGCAGGAGGGATGTCCTCTCTCAGAAGAGTAGAACCCTTGGCGCCCCCAAACTTGGCATCTGGGGATCTCAAAGCCAGAGTTTAAGGCTGCACATAAAAGTCTTTTTCTTCTAGGAGCCACTCCAGAGATATTAAGTCCTTGGCTTAGGATGGTTGACTTAAGATTTTTCGACTTTACAATGGTGCAAAAGTGATACACATTCAGTTGAAACCATACTTTGAATTTCGATTTTGGATCTTTTCCTAGGCTGGCGATGTGCAGTACTCTACACTCTCGCCTACAGCTTCCTGTCAGCCATGCAATCACAAGGGTAAAAGACTGATACACTTACAGCCATTCTGCTTCTCACTTTCAGTACAATGTTCAATAAAGTACATGAGCTAGTCAACATTTTATTATAAAATAGGGTTTGTGTTAGATGATAAGCTAATGTCAGGGTTCAGAGCAGGTGTAAGGTAGGCCAGGCTAAGCTATGATGTTTAGTAGGTTAGGTGTATTACATGCATTTCCAACTTAGGATATTTTCAACTTATGATGGGTTTATTGGAATAAACCCCATTGAAAGTCAAAGAAGATCTGATTTCACCAAGCACAGGTTGTTCTGGTCAGAGCCTCTGTGACTCTCTTTTCTATGATTATTTTCTATCCGAGTTCTTATAAATTAGATTCCTGGATTTACGGGCCCCTTACCATCGGGTTACAAAGTGAAATAATTAATTAGTGCAGCCAATTGCAACTGTTCTCAGTCTCAAGGTCACAGGCATCACAGGTGTGAAATATTTAGAGAACCAGTTTTCTTTCCTGACATCCATTTTTTATTAAAGATTATAAAAATAACAAATGTGGAAAGTAAAAGATGCAGAAGAACACAAAGAATTAAATTATAACAATTAACTGTACAGAGAGGACCACTGTTAATATTTTGCCCTAAAAAATCATCATTTTTCAATGTATTGTGTGTGTGTATATATATATATATATATATCCATATTCATAGGATACCTCTCACACTGTAAATATCATTTTTTAAAAAAGATTTTATTTATTTATTTATGAGAGAGAGAGACAGCATGAGCAGGGTGGAGGGTGTGGCAGAGGGAGAGGGAGAAGTAGACTCCCCGCTGAGCAGGGAGCCCAATGTGGGGCTTGATCCCAGGACCCTGGGATCTTGACCTGAGCCAAAGGCAGACACTTAACTGCCTGAGCCACCCAGGTGCCCCTATAAATATCATTTTTGTTACATGCTTTTCCATGTCCTTAAAAGCCTTCTACAACATAATTTTTCTTTTTTTAAAAAAGATTTTATTTCTTTATCTGAGAGAGAGAATGAACAAGAAAGTGAGAGCACAAGCGGGGAGAGAGGCAGAGGGAGAGGGAGAAGCAGACTCCCCGCTGAGCAGGAAACCTGACTTGGGGCTCGATTCCAGGACCCCGGGATCACAACCTGAGCTGAAGGCAGACGCTACACTAACTGAGCCACCCAGGCGCCCCCACCATAATTTTTCAATAGCTTCTTGATAGTCCATCTATAACTATTTTCCATCCATCACTTTTTGAAACAATCCCTTATCATTGGACACTTGGGTTGTTTCCAATTTTTCAGTATTGTAACAACACTTTGTTCTGATGAACATCCTTCGAAGTTAAAAATAATCTTTGTTTTATTCTACTTTCTGAAGTAATAGGTAGTCATTGTATAAAAGTCAAACACTGCAGCAATTTAGAATCTGGAAAAGAACGTTCCTGGTAATCTTTTTTTTTTTTTTTTTTTTTAAAGATTTTTTATTTATACATTTGACAGAGAGAGCCTCCGTGAGAGAGAAACACAAGCAGGGGCAGAGGGAGAGGGAGAAGCAGGCCTCCCACAGAGCAGGGAGCCCCATGCGGGGCCCGATCCCAGGATCCCGGGATCACGACCCGAGCCGAAGGCAGACACTTGACGACTGAGCCACCCAGGTGCCCCACGTTCCTGGTAATCTTACAACTCAAAGATAACAACTGTTAAAATTAGATTTTTTTAAATGGGTAGAATTTTTTCTTTCTTTTTACCAAACGGGATGATTTTGAGTTTTCCATGTCACGACATATAAATCTGCTTCATTCTTTTAATAATCTTCCCTACACCCCCCCACCATCGCTATCTGCCCACGCACATCTGTATGCACACACTGCCTCCCCTCCAGATCCCAGGCATGAACCACGAGTGCTCCTATCTAAGGCCATCTTCCTGGCCCTGAATCCATCTCCTCTCACTCCTCTGATGGCCAGTGTGTCAAATTCTGCATCATTAATTTTCCCCATCTACTGGATTATTCCCATTAGTGTACAAACATCCTGCAACACTCTCCATCTTTAATAAATGTTTTCCTTACCTCTATATTCTCCTCTAGCTACCACCCCATTCAGCTCTCCTCCGAAGAGCTGTCTATGCAGTTAGTGCCCCCTCATCTGTGGATAGCGCCCCCTCACCATACGTTCCAAGATGCCCAGGGGATGCCTGAAACCACAGATATACAGAATCCTATATATGTTTTCCTATACAGACAACCTATGATAATGTTTAATTTATGAATCAGGCACAGTAAGAGATTAACAACAATAGCTATACTAACAATCACGAATTAACGATTAGTAATAATTAACAATAAAATGAAACAGTTATAACTAGAACAATTAGAGAACTGTCGTAAAAGTTGTGTGAATATGATCCCTCTCTCTCGAAATATCTTATTGTGCTGAACTCCCCTTTCTTGTGATGCTGTGAGATGATAAAATGCCTGTGTGATGAGATGAAGCTAGGTGAATGGCAGGCATTGTGAAGAAGCATTAGGCTACTCTTGACCTTCTGAGGATAGTCAGAAGGAGGATCCCCTGCTTCCAGATTGAAGCTGGAACCGGGGGAAGTGAAACTGTGGATAAGGGCGGGAGTGGGGGTGGGGGGAGGGGAACTATCTCAAGGTCTCTGATTCGGAACTATGAGAAATGAATTTAGGTTGCTTATAAGCCACCCAGTCAGTGGTATTTTGTTATAGCAGCTGGAACGGACTGAGACACGGCCCATTGCCCATTGTCTCCTCAATTCGCCGCACCAGAACAGCTTATCAAGGTGACCAGTGACTGCCATGTGCTAAATCCAGTGACCAGTTCTCAGCACTTTCGTTGATGCACTCGTCACAATTTGCTTTCTTCCCTTCTGAAGCTCATTCTTTGCTTGGGTTCCAGGATCCCCGGGACTCTCACATTCTCCTCTCTCTCTGGGTGCTCCTCCTCAGCTTCAGCTGCTTGTCCACCTCTTCTCCCTGACCTCTGAAGGAAGGAGTGTCCCAGGCCTCACTCTTCGGGCCACTTCTCATAGTCTCTATGTTCATGGCTCTAAATACCAACTCTATGCTCAGGACTCCTATTTTAGTCCACAGAGGCTGCTATAACAGAACGCCATAGACTGAGGGGCTTTGAAACCACCAAAATTCATTTCCACGGTTCTGGAGGCTGGAAATCCAAGATCAGGGTGCTGACATGGTTGGGCTCTGGTGAGACCCCTTTTCCTGATTTACAGCTGGCTGTCTTCTCCCTGTGTCCTCACATGGTAGAAGGACCAAGGGACTTTCTGAGGTCTCTTTTATAAGGGCCCTAGTCCTATTCTTAAGAGATCTACCCTTATGGCCTAATACTTCCCCAAAGCCCTACCTCCTCATCCTATCACACTGGGGGCAGGTTTCAACATATGAATTTTGGGGGTGCATAAACATTCAGTCTGCAGGAAATCCCAAATTTGTAGTCAGCCAGGAAAAAACTGCCTACACTGGGAATCCCATTTGTGGCCCTTGCCTAAAGTAAGGATAAGTCTTGCAGGACTGAGCCCTTAACCTGTGGAGTTCTGCACTAACTCTGGGTAGGGTCAGAATTAAATTGAATTGGGGTGCTTCGGTGGGTCAGTCGGTTAAGTGTCTGACTTTGGCTCAGGTCATGATCTCAGGGCCCTGGGACTGGGCTCTACACTCAGCAGGGAGCCTGCTTGTCCCTCTCCCTCTCCCTTTGCCCCATCCCCCCAGCTCATGCTCTCTCTCTCTCAAATAAATAAAATTTTTAAAAAATTGAATTGTTGGACACAGAGTTGGTGTTGGAGAATTGGAGAATTGATATGGATAAATGACACATTACATGTAAAAAAAAAATTTTTAAAAAAAGACACCAGAGGAAGTCACTGGGTATTAGCACAGTGCTAGATACATAGACTTCAACAGATATAAAAATTATAAGCCACAAATAGGAGAAAAGAAAAGATGTGAATAAATGGAAAGTAACATCAAGGTTCTGAATGGGAAAGCCAAATATAGCAAGAAATAAAAAATTTTCCACATGTAAATTTATAGATTTAACACCATTCCAATTAAAATACCAACAAGATGTTGTATAGAAGTTGACAGAAAGATGCTAGATTATACTTAGATAAATCATGGGTGCCTGGGTAGCTCAGTTGGCTAAGTGTCCAACTCTTGATTTCAGCTCAGGTCATGATCTCAGTGTTGTGAGATTGAGCCCCAGGTAGGGCTTTGCGCTGGACCTGGAGCCTGCTTAAGATTCTCTCTCTCCTGGGTCGCCTGAGTGGCTCAGTCGGTTAGGCATCAGACTCATGACTTTTGCTCAGGTTATCATCAGGCCCCTGCATGGGGCTCTGCGTTCAGCAGGCAGTCTGCTTGATTCTCTCTCTCTCCCTCTCCCTCTGCCCCCCTACCCCCAAAAGAGTCTGCAAATCAGCAACACAACTAAGCCTTTCAGAGGTACAAATTAGGAGGAAAGTTCTAGACCGGGCTCATACAGTTCTTGCTACCACTGAACGCCAAAACTCACCAAGTCAGGGATCTGGTGGCCACGGAGAGTTTGGTCAAGCAAAAGACTGGGGAGGCAGAGGTGGAGAAACCAATGTTCCAAGTAGCCCCTGTGAAGATCAAGTGCACGTTTTCAGACACAGAGAAGCTGGCTGAGGAGTAGTGGGAAATGAGAAGCTGGGGGAGGCACATGATGAAGAGCCAAGATAAGGGTGTGGAGATGGGGCTCTCTCCAGGGGGTAGACACTTTGTCTCTTTCACTGCTGAGTCCCTAGTATTTAGCCCAGTGCACACAGTAGATGTTCTATACTTGGAGATCTTTTCATACCTGCATATATGGACTTGGTTTTTGTAACATCTGCATAGTGTTTGGGCCTCCACATTTCCCCTGTGACAGGTCCCCACTGGATGGACCTGGACGTTGCTTCCAGTTATTATTAGGGAACCATAGTTATTATTAATAAACATCCTAGCATTTCAATACAGCTCCCCCTGTGGCCCTTCTTCCCAAGGGCCAGGAGGGATCACTGGATTTTTGCTTGGTCCAGTTTTGCTCTCCTGGTTCCCAAACAAGCACCCTTTTGCTATTTACGGTCCCCTCAGAGACCGTGAGACTACAGTCCCCTCAGGCCTTCCCCTCCCCCCAGCCTACTCCCCTTTACAATCATCCTATTCAGGGATATACAATAAACATTTGTATGGTAAAGGCAACTCACACTGATTTCTACTGAGCAGTTGAAATACTCAGGACTTACATATATATATACACCCTAACCCACTCAGGCTCTGATTTACATTAGGGCTTCTCACCATAAGTCACCTCTGGTTGTAGAGGGAGAAAGAACACCCCTCACCCCCAACTCAGGCCATTATTGTGCTGAGCTACTGAGCTTCCCCCAGAGCACCAAGCTCTTTTTGGCAGTCCCAGGTTTCTTTGCACAAGCTCTTCCTTCTCTGCTCCTCTGTACCTGGCTAACACCGGCTGGTTCCTAAGGTCTCACAAGTCACTCCCTCCAGGAAGCCCTCCCTGAATACCCACTCCAGCCGGGGTTAAGAGCCGCAGAAGCACCCCGTTATTTCTTGTAGCACATATCTCACTTTGTTACATTTCTTTTTTAGTTGTCCATGAACAGTGTGAGGGCAGACTTTGGGTCTTGTTCACTGTTTTGTTCCTGGTGCTCACCACAGAGCCAGGCGGTTCTGTGGCTCAATACATATCAGTTGATGAATGAACAAATGTCAAGTGTGCAAGGAGGGGAGAAGCCACCAAAGTCCCAGATGCCACATACACCACCGTGGGCCCTTAGAGCTAAGGAAGAAGTATCCTCTAAGGGACAAAAACCTGGTTTCCTGCAGGTACCTTCAAGGAGTCTATCACAAGACAACTGGCAACCCAAGGCAAAGGACAGAATAACAAAAGAAACTGATCTCCAGCTGCCTCGCTCCAGGGAATATTTGTCAGTGTGACATTCACAGAAGCCCTGCACAGGGCTGACTGAGGGGGAGAGCCAGCCTCAGCCAGACAGAAGGGAGTT
>CM052889.1:66616222-66658705 GCA_028534135.1 Potos flavus
TATGTGATAGGGTGGATATGTTTAGGGAATAGTTCTGGGTTGAGGGTAAGGAATTTGGGGCTGAGAAAATAAAACTTGGTGAACTGGAGGAGCCCATTTGTCATTTTGTACCTCAGTTCCCCTTTTTTGGAGCTAGAATAACTCTTTGTTAAGTACTAGTTAATAAAGTCAACAGGTGTTTATTAAGCACTGTTAAAGAGAAAACCACAGGCCCAAAACGGTATCACTGAGGTTAAGACCCTAAGCCAGTAAAGCAGGACTTAATATCTAACCTAACTGTAGTTTCAACATCCCCCCCTTCCCCCCGCCCCAAGAAATGTAATCTTTAACCAGTCAACATGGGAATTTTCTGGTTAACACTATGAAATTTACTGATAGGCCCCTTCAGTTCCCCTCAGGAGGGTGACTTTGCCTAAAACAATGGATTCTTTGCTAATCATTTGCTTTTTTCCATTCCCTCTCTGCTTTTAAAAACCTTTCCTTTTCTGTAGCCTTTTGGATCTCTTGTTTGCTTGCTAGACGGGATGCTGCCTGATTTGCCAATCAATTAATAAAGCCAATTAGAGGGTGCATGTGACTCTTGACCTCAGGGTTGAGAGTTCAACCCACAATGGTGTAGAGATTACTAGAAATAAATAAATAAACTTTAAAAAAATAAAGCCAATTAGATCTTCAAAATTTAAATTTTTTTATTATTTCACAGCACCCACTATGTGCCAACATAACATGGCTGTAAAGGGAAGAGATTGGTCTCAGTGCTTCTTAACCTTTTCTGGGGGGATGTAGGTTTACAGATCATTGTGAATGATGAACTGCACCACCCTATATGGTAGCCACTAGCCACATCTGGCTATTTAAATTAATAGTAACCAGGGCTCCGGGGTGGCTCAGTCAGTTAAGCATCTGACTCTTGATTTTGGCTCAGGTCATCATCTCATGGGTTGTGAGATCAAGCCCCGTGTCATGGGCCTCCATCCTCATCAGGGAGTCTGCTTGAGATTCTCGCTCTCCCTCTGCCCCTTCCCCAACTCCTCGTGCTTCTCTCTCTCTAACGTAAATAAATCTTTATAAAGTAATATTAACTAATTACAATTAAATACAATTAAAAGTTCAGTATCTCAGTTGCAGCAGTCACATTTTGAGAGCTCAATAGTCACATGATACTAATGACTCAGATACAGAATGTTTCCAGCATCATACGAAGTTCTATTGGACAGCACTACATGCATATTCTCCCTAGAATAAAGACTTTTCTGTTCACATGCAATACTTTGCATCCAACTTTACAACCTTCATAGTTTTGGAGGGTTGGGGTGGGGTTAGGTGGGGAGGCAGTCAGTCATTCACTGGTCCCTAAACCCCGAGAATCTGAGAAAAAGAAGCCCTGATATGACAAGCAATTCGAGGACTCCATCTCAGAATATAGCAAGTTGACAAAAATAAAGTAACAAAGCTGCTACAAATTCAGTATGCTCACTGCCTAACTGTACCTCCTCACGTAAAAGGGGGGTTCTACCTGTCTGGCCACATTCAAAAAACATCAGCTTAGGGGTGCCTGGAGGACTCAGCTATTAAGTGTCTGTCTTTAGCTCAGATAATGATCCAAGGTCTCAGGATCCAGCCCCACATCGGGCTCCCTGCTGAGTAGGGAGCCTGCTTTTCCTACTCCCTCTGCCACTCTCTAGCTCTCTCTCTCAAATAAATAAATAAAATCTTAAAAACAGCAACAACAACAGGGCACCTGGGTGGCTCAGTTGGGTAAGTTTCTGCCTTCTGCTCAGGTCATGATCTCAGGGTCCTGGGATTGAGCCCCACATCAATCCCTGCTGAGCAGGGAGCCTGCTTCTCCCTCTCCCTCTGTTCTTCTCCCTGCTTGTGCTCTTTCTCTGTCAAATAAATAAATAAAATCTTAAAAAAAAAAAAAAAAACCCACAACATCAGCTTATTATCCAAAAATAACTGAAAAACAAGGTTAAGTCTCTTAAGTAGACACCAAAGGGGGATAATATTTGCAACACACTGCAAATCGTCTTTTTTTTTTTTTTTTTTTGCAAATCGTCTTGAATTATCTTTCAAATCTTTTCCTCTTATCCTCCCACACATGGCACTTGCTTCCTGAAAGCTCTCTGCATCCAAACCCCCTCCAAACCTAGTCTGCTGCTGCTTCTCCCCTTCCTCCCCTGCACAGCAAAGTTCTCTATTATGTAGCTCTGCAGAATATGTTTTATTTTATTCCGTCACACAAATACAGTGGCAAAAAATAACAAAGATAAAGTTCCCAGGGTGATGTGACCAGGCACACATTCCACAGTGACCCAACCCCACAGCTCTCCCTGGCAGCCTGGACCAGTTTCTCTGAGGTGACTCATTTTCCCACCGATGGTTTACTCCCCACATCACTTCCTCTTCTGTCCACTGCTCCTAAGGACCAGAGTCTGGGAGAAACTCATGACTGAGCCTGACCCAGAAGAAAACATTTTGCTGGGATGCCAGAGGGAACTGATGTCATAGGGAAAGGGAAAAAACCAGATGGGCCAGTTCATAGAATGTTTTATCCCCACTGATAATTGTTTTATTATTACTTTTTATTGGGCACTGCCCTACTCCCTAGTGAATGGCTTGCCGTGGGAAATACATTAACTCTTAACACTCTGCCAAGGTCAAAGGCTTCTTTTCAATCTGAAGATAAGCCCAACAGTGCCATTCTTATCTTCATATTAGGAATGATCAACGTTATGGAGCTCCCATGTATTTTAGGTGAAAGCTTCTCCCTGTAGAAAAGGCAGTCCTATCCCATGTATCTGAGAAGTCTGATGCCCATCCACCATCATCAAGTCATGCAACCGAAATTAGTGGCGAAGGCACATAAAGCCTAGAGCTGTCACATTTCTTATCCTTCCGTATGTTCTCCACGCACATCTGAACTCATCATCATTGTTCATTCCCTGTAGATCACTTTCTTCTGCTTTATTCCCTGTCTCAGAATGCTACCGATGCATAACCAGTTCTGCAAGCCAAGAACTTGGAAATCAACCTGGACTCCTCCTCACTCAGCCCCCACACCCAGTCTATCCCCATGTCCTATGATATTGTCTCCTTGGGATAACTCACCTCCTTAGTATCTATCTCTATCACCTTACGTCAGGCCACCGGCATCTCTTGCTTGGAGGACTACAGTGGTCTACCCAGCTGGGGTCTCCCTGCACTGCTCCCCATTTTACTTCGCCACGTAACCTGCTAGTCAAAGGGCCATTCGGAGCTATCCCTGTTCTTTTTTTTTTTTAATATTTTATTTATTTATTTGACAGAGAGAGAGAGCACAAGCAGGGGCGTGGCAGGCAGAGGAAGAGGGAGAAGCAGACTCTTCGCTGAGCAGGGAGCCCAACATGGGACTTGATCCCAAGACCCAGGATCACGACCCAATCTGAAGGCAGACATTTAACCGACTGAGCCATCCAGGCGCCTCTATCCCCCCTTCTTACTGATACTCACCTTTAGGCCAATCTGACTACACTGTCATATCTTCGCAGAACAATAAGAATCCACCCTAATGGATAATGTGGTTTTAAATAAAGGACTCTATGAAGTCCCAGGAAGGGACTTACACTGCAATTACACAGCAATACTTCCTACGCAGACCCCTCTCCCCACCTCATTATGGCAGGTATTGCCACACCTGTCTCTCACCCCTTTCTTCCACAGCTGCCCTCTAGTCAAATTAGCTCTTGGGTCTCCTCCCTATCTCCTACTCCATATCTCTAATCCTTTCAGCTGCCACTTTCTTCTGAAACTATCTCAACATAACTCTTTAAAGCCCTTCCTTCAAGGCTACTCACTGCTCTTAGTGGAGTCCACACTCCACAATGTGGTCTACTAGGCTTTGCAAGCCCCCGCCCCAGCTCCTCCTCCTCCATCTTCCCCACTTGAACCCTCTACCCCAGCCATACTGTAGGGCAGTGGGGATCGCCCCTGGTCTGCTGTGCTCTCTTCTATGTGGGAGATCTGTCATGCTCCCCTTTTACCCTATGATTAACTCCTACTGGTCTTTCGGGGCTCAACCTAAACAAATCCTCCTGGAAGCCTTCCTCATAATCTCTAAGACTGTGTTAGGTGGTCTCATAGCAGTTTACCCTTATCACAAATGTGCTCTCTATGGCTGTTTGAATAGCAGCTTGAGGGGTGCCTGGGTGATTCAGTGGGTTAAAGCCTCTGCCTTCGGCTCAGGTCACGATCTCAGGGTCCTGGGATCAAGCCCCTCATCGGGCTCTCTGCTCAGCAGGGAGCCTGCTTCCCCTTCTCCCTCTGCCTGCCTCTCTGCCTGCTTGTGATCTCTCTGTGTCAAATAAATAAAAAAAAAATCTTTAAAAAAAGAAAAAAAAGAATAGCAGCTTGAATATACACTTCGAGGACAGAATTGTATTACTGCGTGCCATGGGCCTCTTATAGGGACTAAATTTTAGCGTTGTACTCAATGATGCTGAATAACTAGATAAGCAAAAGCTCAAAAGCATGTTGCTGCCTAGAGCATGTGGCCTTAGTAGAGAATGGAATCCATAAGCCCCTTAAGCATTAAGCCGTAATTCTGGCCTTGTTTGTGTTCTAACCTGCAAAGGTTAGTACCTGGGTTCACAGGAAAAAAAAAAAAATCCACCTTTATGGTTCCATGGATGATCATAAATGCCCCCTAGCAATTTAGCTGTGTTCCTTCTAATTCTATACTTGGTCCTATCTCCACATAAGGGCACAACATTTTCTAAGCTAGACATGAACTCCTCTGGAGATTGCATGCTGTGAAACTTTGCACAACATAAGCTGAATCATTACTATTCATAAACAATCTTCCACCTTGAGTCCTAGTAGGCTACTCAGTTGACTCCACTTCTCTCCCTAGGAGATGACCAAATTGTCTCCAACCAGCATTTTTCGTGGGGTCAGGGGGCGAACTTTCCAGGCAACAATTATTTAGAAGTGGTAGGAGTCAGACAGTGGTATTAACACACCTAAACACGAGGCATCTGGACTTCTGGATACCTTTAGGATATGTAAGCTTCTATAAGGCTTTGTACTTTGACTCCAGATCATATTCATCCAGGGCTCTTTCCTGCTTGAATTCTGAAGGCTAACAAAGAACAAGTAGAAGCTTTACATAATCCAGAATACAACAGATGGTTCTGTTTTATTTTAGAAATAATTTATTGTGCTTTATTCCAATTATAAAAGTAGTCCATGCTAATTACAGACAATTTGATAAATACAGAACAGCATAAATAAAAATATAGAAATCATTTCCAACAAGAGATATCTCCACAAACATTTGGAAAGTTATTTTCTTAAGCTTCTCTGTTACGAGCATACATATATATATATATATTTTTTTTCTTTAAGGAACCTCCAATATGTGTGTGTGTGTGTATTCCCTTAAACAGAACTGGATAGTACTGCTTAAATTTTGTTTCTCTTTTTTTTTCCAGAATATAAAAATGAAACACAGTTGTAATAACTATTTTCAACTTTACAGAAATATATGAGGTCTAAAGTGGAAGTTCCCACAACTGCATTCTTTGGAGACAATTGGTGTCAACCAATTTAATACATTCCTTGAGATCATATACTTACATGTCTATAATGTACTTACTAAACATTTTTTTTTTTAAGTAGGCTCCACACCCAGTGCAGAGCCCAACGCAGACTCAAACTCACAACTGTGAAATCAAGACCTGAGCCAAGATCGAATCAGCAGCTCGACTGAAGCCACCCAGGTGGTCCTTAAACATTTTAAATTCATTTTAATTATAACTAAATTAGCATGACCTTAATATCCTCCAAAATATCGTTTAATAATTGTGTAACATTCAAAATTATTATGTTGAACCACTCCCCTATCAGGGGTTCAAAATTTTTTTTAATTGCACAGAATCCAATGAACATACATAATTTATTGTAAGGATTTCTTATTTCCTAATGATAAAATCCTACAAGCGAAATTACTGGACCAAGAGCTATATGTATATTATCAGGACCTGATGTATACCATTGCTCTACCTTCCAAAAAGGTTATACACTCAGTAGTTATGCATGGGTGCCTAATTTTTGTTTATTATTTTAAAAGGCTAGGAGGTCGGGGTGCCTGAGTGGCTGAGTCAGTCGAGCCTGACACTCGATCTCAGCTCAGGTCTTGATCCCAGGGTCATGAGTTCAAGCCCCACCTTGGACTCCACGCTGGGCTTGAGTCTACTTAAAAAAAAAAAAAAAAAAGGAAGAAGAAGGCCTCAGAGGTGGTATAACTACAAATCAACTACTGTACCTTCAGATTAAATGTTTGGTTTTATCCTCTTGCTAGTATTAATGGAGTTCTTGTCTTTTTTTTTTTTTTTTAAGATTTTTATTATTTATTCATGATAGAGAGGCAGAGAGGCTGAGGCAGAGGGAGAAGCACACTCCCCTCTGAGCAGGGAGCCCGATGCGGGACTCGATCCCAAGACCCTGGGATCATGACCTGAGCCGAAGGCAGATGCTCAACCATCTGAGCCACCCAGGCACCCCTGTCTGTTTTTTTTTTTTTTAAAGGTTATTTGTTTTAGTAATCGGGTGCACCCAACGTGGGGCCCAAACTCACAACCCGGAGATCTAAGAGTCACCGCGACTGAGCCAGCCAAGTGCCCCTAGAGTTTGTTTTTAAAAAGTTTCATACCTGCCCCCCAACATTTATTTTAAAGATTTTCAGATATACAAGAAGGTTGAAAGAATGGTACGCTGAACATACTGAACGCACCCACCGTCTAGATTCTACAGTTAACATTCCGCTGTATTTGCTTTTGCGTACCTGCCCATGCATCAATCCAGAGGTTTCATTTTTAATATACAAGTTCTTTTTAGATGTCTATTTTTGTAACGTCTCCAAGTTCAGTGCCCTGAACAAGGGGTAGTAAATGTGAAAGAGTGCCAAGGTGGCAGTCTACCTAAGCTCCTGAGAGGCTCGCCCCACAGGCTGGGAGCATGGCTTCGGGTTCTAATCCTGACCCCACTATGAGACCTCATTTTTCTCACCTGTAATATCGGAATCCCACCATCTTCGGGGAGGATTAAAAGCACAAATAGTGGGAGGCACTCTGTAGCGACAGCTGAGATTGAGACTCTTTTACTCCCTCCTAGTCTCCCCTGAATGTCAAGCCGAAGTTCTGGAGGCCATCTCATGCCCCTCACACTCATCTCTAGTCCACCTTAGACCCTTAGTTCTAAGCGATTGTAAAATGGGGGCAGGGTCGCCCAAAGGGCTACTGACCTGAGTCTGAAGGCCTCGAAGGCCCCACCCAGCCCACGGTCCGGGATTCCTTCAGGCCGCAGCGGGGTGAGCCTGCGGCCCGGGCCTGGCTCCCTCCCTCCGGCGCCCCGCACACAGAGTGACTGCCCGCCAGCCCCACACTGGCCGCTACCCGCGTCACCTCAGGGAGTGCTCACAAAAGCCTGTGAGGTAGACAGCGCTACCTGGGCAGAAAACTGAGGCCCAGGAAGCCTGAGTCACTTGCCCCTGTCCCGGCCACTTGTCCATGAATCCAGCGAGGGAATTGCCCTCAGAGAATTCTAGAAATCGAACCCAATTCGCCCGACTCCCAAGCTTTCCCTCTCTTTGCTCCAGGACCCTCCCTACAGGGGGCGCCGGTCTGCGCGCACGCGCAGTCATCGCAGCCGCGTCCCCTTTAAGACGAATCCTTTTGCTTCCTCCGACCCCTTCGCTTCCGCTCCGCCGTTCCCACAATGCAGTGCGGCTGAGCGCCTCCGAGCCCGCGGGGACGCTGCGGGGGGACCCCGGCTGAGGCGGCGGCGGCGACGTGGGCTGCGGCGGGCCCGCGGCGTCGGGCGGTGCGGATGTCGGGCTGGGCGGACGAGCGCGGCGGCGAGGGAGACGGGCGCATCTACGTGGGGAACCTTCCGACCGACGTGCGCGAGAAGGACCTGGAGGACCTGTTCTACAAGTACGGCCGCATCCGCGAGATCGAGCTCAAGAACCGGCACGGCCTCGTGCCCTTCGCCTTCGTGCGCTTCGAGGACCCCCGGTGAGGCCCCGCTCCGCCCGCCCGCCTGAGGCCGCGGGCCCCCGCCTTCTCTCCTCCCCCTCCCCTCCTGGGCCTCTCCTCCCCCCTCCACGCAGACCCCTCACGGCGCCCCCGGGTGGAGGATGAGGCCTTCTCTCACGGCAGGCTCCGGCCGTCCTTTGCTTCGTCGTCACTTCCTCTAGGATTTTTTTTTTTTTTTTTACTTTACTTTACTTAAAAACACAAAAGCTGGGCGTTTGGAGAGCCCTGGCCCGCCCAGACCGTCCTCGGGGATGGTACACACGACCATTCTCTCCCTCACGGCTGGAGAGGCACCCTTCAGGAGAAGCGGCCCGGAACTAGCCGGGAGAGGACTTCGGGAACAGAAGTGGCCAGTCGCCCTCCCCTCCCCCCTCCCCCCAGCCAGAACTCGCCGTTACGGGGGAACAGACTGCGGGGATGCGGTCGACTTTGGAGGTCGTAAAGGGGTGTCTGTGATGGAACAGATCTCCATCCGCGCGCGCCCCCCCGGGCCACAGCCTCGTCCTTAGAAAAGCACCAGGGATTTGGAAAAACTTCTAAAATGGTCTGAGGGGGGTCTCTGATTTCACTCCACTCCTCTAATGAGGGAGGCACTGCTGGGTGCTTAGGGCCCCAAGCATTTGGAAGCTCTCGATCCCTAAACTGGCTCAAAGGGGTCTTTGTGATTTTGCAAACTTTGTCGGCCTCACGGCCAGAAAAGGCCTGGGAACTTTCAAAACTGCGGTTGGTGGTTCTTAGGAGCCACCGCATGGACTGGTCACTGCACTTACCCCGCTGTTTCCCAGCAGTGACCCAGGAAATGCTTTACCTAGTCTTCGCCCAGCAGGCTTCACTACAAGGACTGTCCATAGGGTGTCTTGCCTCCTTGGTGTGGTGGTATAGGGCAAGGAGGGAATCTGAGGACAGGGGGTAGGAAGCACCCTGAGGCTTTGATGACTGACAGAGCTCATTCTTAGCGCCTTGCCATTTGCCTCAAAAACGGAAGTAGGTATTTTCACGCCTAAACTGGAGAAGGTTGCACCTCTGTAATACTTTTTGTGTTTTTTGAACAGTCACCACGTGTCAAATACCACTTCAGCATTTTTAACAATCTATAAAAAGAGGTAGTGTTAGCCACATTTTACAAATGAAGAAACGGAGGATTTAGAGTTGCCGATAATAGGGAAAGCTAGTAAGGGATCAAGGTAGAATTTGAACCCCCTTTGCTGTAATGCTGTTCTTTAAAACACAGACTTACTGTATGATATGCTACATTGTCATCTCTTCTCTCCTTTCTTCCATAATAGAAAAGCTGTCTTTTGATAATCACTGGATGCCAAGTTTCTAGCAAAGCACTGCACACATAGTGTCTTATTTAATCCTCACAATAACCCTGTGAGATAGGCATATTACATTTAAGAGACGTGAAAACTTGATATAAGCATTTACCCAAAGACGGCTACTAGTAAGTAGCAGAAGAATGATTTGAACTTGTCAGTATTCAAAATCTGCTTTTCAACCCTAGCAGTTCTACCTCTCTTTCACTTCGTTGTAAATGTAGCACTGGTCGTGGTCATTGCTTTTAACCTTGTGACTAGAATCTTGAGCAATTATGTGCGTGTGACAACTGAATGATGCCTTCTTCATTAGTACATCTTTGTCTCTGCTTGTCTATCCAAGCTCTGAGGCCATTCGAAAGAATGGCCAGTCTAATACTGGAGAACCAGCTTGGTTCCCCTAGAACCCTAGGGAAGACTGAAAGTAACTTCATTGAATATTTACCTCTTTTGGCAAAGCTGTACCCAGAGTGGTCTTTACAACTTAGTTTTCCAAACCACGCTGAAAAGGTACACATGAGAGTTACATATTTCGCACAAAGCATCTGTCTTTTGAGCCTGATTTCTTTTTAAATGAATTTTTCTTTCTACAGACTTGATGGTACTAGGCCTCGTTGAAGAATATTAAAGGACTAGTGTGTGGTGGGCATTCTGAGAAACTGCTCACAGGATTAGAGAAATATACTGAAATCATCTGTCAACAATTTTTTTTCTGAATTATTTCTCTTATAATTCATGTTTGCCCCTTTATTATTCCATACTTAGAAAACCCTGTGTGTGACAGTTGTAAAATTTATTCCTAATATTATGAAAGGTCTTCGCACAAAAGCAGTAGTGTATCAAGATTGTTTTGTTTTTCTGACTCCAGGTTTCCCTTTTATACTTGTTACACAAGCCCCTCACTGGGAAGTCAATCAGCCTCCTGAGCAGCACTAACTCCTCTGACTTTTCTTTGCAGAGATGCTGAAGATGCAATTTATGGAAGGAATGGTTATGATTATGGCCAGTGTCGGCTTCGTGTGGAGTTCCCCAGGACTTATGGCAGTCGGGGTGGGTGGCCCCGCGGTGGGAGGAATGGGCCTCCTACAAGAAGATCTGATTTCCGAGTTCTTGTTTCAGGTATGTTCCTTTAAAACTGAATGAGATGATGCATGTAAAATACTTAGCACACAGTCTGGCCTCCAAGAAATGTTAGCTGTTACTCTTCAGTGCATGGGACACATGCGGCTTTCTTTTCAATAGCCTGTGCACAGTCTGAAGCCCTGCCGTCTTGCCACTGAGGCAGGTATCTTGCAAATGAAACTGCATTGGTAGTGTAGCCTTGGTAGAACATCAGCTTGCTTCTTATAAAGAAGTTTTCTAGTGTTGAGAGGGAAGATGGTAGCAAAACCCTGTGAGCTAGAATTCTATAGAGATGTTTTCTTTTGTAATGTACTTGGTATCAGACTTGCTAGACATTCCAGGAACTAGATTTGAACTACTTCCCAGCCTTGGATGCTGCAAAAGATCAGATTTTGGTGGTGGCTTTGGAATTATATAAAAAAGAAAACAAAAGAACTTGGAGTTTTAGGGGTTGTATTGCAGAACATAGAATGAAATGTCTAGTGTTGACAAGTGATGAAATGCCAAGCTCAGGGGTTTATGGATCTTTTCAAAATACTAAAACAGTGGTAAAGACCTGGGCCTTCTGCACACTGCAGAGGCATTTTAGGACCATGGTGGAGTGAAATGTATTGAGAAACCTGGCACTTTCTTAGATGTAAATGTCACAGGGTTACAGCAGACCCCCATGGTACTTAAGAGTGATCCCTTCAGTATCTGCCTATCTTGTGTCCCTTTGTAATTTTTTAACCCCAGAACTCTATTCCCTCCTTCAGGATGTCATACATATTTTTTTTTCTCTCCATGCTGCTCTGAAATCCTGCTTAGAAAACTATTAGGAAATGGCTGCAGTCCTGAGCTGTGAGCGGTAAACACAGCCTTTGAGAGCAGGAGCACATTTCCCTTTCATGACATCAGGTAGGGTTGTATAATTCCCGACTAGTTGTAGCGTCTGAGTCTTACCTTTCCCCCCACTGTATTGAAGAATGTTGGTGATCTTTTGAAAGGTACTTTGTTTAGTTTGTTAGTCATTCACACCTACAAGAAAACAAACTTGCTATGCCTTGGTTATTACTTCATTGGATAGTTTCAAAATTCCCATGTCCTGAGAACCCAATCAAGCAAGAGATAATTGGTCCTGATAAATTTCGTAATGGAGAAAATTAGAACTCAAAGTCTTGGGAGTTTGATCTTAAATATGAAGGATAAAGAAAGAAAGGCTGTGAATTCTCAGAGATACTAAACCTATAATGGGGTGGACTTCTTGCTCTGTTGGAGGGGCTTGGTCTCTGGAAGATTAGCCTAGAACCAACTTCTAATGGTGATTTACCATACATACTTTAGTACTGTTCTCTGGTTTTATGCCCTTTATGACTTGTGATTTGGGGATCCTCAGATTTTGAAAGTAGCGATGGATAAAAAAGGGACCCTAGGTACTGCTGGCTCTTAACAGGTCAGTTAATGTGGCTGAAGGATATGGCCTTTTCTCTTCTGTTGTCCATGTGTAGGACTTCCACCATCAGGCAGCTGGCAGGACCTGAAGGATCACATGCGAGAAGCTGGGGACGTCTGTTATGCAGATGTGCAGAAGGATGGAATGGGGATGGTTGAATATCTCAGAAAAGAAGACATGGAATACGCCCTGCGTAAACTGGATGACACCAAATTCCGCTCTCATGAGGTGGGTTCCCAACTTTTTTCCCCAACCTGAGCCACTCCACCTGAAGCTGACCTAGCAGAAGTAGCAACAGGCCATGCGTTTGCCATTTGATGACCTCACAGTACCATTAAAGATCTAAAGTGGTTAAAGCCAAGGAATTCATCATGCCCAAACCCTTCAGGGTCATAAAAGAGAGAAGTTTGCAGTCATAGTATTTTTAACCTGGAGAGAATATTGGTGCAGCCTGTCATAATGTGGTGAACTATTCTGTGATACCATCCCTTTCACAACTGGCTTAATCTGCAGTGTGCCTCTGTGAACCTAATTATTATGGTTGTCCCTCCTCTGGGTTTAGTCTGGGTTCTGCAAGCCAGCCTCATCATCTCAGCTCTCCAAAGGTACTGCTGTTGAGCCAAGTTGTCACTTCATTTTTCCTTTCTGAGAGTAATGCATGCAGGTAGTCACCTTGGCATTTTCTTGTAATCACCTTAGTTCTCAGGACTTAGTTCTTGATCTTTCCTTTCGGGAAGGCAGCTGCTGCTTTGGATCTCTCAGTTTGATTCACATGTTGACTATCCCTTTGGTATCACTGAGATAAGACGGCAGACCCAACTGGACATTGCTTTTTCTGGTTATCTTGTCTTGACTTACTATGGGGTTTAGATATGTCTGGGGTCCATTTCTTTTTCTAAGTATTCATATAGTTCCCTAATTTTATGACTTGGAAAGTGCACGGCTTAACAGTGCTTTTGCTCAGACTGAATTTGGAGCAGAAACAAAACAGGATCTGGGGGCGCCTGGGTGGCTCAGTTGGTTAAGCGACTGCCTGCGGTTCAGGGAGTCCCACATAGGGCTCCCTGCTCAGCAGGGAGTCTGCTTCTCCCTCTGACCCTCCCTCCTCTCATGTGCTCTCTCTCTCAAATAAATAAAATCTTAAAAAAAAAGGGGGGGGATTTGGTCCTCAGTTATACTGCAAAGCAGGGCCTCAGTAAGGATAAACCCAATTACTGACTTTACCTAGGGAATTCTGCATCTGACTTCTTTCATTTTAGCATTTTTAGATTCTCTGAGAGTGTTGGCTGAGGGCAAAGGGCATAGGCCAGCCTGGACATGACTCCTCTGCCACTTAATAATTTCTTAGCTGAGCTATGCTCTGAACCCTGGTTCCTCGGTATGCGAACCAGGAACCATAATAGCACTGTCTCATAAGACTTGCCAGGAAACTAACTTATGAAGATAACTGTATCTAATCCAGGTCCTGATACCTGAGAGGTGTTGAATACAGGTTAGTTTCTGCCATAGGTACCTATCCAAAGATGCATATATGAGGTGGCAGGGGATTGAATTGTATGACCTCTGAGATCCTTTCTAGTTCTTAGATTCAGGGGTCAGTGGCAGTAATTCAGTTATATTAACAATAGTGGCTAGTATTTGAGCATTTACCACATGTGAAGTTGCCATTTATTATTTGTGTCACCCTGGAACAGATAAGAACATTGTTTTCCTCATTCTTGAAAAGAGCTTGTAGCATTATCGTGAGGGCTTACTTACTTACTTACTTACTTACTTATTTATTTATTTATTTATTGTGAGGGTTTAATGAGATAACATCACGCTGGACAAACAGTAAGTACTCAGTACTTAACTATTGTTAGGCAGCCATGTTAGGTATTAGTGTGCTGTATTCTTCTGGGTCTTATTTTTTCCTTTACTCTTTTTGTTTGAATTTCAGGGTGAAACTTCCTACATTCGAGTTTATCCAGAGAGAAGCACCAGCTATGGCTACTCACGGTCTCGGTCTGGCTCAAGGGGCCGTGACTCTCCATACCAAAGCAGGGGTTCCCCACA
Organism: Potos flavus; assembly: GCA_028534135.1. Classification (NCBI taxonomy): domain Eukaryota; kingdom Metazoa; phylum Chordata; class Mammalia; order Carnivora; family Procyonidae; genus Potos; species Potos flavus. Next base: position 66,630,223 of record CM052889.1, read on the forward strand.
CTACTTCTCTCCTTTCAGGCCCTACTGAGACAGGTGATGGGAAATTTTTCTTTATTTTTTAGGTGAACTGAGCTGCTTTGTGCTCAGAATCTACATTCCAGATTGATGATTTAGTGTCTTAGGAAATTTTTTTAATTTTTTTTTAAGGAAATAAAATACATAATTTCTACCAGGGCCATATTGGCAGTGAAGCATTTTAAACTGCAGAAATTGTGGTTTTGGTTCAGAAATAAGTTGTATATTTTTCACCCCTGATTATGGGAAAAAAATCAGTGCTGTGTCTTTGTGGGTTGCTCTACTATGGAGATCAGCAGTTACTGTGACTGAGTCGGCCCATTCTGTTTAGAAATATATTTTAAACGTTTAGTAATTGACATGTGTGGTTGTCCTTGATTAAGTTAATAGATTTCACCAAACAGGCACACTGATTAAAAAGAAAAAAGTCATTGAGTTGTAGCAGCAGCTTGTACCCAACTGGTAAGGAGAAGTGGGTAACTTTATTTGGGGACAAAGGTAGTTGCTATGTTGGTGGTTTGAGAATTTCAATTCCAAGAATTGCTTCAGGATTATCTTACAATTCAAGGCCAAGCTTATAAATGAAGCTGCCTTAAAGAAGGGAGGGTTTAAGATAGGGCAAAGGAATGGAAGGAATAAAATAGACTTTTTAAAGTCGGCAGCAGCATAAAGATCATTGAAGATTCTTAAACGAAACCAACTGTGGCAGTTTGGAGGGGGAAAAAAATCTCTTTAAATTTTGGTTCTGTCACTTTTACCCCTAAATCTGTTTCATTTATCCTTGGTATCTGAGCTTTCTTAAAACACAAAACAAACCAAAAAACTCCACTATCTTAGATTCAGTGATCATGGTGGGGGTGGGTAGATTACTTTGTTCCAGGCCTGGGGCTTTTTTTAAAAAGCCACTTTATTGAAGTATGATTGACATGTAAAAAGTTGTACTTATTTAATGTATACAACTCAGTGAGTTAGGGGTTAAGTGTATATCCATGAAAGCATCACCACCATCAAGACTGTAAACATATTCATCACCTCCCAAAGTTTCTTCCCTACTCCTTTAAGAGTATTATTTGTGGTAAGAGCATTTCATATAAGATCTACCCTGTTGGCAAATTTTTAGTGTACAGTACAGCACTGTTAGCTCTCCCAGGGCTATTTTTGTCATACGTTCTTTTCAGAAAAACTAGCTGTGGCTAGCATCCCTTTTGCATGGAATCACTTTGTGGGATAGTGGATGACTGCAGGTTAGGAGTTCTCAAGTTGTAGTCTACTTTGAATTCTCTTCAGACCTTAGGATAAAGTTAGCCTTCTGCTGGGAATGAAGTGGGTACCCAGGAACAAATCCCAGGAACAAATCAGAGTTTGTTTCATAAAGATACAAGGTTTCTTGGGTTGATAGAAACAGCAACTAAAAAGTACAACACAGGTTGTCACAGAGTGATCAGATGCATTGTCTAATAGTTACATCAATAGAAAAATTCACTTAAGTGCAGTTTGGTAGACAGTCTTTCTGGAGGAGATAAAGGAGGATAACATCTTACATACTGAACAGTCTGAATAAATACTTGATCCATTTCCTCAGAAAGTAACAATACCTCTTCCAGTAGCAGCAGGAACTCAGTGCCTTGTTTTGGCTAGATTATTTCCCAATTCTGTCTTCAGAGAGTTATTAAAAAATACTTAACCATCAGTTTTTTTCAGGTGACTGAAGAAAGTGGGGCCATTAGTGTTCACAGTAACAAAATACTATCTTTGGGCTTCCACGTGTTCACAGGGTACCCCTTCCCGGAAGGGGAACTCAATTGTGTGAAAAAGGCTCTTGTTCATCCTGCTTTGGCAAAGAGATATTACCTGTTTGAAAACAGTAACAAGAAAGAATGTTATAGCTGAGTCTGCTTCCCAGTTGGTTGTACTGAGCTAACTTATCACTTGGTTTGTCATGAAAAATAAGCAATGCAGATAAGTGTAGTTACTATCCTATTTTTCTGAGTGTTGAAATAATAACAGTTGTAAGTGAAGCCTAATACATGCTTTTCAATAAGGAGCAGAGAAAGTTTAGCCAGTTATATGCATACGCGAGTGGAAGGAAAGACTAATGATTGTGAATTCACTTTGTCTCAAGAAGTCTGACACAAAGTTCTTTTTGAGAAACAGCATATGTGATCAATGGATAGGTCTGCTAAAATAGTGACAACTATCAGATTCTGGGAGAGATTATAAAATCTTTTTTTCTCTGCAGTTAATTTGAGGTTGTTTAGTGAATCAGAGGCATGATTAAGAGTTGAGTCCACAATTTTCTAAGCTTTCCTTCTCATTCTTGCTTCAAGCAAAGCTTTCCTTTAATTGGCTGGTCTTGATCAAAGCGGTAAGCCCTGAGCTGGGGGACTGATGTTTGTCTTTGAGGCTAGTTAGAATGGTTCTCTGAGATGATCTCCTGAACCTGAAGCTAGCACTTGGAAAACCCATCTACCTGAGCACTTAAGCTAGTCCCAGGAAAACCATCTACCTGAGCACTGAAGCTAGTCCCATTCCCAAATATTCAGAAGGGTGCAGCAGTTCAGAAGACACATCTATATGCAGAGGAGATTCAAAAGTTCAATCCACCCAAGATTCTGGATTTTAGTATTAGCCCAGAGTCATTTTTAAGTTTTCATTTAAAATAGTCACAGTAAATTTTAAAGATGCAAATCTCAACAAGGTTGCAAACTGATGGCTCACAGGATGCGTCTGGCTTGCAGGTATGTTTTATTTACATGGTATTTTATTTTTTAAAAAAGTCTTTGAATTTGTTCCCATACTTAAATTTGGGAAATACCACACACACACACACACACACACACACACACACACACACACACGAAAATGCCTGATGTCCAGTTTCTCAGGGAAAATGGGCTCCCATTACTATCTGGCACTGAATGAGAAGCAGTGAGTGCTAGTTGCGCCTTTAGGCAGAGCTTGAGCTCCAGATTTGATACCATATACACACCTCCCTGCCCCAGTCCCTGTTTTGCTCATTCCTACTACAGACTGGCCCTTAGGGGTGAATGTGACCCCTCCACTCTACTGCCACCTATACTATTTTTTCCCACTGTTAATATATGTGGGGTTATTCATTCTACTTTTATTGAGATATAATTGGCATACAACATTGTCTAAGTTATACAACACAATGATTTTATATATATGTATGTATCAAAATGATTACCAGAACAAGATGAATTAACATCCATCATCTCACATAGTTTTTTCCTTGTGATGAGAATTTTTAAGATCTACTCTCTTAGCAACTCTCAAGTACAGAATACAGTATTGTTAACTATAGTCATTCTGCTATACGTTGAAGTTTGTACCTTTTGACCACCTTCACCTAATTCCCACTTTATACTTCCTAAAGTACTTTCATGTAGCAAATCTGGACCTCACAGCTCCCACTATATTCTTAGTTCACCGAGGGACAATCTGTTAAGCCACTTTGGGGAACACATACCTGGGGGGGCCACAAAATACTCCTCCACAACTTGATGGGCATTTTGTAGTAGTTCTTCAGCACAGTTGCCTTCTACCACATTGTCAGATCTCAAGTATAGACATCTACAAAACCAGAGCTCAAGGTTACCTTCCCAGAGAACAGACTTCTATGGCATGGGTGGAGAGGGTCAAGAATGGGAGAAAACGGAGCAGCATATTCTTGAATTGTGGTCACTACTCAAAGATGGAGGAGCTATGGTCAACAGTCAACCAAATAACAATCTACAGTTTATAGATTCTCAACCACTCAGTGAGGTAAGTGGTAATTATTCCTCAGGACTGATACGTTCAATAAATATTCCTGCATCATTACTACGGGTAAGCTGCTTTTGGTGGAGACAGGTAAGGCAATTATAGTATAATGTGTTTTAAGTCTAATAGGTAAGCAAAGCTTGCCAAGGGAGTAGAAAGGGGGCACCTAAACCAGCCTGGGTAAGGAACAGGTACTCAGAATAGGTGATGTCACTGCTGAAGGATAGGCAAGAAACCGATGAATGGGAAACAGACTTCTAGGCAGGTGAAGAAACTTGCTCAAGAGTGGTTATAAGTGACTTAGATATTAGGTCCCAAGTGACAGGACTGGAATTAGCACAGTTCTTATACCCCTAAGATGAGCTATTTTTCACTGCAGCCACCTTCATGGACATGGAGGTGCCTGCCGTTGCATAGCTGAAGAATATTCCACTCTTCTCTGGGCCTAGTGGCTTCATTAAAGTGTCCAGATGGCAAACTAGTGAAACCAAACAGGAGTTGAGCATATCAATGGGGCTTCACTGTTGTTTCAAGGCTTAAAAGTGCAAAAAATATATTTTTGCAGTCTGCTCAATCACTGATAGAGGAGTAGCCAAGCTCTTTCTGTTTTGAGCCAGACATAGACTGAGGGCTAAACCTAATGGGACAAAAAGGCAAGGATGTGACATGAACATCCAGGCAAAGGCTGCAGAAGGTGAAGTTGTCATGGTAAGCTTGTTTTAGGAAAGGACTTGTTCTGTTTCTTTTGTGGCACCCACCCTAGGGCTAGACACAATAAGCACTCATGTATGGACTGGAGAGAGCTGCAGTCTATTCCGGGATCTGCACTCTAACTCTGTGGCCTTGGACAAGTATGGATCTTTCCAGACCTTAACTTTCTTGCCAAAGAAGCGAAGGTTGCATTTAATTTTTTTTTTTTAACCATATAGAGGCTTATGAAAACTTGGAGAACAAAATAAAAATCCTCTGTAAAGGTGAACATTGGACATTCTGGAGTTTGTATTTCTGTTGGGTGTTATAACAAAATGGCTAAGAGCTTGGGCTCCTGAGTCACAGATGAATTCAAATCTCTGGGCCATACACGGCACATGTGCAAGTTACTTATCCTCTCCATGTACCTGTTTCCTTATTTGTGGAATGCTTCACAGACTGCTGGGAAGATTAAATGTTAAAGAAGATCTGATAATTTGGGGCCTGCATTCTCACTACATACAGTAAGAGGTGGGTGCTGAATAATATCTCCTCCTTTCAGAGTTAGCGCACCTGGGCACACCTCAGTCCCCACTCCTCATTCAGAGTGTACCTCTGCACTTAACCTGCTGTAATCACACATTACCCTCCAAGCCCCTACATACCGCAGGCTGCTAATTGTTCCTGGGCACTTGGGGAGAGTTTGATGAAGTGAGACTCTACTACCCCACCAACAGGTGGTTAAAAGCTATTGCTTCTCCACAGTAGATGTAATAGCAATTGATTTATTCACTCATTTGACAACCAGGTTTCCTGTGTAATGTTTCCAGAAAAAATTCACTCCTTAAAATACCACACATTTGGGGATGCCTGGGTGGCTCAGTCGGTTGAGCCACTGCCTTCGGCTCAGGTCATGATCCTAGGGTCCTGGGATCGAGTCCCACATCGGGCTCCTTGTTCGGCGGGGAGCCTGCTTCTCCCTCTGCCTTCTCTGTCTGCTGCTCCCCCTGCTTGTGCTCTCTCTCTCTCTCTCTGACAAATAAATAAATAAATAAAAATCTTAAAAAAAAAAAAAAGAAATTGTTTAAAATAAAATAAAATACCACACATTTTCACCTAATTACTGTTTATGATGGAGTTGTTTCCCGAAGAAATCCACACCTTCCTATTTTCATAATCATAGGCTACTGAACTCAGGGTCTGTGAGGGTGGCACATCAGTGGTTCACTTGGCAAGTTGCTTAACTTTTTCTTTCCTTTTTTTTCTTTTTTCTTTTTTTTTTTTAAGATTATATTTATCTGTTTGTCAGAGAAAAAGAGCACAAGCAGAGGGAATGGCAGGCAGAGGGAGAGGGAGAAGCAGGCTCCCAGCCGAGCAAAGAGCCCAGGACCCTGGGGTCATGACCTGATCCACAGGTAGATGCTTAACCAACTGAGCCATGCAGGCATCCTGCTTAACTTTTCTTGACCTCATAATCATGCATAAAACTCCAAACAGGACCAAGTGCCTATCAATTACCAATTGACTAAATGTCTATCTCACGTCCTCTTTTTCAGGGTTCTACAAGAGAACTTAGCCCAAATACTATAGGATACCCATTTTGATAATCAACTATAGGCTAATTATTAATTATATACTATCCTGGGAAGCGCTAAAAAAAAATCACTCGAATCTTACGTGTTCTGGTTCAGATGAAATCCTGGTTGAGAAAGGGTCACAGACAAAGCACTTTAACCAGTAACTGTGGGAAATGCTAATAAAAAGCAATTTAATGGAAAGCACTATGGCAGCACCGGAGAAGAAATGCCTTTATTGGCTCTTGGACTAACCAGATAGGACTGCTCTGCTGCTGGTGTCAGGCTGCCAGGAGTCATTTTTTCTGGGCACTATTCTATTTCCATCTATAATCCTTTTCCCTCCTTCCTAATTAATTTCTAGTTTGATGCAGACTGGAATGAGAGTTAATCAATTTGGCTAAGAATTTTTGGTCCAAATAAGATTCTGAGGGACATCCTAAGCACTGCAGTATTTGGTTGCAGTCAGAGATGTCATCATCTGAGTCAGTCTCTGGAGATGGGAGAAAAGAAAGGTTCTAGGAGTTGACTTTTAGACGGCATATCTAGAACAGTATTTGAGAGCTGAGGCTCTGAATTTCAAGTTCTGGATTCTCTTACTACACCTGTGAAACTATGGAGCATATTACATAAGCTTTCTGTGCCTCAGTTTCTTCATCTATAAAGAAGATACTAGTATTTACCTTTCAGGCTTGTATGTGATAATTGAGACAATGCATATAAAATCTAGCGCCTGGCACATAAGGACACTAAATGCTTTTTAGCCAAAACTAAAGGTTAGTGTATTAATATGCCAAGAGACTTCTTATAGCCAGTCAGTGCTTTTACACCTAGTATGGCCTGAAACAGTTGAACACTTGTCTTAACTGGGTTTCATTTCAAACATCAGGCAAAAAACAAAACAAAATTCAAAAAAACAAAGTCCTGGGGCGCCTGGGTGGCTCAGTCGTTAAGCGTCTGCCTTCAGCTCGGGTCATGATCCCAGGGTCCTGGGATTGAGCCCCGCATCAGGCTCCCTGCTCAGCGAGAAGCCTGCTTCTCCCTCTCCCACTCCCCCTGCTTGTGTTCCCTCTCTTACTGTGTCTCTCTTTGTCAAATAAATAAAAGTAAAATCTCTAAAAACAAAAAAACAAAACCACAAGATCCTATAAGTGCTACATCTCTAAAGTGGAATAATTAACTCAAACTGGTTTCCAAGTTTATGGCAAGACTGCAGATCACTGAATATGAAGTCACTATTCCAGCTACCAGATCCAAATCCCTCTTCATCTTTTTCACAAACTCTTCCTTGAGTAATAGTTGCATTTCTTTATAGTTTCCCTCCATATGATCTGGGAAATTGTCTCCTCTTTGTGCTTCTAAGCCGTCCTTTCCCGAAGATATTAATAAAGAACATTCAGTGGGGCACCTCGGTGGCGCAGTTGGCTAAATGTCTGACTCTTGGTTTCAGCTCAGTGTCGTGAGATCGAGGCCCCCGCTGGGCTCTATACCCAGTGTGGAGTCTACTTGAGACTTGCTCCCTCTTGGTCTCCCCCGCTTCTCTCTCTCAAATAAAATCTTTAAAGAACATTCAACAAACATTTACTGAGTGCTAGGTACTAAATACTGAGAATATGATAAGTAATAACAGATATGTTCCCTGGAACATGGATGAGCAGTAGAAGAGGGACAGAGAATAAAATATTACTCAAATATGGCACACTTGGCTGGCTCAGTCACTAGAACATCCAACTTTTGATCTTGGGGTCGTGAATTCAAGCCCTACACTGGGTGTAGAGATTACTTAGGAAAATAAATAAATATATAAATATATACATAAATAAATATTACTCAAATAGACATATAAACACATGTAAAATTACAGCTCTATTAAATACCATGAGAGAGCCACAGGTCCTGAAAACTTGATAAGAGAAGAATCTGAGGAACAGGCAGTTGAAATCTGAAGAAAGTAAATTAAAGTAGGCAAAAAGAGTAGTGGGCGGGAGGAGGTAGGGGATTCTAAGAAGGAAACAGAATGCAGAGCTCGAGGAATTGAAAGTTATAGCCCTATCTTGGAGGTGGGCAGGGGCTAGGTTAAATGATGCTTTGTAGGCTCTGGTGGAGCTTTTGTCTTTATCCTAAAGAACACTGGAGAGCCACCTGAAGAGCCTGGGTAGGAGAATGACCTCAGATTTTTATTTTGAAGTGCTATGTGATTTTGGGCAAACTGTTTGACTTCTGTCGATCTGAGCATTAGATTACAATACAGAGAAAGGATGTGAAGGAATCAAAGACTGGAGGTGAGAATGGGAGTCTAGTAAGCACTTTACACAGAGGTTATGGTTACAGACGAGTCTAGTTCTCCCTATTGGTGCTAATGCCAGCTAATCTTTTCTGCTCCCATCTATATTCAGTAATAGGGGCTCAAACTCATGACCCTGAGATCAAGACCTGAGCCAAAGTCGAGTTGGACACCTAACTGACTGAGCCACCCAGGCACCCCAAGAGTGTAATTTTTTTTTTTTTAAATCCCATCAAGGGGGCACCTGGGTGGCTCGGTTGAGCGTCTGCTCTTGGTTTCAGCTCACATCATGATCTCAGGGTCCTGGGATGGAGCAGAGAATCAGGCTCCCTGCTCAGTGAGGAATCTACTGGTTTCCCTCTCTCTCTGATCCTTCCCCACACACCACGCTGCACTGTCTCTAAAACAAATCTTTTTTAAAAAATCCCATCAAGGGGCACCTGGGTGGCTCAGTGGGTTAAAGCCTCTGCCTTCGGCTCAGGTCATGATCTCAGGGTCCTGGGATCGAGCCCCATATCGGGCTCTCTGCTCAGCGGGGAGCCTGCTTCCCCCCTCTCTCTCTGCCTGCCTCTCTGCCTACTTGTGATCTCTCTCTCTCTGTCAAATAAATAAATAAAATCTTAAAAAAAAAAAAAAAACAAGAAAAGGGTAGGACAGAGTTGTAGACTGGCTCTGTCTTTATGAGCTACATACCCATTCTTCCCAAGAAACTGTAGTCCCAACCAGCAAACAAGTCTGCTTTTCAGAAAAGAGCATTTTCTTTAAAAATGTATTAAGATTTGGCAAAAATTGGTAGAAGTGGGGAGAGGCTGCACCCTTTTAGTGTAATTTTCACAAACTGCTTTGTCAAAGACCTGCCCCTCCCTATTGCCCCATACTACATCACTTGTGTTATTACTCTGCTCCTTTAGGCATTTGTGTTTTGGCCCTCACTATAACATGAAAAGTTAGAATTTCCCTTTGCATTTCCACTTTCTTTAAAACTGTTGTTACAGTTTCTTGCATGCTCTGAGGGAACAAAACAAAACTTAATGCATATACCAGAATATGTCAAATACAGGACACATTAAAGTGTTGAAAATCCAGGGGCGCCTGGGTGGCTCAGTGGGTTAAAGCCTCTGCCTTCGGCTCAGGTCATGATCTCAGGGTCCTGGGATTGAGCCCCGCATTGGGCTCTCTGCTCGGCGGGGAGCCTGCTTCCCCCTGTCCCTCTGCCTGCCTCTCTGCCTACTTGTGATCTCTCTCTCTCTGTCAAATAAATAAATAAATAAATAAATAAAATCTTAAAAAAAAAAATTGATAATCCAATAGACAATGTTCTGAACCTTGCCTTTTTTACTAAATATATCTTTTCATATCAGCAGTTTCATTATTTTTAAACAATTGTCAATATTCCATTGCATGATGATGTATTTAGCCATGAAGGCACTTAGGCTGTTTCTGTTTTTTGTTTGTTTCTTGGGGTTCAAAAAATTAAGTAAACTCTACCCCCAACTGGGGCTGAAACTCATGACCTGGAGATCACAGCATGCTCTACGGACTGAGCCGGCCAGGTACCCCTTGTTGGGAATTTTTTGTTGTTTTTTGTTTTGTATTATAAACAGGTTTGGATACCCTGAACACTCGTGCATACGTCTTGCTGCACTTTTACAGATGTTTCCAGAGGGAACCACTAGGTCAGAAGATATGTACAGGCCATATTTTGAGACAGGAATCCAACAAGTAAGCAAGTCGAACATGAGCTCACGTTCTATTAACAAGAGACAAATCAACAAAAATAAGATAATCAAGAAATAGAAGAAAATCCAACAGGATCAGGAGTCGGTGACTGTTAAGGGAGAGGATATTTGGAGGAGAGGCCTTACGGAGATGAACTCCGACCTGCCAAGGAAACAGGCTGCCCAAGGAAAGGGGAATAGCAAACGCAAAGATTCTAGACAAGAAACAAATTTGGCATGTTGGAGAAACAGTAAGAAAGCTAATGTAGATGGAGTAAAAAGAGCAGTATGCCCGAGTGGTAGGCAGGGACTCTGAAGTAGGGCCTCAAAGGCGATGATTAGCAGTTCGGACATGTTTCCTAGCTACACTGGGAGGCCTCGAGGACTTTAAACGCCAATGATAGGATCCAGAATGAACAAAGGAAAGCATGAAACCTACCACGGGGTGACCGTGGGCAAGTTCTTGCATCTCGCTAAAGCTCTTTTCCCTTCTGTGAAAGGACACACTAATAATCGCGACTTCAAATGTCTGAAGCCACAGGCAAGGCTTCAGAGTCCGCAGCCGCGAGTGTTTACCTGTCCTCCAGTACTGATTCCATGGGCTCCACCCCGTCGGTGTCCACGGCGCGGAGCCGGTTGGCAAAGGCGATGGCTTTCTCCAACCGTGCCACGGCCTCTTGGCTGCCGAAGTCCACAAGCGCTAGACGCTCCAGGTGTTCGATCACCTCGGCCGTAACCTGGCCACTACCCTGGAGGGATGAGGCGGAGAATGGGGGTCACGGGTGGGGCCTGCTCCGCCACCCGCTTAGACGCCCCGGCCTTTACCTGAGGATCCGCCTTGGAAGTGAAGCCCCGGCACCAGCCCACCCAGGACCCAAGGCCCAGCTTCACCGCCCGGGCCCACATTTCTCTCTTCAGCCGCCGTAGTGCGTCCTCACGTAAAGCCGAGCGACGCACTTAAGAGTGACGACATCAGAGCGCGCCGCTACTGCCGCCGCCGCCATGAATAGCGTAGGGGAGGCCTGCACCGACATGAAGCGCGAGTACGACCAGTGCTTCAATCGCTGGTTTGCCGAGAAGTTCCTCAAGGGGGACGGCTCCGGAGACCCGTGCACCGACCTCTTCAAGCGCTATCAGCAGTGTGTTCAGGTGAGCCCTTAGGTGGCCAGGGCCCTTTCGTGTCTACCCCCCCGGCCCCTGGTTATCTCTGCGGGGTCTCCAGCCACACGCGTAGTACTTCGTGGAGGTTGGGATGGGAACGGTGAAGAAAAGCTTCCGTGAGGATAGTGGCAGGAGCTCTCTCCCCAGCATCACCACCAAGGCCGCCCGGTATCTCTCTGAATGACAAAGTTAAATATTTTTACAGTGCTTTACATTTTACGAAGCACAGGGATATCCTTTGGTTCATTTGGTGCTCGTCCTAAACTCGCAAAGTGAGCATAGTTGTTCGTATTTTATACATGTAACGTTCCCCAAATAGGAAGTGATTAGTTCAAGTTCACCAGAGTTGTTTCCTTGATTTTTGCGGTGGTGCGCTATTTCACTATTAGTGTTGGGGGGCGAAGAGGGGTGTTAGTCTCTGTGGCCTGTTAGACATGAGGATCTCATTTTGTTGTTGTTTGTTGTTGTTGTTGTTATAATTCCCTCTTTGGCCTGTTACATCTCTCAATCCGCTAGGAAATTTTCATTCTAGTACAATGAACGTGAAACTGCTTTGGATTGTAAGAACCTCAGTGGGCACAACACTCCCAGTTAGTTAACTTAAAACATCCTCGGGGTAATTTCAAGTTGCTGTCTTTATCCCATTTATAGATAGGAAAGTGAGGCTTGCTCAAGGTCACATAGCCACGAAGTCCTGGAACTCAGATTTGAATTTGTGTCTGTCATAACAGAGTGGATATACTGTTTAAATTCCACATCTGAAACACTGACGATTCCTCACAACTTCCAATCGCTCTCTGGTCTTACATTTAAATTCTCCATAATGGTACTTAGGTTAAAAAAAAGTACAGGTCTTTAATCATGGTTGGGTGTTCTCTTGGTCCCATATGATTTACTTTTGTACCATCATATTTACAAAGTTTGGTCCTCAAGCTTCATATAGACCTGTGTCATGTGTTTTCTTTCCCATCAGAAAGCAATAAAGGAGAAGGAGATTCCCATTGAAGGACTGGAATTCATGGGCCATAGCAAAGAAAAGCCTGAAAGCTCTTCTTGACCTTGACAGTCACCTTGAAAATAGACTCCTCCAATCAGGAAATTGAGGACACTGGATTTCTTCAATTAAGCCTGTGAAAATAGCCATGGATATGATGAGGAGTTTAGGAGGGAGGAGTCTTCTTTCCTCCTGGATTTCCTCTCACTTGTAAAAGATGATGAACCATCACTCTTTGCTTTGAGATGATTTCTCACTTGCTCTGGCATCTTGCAGGAACTCCGCGTGCTTAAACTGAATGATTGCTTGGGATTATGGTTGCAGTACTTGGTCTGGGATCAGCTTTAAATATCCTTTTAATGTAAATACTGATAAACTTGTCAGGATGATCAGGGTTGCCTGACACTCTTGAGTTTTGCTGGGAAGGACATTAGGTACATTGTACTAGGGTTATTATTCATGGAAGCAATTTTAGGATCTCTCTTTTCTCTCAGGGAGCTAAGGCTCTGAAAAGAGATCCCAGCACAACGGTTTTAATCAATGCTTGGGAGCACGGTTTTACTTTTATAATAACAACTTTTAAGATTGCTGGTGGACTGAGTTAGCCAAGAAGAAGACAGCTTTGAGAGTTCCCTGCCTTAAGAAGAGATGTTAGATTTCTGATAAAATGTGAAAGCTTGAAGAATGTTGCAGTACACAACATTTCTGAGCTCATAGTGTAGTTTAGGAATGAAGATCGTTGGAGTAACAATGAAGAAAGATCCTAAATTGCCAAGATTTGCTGTTGCTAGCTTTCAGCCCAAGTCAATTAATTAAGCCAACCTGTATTATCATAAACTGCCAAAATGCTGCATCTAGTTAAATGGAAGAAGTTTATTTGCTTTGTGTACCCACCCTGCCTTGTAATGTCTGTAATCATGAAGATGGAATAAATTGTAATAGTTTCATTATTTGCACCTGGAGAACTCAGTGCACTTTACAGAACAAGTATTATATTATAACCTCATATCCCATATGTACACTGGAGAAAGTTTTGTTTTATAATTTAAAGGTGAAGAAAAAGTGAAAATTTATCTAAGGTAAATAGTGTGCTAAAACAATTAGAAATCTCACTGATAAAAAAAACAAAACAAAAAACCTCACTGATTTCTAAAATTTATTCCCACAATGCTACACAAGTAACTTAATATGCTTCTGTACCTGCACCAAAAAATGTCAGGATCAGGTGAGCACTTACACACTTTGAAATGTCAAGTAGTCACCAGAACTGCATGTCTTGAGCAATTTGGTTCAATTATATATACCCAGTATAGTCTGAAACAACTTACAGAAAGTGAATATTGTATTAGCCTCGCTCTAATTTATGTGACTACTTCATATTTAACATGACCAGTCTTGAATGTCATTTCAATACATTCTGCATTATATTTTCACTGCTTACGGTCTATTATACAAGGATTATAAAAGATATTTGAAATCCAGCTGAGGGAGGCCAGGCAGCAAGCCAAAGTAAAGTACATCTGTCCTGAACTCAGAGTGGCCACAAGCATGATGGTTCTATGGGGACTTAAAAGCACAAGCACAGGCTGTGATTAGACCACAAAATGGAAGACAGCAAGGACCCTTTTCTCCCGTACTGTAAAAAGCTTTCACACCGTGCGTTTCCATATGCCTCACCTTTGCAGTACTAGTTTACTTTATGTACTATGCAATACTAAAACCGGTTGGTAGCTTCTTCAATCTTACTACAAAACTGTCTGGTTGCCTCAAGAATAAAACCGCTCCAAACCAACCATGTTCTTTCATTGTAACTGCTACTGAGGGAATAATTTTTTTTCTGATTGTTCTTCGTTCTTTTTTTTTTTTTTTTTTAAGAGAGGGAGAGAAGAGAGAGAATCTAGGCAGGCTTCACACAGCATGGAGCCTGATGCAGGTCTCTATCTCACAATCCTGCGATCATGACCTGAGCTGCACTCAGACACTTAACCAACTGAGCCACTCTGGCGCCCAATTGTTCTTCATTCTATTTGGACTTTATCCTGCCCATAAACTGACTTCATCCATCTCAGCTACTTCAAAGACTTTAAATTTTGAAAAGAAATTAAATGCTCTGTAAGGGTGACTTTGTTACTATTACTATTATTTCTAATTCTTATTGCTACAGAAAGGTTTTTAATTCTAGAAACAAATAAAGCTAATGCTATATGCAAAAATGTGTCATGCTGCCTTTATTTTTTCAAGATTTTGTCAGAGAGAGAGCACGCACAAGCAGGGAGAACAGCAGGCAGAGGGAGAAGCAGACTGCCGGCTGAGAAGGGAGACTGATGCGGGACTCTGGGATCATGACCTGAGCCTAAAGCAGATGTTTCACAGACTGAGCCACCCAGGCGTCCCCATACCGCCTTTACTTATCCAAAAGTTTCTGACCCTTCAGTCTTCAAGGTGCTAAGAGATGACCCCAAGATGAGAACTTGATGCTTTTGGAGATAATTAACTATAGGGAATATTCTTCAGCAAATGCTGGTGGAATGGGACAAGAGAAAGCCAGGACACAGAGTAAGCACTTCCTCTGGAGAATCAAAGAAACCTCTTTCACATGTAAATTGCAGGTATTCTACTGGCCCCTCAGTATCTTTGCCATCCAAAGTCTGTCAGGACCCAATCTTGATACCGAAATTAGTTCCACTTATGGGTCCCTTTGCTTTACCCACCCCAGGCATAAGAAATCAAGGACAAGACTGTTATAAACACTGTTATCCAGAGGCCTGTACACAGTAGCCATAAACCTTCATTATAGAAACAAAAATAATGCTGATTTCGGAGGGAAAAACACCAAAGAATGCAACTCTCAGATCATCGACCAATCTAAGTTATTTATTTAAGCCATCTCCTGCCATAAGCAAAGGGATGGAAGATCAATATACTGGTCATCATTTGATACAAGTAAGGAAGGTGAGCTTAAGGTCCCATAGACTTTTCTGGTCCGTGTGCAGAGCCATGGTCCAAACCAGTGCTGTGGTCCCCACTGGGTGGTGGTCCAGGTTCTCTTTATTCATCTTCATAGCCGGTTGGAAGTGGATTCACGTGAGAGTTATGGAATAGAGTATGATTACCATCTCCCCAGGGAAAGGGCTGTGGAGTGAAGATGTCAATTAGGCAATTCCAGAAAAGAATTCAGAAACAGCACTGCCATGAACTGCTTCAGATAAAGGGTAAGTGACAGACCATACATAAAAACAAAATGGTAATTAGTTGTTTAACTAAACTACTGGGGTATTTCAGCCTTCCCATAATTTAAGGGAGCTCTTTTAATTTCCAGGAGAGCCTTTAAAGTAGGCAATAGGAAAAGCAAGCTCAAGTTCATTATTCATAAGCCTCTCCCTGGCACTGCAGTGTTTGTGAAAGTGTAATCCTCACATCATCGCATCAGAATGGCAGACGTCAACGAGATAAGATGCTTATTTAAATGCAGACTTTGGGTTTCATTCTAGATCTAAAACAAACCTCTGGATTGGAAACTGCAATCTACCCTCCTCAATTTTTTGCATTCTGCCTTTGAAAAACATTGCTTTAGGGCAGTGGTTTCCAAACCTGGATGATTTCGCCCCTCCAAGGACATTGGGCAATATCTGGAGACATCTGGGAGAGGGCATCTAATGGGTAGAGGTCAAGGATGCTGTTAAAAATCCTAGGACTCAGGATAGCCCGTTGCCCCAACGAGAATTATCCAGACCCAAATGTCAATAGTACTGAGGCTGATAACCATGCTTATGTGGCTTCTACATCTTTGTACAAGGGTGGGACTGAGACTCAGACTCAAAAATTCTTTCTGAATCTAAGAATCTGTCTTAAGTTTCTATAAGGCCAGTCCTATCTTGGCTAAGTGATGTAATAGTTATTAAAGAGCCAGCACGGCATCTTGTTAAGAATACTTACAACAAGCAATGAAAAACAAATGATTACATCTACACCAATAGCAAAGGATAAAACAGTTGTGAAAATAATTAGCAGACGTAGGAACAGAAGAAGCTCTTAGTCTCTTCATCATGCAGCTAGTACCTGCCAGATGCCCAGGTCACAGAAGGGTGCATCACCTTCAGATTTTGCCACTCTAAGGGAGATTCCCAAACCTCCAAGTCTCATACAACCGACAACCTTTTTAGAATAGTATAAGAAGGCAGAGGTGGGATGGATCAGAAAAAAAAGGAAAACTGAAGGGCACTTACTGTATGACCTTGAAAAAGAAAACAGATGTGACTCCCAAGTCTGTTATATTTCCATAAAACAAGAGAAAATAAAAATTTATAAGAATTAAATGACAAATTTTACACGATTTTAGAGAATGAAGAACTTAGACTACGCATTTGTAATAAAAGGAGAACGGATGCTCGAAAAGCCTACAAAGGCCTACCTTGGACCTGATGCGGAGATGGGGGTAGGCGACGAACTCGGGTCTCTCATGCTCTCCGTGATGCGACTTCAGGAAGACATTCAGCATGCTCACACCCACGCCGGGGAGCGCTACGAAGTAGGTGAGAGCCTTCCACATGCGAGCTGCAAAGGAGGCACCACCGCTCAGGCCTGGTGGGGACCCAGCCCGGGTCTCACCCCGCCCCCCCCAAGTCCTCAAGCCAAGGTCACAGTCCTGCCCCGCCGCACTCGAGTGGGGTTGAGGCCCGCCCCGCCAACCGCAGCTCCAGTACCTGAGCCCTCCTCGCCGTGGGCGCCACTCGACATGGGCCGCCCCAGCTGTGCCCCGGACCGACCTAGGAGCCCGGACAGCCGGAACATCGCTGCCGCCGCCGCCGCCATTTTCGACGTGGACAGCCTCAGCGCCGGAAGCGGAAGTAGAAAATGGGTTGGGGGCGGTACCACAACCTCAAAAGCAAACTCCTATTGGGCGGATCCTTCCCATTTGCCTTAAGGCGAGGAGCCTGCGTACTATCCTCCCGGCGGTCGGAGTCCTAGTTAAAATCCCCAGAGCCAGGGCTCTCGAGGGAGCATGCGCTCTCCACCTCCCGTGTGCACGCCCCTGTCCCTACAGTCCCCACCCTGGTGAGATTAGGCGAGGCTAAAGGCAGAAGAGAGGTTTATGCGGGGGTAAATCGGCGTCCGGAAGAGCTATCTTCGTTGGAGTCCGCGGACAGCAACTGGAGGTTCTGAGCTCAGAACACCCGATCTAAAATGCCATTCCTGTTCCTCCCCGTTCTGTGACGTCATTTTTCTTTGCACTTGACATAATAATCGTCGTCATCATTATTATGTCTGTCTCACCTACTGGAATATAAACTCTATGATGCCGGAGTTTTCCACAGCACCATTCCCAGAGCCTGGAATTGTACCTAGCATGTGGCAGGTCCTCAGTACAAATGAATGAGTGAATGAGTAAATGAATGAATGAGTAACAACGGGAGCCAGAAGGAGCCCTGGAATTGGTGCCAGAAGATCTGGATTTTAATCCTGCCTCAACATCCTTAACTTTGGGCTTTTTTCGTCACGTTAGTCTTCTCTCCATTGAAATTCTGGAAACAAAAATTAGCATGTTTTGTCTCTTCAATCCCCTTCCCCCAGTTCTTTTGTCTTCCTTCTACTCATCTAAAAACAGTTTTAGAAATAAAAATTGGGGGCGCTTGGGTGGCTCAGTCATTTAAGCGTTTACCTCTGGCTCAGGTCATCATCCCAGCTTCTTGGGATTGAGTCCCTCATTAGGCTCCCAGCTCAGCAGGGCGTCTGCTTCTCCTCCCTCTGCCCCTCCCCCTTGCTCGTGCTCTCCTCAAATAAATAAAAAATCTTTAAAAATTTTTTAATTAAAATAATAATAATAGAGGAGAATGCAAAGTGAAGACTGAGGTAGAGATTGGAATGATGTGGCCACAAGACAAGCTAGAAAAGAGACGGTATGGCTTTTTCCCTAGAGGCCATTCAGAGGGAGCGTGGCCCTGCTAACTCCTAGATTTTGGACTTCTAGCCTCTAGAACTGTGAGAGAATAAATTTGAATTTTTTTAAGCCAAAAAAAAAAAAAAGATTCATAAGAGAAAATGAAAGAAACTTTTGGATCATAGGCCTCTTTGAGAATGTAATGAAAGCTATGAACACTTCCCCCCCCCCCAAAAAATGCACCTGCTCCTAAGCTCACAATGTTGGGGAAAGATCATACCATAAAAGTACATCCAGAGACCCCCCCCCCAAGAGTTCTTGTACCCCAGGTCAAAAACCCCTGAGTAGGAGAATAGGGATGATGGCGTGGGAAGACTGGATTCACACTTTGTTTCCACTCAGTGTGACCTAAGCTATGCAGTTTCATGAAGATGAAAATTTAGAATCATGTTACTAGAGCATCACAGTGTGATCTTGCATTAGATATTTCTTTCTCTGAGTAGCGAGGGTTTTTACATATTACGGTACACCGTATGATACATCAGGATTATCAAATCCCTAGGCATCCTCAAACACAGCCAAAGGCCCACATTATGAAGCTCCACAGTGTGGCCATAGAAAGGGTCCACGCTCAAAGATCAGGATATCCTGGGTTCAATTCTTTGGTCTGCTACCAGCTGGTTCCTCTTCTCTAAAATGGGAATGTAATACCCATTTATTCATCCCTTTAACCAATAAATATTTATCAGAACCCAGCTCCACCTTCAGGTGTTTCAGCCTCCATCTATAATCATGAGATTTCATTTAATAAATATTAACTAAGCTGCCTGCTATGTGCCAGGCATGTGTGGTAGTACACAGTAGGCGTAAGATCTCTCTCATATAACTTACATTCTAGTGGTGGAGAAAGGATTAAATGAAAATTGTCTCACATATATTAAAAATTCAACAAATATTCGTTTTCTCATAGGGCTTTTGCACACTTTGCAGGGTGGCACTGCTAAGTAAAGATTCTATCATGTCCTTGGCTCACAGCACACATACTTAGGCATGATGCTTATGATATTATTGCCGGGTACGTTCATCATTTCCAGAGCTTGGGTGACTGAGTTTGGATAGCCCGGGAAACCAAAATCAACAATACAAAGAATAGCTAATACTTATTGGGCATTTATTTTGTGCCCATATCCATGGTGAGCACTTTATACAAATTGTCTTCCCCCCCTCACTAAGTGACTATTCCGTTCCTCAAGTTAAACACTTTGGAGTCATCTTCGACTCTTCTGTCTCTCTCTCTCCCATGTGCGGGTGCGTGCGCGCGCGCGCGCACGCGCACACACACACACACACACACACACACACACACACACGCTTTATATCCAATCCATCAACCAAATCCTGCCAGCTCTCCCTTCAGGCACATCCGGAATCTGACCATTTCCTATTGCCCAGTGCTACCAGTTTGATCAAATGTGTTCTCATCTCTCTCCTGGACAACTGCAACAGCCTCCTGACTGGTCTTCCTGCTACCTGGTCCCCCTCCAGTCTATTCTCTACACGCCAGTCAGAAGGATCCTTTAAAATCTGTCAGATCATCCTCCTCCTTGGCTCAAAATCCTCCTATGGCTTCCATCTCACTCAGAGTAAACACCAAAGTTCTTAGAGTAGGCTTCCGAGTCCTCCATGCCCCGCCCCTCGCCACCTCTCTCACATCATCCTTTCTCCCTGCCCCCTTGCCCATTTCACTCCAGCTACATTGGCCTTCTTGCCTTTCCTTGGACATGCCACCCATGCTCCTGCCTCAGGACTGTTGCACGTGCTCATTTCTCTGCCTGGAAGAGTTTTCTCCCAGATGGCCCCATGAATTGCATCCTCATTTCACTCAGGAGTCTGCTCAGAAGTCCTCTTATCAGTAAGGCCTTCCCAGACATCCAGAAGTGAAATAACTCCTCCCCACTCTGACACTCTATCCTCCTTACTGTGCCTTATCTATCTTCATGGCACTTACCACCATCTGCTGTATTAAATATTTATTGGTTTATTGCCTGCTTTCCTTCACCAAACACCAGTGGGCACGGACTGTTTTGTTCACCGATATGAACCCCCACACTTGGAAAACACAGGCACTCACTGAATATACATTAATCCCAACCAAGATCCCGTGAATCAGATACTATTCTACCCACTTTTCATATAAGGAAACTGAGACTCTGGGAGGTGTAGTAAATTCCCCAAAGTCAGAAATTTCTAGACAAGTGCTTTAGACCCAGGCAGTTTGGGACTCAAGCCAGTTCTTTTAACCTCAAAGCCATACAGGCGTTGCTTTAGGTAAAATGATATCAAGCCTAAGAGGTCACCCTGTCAAGTTCATGCTGATCCGAGGCTCTGAAAAGAAAAGGAATAGCTATCTGATTTCTGACAGCAGTGGGTTTGGAAAGAAAAATATTTCAAGTCTCGGGGTCCTTGAGAATGGACAGAACCATCAAATGTGTCCTCGGGGTACTGAGCTGGCAGTCACCAGCTTGTGCTGCCTCTCACAGTCACTCCCAGGGCACCAAGCCTCTCTGTGCAGGGAGCCTCCCCAAGGCCACGGCCAGCCAGGCCTGGATTTGACGTCATCCTCTCTGGCAGCTGGCGATGTTTATGTTCATGCTGAAGCCACCGAGGTCTCTGATGCTCTATTTCCTTGAAACAGGGAGCTGGCTGGTGGACATCTCAATATCAGGGGCAGCTGATGAGGGGAGGCATGGTTGTTAAGACTGGGGGAGGCTCCCTGCCAAGGTCAGGGCTTGGTTAGGGGAAAGCTTATCTGGGGGGTATCCTGCCTGCTATTCCTAATGTGGTTTTTCCCAATAAGAGCACCTCCATTTCCTAGGCTAATAAATATCTGTCTGCTAACAGACCGATCCTAGGAGAAGACACTGAAACCTTTTCCAAAGGACACTGCAGGGGAAGCCAGGCTGTTATGACCACCACCTCCATCTTCTGAATAACTTGTCTGAGCTGTTCAGCATCATTAGCTCTTTTAATTAGGGTCTCAACTGTGTCCCTGGACTGGGGTGACAGAAATGACCCTCATGGAACACCCAGTCTCGAGAAATTGACAAGTAAACAGTTATTACAACCAGTGGGAGGGGTTCTACAATGGGAGGCAGTGCAGCATGCACCTTGGGGTCAAGTTCAAGTCCCAGGTCTGCTACTTACCTATGTAATCAAGGGGAAGTCAAGCTACCTCTTAGATTTTCCACCTGTGAATGAGAGTCATTACAAGGACTTAACAGAATAAAAGTTATTAGCTAATGTTTATTAAGCATTTACTATCAGGGCGCCTGGGTGGCTGAGTCAGTTAAGCCTTGGGCTCAGGTCCTGGGATCAAGGCCTGCATGGGGCTTCTTGCTCAGTGGGGAGCCTGCTTCTCCCTCTCCAATTCCCTCTGCTTGTGCGCTCTCTCTCTCTCTCTTTCTCTCTCTCTCTCTCTCTCTCTGCCAAATAAATAAATAAAATCTTATAAAAATATTTTTAAAAACCCCACTTATCCTGTCCTGGGCCCTTCACAGGTACAACAGTCCTATGAGATAGGTGCTATTCTTATCCCCATTTTACAGATGAGGAAACTGAGGTACAAAGGGAGATTAAGCCATTTGCCTAAGTTTCACAGCCATTTAAGTGACTGAGCCAGGATTCAAATCCAGAAAGTCTGGTCTGAAAACTTGCACATTTAATTACTGTGTGATACTGCTTCAATAACTCAAGTAACGTTAGCACGACGTGAATGCTCAAAAATTGTAAACTATTAGGATTATAGAGGGGAAATATGGGAAATCTTTCTGTAGGAGGTGACATCTAAGTCATGGCTCTATTCCAAATAAATACGAATGAGTCAGGGACAAATTTGGATTGGGAGGGAGATAAGAAAAGTTTTCCAGGCGGAGAGAAAAGATAAGGGTACTGTATCTGGAATTCCAAACAGTGCCTTAAGGTTGGAGGTGTGAAGGCAGGAAGGGAGCAGGAACTTAAAGGGTCCTGCAGGTCGTGGTGAGTTAAGATTTTATCTGAAGGGTACCCAGAAGGCTTGGTTTTAAGCCAGGAGAGAGATGATCGGCTTTGCAATTTACAAAGATCCCTAGCTATAATGCATCTGGAGGTTTGCACAGGGGGCTGCCTATGAAAATCTGTTTCTTGGGGCTCCTGGGTGGCTCAGCGGGTTAAAGCCTCTGCCTTCGGCTCAGGTCATGATCTCAGGGTCCTGGGATCGAGCCCCGCATCGGGCTCTCTGCTCAGCGGGGAGCCTGCTTCCCCCCTCTCTCTCTGCCTGCCTCTCTGCCTACTTGTGATCTCTCTCTCTCTGTCAAATAAATAAATAAAATCTTAAAAAAAAAAAAAAAAGAAAAGAAAAGAAAGTCTGTTTCTTTGGGGGCAGTTAGAGCAGGCAGAATAGTGTAGCTTGCAGGTTAGAGCACGAGACTCTGAGCCTTCTCAATTGACTCTCTTGGCCCTGGTCCTCCCCACTCAGGGACCTACAGCAAGGCACTTATTTTTCTGAGCCTTCCTTTCTTCGTTTATAAATGAGGCCAACAACTGCCGATCTTCCAGAGCTGTTGTGAAGTTAAATGTGATAGTGTAGGTAGAGAACCTGGAATGTGGGATATGCACAGTGAAGGGTAACTATTATTTCTATGGTTCCCCCAACCCTCTGCATAGTTTGGAGGGTTGGCAGGCAGACCGCAGGTGTCATCCATCTCTTTATTCCCATAGAACTTGGGGCTCAATTATTTTCCCTTACTGGTCCCTGTTTGTGCTCATACACATGTTTGCACCTGAAACTTTGCTGAGGCTGCCGCCCCCCCCCCCCGGCTAGAAGTGCCCTTCCCACCCTGTTGCCCATCGATGTCTACACACACCCCACCCAGTCCTCTCTCCTACAGGCAGCCTTTCCTGATTACATCATGGCTCCTCGTTCTGGTCCCTCGGTGATGTTTAAGCTCACTGTACCATGTATGAAGACCATTCTATGCCCTCATTTACACTCTGAGCTCCAGGAGGGCCTCTCCCCTTTCCCCCCTGATTCTTCTGAATTCCATATAGCACAGAGCAGGCATAACAAAATGGTTAAGAACTCATGTTCTTGGAGCACCTGGGTGGCTCAGTTGGTTAAACGTCTGTCTTCAGCTCAGATCATGATCCTGGGATCCTGGGATCAGCTCCCTGCTCAGCAGGGAGTCTGCTTCTCCCTCTCCCTCTGCCCCTCCCTCCTGCTTGTGTGTGAGCTCTCTCTCTCTCAAATAAATAAATTATTTTTTTAAAAAAAAGAACTCATGTTCAGAGAGCATGCAACTCTTGATCTCAGGGTCATAAGTTTGAGCCCCATGTTGAGTATAGAGATTACTTAAAAGGCGCCTGGGTGGCTTGTACTTAAGCGGCGCCTGGGTAGCTCAGTGGGTTAAAGCCTCTGCCTTCGGCTCAGGTCATGATCTCAGGGTCCTGGGATCGAGCCCCGCATCGGGCTCTCTGCTCAGCCGGGAGCTTGCTTCCCCCTCTCTCTGCCTGCCTCTCTGTCTACTTGTGATCTCTCTCTCTCTGTCCAATAAATTAAAAAAAAAATCTAGAGATTACTTAAAAAAGTTTATGTTCTCAGACAAGGCTAAATTAAAATCCCGGCTCTGCTACTTTTACTGGACAAATCACTACTCCCCACCTTTTTTATGCAAGTAATTTCTATGTCCAACATGGGGCTCAAACTCACAATCTCAAGATCAAGAGTTGCATGCTCCACCGACTGAGCCAGTCGGGTGCCTCTCACTTTCCTTTTCTGTGTCTCAGTTCCTTCATCTCAGAATGAAGAAGATATTGGTGCCTACCTCCTACAGTTTTGGGGAGGACTGAATGTGATGATGTGTGTGAAAAATCTCAGCACCTTGCTCAACAAATAGCAATTTGCATTGCATTATTATTAACCTTCCACTGTTAAGTTAAAAGCAAAGCTGGTGTATGTTATGTGAAACATATCTCAATAAAGCTGTTAAACACAAAAAAGCAGGCTACGAAATCTTATGAAATGCATGTTTCCACTTTTTGTAAAATGCACAAAGAAATACTGTAAGGACTATACTCACATGTTAACAGAAGTAATATCTGGGTATTAATTTTCTTTTAAAATTTGCTGCAATGAATATATATCACTCGTGTTATGAGAACAAAGGCTTTTCAGGGGCGCCTGGGTAATGCAGTCGGTTAAGAGCCCGACTGTTGGTTTCGTGGTCATGAGATTGAGCCCCCACCTCTGACTCTGAGCTCCGCGTGGAGTCTGCTTGATATTCTCTCTCCCTCTCCATCTGCTCCCCCAGCTCGTGCTTTCACTCTCTAAAATAAATAAATCCTTTTTTTTTTAAGATTTTATTTATTTATTTGACAGAGAGAAAGAGATCACAAGTAGGCAGAGAGGCAGGCAGAGAGAGAGGGGGAAGCAGGCTCCCCACTGAACAGAGAGCCGGATGCGGGGCTCGATCCCAGGACCCTGAGATCATGACCTGAACTGAAGGCAGAGGTCTTAACCCACTGAGCCACCCAGGAGCCCCTAAAATAAATAAATCTTAAAAAAAAAAACAACAACAAAAAAAACATGGCTTTCACCAAAAAGCAGATTATGAAGTTGCTGGTATTCTTCCCATCAGACTGTAAACCCCATGAGGACAGGGCCCCTTTGGCCTGGCTCAGAAAAGGCGCTGAGCAAACATTGACCCAAGGATGACTGGAGGGGGGCTTCTCTGGCACCCGCATCTGCAGTACCGCTCTCTCCCTGTGGGTGGCAGGCTCCGCATGTGCGGGCACCGCCCACAAGTCTGGACGGAGAAGAGTAGCGCCTGCGACCTTCAACGTGGCGCTCGGGTCTCAGGATCCCTGAAGGAGGGAGGGAGGTGGAACCTGAGAGAGGGAAAGAGGGAGCCCGACTCGCGCCTCAGGACTCCTCAATGCCCTGCCTCTGAAATTTTTCCTGCGTGTTCCCTGGATTGGAACAAAAAGAGAAAACTTCACTTCCTGGAGAATGTCCCCACCTCCCCCAACTCACCCCTTAGTGGGAGGCAGACAGGAGAGACTGAAAGGCCCCCTGGGTTGGGGGTGGAGGTGTAGGGGGCGGGAGAGAGAGAGAAAGAGAGATTATCCTGAAAATCTCATCTTCCTAACTCATAACTCCCAGGGTGGTGCACTTGGTATTGACTAACTGTCCCCACCCAGTAGCTCTTTGATCTTAGGAGGAAGGTGTGTTAGCCTCCTCATTTGCAGAGGAGGGCCACTGTGGCTTAGAGAGGTAGTCCTCACTTAGAGAGACAGAGCTCAGCTGTGTTTGATTCCAAATCTCTTCCCTTGACCCTCCCCTGTGTGTCAAGCCGAGATTACCCTTGGAGGGGGTGTGTGCCCATCTAACTTACCACTAAATTATTAATACTAATAGCATCTATCTAGCCTATCCTTACTGCAGTACTGGCACTCGACATATATTATCTCATTTAATTTTTCCAACAATCCATTAAGTAAGAAGTACTATTATCCTGATTTTACAGATGAGGAAACTGGGCCTTGGAGAAGCAAAAATTGACAGAACTAGAGACAAGCTTGACTGAGGCAAGATGAAATGCACAGCCGTCTGACCCCAGTCTTTTTTTTTTTTTTAAGTAGGCTCTACGTCCAACGTGGGGCTTGGACTCATGATCCGGAGATCAAGAGTCGCACGCCCCACTGACTGAGCCAGCCAGGTGCCCCCAGTACCTGCTTTTTTCTTAATAATTATTTAAGTATTGGAGTAACGAATAGGTAATACATCTACATGGTTCAAATTACCAAAAAATAAAAAAATAAAAATAAAGAAGGAAAAGTCACCTCCCATCCCTTTCTTCCAACCACAGTTTTGTTGCAAAGAAGGTCACCGTACTAGAGATTTCTAATGAATTTTCTAGAGATATTCTGTGCATAGACGACTACCTCTTATACACTCACCACTGATTTTCTTTTCTTTTTTTTTTTTTTTTAAATTTTATTTATTTATTTGACAGAGGGAGAGAGATCACAAGTAGGCAGAGGGGCAGGCAGAGAGAGGGGGAAGCAGGCTCCCTGCTGAGCAGAAAGCCCGATGCGGGGCTCGATCCCAGGACCCCGAGATCATGACCTGAGCCGAAGGCAGAGGCTTAACCCACTGAGCCACCCAGGCGCCCTCACCACTGATTTTCTAAAACACAGGAAGGACCAAGTCCTCTTCTAGAACTGAGTGTGAGTTCTCTTCACTGACTCCTCGGACAGCCAGAGGTAGGGCCTCCCAGGAGAACCTCCACCTACTTTATGTCTCAACCACAAAGGTCTTCTCCAAGCCCTATATCATGTGTCATCTTCCCAGCCTCCTCGTCTCCAGCTTCTCTCCAACTGCTCCATCTATTGTGATCTCTTTGCCCTTTGAGGCTCCCTGGCCAGAACCCATCTCCCTTCCCTCTTTGCCCCCAGAGGCTCTACCAGCATCTCTCTTCTTGCACATTTCATTATCCTGTGTGTGATGGGTGGTTGTCTCCCTGCCTGGCTCTCCTACTAGATTTTTAATTTTAGGCATCTCTTGTCAGTGGTTAGGTGGCCTGAAAACAGCGCCACCATCCATGTAGTCCCCACACTAACAAACTAGGGATCGGTCTTTCTCATTGTCTCCTTCCCCTTCATCCCTACATCCGGTCAACCACCAAGGGGATTTTACCTTAGAAATGTCTCTCCTGGGGCCCCTGGGTGGCTCAGTCGGTTAAGCAACGGACTCTTCATCTCAGCTCGGGTCTCAATCTCAAGGTCGTGAGTTCAAGTCCCACATGGAGTTCAAGCTCCATGCTCAAAAAGGAAGTGGCTCTCTCATCTTCTCCATCCCTGCTTTAGTTATGGTCACTGTTCTCTCTCCCCTGGACGATTGCAATTGTCTCCAGGCTGGTCTCTCTCCTTACAGCTCACTGCCTCCAGTCTATTCTCCATTTAGCAGCCAGGGTGACCCTTCTAAAGCACAATTCTAACTATGCCACCACTCCACTTTGCAACCCTTCAATGGCTTCCTGTTCCCTTCGGACAAAACCCTTATTCTGACCTCCACCATCCTGAAGGATACAATCACTGCCTATCTCCACTATTTTCACTAAGGACACATCCTCTGAGATAGCCTTCTTTCTCTTTCTGTTTCTATTTTTATTTTCAACCTCAGGGGCTTTGCTCATGCTGTTCCCTCTGCCAGGAGTGCTCTTTTTGCTCCTCATCTCCCTAACATCTAAGTTGCCTGGGAGCGGGGACCTCGTCTGGCTTGCTCACTCCTATATCGCAACACCAAACACAGTGCTTAGTCAATATTTTTTAAAACAAGGTGATTCAGCTTCTTTATTTTTATTTTTTTTTTTACGATTTTATTTATTCATTTGACAGAGAGAGAGACAGCGAGAGAGGGAACACAAGCAGGGGGAGTGGGAGAGGGAGAAGCAGGCCCCTCACTGAGCAGGGAGCCCGACATGGGGCTCTATCCCAGGACCCTGGGATCATGACCTGAGCTGAAGGCAGACACTTAATGACTGAGCCACCCAGGCACCCCTCTGCTTCTTTATTTTCAAAAAGATTTTATTTATTTATTTATTTGAGAGAGAGAGCATGAGCAGGGGGAGGGGCAGATGGAGAAACAGACTCCCCACTGAGCAGGGAGCCTGATGAGGGACTCAATCCCAGGACCCTGGGATGGTGACCTGAGCCCAAGGCAGATGCTTAACCGACTGAGCCACCCAGGCACCCTTAGAGTGTGAGTTCTATGAGGGCATTTAATTTGTCTTTGGTTGTTGTATCTCCAATACTTTGCGCTGTTTGTGGTGCCTGAATGCTAACACCCAACATTTTCTGTGGTCCTACTGTGTGTTAAGCACTCTTCCAAGCATTTCATAGAAAAATTCAGTCTATTCTTTAAAAACATAGCAAAACAAAACCCAAAGAAACTCATGAAAGAAAGAAAGAAAGAAAGAAAGAAAGAAAGAAAGAAAGAAAGAAAGAAAGAAAGGAAGGAAGGAAGGAAGGAAGGAAGGAAGGAAGGAAGGAAGGAAGAAAGAAAGAAAAACAAGTAAACCTCTTTGGAGATTATAGGTATTATTATTAGCCTCCTTTGCCAGAGGAGGAAATTGAAGCATTGGAAAGTCAAGTAACATGTGTCCAAAGACAGGTAACTAGAAAATGGCCAAGGGCAGATTGGAATCCAAGCTAGCCAGCTCCAGAATCCTACTACCCATCTCAATATGAGTTATTGATGGGGACCACTAGGGTCATTCCAACTGGGAAGAGATCCTGCAATTGCTCTGTAATAGAATGGATCTCAGGAGCAGGTTCTCTGGGGCCCTTTAC
>CM052889.1:66658805-66682217 GCA_028534135.1 Potos flavus
CCCCCCCCCCCCCCCCCCCCCCCCCCCCGCCGCCAGCTCGATTCTCTTCCACGCCCATTTTCTTCACCCAGGATAGGATGGGTGCGATGGGATGGGATAGAAGCAGATGCTTCTATCTGAGAAAGCATTGGAAAGCAGTCACTTCCTCTGCAAAGTCCTCCTGATAACCTCAGGCTAAGCCAGCCGCCTCTTCCCCCAGGCCCCTGGCCTCATCATTCTGGAGGTTGTACTTTCCTCTCCCAGTTCCCCTGACTGTGGTGGCCTCCCTAAGGGCAGAGACCAGCTTCTTCGTTGCTGTGTCTCTTCCCCCTTCCTCTTGCCTTGTTCACTCCTGCTCACTCCTCAGATTTCATCTTAAAGATCACCTCCTCCAAGAAGCCTTCCCCGGCAACCTCCACAATCTGTATATAAAACTTATCTGTGCAATGATCGCTTGTTTGCTTATCTAGGTTGCCCCGCCCTCCACCCCTCCCACACCTCAGCATCTAGGACTCGCCTGGGGGAGCTTGTTGCAGATTCCCAGGCTCCAACCTCAGAGAGTGATTCCAGAGACTGGAGTAGGGACTGAGAATCTGCCTTGTAGCCGCTCATACAGTGATTCTGGTATGAGGGGCATCAGAGGAATGATGCAATAAACAATTGCATGCTTGAGGGCGGGGAACCATCATCTTCGTGAATCGCCATTAGCCAGTCTGAGCCTGGCATGTAAGAGGTGTTCATACATGATGGTTGAATGAACGCTTGAATGAATGAATGGCTGCCAGCCTTGTAAAACCTTCTCCAGATACAGCAACTTGAGTTTGACCTTGAAATAGCCACATGAAGGTCATAGGTTTATAGTCTACTGGAATGGGGGTGGGAAAGTCTTGAGGCTCTGGTGTCCACAGTGCTAAATTGGAAACTAAGGATCCTACTTCGTGACTTGCAACAGGAGCAACTTATTTGGTCTCTCTAAGCCTCAGTGCCTTCATCTATAGAACAGAGATGATAATAATAATAATAATAATAATAATACCTGCATCATAGAGCTTTGGAGAGATGAAATGAGGTAAAGCTCTTAGCACAGTGCCTGACCCGGAGTTGGTGTCCAAAAACTTCTGGATCCTATTATTACGGTTGTTGTTATCATTGCAACTATTTAAAAAAATATTTTATTTATTTATTTATTTTAGAGAGAGAGAAAATGAACCGGGGGGAGGGCGGGGGCAAAGAGGGAGAGTGAGGGACAAACAGATTCCCATGCTGAGCCCAGAGCCCTATGAAGGGCTGGATCTCACAACCCTGAGATCATGATTGAGCCTAAACCAAGAGTCAGCTGCTCAACCAACCCCGCCACCTGGGCGCCCCATCATTACAACTATTAACATCAGAGCTAGAAGGGATCTCAGATCCTCAAATTCAAGAGCTTCCTACTCAAGGTTCCATGGATTCCTCCCCTTTCCAGGGAATCTATAGTGGGGGTTCAAGAGGGTGTTCTATGAACATCCAGAAATAGAGGACGCAATTGTGTATGTCTGTCCGTATTTCCTAAGAGAACCCTAACTTTCAAGTTAAAGACAGAGAGACTGACACCAGAGAGAGAAGGGGCTTTGCTCCAGGTTTCTTCATTCATTCATTTGTTCATTCGTTTATTCACTCCTCATTTCTTCAACCAAGTGTTGAATATTTCCAGAGGGCCTACTACGTGCCACGATCCAGAGGTGAACCAGACACAGTCTCTATTCCCTAACCCCTACCTCACACCTCAAGTTCTCTTGGCCTCAATTGTTAAAAGCTCAGTGCTTGTATTCTGATTCCTTTGTTCACACAATGCCCTGGGGGTAAGTTAGGCCCTTCCATTAAGTCTAAATTCTTGCCCCAGGTTGAAAGACCTACTTTATAATACAATAAGCCTTTATTTCCCTTCTCCAAACCTCGTTTTCCCAGCCTGTAGAAAGGGGGTAATAACGCCTGCCACCCAGGGTAGTTGTGAGAGATAAATAGGACTTGTAAGTGTTTTATAAACTGTAAAGTGCTGTGCCAATATTAGATATTACTGGCTGGAGAGAGATGAAATAGAAATCAATAAATAATTAAGAACTGAACAACCCCCTTCCTCTTTTTTTTTTTTTTTTGGTAAATAAAATATTCTGTAGTAGGAGCTCTTATGTAATCTGATCAGATGAGTGGTTGGTGAGTTTATTGAAAAAGCCCACTGAAACAGGAAATGATAAAAATAATACTTACAACCCTTAAATATTCTATTCTAATGTAAAAATCTATTGCTATATATTCATTCGCCAGTCTTTTGATGTAGGTCCAAAGCCTTGTCTTTGAGCCTGATCTGAGCCAGCTGGTTGGAGTTTTCCCACATCCTTCTTACGGGAACCACTCCCCTGAGCTTCTTAAAAGTTGATGTAGATCTGAAGGCCCTCGTTGTCCCGATTTTTAGAATTCCACCTCCATCCCCATCCGAGAGTCTCTCGTTGTCTAGACCACACCTAACCCAACTAACTTCCCCCACAATCGGTGGCTTATGACAAAAGTTTATTTTTCGCTCATCCTGTATAACCATAGTGGGTCCAGCTGGGGCTTTGCTTCTTTCTTCTTTCTCTTCTTTCTTTCTTATTGATTTTGGTTTGGAGAGAAGTTTTAGAGTCACAGCAATTATTAGCAAAAGATACAGAGATGTCTCATATACTCCACGTCCCAGCCCATGCATAGCCTCTCCCGCCACCAACATCCCCCACCAGAGTAAGACATTTGTTGGAATTGATGAACCTACATTGACAGACACATCATCACGCAAAGTCAGGGGTTTACATCAGGCTTCATTCTCAGGGTAGTGCGTTCTGTAGGTCTGGACAATTGTATAATCACACGTACCAACTAACTTTTAAAGAATCTTTCCAGAGCATTCAACTGGGTTTATGGAAACATCACTTTTCTTTTCCAACTTCCATGTTATCAATTTGTCACATGCAATGACATGATTTAGTAACAAGAGTAACCGATGGAAGAACCAACCCAGCTAACTCTTGGGAGGTGCACAGTCATGCCGCTAAGTCATCAGGACGGGTTAGTGGCTGGTCATACTAGGAATGAGTCCTCCAGCCACTGTGGGCATGACATCATTCCGGGTTTTGCAGTAGGCAAGAGGAGCGTTGGTTAATCTGGGGAGCCAGCTTCAGGGAGTTCTCAATCCAGTGAGCTAGTTAATCCAGAAAGCTTCTACTATACCACCTCGTATAAGAAAAGGTCATTCTCTGAGTAATTTGCAAGACCAAAGCAGATTCTGTCCTTCCTTCTTATATTTTTTAGGTGTTTTTTGCACCTTTATTTTTTTTTAAAGATTTTATTTATTTGACAGAAAGAGAGAGATCACAAGTAGGCAGAGAGGCAGGCAGAGAGAGAGGGAAGCAGGCTTCCTGCCAAGCAGAGAGCCTGATGCGGGGCTCGATCCCAGGACCCTGAGATCATGACCTGAGCCAAAGGCAGAGGCTTTAACCCACTGAGCCACCCAGGTGCCCCTTTTTTGCACCTTTAAAATGGGTGGAAGTTTTTTTTTCTTAAGGTAATTAAGAATATATAGTCACATATGCCAAGTGCTAGGTGAATATACTAGACTTCAAATTCTTTGAATCGAGCCCATTGTAATAGGATAGGCTGGACATGACATAACATGCCGAAGTGGGATAATGACAGTGGAGAGATCCTGGTATTAGGCAGTGGTTCTCAAAGTGAGCTCCAGGACTGGCAGCAGCAACATCACCTGGGAACTTGTTAGAAATGCAAATTCTCGAGCTCCACCCCAGACCTGCTGCATCAGAAGCTCAGGGGTGGGTCCCAGCAATCAGTGTTTGAACAAGCCCTCCAGGGGATTACGGTGCGCCTTCAAGTGAACAGATGTTTCCCATCCCAGGTTTATCACTTGAAGGCTGTGTGATCTCAGACAAGTCACTGCACCTCTCTGAGCCTGTTTCCTCTCTGGAAAATAAGAATGATAACAAACCTACCTTACAAGGAGATTGTGAAGATGAAGTGAGATAACACATGTAAAATGCATAGTACACTGCCTGACCCATGGCAGGGACCCAATAAATGTTAAAAAGAGTTGATATTATTGTTAGAGATTCACAAGTGGCGGCTCTAATTAGGGCTAAAAACATTTGAGAGAAACAAGAAACGGTGTGAGATGTTTTTAAATGTTTCTGAGCAGCTACGCAACAGTAAACACTTTGACCTCATTATGTCGCTTTGCCTTTCTAATAAACGTGTTGAAGTAGGTATAATTATACTCTCCCCACTGCCCAGATGTGGAGACTGAGGCTTGGTGAGGCTGAACGACAGCTAAGAAGAGCAGGAAGCTGGACCACATCCACGTGCCCCATGTGTCCCAAGCCACCCTCTGCCCCAAACAGATGCAGGCAGATTGGCAGCTCCCAGGGCCAGCCCCCACCCCTCCAAACCACCTGCCCTCCAGAGTCCAGCCGTTCTCCCAAACTTCCTGCCCCATGCAGAAGAAGACTTGAATTTCCTGCAGGAGTCATGGCAGGATAGCTTTCTAGGTGCTCTAGAAGTCACAACTTTCAACTAATCTCTGCTGCACCAGGATTTCCTGGTTCAATACCCTGGCCCACTTCTGCTGCTGTGGACCCTCCCCCAGCTTCAGCCAACACCAGCATGATTCAGTTTTGGACCTCAGACCAGAACTAATAAATCATTAGTTCATCGGATATTCTACCTGTGGTGTTCCAGGCACTGGGAGTAAAGAGATGAGCAAAACAGACAAGGGCCCTACTGCAGAGAACCTGAATATTCAAATGAAGGACACACAGAAGACAAATACTACACAGTAGGGTCAGTGTAGACACGGGAAAACAACCTGGCTCTGTGAGAGCCCAGAACAGGCTCCTGATCCAGTTCAGGAGTGGGAGGGGAATCCTGGAAGGCTTCCCGGAGGGGGTGACCTCTGAGTTGATTGAGAGGTGTTCGCCTTAGTGTTTCAGCAATTTCTCATTTTGTGGATGGAGAAATGAATCCAGAGAGAATTATCTGGCTCATTCATTCATTAAAGCAAGCAAATATTTCCCCAGTATCTCCATTTCCCCAGTATCAGACCCTGAGCCTGAAGATACAGAGGGGAATGAAGAAACAGCCCTGCTAGAAGCCCCAGACGCCCAGAGGACCACACCCACTCAGAGCCCATCAGCGTCTTTGGGGGGTTTTGTACTCGTTTTGTTTTTGTTTTTTTAATTCTATCATTTAGAAGCCAGGTTATTGCAATATGCTTCACATAGAGTAAAATTCTCCCTTTTCAGTTGTAGAGTCCTGCGAGTTTTGACAAATACACACGGTGCTGGAACCACTGTCGTGATGAAGAAAGAGAACATCGTTTGCAGCTCATCCGACTTCCTGGGTCCAAGCTCGCCGCCTGATTCACTGCGGAACCCAGGGCGGGTCCACCCCTCCCTGAACCTCAGTTTCACCATCTGTAAAATAGGGACCATCAAGTCTCTGTCACAGGGATGATGTGGAGATGCCGGGCACACAGTAAGCACTCAAAAAACTGGGATTGTTGTTACTGGGATGTCCCTCTCCTTCCCGGTTCTAGCTCTTCCAAGCTCTCCCTCATCGCCTGGGTCTCTCTGTCTCTGTCTCTAAAACACGCGCGCGCACGCACACACACCCGCACGCACACACACACACACACACACACACACACACACACACAAAGACATTTTTGAAGCCTCTTGTTTCTCAAAGAGGTTTTATTTATAGGCCGCGCCTCATTGTGAATGTGAAAAGGAGAAAGCCCAGGCCCTGCGTAGACCTTTCATGTGTAAATCAGCCCGGGCCAGGAGCACCGGGGTCACCGGGAGGAGGATTTCACTCTTAATTACTCCTGGAGAAAGCGGGCGGGAGCGCGGCCGGGGCGCAGACTCCACCCTCGTCCGAGGGAGGCCGCGCCGGGAGCCCCGCGCCTGCCGGGCCTGGGCCCCTCGCTCCGCGGGCTGGGGAGCTCCTGCTCGCCGGGGCCCTGGTCGGGCGCTTCCTGGGGCTGGCCTTGATTTCTGCTGAACCCCGGCCAAGGCAGAGGCACAGGTGCCTCCGGGAACAGGGCCGCGAATGGGTTTCTTTGACGCCAAGACGTTGGACGTGGAAAGAGGGCAAACAGCTTTGGCAGAGTGGGAGGTAGGGAGCGATGGTCTGCGAAAGGGGAGGCCTTACATTAAAAAAAAAATTTTTTTTCCCCAAAGATCTTTTATTCATTCTTTCTTTTCCCGTGTAAAAATAACATGCTCTAGAAAAAAAGTCTGGAAGTATTCTCACCGGGCCCTGAATGTTGTTTACTTCAGGGAATGAATTTGCGAGATGAGAAGAAGGACATTATTAACATTTTTTATAACACATTTCTTTATTTTTGGCTTGGTACAACGACTATGTGTTGCCTTTCGTAATTAAAAGAGAGATACTTTTCATAATATTTGTGATACGGTTTTCTGACGAGAAAAGAAATTCATAACCAGTGTAAAACACTGAGAAAATGAAGTATAAAAACCACATCTGATCCCACCCAAAGAAAGTCACTTTTAATATTTAAATATAAGGCCTTTGATGATTTATTTCTACTCCAGGCTTTTCGGTTTTATTTTTGTGTGTTTGTTTTGCATACTTAACACTGCCCACTTTTGGCACAACTTAACACATTGAGGTTTTTTCCCCATTTGTCTTTTCATGTGTCTTATATATATTTATGTTATCGGATGGCAATATCTTGAAATTTAAAAATACACAAACCCTTGGGCCCCAACAATTTCACATTTATACTATCCCACAGATACACTCACAGGGGTGGGAAAAGGTAAATAGTATAAACAAATATGTTCATTGTCTCAGTGTTTATAGAAGCATAAGCTAGCAACAATGTTGATGTTCACGGTCAACCTTGATGGTCATGAGTAGGGGATTAATTAAATTATCGTGTGACATTAAAGTAGAATGTTTTGTAGTCATTATAAGAGAATATCATACACGTAAAGATAACCCAAAATTTATACTGCATTGAATAACAAAGCAAGTTTCAGAATAATTTATGTATCAGAATAATTTATATTTATAATATATATATTCAGAATAATATATATATGATCTCTATATAAATGGATGATCATACCTAAGTGTACATGCACAGAAAATTGAAAATTTCTGGAAGAACACACATGAAACTGGTAACAGTTATCTTTGGGGAAGGAGACTAGTGGGTAAAGAGGGGTCAAGAACTTTTCCTTTTCACCTTACACTTTTGTGTACTGATTGAATTTTTCTCTTAATGTAAGCATACATTCATAATCTTTAAAAAACTAATAAAAATGTGGCCTAGCTATATATAATTCTAATATATGTTTATTAAGGAAAATACGATTTTCACTGAATAAACACAAAGTTCATTGAAGAAACACAGCATTGATTAAAGAAAATACAATCCCCTATACCATCCAAAGACAAGCACTGTTAACATTTTGGTTTATTTCCTTCTAGTTTTATTTCTAAATATATTTTGTTAACTTTGAAAAATATACTAATGGAAAATATACACAAACAATGCATTTGTACAAAAGTTAGAAAATAAATACCACTCAAACCCTGCTATTCAGAAATAACCACTGTTTACATTTTAGTGTATAAACTTTGAATGGTTCCCTGCAGCGTTTTCTTTGGGGAGTTGATTTTGTTTCTCCTTTTCTTTACACCATTCTTTCTATATATGTAAATTTGTGTTTTCCTTTTATTTACTCATGTATTTTTATATCCTTTTCCATGTTAATATAAATGATTCACAAATATAATTTCAATAGTTAGAAAATATCCCAACCGTAAACAAAAAGTCCTTCACTCAAACATTCCCCTTTTAATAATCGCTAAGTTGTTTCCAAGTTTTTGTGATTATAAACAACTCATATGAATGCTTTATACTTACATCTTTTCCTCTAAGTCGAATAATGTCCTCATATCTCAGCAGTAGAGTTACTAGGCTAAAGGGCACGTCTATTTTTCAGGCTCACTCTCTTTAAGATTTTATTTTTAAGGGGCGCCCGGGTGGCTCAGTTGGTTAAGTGACTGCCTTCGGCTCAGGTCATGATGATCCCAGAGTCCCAGAATGGAGTCCTGCATCGGGCTCCCAGCTCAGCGGGGAGTCTGCTTCTTCCTCTGACCCTCTCCCCTCTCATGCTCTCTCTTACTCTCTTTCTCAAATAAATAAATCAAATCTTTAGAAATTTTTTTATTTTTAAGTAATCTCTACACCCAATGTGGGGCTTGAACTCACAACCCCAAGATCAAGAGTCACGTGCTCTACTGACCGAGCCAGTCAAGCACTCCTATTTTTCAGGCTCTTACCAAGCATCGTCCAGTTGTTTCTTGAATATATGACAGAGACGTTCTAGAGGGGGAGAAAAGATGGGAAGGGGAGGGTTCAGCTGGGCAAGATTGAGTGGGAACACCTGCAATTTCTATTTCTCTGCCTGTCTGCTGTGGCTTTCTGCTTTCTCTCCTAACACTGCAGCAACTACCCCCAACTGCTGAGCCTTTACTTTGTGCTTTGCACTTCACATGCATTATCTCATTTGCTTCTCACAAGAACCCTAAAAGGTGGATGGTCTCATCATCCCCACTTTACAGATGAAGAAACCGAGGCTTAAATATGGAACTGTACTTCACAAGGACACGTAGCTGGTAAGTGGTGTGGCTGAGATTTGAACCAAGCAATTGGATTCCCTTTGCATGAATTTATAGACGGATCAAACTCTCATTTTATAGGTAGAAAAACTGAAGCAGGAAAGGGGATGGGAGCTGCCCAGAGAAGTAGCCTAGCTCAAATGGTTGGACATTTTCCCACTATGCTCCATTGTCTGCTCACAGGGCGCTAATCCAGGGAGTTGGGACTGAAGGCGCTCCAAAATTGTCTTAGAAAATCTTCCTGTGGGGCTTCTGGGTTCCAACAAAACTCGGAGTGTCTCAGAACCACAGCTCCAGCTGTGTGTCTCCCCTCCGGGGCTGGGTGCTGCCTGTCCATCATTAAAAAAAAAAGAAAGAAAGAAAGAAAGAAAGCAAAAAAAAAAAAAAAAAAGGAAATAGCAGTTAAGCGCCCACATGCCCAGGCAGGGAAGAACTCGGGCAGCCCCAGTGCGTGTTCAGCCATGGCCATTCCCATGGTTAGGAGTATGAAGTATTAAGATGAACAGAAAAGAGATGAGTGAAGAGAAAGAAAATGCTCAAAGAAGGAGTGCATTTGAGAGAAGACGGCAAAAGAGTCAGTGGAGAAGGAGACGATAATCTGGAAGAAGTGAATTGGAATCAGCTGATTCCCTCAGGTAAGCAAGAACTCAGTACCCTAGGCTGAGTTCCCACTTCAAAGAATTGTAGGGAGTCTGGCCTAGAAGTTCCAGCCAGTGCATTTCACAGATGAGGCCTCTGTGTCAGAGAGAAAGAGGGAGAGAGAGAGAGAGACTCTCCCCAGGCCACAGAGCTGGCAAGCCTGGGATTCCGCCATTGCCTCTGACATTGCCTTCTGTCATATTGTCCCATCATCTCCTGGCTGGAGGTCAGAGCCCCAGGAGGTGAAGATCTAGATCCGTCTTCCTTGCTCAGGGCTGGGCTATGCTCCCTGCTTGTGTGGATTTAGATGCTCTGATGTCAAGGATGGAGGGGAAACTAGTGGGATGGAAAATTCCAAGAAGGCCAGGACAGTAGGCACCCACCCATTCATCCATCGATCCTTCCTTCCTTCCATCTGTCCATCCATTCATCCATGCATTCATATATCCATTGATTTGTCTGTTCATTTGTCAGTCCTTCTCTTCATCCATTTGTCTACCCTTCTGTCCATCCACGGGACATCCCTGGATAGCCATCACCCATGTTAACACTAACCAATAATCACAGGAACATCCTGGTTAAGACTGAATTCTGGAACCAGACTGAATCCTGGCTCCACCACATACAAACTCTGTGACATTAGGCAAATTACCTAGCTTCTCTGTGTCTTAGTTTCTTCATCTATAAAGTGCAGATAACAATATCATATCGACCTCATAGTGTTGTTTTAAGTGTTAAACGAGTCAATCCACTTAAAGGACTTAGAACTGGTTCATAACATCACTTATTACTATTCGAGGGTGCGCTGAATGGGATCCTGGGTTTGAGTGAAGTGCGGCAGAATACAAAGGCGAAAGCAAACAGTTTGGTTTGAGGGCCAACTCAGGGAAAGTCGAGGTTCTGCTCCTTGATTCACTGTTTTCAGGGTCCTAGTTTGGAGCCCAGTGATGAGAGGAGGGCAGAGGGGACCCCTTGGCTGTGGCTTGTGAACTGCACCGGTCCCCCTTTAGGACAGAGGCATGTGTGTCCCTAGCAGCACGAGGCGTAGGTCGCTGATGGCTCACAGGTGAGTCCCTCCCTGCAGCTTGCCCATCGCCCAGGGGCGCTGTCACCTGAGGTCATGCCCCCTTCTCAGGGCAGCTCATGTCCTTGGACTGCTCAACGCAGGTGTGTAAATCCTCAGCCCCCTCATGCAGCTCGGGGCAGCTCTGATGGGTCATCTCAGCCTCAGAGCCTCCAGTGGGGAGGCTGGGGCCTCCATGGAGACCGTATCACAGCCTCTATCTATTCCCGCTTCCTTCCCTGCACAGCCCCACAGGGGCTGGCCCACAAGCACCTCCCGATGAAGCCCTGCCTGTAATCTCCATCTCCGAGTCTGCTTCTCAGGAACCTGACCTACCGGAGAAAGAACACAGCATCGCTTACAGGCTGTTCACCGCGTGTGATATACACAGAATTCCCGACAACACGCTCAGGAAGTAGGTACTTTTCATTACTCCCATTTGCAGATGGGGAAATTGAGGCACACAAAGGAGAGAGGATCTGCCTAGAGTCACACAGCTGGTGTATGGCAGAACCAGGATTCAAACCCAGCAGTCAGGAGCTACAGTGTATGCACTTGACCTCTATGCTACACTTCCTAATGAGGTTCTTTTTTTTTTTTCTTCTCTTTTTTAAAGATTTTTATTGATTTATTTGACACAGAGAGAAAGCGCGAGAGAGACAGAGAGCAAGCACAAGCAGGGGGAGCTGCAGGCAGAGGGAGAAGCAGGCTCCACGCTGAGCAAGGAGCCTGATGTGGGACTCGATCCCAGGACCCTGGGACCATGACCTGAGCCAAAGGCAGCCGCTTAACCGACTGAGCCACCCAGGCGCCCCTCCTAATGAGGTTCTGACGAAGCACAGGAATTCAGCACGGGGCGGGGTGGGTGGAGGTGTGAGTGTGTGAATGGGGGGACGCACGTGCTTGCGGGGTCACATGTGCACACATGTACCTGTGTGATTGCATGGGTGCATGCTCTGCTGGCATGAGGGTGACTGAGCAAGGCATGTGGGGATGTTATGTGCACAATGGAGTCCCCCATTCAGGTTCCCACAGGACCCATTTCCCGGGTTTCTCCTCTTTCCTGTTGGTACACAGGAGGCACGGGTGTGTGCATATGGTGGTAGGGGCCGGGGGTGGAGTCGGATTTGGATTCCCAAGCCAAATTGCCATTTCCTTATTCCCACTGTGCCTCTCAACATTAGGTAAGGTCTAGACCTTTGGAGCATCAAGCTCTGTGGAGTAGAGTTGATAAGCGAGACAGGGAAGTCAGAGAATGATGTGATTAGCATCAAAGGCAGCAACCCCAGCCTTTGGTCCTGCCTGGCCTCCAGTGAGGGTGACTGGCGTCTTTTACCTCGGTTGGAGCCGTCTAGTGATGAGTGGGAGAAGGCTATGGAGTGAAACCACTGGGTTCGAATCCCAGCTTTGTCTTTTAGCTGTGTGACCTCAGCAAGTTACTTCTGCTCTCTGATCCTCTACTTCCTCTCCTGTAGAATGGGAGTCTAATAATAGTAACTACGTCATAGGGTTTGTTATAAGGCCGAATACCTCTTGGAATAAAGCTGAGCCCATAGTTAGTCTTCAATAAAGGCTAGTTTTATTATAATTTTGAACCCACACTAGGCAAGTAAAGGGCAGAGGAAAGTGCCTGAGCTGAAGGCAGGTGCTAAATGGACTGAGCCACCCAGGCGCCCCTTGTGCCCATTTCGTAGATGAGGAAACCGAGGCTTAGCAAATGAAGTAACTTGCCCCAGGTCACACAGCCAATGAGTGACAAAACCAGATATCAAATGTTGATCTCAACCCAATTCTAATGTTCTACCTACCGCACCACAGCTGCCTTCTTGTTTGGCCCAGAAGGTTCTGGGTTGTGACAACTTGTCCTGGAAACTCTGTTCAACACAGATATTTTGCTGCCTACATGTTTTTCTCTCCTGTTGTCCACTCACAAGAGAATATGTAGGGATTTGCAGGTGGTCAGATTTTATGGAAAAAGACATTTTTCTTTGTGCAGAAAGAAATACAAGCGAGACAGTTGAGACAGTCGAGTGGGGGAGCTCTTAGAGGAAAATGGGAGGTTCAAAAGGCAATTAATGCTTCTGTCTGAAACTGTAAACAGATAGTTACCGGCTCTGACACCACCAGCACG
The DNA here is from genome assembly GCA_028534135.1 of Potos flavus. Lineage (NCBI taxonomy): Eukaryota > Metazoa > Chordata > Mammalia > Carnivora > Procyonidae > Potos > Potos flavus. Next base: position 66,671,357 of record CM052889.1, read on the forward strand.
CAGACAAAAGGCAGACAGAAACAGCGCACCACAAGGAAGCTGGGATAGACTACGCCCAGAGTGGAAATTAAATGTTTTCCTGAAAGCAGAAAGGAAAACCATGGTTAAAGTCAAGCCATGACTCTAAGTCTGTGACTCCATGGCAGTATAAGTTTAGTGAGTTAAAGGCCCATAATTTGTACCTAGGTGTTGTGAATCTTAAAGTCTTACTCGACATTCTCTCTTGACCTAAGTTTGTAAAACAAAAGTAATAATTAGAAGTGAGTCTTCAACACACACTGTCATTTTAATCTTATATATATGTGTATATATACGTATATGTATATATGGAGAGAGAGAGACAGAGAGGAAGGTAAGGAGGGAGAGGGAGAGAGAATCACTGGCATATTTGGTTAGAACTTGTGGTGTTAGCAACAGAGAACTCAAACAGATGCAAACAAAAAAACAGTTAACAAATTTTTTTGAAGATTTTATTTATTGGGGCGCCTGGGTGGCTCAGTCATTAAGCGTCTGCCTTCGGCTCAGGTCATGATCCCAGGGTCCTGGGATCAAGCCCCACGTCGGGCTCCCTGCTCGGCGGGAAGCCTGCTTCTCCCTCTCCCACTCCCCCTGCTTGTGTTCCCTCTCTCGCTGTGTCTCTCTCTGTCAAATAAATAAATAAAATCCTAAAAAAAAAAAAGATTGTATTTATTTGAGAGGGAGAGAGAGAGAGAGAGAGCGCGCACACGCAAGCACACAGGAGCAGGGGGCGGGGCACAGGGAGAATCAGGTTCCCCTTGAGCAGGGAGCCCAATGCGAGGCTTGATCCCAGGACCTGGAGATCATGACCTGGGCTGCAGGCAGATGCTCACCTGACTGAGCTACCCAGGTGCCCCCCAAAAATAGTTAATAATAATTATTATTAGTGGCTCACAACTGGATCTAGGCATTCGAAGATTTCAGTTGGCGTCATTGCCATGTCTTGGTTCTGCTTTCTTTTGTGGCTTTGTTCTCAGGCACACAACCTCCTCCCCAGGGTGATAAGATGGCCCTCAGGAGCTCCAGGCTTGCTTTCTACTCCTGGCAGAAAAGAGATCGCCTGTCTCCAGCTAAAAATCTCAGGATTCCCTCTGATTGGCTGTCATGGGATCACATGCCCATCTTTGAACCAATCCTTTGGTCAGGCCGGATCACCAGGGCGAAAAAAGTCCCATCCAAGGTACAGAGACTGATATTGGCAGAGTGAGTTCCCCAGAGAAATTGGGGTGTTTTTCCAGTAGACAACACATGTTCACCATCTGGTAGTTCCTGCCTCTCTGTTAACCAAGCTTAAGGAGAGGCCGTCAACAGGAATAATAATAATAATTAATAATAATAATAGCTAGCTCTTATTGAGTATTCACAATGTGCCAGGCATTATGCTAAATCCTTCCATTATCATTTTCACTCTTCGTATTATCATAGTTACTCCTCATATTTATTCCTTATCATCATTTAACTTCATCAATGAGCAAACTGATGCTTAGATTTTAGGAACTGGTCCAAGTTCATACGGATCGTAAGGAGTGGAAACAGGCAGTCCTTTTCCCAATCCTGTGCTCTTAGCTTCTCCGGGAACTACGTTTAGAACTGGTCTGTCTCTCAGAATTGCCAGCTTCCTCCGAAGAGGAAGCTCCATGGCTTCCTAAAGGGCTACCTTGCACAGGCGAGCCGGTGTGGGAGGGCAGATAGCATCCCGATGCTCTCTTAGAGTCATTCTTGATTCTCAGAGGGCTTGTCCTGGAGCAGCGCCACGGACCTAGTGCCGTGGATATGGAGAGATTTGACAACAAAAGTCCGATCCAAGGATCATTGTGGGTTTAAGAGCCTGAATTCCTCCGTGCCCTCGTCTTCCCACACACCAGGAGTGGTGGGAAAAGAATGTGTGCCACGGAGGGACTGTGTTAGGTTTGATCCCCTATTCTGCCACCAACCAGCAGGACGTGTCCTCAAATCAACTCCATTAACCTCTCTGAGCCTCAGTTTCTGAATCCATAAAATGAGCATAACCCTTTCCTCAGAGCGTTGTGAGGATTAAATTGCATGCGAAGTAATGCCTGCTTGTCACCCCACTGAAGTCCCATGAAGTTAGTTCTCTCTGCATTATCCCTCTTCCCCCCGCCCCTGCCGGTCCTCGCGAGATTTAGCAAGGGGCGCAGCAAGGAGAGAAAGGAAAGCACCTTAGCACCTTCCGACTCTCCTGGCCAGCCTCCTGGGCTCTCCCCTTCTCCTCCTCCTCCTGGGTTTGAATCCCAGCTCAGCTGTCCTCTTCCCAGCTTTGTGACCTTGGGTAAGTCCCCATCACCCCCCCTAGCTGAAGAACACACCTCCCTCATGAAAACTTCTCTGTAAATTTGCCTGGCACACGGCTTGTTTACTCTCCGAGTCTGAAACAGTGAAAGGGACAGGGCCGGGTGGTTTAGGCTGCTTTGGGCAGGGCCTGAGATGTCTGGTCAGCAGAGGGGCCCTCTCCACTCCACTTCCCATCTCCTGAATAATTCATGACAAACAAAATGGCTGGCCCAGACTTGGGCCCTCCCTCCTCCCCGGTCTGGGGAAGGGAGAAAAGTTTCTAATTACAGGTCAGCCGCCTGGCTCCCCGGGGCCCCTGGGCGCTGCACACAGGGGGTATTTATGGGAAGAGAGGGAGGGGAAGGGCTCGGTCCCAGCCTCTTTCCAGAAGGAACTCAATTCTTTTTGAAATTGCAGCCTGGGCCTGCTAAGCCCAGAGATAGACTATGGAGGAGTGGAGAGGTGGGGGTGGGGGTGGGGGGGAGAGATGGAGACTTAGAATCAGCAGGAAGGGAAAACCTTGCTGAGGGTCAGAGTGATGTGTTCAGAAAAACGGCAGGTCAAGGAGGGGAAGGCCTGACAAGGGGAACACACTTGCCCAAGTCCCATGGAGAATATGGCCAAGCTGAACTTCAAAAGGAGGACATCCCGACCCCAAAACCACAGCCTCTCAGCTGTCTTCCAGTTTCCTCACCTGTGAAATGGAGAGAAACACAGAACCTACCTGACAGAGTGGTTGGGAAATGCAAGAGTACATACATGTGAAGTGCTTAGCCTACTGCCTGGTATATAAACTCTCAGAAAAATATGCTGCCTCCAATGTGAGGTCAGTAAAGGACAAGGGTGATAGAGAAGGTTCAGGGAGGTCGTGAGAGGAAAGAAAAATCACTTGTCAGGGAGTTTAGTATAGTGATTTAGAGCAAGGACCCCCCCTATATTTTCAATTAAAAAAAAAAAAGCACTAAGGACCCCAGGACTAGGCTGCCTGTGTTCAGTCCCGACTCTGCCTCTTCATAGCTGTGTGATCTTGGGCAATTTGCTGTACCTCTCTGAGCCTCTGGAGTCACTCTCTGTAATAAATGGTGACCATTGCCATTGGTGGAGAGTGGGTGGGTAAAGTCCCAGTCCTCGTGGAGCTTACAGCTAGAAGGGTGACCCCCAACCAAGTGCATTTACTGAATGCCTACTGTATGCAGCTCTGGTCCCTACCACATTATGGACCTCGAATCTACTAGAAAAGCCACACTAATCTAGAACACAGTACTGTGTGTCCACTGTGTACAGGTCCTGTGCACCCTGCAGACGTTCCCTCCCCTCAACTTCACAGCATTCACCCTCATTTTGTATATGAAGAGGCTGAAGCTCAGAGGTCAGGAACAGAGAAGGGATTTGAAGCTAAGGTAGGGATCATTCGACAGCATGGATGAACCTCCAAACAGCATGTTAAGGGAAAAAAGCCAGGCACCAAAGAGTATACATTGTATGATTTCATTTACATGAAATTCTAGAAAAATGCAAACTAACCTATGGTGACAGAAAGCAGATCAGTGGTTGCCTGGGAACAGGGGGTGGGGGCTGGCGGGGGGAGGGCAGGCTTTGACTGCAAAGGGGCACAAGGGATCTTTTTGGGGAGATGGAAATGTTTTCCATTTGACAGTAATACTAGTTACATGGCTGTAATCACTTGTCAGTGCTCATTGAACTAGACACTGAAAATGGGTGCATTTCACTGCATGTAAATTCTATCTCAATGAATCTGATTTTTAAAAAAAGAAGAGGGGGAAAACTGCACCAGACCTCAGAGCCCTGCAACTTTCTTGTATTATTTGAGTGTCTGATTTCCAGTTCATTTGTGGGCAGAAACTGTATCAGCTTCAGAACCTAGCGAAATGTTCTCCAACTCACTAGTTCAGATCGACAGATGGATCTTGGGCACCTTCCTTGTGCTGGGTGCTGAGGTCACAGAGCCATCAGCCCAGTGGGGGAAATAGAAGAAAATGGGCAAATAGGCACAGTGCCGCGCCGTCTATCTTCTGATGGGGTAAGTGAGACATCAAGCGAGCGCCTTCTGGGCCATAGTGATGGATACTGCCCCAAGCCTGGGGCTTGGGGTAGTGAGGATCCTGGGCTCTGGAATCTAATGCCTGGGTTCAAATCCCCATTCTGCTTCTCGGCCACCTTATTAACATAACACACTTCAGTTTCCACCTCTGGAAAACGGGGAGCCAGGTAGCTCCAACCTGAAGGGCTGTATGAGAATGAAGGAAGACAGAGGACATCTCATGCTTGTTACAGTGTGCACTGTAAATGTCCAATAATTGTTAGTTGTTCCTATCCTGAATGAAGAGTAGGGAGCTGGAGGGCGTACAGAGAGAAAGAGGGACTCCCTACCCGACCTGGGGGTGGGAGAGGGGTCAGGGATGCTTTCCCAGAGAGGTGATGCTTGAGGACCAGTTGGCCAGTTTAAGTGGCCACAGGGGCAGGGTGAGTGGGAACCGCTTGGAGCAAATGCTCAATAAATATTTGCTCAATAAACAAAAAATAAAATAAAGACTGTGCAAGTCCTGTCTGTAACCAGGGGGACAGAAAAGCCTGCCAGGGCAGACTTGAGGGGCCCTCAGGAGGCCGGATCTGGGTGGCTGGCCCCATTGGCAGGCTCCAGACTTTTCTGGAATACAGGACCCTCCTTGGCCTGGCCCAACACCGTCCTGTGCCCCGCCCAGTGCTCCAGAGGGGATGTGGACACCCCCAGACCTCAGACCTGGAGCCCGCGGGAGGGGGCACGGTGGGGTGGACCCGCGGGGCGGAGGTCCTCCGGGGACTTCTCCCCCTAGCAAGAATGGCCAAGTCCCTGCGAGGCGCCCCCCGCGCCCCCGTTGTCCGAGCCACAAAGGGCCCGGATCAATGGAAGGCGGGAGCAGGCGAGGGGCCTCCTCTTTGTGCAGCTGTCTCAGGCCTGTTTGCACCGCCGTCTCCGCGCCCCCATTGATCAGGCATGTGGAAAGATTCCGCCTCCCGGGCTCCCTTTGTGGCCGCGTTGCCAGGCTGCGCCCGGCGTGACTGCACCGCGCTGGGCGCTCCCGCCTGCGGTGGGCACCGGGCTGCGAGACGGGGCGGGGTCCCAGGAGGGCCGGCTTGCCAGATTTAGTAAATACAAACACCGGATGCCCGATTAAATTCGAATTTCTGATAAACGAGTAAGAGCAAAAATTAAAACAAAACAAAACAAAACAAAACCGAATACATTTATTTTAGTGTAAGTATGTCCCAAATATTGCATGGGACATACTTATACTAAAAAGGTATTTATTTGGGCAGCCCTCTGAGGTCCCCTCCGTCTTTGGGAGCTTTGTACTCTATCATTCAGTAAACTTTACTATCGCTCAAATAAATAAGTAAATAAGTATTTATTTGAGCGATAGTATTTATTTATTTAAGTATTATTTAAGTAAGTATTTATTTATTTAAATAAAATTTGCTTAGGCGTCCTCTATGTTATCTGGCACTTATGAGAGGGGAAGCCCAATACAACTGCGCTGCGCAGCACTTAGGCTGATACCTCTCCTGCCTTCAGTTGCTGGAGTTTGCTGTTGCTTTTTGACCATAACGTCGTAACCGCTGAACTACCAGTTAGAGACCATCTTCCTTTAAATGAATTATTATTTTTAATTTAAAAATTATTAACAGTAATTTCTTTTTTTTTAAGATTTTATTTATTTATTTGACAGAGAGAGAGATCACAAGTAGGCAGAGAGGCAGGCAGAGAGACAGAGAGACAGAGACAGAGGGGGAGGCAGGCTCCCCGCTGAGCAGAGAGCCGGATTCTGGCGGGGCTCCATCCCAGAATCCTGAGACCACGACCCAAGCAGAAGGCAGAGGCTTAACCCACTGAGCCACCCAGGCGCCCCAATGGTAATTTCCTGATGCATAGGTTACATATATTAATTTGAACCAATATTAAGTGTATCTCCAGGCGCATTTTTACCGAGGCAGGGGCCCACGTGACTGCATCCAGATCAGGATATAATGAATCCCATCGCCCCAGAAGGTTCCCTTGGATATCAATTCCTGTCCAGACCGTCCCCCGTTGGTAGCCACTATTCTGACTTCCGTCATCATAGATGAGTTTTAGTTGTTCTGGAACTTCATATAAATGGAGTCCTGTAGTTCGTACTCTCTTCAGTTTGGCTTCTTTCACTCAACATTGTGTTTGTGAGATTGCTCTGGTGTGGCTTGGATCAGCAGCCTGTTCGCTTTCTCTGCCGGCTGAGGAGGGTCCCATCCTATGGCTGTACCACGATTGGTTCGTCCGTTCTCTCGCTGATGGATATCTTAGCTCTTTCCAGGTTTTGGGTACTCTGAATAAAGTTGCTATGATCAGACTTAGACTAGTCACTGTATGGACTTAAATATATTTAACTTAAGCAATACTATTTGTGAATTCATAGCCTTGGAATACTAGTTTCATTTTTTACCCCTGCACATTGAGTATAGAACTATTCCACATGTTTATGTGAGCATTTTTACTTATTTTTTAAAGATTTTATTTATTTATTTGAGAGAGCAAGAGAGAGCACAAGCAGGGGGAACTGCAGAGGGAGAGGGAGAAGCAGGCTCTCCACTGAGCAGGGAGGCCCACTCAGGGGTCGATCCCAGGATCCTGGGACCTTGACCTGAGCCCAAGGCAGCCGTTTACCCAACTGAGACACCCAGGAGCCCTTATGTGAGCATTTTTATACTAACCAAGCTCACCTTCTACATCGTCATTGGCCAATACCCAACTGCAGAAAAAAGGTTAAGAGAACAGACCAGCTCAGGGTGGATCCTAGGCAAATGAGTTAGCTCCTTTGAACCTTGGTTTCTTCATCTGTGAAATGCATCTGTGATAATGCCAATTGCCTCACAGGACGGTTGAAAGGTAAAATGGGATAATGCCGTATAAAAGGGCTGAGCACAGGGCTGGCACGTAGTGGGTGGTCTACGTTAGAGCCCCTATCAAGGTCTGGATTGATGCCTACCCTCATTCCATCCTCCTTTCAATCCTTTGAGGCAGGTACTGTGATTATCAACCTATTTTACAGATGAGGAAACCGAGGCTCTGGGAGGCAAAGTCACTTGCTCGTGATGGCATAGTTAGAAAGAGACAAAGCCACCACCCGGTGTGGTTTCCAGAGCTAGGGAAACAAGGAGGACCCAAGAAGGATGAGGCTCAGCGCCCGGAAAAGAGAGCTGGGTACCTTCTTCTTCCTGCCTCTGTGTCCTCTAATAGGATCCAAAGTGAAGGCAAGCAGGTGGCTGTGGGGGCTGGTTTCTCTTTGGAGAATGGAGAGAGCTGGGTTGGACATTTCTAGGAGAGGCCAAGCCTCCCAGTCACTGGGCAGGTGGGAGGACAGGCAGGGCAAGTCTGACGGGGTAGGGGGCGGGCAGAGGAAGCAGGAAGCAGGAGGAAAAGCCCAACCCTCTTTCAGAACTGGAGCTACAGCCGCTGGGCAGAGCCCGGCATCAGCTACCTGCCATCTGAAGGGCACGGGAACTGCTGATCTCAGGCGATTAGCATAACAATCCCCCGATCTAGCGTCCTCGGGGCCCAAAGCTGGGTCTGCACAATCCCATTTCAAGCCAGCTCTTTCTTTAGCTGGCTAATTATGGCGGGGGGGGGGGGGTAAATGGGGGGGGGGAGACACGATCTTCTTAAAGGGCCCCTACACGCAGGGCCCAGGCTGGGGCTGGGAGCAGGGAGTGTTCTCAACAGTATCTTCAGCTCCAGGAAAGTGTGGGTGCCAGCACCTTGGGCCATAGGAAAAATGACTACCCTCACTAGGGATTTCCTGTTTCAACCCTTCTTGGCCCTATCAGTGCACGACTCTAGGATATATCCTCTTCACAGCTGTATCCTGGTGCTCGGCACAGAGTAGGTGTTCAAATAAGTCTCCAGCACAGAGCCTGTGGGTCCAGAACTCAGGACTCTAGCTACTGATATAACGAGGCCCCGTGCTCGGTGCTAATGGAGAGCACTGAGAGAGCCTCACTTTTGCAGGTCCATGAGGGCCTTCCTTCTGCCCATTCCCACCCTCAGGGTTCTGACACCGCCCCCCTCCCTTGACCCTCCAGCCTCCTGGCAACAGAAGTCAAAGAGAGCCATCTGGGTTAGAATAGAACACAGAGCTAGAGCTGGGTCTGAATCCTAACTCTGCCGCTTATCACCCCGGTAATCTTAGGCAAGTCTTAACCTCGGAGGCTCAGTTTTCTCATTCATAAAATGGGGACAACCAAAATTTGCTTCAAACATTGTTTTTAAGTATTCACTAAAATACCACATAGGAGTGCCTGTCACGTGGTTGGGGCTCAGAAAGTGGGAATCCTTTCTCCAGCTTGCATAGAAACACCCACTGGGTTACTTACTACCAATGTCGTTATTGTTTATCAGGTGCCCATTATGGGTATGCCAATCTGTGTTCAGTGCCTAAATTCTCTCTTCCACCCATGAAACGCCTCTGTGAGGTGAGTTCTACACTGTTTGAAGAAAGAGGAAAATGAATTCAGAGAGGCAAAGTGACTTGCCCAAGGCCACTTAGCTAGAAAGTTTCAAAAGGAGGCATGAGTTCAGCTAACCCGAAAAACAATGGCTCGTGGGGGGAGGGGCAGGAAGTGATGACAGTTATTGGGGCTACAACCCCTTTCCCACTCAGCCAGCCAGTCTCAGTTCTTTTTTTTTTAAATTAAATTTAATTTTTTCAGTTTCTTTTTTTTAATTAAAAAAAAATTTTTTTAGAGATTTTATTTATTTGACAGAGAGAGAGATCACAAGTAGGCAGAGAGGCAGGCAGAGGGAGAGGGGGAAGCAGGCTCCCCGCTGAGCAGAGAGCCCGATGCGGGGCTCGATCCCAGGACCCTGAGATCATGACCTGAGCTGAAGGCAGAGGCTTTAACCCACTGAGCCACCCAGGCGCCCCCAGTCTCAGTTCTTTTGATCATGTACTGTGTGTTGAGCTTTGTGCTGAGAACCAAGGATAGAGCTGAGTGCAAGATGGACATACTCGGTCATTCTGCTCTCCTAGAGTTGATATGTGACAACAATAAAATAATTTCTGTGAATGACAAGGGCCTTGAAGAGAGTAAAACGAGATGATTGCTAGAGTCATGGGTCCAAGAAGGCTTCTCTTGAAGAAGTGCTACCTGAACTTTAGGATAGCCTTTGGAAGATGGGAGGGGGGCAGGAGAGGTTACCTGAGGAGCAAGTGCAAAGACCCTGGGGCAGGGTGGGGCTTGAAGTGTCTGAGGCACTGAAAGGCAGCTCTGTGGTTGGAGCACAAGAAGAGAGGGTAAGTAAGAGTGGGATGTGAGGAAACTGGGGAAGGAGGAAGGGCCCTAACCAGGCTGGGCTTACGGGATGCAGTAAGAAATGTGGATTCCCTTCCTTCCTTCCTCCCTCTGACACTTCCTTCCCTCCCTTTCCTTTCCTTCCCTTCCCTTCCTTTCCCTTCCCTTCCCTCCCAGCCTACTATTTTCCAGGCACTGGGCCAGGGGCTGAGGGCCTCTGAGTTTCTCCATGCTTCTCCCTCTCTCCCCATCTCCCTTTCTCTCCCTTCCCCCTCCTTTTCTGAACAGCTGCCCCACCCCCACTGGTCCAGCTCTCCCCCCTCCCCCCCCATCCCCTCCCCTCCCCCTCACAATGAGAACGAACCCAGAGCCCAGCTCTCCGTAGTATCGTCCCTTTAAGGAATCCCTAAACCCGGACACCCCTCTCCTCCCCCACCTGAGAACCAATTAGGGTTCCCGAATTCAAGTAGAGGCTTTTGTGTGTCACGTGTTTAGGGAACAAAGCCCTCTCCGGCAGGAATAAAAGCTTCTATTCAGGAGCCAGTTTGTTCTCATTCTAATCGTTTCCACTTCAGCCTAGCCTCCTTCGCGGGTTCCCAGGGCCGCCCAGCTTGGCCTCACCTTCCCGCCTCAGCACCCCGCGTTAGAGCCCTACCCAGAGGCAGGTGGCCACAGACCCAGGGCTCAGCCCACCGTTTCTTCCTGAAAGACCATATGATGCCAGCCAGCTCTGAGCTGGGCCCTGTGCTCAGGGTGTCCCGCGCACCCTCCTGTAGGACGGATACTGCCTTCAATGCAGCAGAGGAAAGCGAGGTGCAGAGGGGGTAGGGAACTTGCCTGAGGTCACACAGCTCGTAAGAGGCGGAGTCTAGCCTCTCCAGCATTATGCTTCAGTACCCTCGGCTGGTCCTAGAGTAACAGAGTGAGGGAGAAGAGAGCTGTCATTTTCCCAAAGCCCCTGGGGCCAGGCACCTGCTGAATATTAGCGACTCCTCACAATGCCGTGGGAAGAAGCAACAATGGAGGTCAAAGTCACAGAGGAGTGTGTGGCGGGAGGGGAGGCGGAATTCAGGACTCTGAGGGTGGAGAGATGGGGAGAGTATGGGACTTTCAGACAATGGAGCCATTAAGAAAAATGTATTGATATGGAATGGTCATCGATATATTGCCAAGAGAAGAAAGGCAATATGCTGAGCCTAACGTAATCCCACTTGTGTAAAAGAGAAAGGAA
>CM052889.1:66682717-66720309 GCA_028534135.1 Potos flavus
TGGATTTATCTATTCTGGATATTTCATATAAATGGAATCATAAAATATGTGACCTTTTGCATCTGGCTTTCTTCACTTAGAATAATGTTTTTGAGGTTCATCCGTGTTGTAGGAGGTGTCAGCACTCCTCTCCTTTTTATGGCTGAATTATATTCCGTTGTGTGGCTATGCCACGTTTCCTTTATCCATTCATCCCTTCAAGAGCATTTGGATAGTTTCCACCTTTTGGCTACTGTGAAGAGTGCTGCTAGGATCATTCATGTACAAGTTTTTGTTTGAATACCTGCTTTCAGTTCTTTCAGATATATGGCTAGTAAATGGGTCAGAGATAATTCCATGTTTAATTTTTTGATCTCTCTCTGTCAAATAAATAAATAAAATCTTTAAAACAAGATTTTATTTATCTAACAGAGAGAACAAGAGATCACAAGCAGGCAGAGCGGCAGGCAGAGGGAGAGGGAAAGCAGGCTCTCCACTGAGCAGGGAGCCCGATGCAGGGCTGATCTCGGGACCCCGGGGATTATGACCTGAGCTGAAGGCAGATGCTTAACTGACTGAGTCACCCAGGAGCCCCCTAAGTTTGTTTGTTTGTTTGTTTGTTTTTAAATATAGCCATCCTAGTGGATATGAATCTTATTGTGGTATCTTATTGTGGCTTTGATCTGTGTTTCCCTTATGGTTAATGATGTTGAGCATCTTTTCCTTACTAATTTCTATTTTTTAAAGATTTTATTTATTTATTTGTTCATTTGTTTGTTTTAAAGATTTTATTTTATTTTTTTAAATGTAATATCTACCTCCCCATATAGGGCTCGAACTCACAAACCCTGAGGTCAAGAGTCCATGCTCTACTGACTGAGCCAGCCAGGTTCATTTTAAAATGGGCCCTAAATAAATAAATCTTTAAAAAAAAAACAAAACAAAGTTGGGGCGCCTGGGTGGCTCAGTCATTAAGCGTCTGCTTTAGGCTCAGGTCAAGATTCCAGAGTCCCGGGATCAAACCCCGCCTCAGGCTCCTGCTCCAGGAAGCCTGCTTCTCCCTTTCCCACTCCCCCTGCTTGTGTTCCCTCTCTGGCTGTCTCTCTCTCTCTCTCTCTCTCTCTCTCTCTCTGTGTCAAATAAATAAATAAAAACTGTTACAATATTATCAACTATATTCCCTATGCTGTGCATTACATCCCATGTCTTATTAATTTCTCATTAATTTTATAACTGGAAGATGGTACCTCTTAATCCCCTTCACCCATTTTGTCCATCCCCTCACCCTCCGTCCCCTCAGGCAACTATCAGTTTATTTTGGGCATCTTTTTTATTTGTTCCTTGGCCATTTGTGTATCCTGTAAATTTTTTTTTTTAAGATTTTATTTATTCATTTGAGAGAGAGACAAGAGAGGGCACAAGCAGGGGGAGCGGCAGGCAGAGGGAGAAGCAGACTTCCTGCTGAGCAGGCAGCATGACAGGAGGCTGGATCCCAGGACCCGGAGGAGATCGTGACCTGAGCTGAAGGCAGACACTTAACCATCTGAGCCACCCAGGCACCCCCATTTGTGTATCTTCTTTGGAGAAATATGTAGCAACTCTTTTGCTCATTTTATTTATTTATTTTTAAGTTTATTTTATTTATCTATTTAGGGAATCTCTACACCCAATGTGGGGCTCAAACTCATGACCCTGAGATCAAGAGTTGCCCCTCTTTTGCTCATTTTAAAATGGGCTGTTTGCCAGGGTGCCTGGCTGGCTGAGTCAGTACAGTATGGGACTCTTTTTTTTTTTTTAAGATTTTTATTTATTTATTTGACAGAGAGAGAGAGCACAAGTAGGCAGAGAGGCAGGCAGAGAGAGAGGGGGAAGCAGGCTCCCCGCCTAGCAGAGAGCCCGATTCGGGACTCGATCCCAGGACCCTGAGATCATGACCTGAGCCGAAGGCAGAGGCTTTAAGCCACTGAGCCACCCAGGTGCCCAGTATGGGACTCTTGATCTCAGGGTCATTGAGTTCAAGCCCCATGTTGGGCGTGGAGCCTACTTTAAAATTAATTAATTAATTAATCAAAATGAGTTGTCTTTTCATTATTGAGTTATAAGAGTTCTTTTTTTTTTTTTTAAGATTTTATTTATTTATTTGTCAGAGAGAGAGCACAAGCAGAGGAAGTGGCAGGCAGAGGGAGAAGCAGGCTCCTCGCTGAGCAGGGAGCTGGACGGGGGACTCAGTCCCAGGACCCTGTGATCATGACCTGAGCTGAAGACAGACACTTAACTGACTAAGCCACCCAAGCATTCTGCATTCTGTAAGAGTTCTTTATATATATTCTGGGTACTAGACCCTTATCAGATATAAAACTTGCCAATATTTCTTCCATTCTGTAGGTTGTCTTTTCACTTTCTTGGTTATGTCCTTTGATGCACAATCAAAGGTTGTTTAGTTTTGGTGAGGTCCAATTTTTCTTTTGTTGCTTCTGCTTTGGGTACATAACTAAGAATCCATTGATAAACCCAAGGTCATGAAGGTTTACCCCTATTTTTTTCCTAAGAGTTTTATAGCTTTAGACCTTTGATCCATTTTGCATTCATTTTTTAATACGGTGTGAGGTAGGGACCTAACATCATTCTTTTATAGGTAGATATTCTATATAATTATTTTAATCCTTGTGTTTACTATCTTAACAAATGACCTGCAAATTTTTGTGATTATATATCCCTAAGAGGAAACAATCTTTGAGCCCATATTGCTAATATATATAGATTTACCTATTCGTATAAAGGTGTCCAATTATGCTGCTATCATAACTATGTTATAAAACATACACGACAGAAATTTTTAAAAGATGAAATAGATAAAATACATCTAGAAGGCCTGGTCTTTTCTTGGTGGATTATTTTGAGTGCTCCCAAGGCTCTCAACCCTTTCTGGTACCTGCTGGTCCTGATGACAGAGTGTGGTCAGTAGTCCTTCTAAAGGGACAGCCGGAACTGCTGTGGCGTGGGGTGGGAAGGAACCCTCCAGAGTAGACCCGTCTTCCTTCTTCTGGGTCACAAAGTCTGATAACAGAAGGACAAGTGCTGGAACCCTGACTCTATTTCCTAGCTGTCTAACTTCAGACGAGCAGCTTTGCCTTCCTGAGCCTCAGATAATAGTCCTTACACTTCATAGTGTGGCTGCGAAAGCTCTGTGAGGGATGCAGATGAAGGAATGCAGGGTCTGGCACCTGGTCACTGCTCAGTTAACAATAACATTGATCATTATTGACTATATCAAGGAGCCAGATCCTGACAGACCTTCTGTCCTCTCTTGCCAGTTAAAGAATTCAAGGCAGGAACCCCTCACTGGAGGAACCGAAGGAAGACACAGGAGAGGGAAGCAGGGATATGAGGGCCTGGCCCCACCCTCGCAGAGGCAGCGTGCCATGGAGGGTGAGTCACACCTGGAGAGGAGAGGCCTGGGTTGAAGCCATGTGACCTTGGCCGAGTGGTGACACTTCTCTGAACCTCCGTGTCCTCATCTGTAACATAGAGATAATAATAATTATATCTGCATCGTATTTATCTGAGTTCATGCAGTAACATGTGAAAGTGCTTGACCTGAAATAAGAGCTCGATAAACAACAGTGATTACTATTATCACAGCGGCCCCCCTTATCCGCAGGCGATGCATTCCAAGAACCCCCAGGAGATACCTGAACCAAACACTAGGTACCCTGTGTCTTTTCCTATATGTACCTACCTATGGTAAACCTGAATTTATAAATTAGGCACAGGGAGAGATTAACCACAAGAATTAATAATAAAATAGAACAATTATAATAATATACTGAAATAAAAGTTATGGCAATGTGGTTTCTCTGTCTCTCAAAATGTCCTACTGTATTAAACTCACCCTTGTTCTTCTGATGATGGGAGATGATCAAATGCTTAGGCGTTGGGATGAAGGCGTTGGGAGGCGCATGATGTAGGCATGGTGACGTAGCATTAGGCTACTACTGACCTTCTGAGGATTGTCTGCTTCCAGACCCACGTTTGACCGCAGGGAACCGAAACCGTGCAAAGCGAAACGGAGGATAAGGGGAGGGGGAAACTACTGTGCTTGAGGCTTAAGGAGGGTAACTTGTCTATCACAGTATTTATGTATTTGTTCATTCCACCAAGATTTATAGAGTGCCTACTGTGTGCCAGCCAAACAGTGGGGAATAAGAAAACAGTCCTTAATTTCAAGGAGCTTATGACCTAGGGATTTACAGACATTAACCAAGCAGTCCATACACACAAATGCACGCGGTGACAGGCACTACAGGGGAAAAAATGGAGAAAAGGCAAAGGAATAAGGGATCAGAGAAGGGATCAGGAAGGTCTCATGAGAAAGGGCCTTTTTTCTTTTCTTTTTTCTTTTTGAGAAAATGACATTTATGCCCAAATCTGAAAGATGGAAAGGAAGTAACCAAGCAGGGAAGGGAGAGAGTGGTGTTCCGGTCTGAGGGAACCACGATCAGGCTGGGGCAGGGGGTTCCAGCTAAGATGACCGTGCTCCAGGATAAGCCAGGACTGCAGGCTGGGTGAAGGGCAGGGTGTTCCAGGCAGAGGGCAGGGTGCTCTAGCAGGAGAAAGTGCTCCGAGCTGAAGGATGGATGTTCCGGGCTGGAGGAAGGCTGTTCACAGGTCCCCAGTTGAGAAAAAGCTTGGTGATCCCAGGCTCTGAAAGACCAGTTGACCCGAAGGGGGAAGGGAGGTAGGATGTGGGGGACATGGAACTGTAGAGACAGGCGGGGGCCAGACTGTGTGGGCTTTGTGCCACTGTAAGAGTTTGGATTGCATTCCAGCGGTGCAGGGGAGCCACTAGAGCTGGACTGAGGGCAACAGCAGCTTTCGGATGATCGGAGATGCTATTGCAGACATCTTGCTGAGGAGCTAGTGCCCAGACTTCCATAGCGAACGAGAAGATGGGTAGAAGTGGTTGAATTCAAGAGCGATTTAGGGGTGTCTGGCTGTCTCAGTTGGTAGAGCATGAGACTCATGATCTTGGGGTCATGAAATCAAACCCCACATTGGTGGCAGAGTTTACTTAAAAAAAGTGGGGTGCCTGGGTAGCTCCGTTGGTTGAGCGTCCAGCTCTTGATTTTTGGGTTGGGTCAGGATCTCCAGGTCGTAGGATCAAGCCCCGCTCCAGCTCTGCGCTCAGCAGAGTCTGCTTGTCCCTTGCCCTCCCTTCCTCCCCGCACCCCACCCCCACTTGTGCTCTCTCTCTATCTCTAGCTCTAAAATAAATACAATTTTTAAAGAAAAAAGAGTAGTTTAGAACCTACTCGTACTCAAATTTCACCATCTTATGTCTTTGCTCTGTGTACCTCAGTTTGGGCCGGGGCGGGGTGGGGGGGATACTAAATGAGTCAATGAATGTAAATTGTTTAGTAGAGGGAGAGGAGAAGCAGGCTCCCCTTTGAGCAGGGAGGCTGACCTGCTCAATCCCA
This sequence comes from Potos flavus, assembly GCA_028534135.1. Taxonomy (NCBI): domain Eukaryota; kingdom Metazoa; phylum Chordata; class Mammalia; order Carnivora; family Procyonidae; genus Potos; species Potos flavus. The sequence continues at coordinate 66,688,174 of CM052889.1, forward strand.
GGATCCCAGGATCCCAGGATCACGACCTGAGCTGAAGGCAGACACTTAACCAACTGAGCCACCCAGGTGCCCCCTGACTGAGCCTTAATGTAGACCCAGCACCATGCCGGACAGTAGAGGCAGGGCAACAGTTGGGCAGGTGGGAAATGAGCAATTCACCCAACACAGGTGCCCAGTGGCTCTCCTTCAGGGATTACCCATTCCTCTATATCTGCCTTCCTGATCCAGCGCACACACCAATCTTCCCTTTCCTCTCCAACCCCCTATGCTCTCTCCCTCCCCTGCGCCTTCAAAGCTCTCTTAAGTTCCTCATATTTTGCTTGATATAGTTTATCCCTTTAGGACTCATTCAGGAATGTTTATTTTTATCTATCTATCTATCTATCTATCTATCTATCTATCTATCACCTATCTATTTTTCTAAAGTCTACACTCAACATGGGACTCAAACTCATGACCCCAAGATCAAGAGTCACATGCTCTACCAACTTGGCCAGCCAGGTACCCTAAGAATGTTTAGATACTTCTAAAATAATGGGGCACCTGGATGGTTCAATCAGAGGAGCATGTGACTCTTGATCTTGGGGTCATGAATTTGAGCCCCAGGTCACGTGTAGAGATTACTTAAACAAATAAAACTTAAAAAAAAAAAATGATACCTCTAAAGTAAGTGACACAGTGGAAAAGGCATATTTAATTCATACAATGGAAGTGAAGTTGGAAAGATGGAGCCACCAAGTACGACCTGTGTGACCTTGGGCAAGACACCTCTATCTGATCTCTAAGTTTCTCTATCTGTAGGGCCAGAAAGGGACATCAGAGGCTCTCCATGGTAGCTGTTCTCAACCTTTTGAAATTGGGGCAATCCTGATGAATGGCATTCCCACGTGACGCATGCGTCCATGGGCATTCAGGTAAGAATGCCTGAAGCTCTATGTAACCCACCTCTTCCTCTCACCCTCAAGAGAACATGTCTGAAGGCCAGGGAACCCAGCACGGAGCACAGCGCAGGGCTGGATCTCACAAGGCTGAGATCATGACCTGAGCCGAAATCAAGAGCCCGATGCTTAATTGACTAAGCCACCCAGGCACCCATGAAGACCAAGCTCTTCATTAGAGTCCACCAACTGATCTTTTGTGGTTTTTCTAACCCAGTCTTGGGGATCCTGAGTGCTGGTGGATTTTCCTGCTAAGATGAGAAACAGATTTATGGATGTAACCGATTCTTTCTTTGCCTGGTTACTCTATCCCCACTCTCATTTTAGCACCCTTTTATTATTATTATTATTATTATTATTATTATTTTAAGTAAGCTCTACACCCAACTTGGGGCTTGAACTCACGACCCCAAGATCAAGAGCTGCATGCTCTACTAACTGAGTCAAGCAGTTTGGCTCCCGATTTTAGCCCCCTTTTAAATTTTAAAATTTTGCCATTTTAATAACGTTTCATTCTCTCTTTTATCGAGCTATAATTTACATAAAGTAAAGTGCACAAATTTCAAGTTTATACTTTGATAACTTTTTATATAGAACCACAACTCGGATTAAGATACAGAGCTGTGTTGTCCACTACAGTGACCATTTAGTACATGGGGCTACTCAACACTTGAAATGTATCTGGTCTGACCTAAGAAGCACCATAAGCACAAAGTACACATTGGCTATAGAAGGTTATAAAAAAAAAGAATGTAAAATATAGCATTAATAATTTTATATTAATTACGAGCTGAAATGTAATGCTTTGAGTATATTATAAAGTTAATTTTACCTGTTTCCTTTTACTTTTTAAATGTGGCTACTAGAAAATTTAAAATTATATATGTGACTCACAGCCGTGGATGGCATCTTATTTTATTTATTTATTTATTTATTTATTTATTTTAATTTATCTATTTAGAGTGAGAACACAAGTGTGGGGTGGGGCAGAGGAAGAGGGAGATTGAGAATCTTAAGCAGACTCTGTGAGCACAGAGTCTGATGGGCTCGATCTCACAACCCTGAGATCATGACCTGAGCCGAAATCAAGAGCCAAACACTCAACTGACTGAGCCACCCAGGTGCCCTGCGTCTTATTTCTATCAGGCAACATTGGTATAGAAAGTTTTCATCCTCCAGAAAATTCTCTTAGTTTCCAGTCAGTATCTGCTCCCTTTCCCCCGAAGATAAACACTGTTCTGAGTTCTGGAACTCAGAACTCAGAGTTCTGGAACTTTATGTGCATGGAATCATACAGTAGGTATTTTGTGTGTGTCTGGCGTTTTTTGGTTAACACGTGTTTTTAAAATTCAACCATATGCCACCCGTTTGTTCCTTTTACTTTTTGCATAGTATTCCATCATATGTGCATATCATGGTTTATTCATTCTTCTGACGGACATTTGGATTGTTTCCAAATTCTGACTGTTATGAATAATGCTGCCATTACTGTTCTTGGAAAAAAATCTTTAAATAGTCTCTTTCAAATTATTTTTACTATGTTTTTTATTGTTAAAATAAATCCATATTCAAAGAAAAAAATCCATACATATAGCAACATGCAATGTACACTATCCCTTTGTTAATGATTTGATGTTAATAGTTTATGGTTTGGTGTAAATCCTTTCAGGCCCTTTCCTCCACATTTAGAATCATGTACTATTGCCATTAACAAAATTGTCATTTTGGTGGTTCCTGTCTTGGCTGCCTCACCCCTGGAGATGGCTGCATAGCTCTTGATCTCTGCCCCTCTTGTTCTAGAGTTTATAGACCAAAACTGGAAAAGATGTAGGAAGAGCCTAGGGAAGGCAAATATATGGCGCTCCTTCCACTATTCCCTGATTACCTGTATCCACGGCAGACATTGCTAATCAATCATAGCTTTCTGTCTTTGCCCAGCCCCAGCCACTACTAATCAATAGAAAAACTGAAACCAATTTCCCATCTCGGAAATAATCTGGCCACCTTCCATTTTGCTGATGAATAAACTAGGTAGGACTTAGAGAGGGGAAGAGCCTGCTTCAAGGTCAGAAAGGAGCCCCAGCCTCCTAACTCCCTGTCTAATGTTTTTTCCTGCTACACTCATGGGCTCCAAAAACGAAATCCCTGGGATCCTGAAAACCCAGTCTCTAGGGAGAGGACTTTGTTCCCCAGACAGAGCTCCTAAATGGAATCTTCCTCCAGCCAGCCCCTCACCTTTATGCCCTGAGTGTAATCGGAAGCCTCTGCCAACAGGCTGGCATCCCCTCCCCCCACAGTCACCACTGACAGACCTGCGGTTTCTGTTCTCCAGGTCTGCAGTTTAGTTTCCCAAAATAAACGTTTAAAAAAATAAAGGAGGCATGTTCTTAGCATCTTTGCTTTCAACCCCAGAGTTGTGGAATTATTAACTGACCAGACTAAATCAAATAGTTAATTACAACAGAGAGGCGACTTCGGATGCTGAAACCATAAAACTCCGAAAGCATCCCCCCTTTCACCAACACATCAAACCGACTCTGGCTGTCATTGGAAGCGACAGTGAGAAAGTGGGAGAGTCAGCAGGTCTGGACAGACTGTGGGTGTTCTCAGCTGCACAAGCAGAATAGTTTATTTAATTCTCTCCCTGCCTGGGCAAGGGGGAAAAGTCAGAGAGAAAAATGGGGACAGAAGGTAGCATCATGCTTGAGTCAGGTAGAGCTGGGTTCTTAAGACTGCCCCCCCCCACTTGCTAGCTGTGTGACCTTGGGCATGTCATTTCAAGTGTCTGAATCTCAGTTTCTCCATCTGTAAAACAAGTATATTAACAGAACCTACTTTATTGGATTATTGCACTGATGAAAATGACTTGGTTAAAAAGATGTATGGACTCTTGTGAGTATAGGTCTCTAGATTGTGAGTTCTGTGACAGTGGGGATAGCTGCCTGTGTCTCCTTCACCATCGCTTCCTCTAACCCTAGCATGATGAGTAGTTCTAGGCAAGTACTTAATAAGCAACTATTAAGTCCCCACTATAAGGTATGGTCTTGAGGATGGGGATGATCGTGGAAGAAATTGCAAAAAGGCTTACCAGAGGGGCTCTGCCCTAAGGTAGCTCTCATTCCAGCATAACAGACTCTCCAGGAATATCTATACTAGTAAGTGGATTGTTATGCATTGAATACGTAGTTAATATAATGTAGTGGTGCCTGGTAGAGATTCTGACATCAGACTTGAGTTCAAATCTCAGCTCCCCCACTTGCTACCATTCTGATCTTTTTTGGCAAATTTACCTGTCAATGCTTCTGTTTTTGGGTTTGTAAATAGGGGCCTACTTTATAGGGTTATTATAAGGATCAAAGGAGTTTCCTGAAGTGCTTAGTACCATGCCTAGAACATAGTAATTGCTCAACAAATCTTAACTACTGCTTTTCCCATCTACTAGGTGACTTCGGACAAATTACTTAACTTCTCTAAGACTTGTTTTCCTGCTCAGTAAAATAAAAATACAACAGTTCCTACTTTGAAGAATTGATGGGAGAATGAAATAAGAAAATCCCTGAAACGTGCTTAGCATGGTGTCTGGCATAGAGAAAGTACTGAATAATTTCTAAATGATGATGATGATGATAAAAACCAGGTGCTGTGGGAGAAAAGAGTAAATTTATTTTGATGGATAAGCACTGGGATAAGAGAAAGATTTATAATAGGTAAGTGATTGGGGGGGTAACAATTTTATTGAGATACAATTCACATAAAATGCAATTTACACATTTAAAGGTATATTTCAACTTTTTAGCATAGCCACCAAATTGTACAACTCTCACCATAATCAATTTTAGAATGTTTTCGTCAGGCCAAATAGGAAACTATATCCATTCATAACTCACTCTCCATTTCCCCCTGGAGCCCCCCCCCCACGACCCTCCCAAGCTCTAGGCAACCACCAGCTTGCTTCCCATTTCTGTGGATTTGCCTCCTGTAGACATCTTGTGTAAATAGAACCACACAATTTGTGAACTTTTGTTTCTGGCTTCTTTCATTTGGCATAATGTGTTCAAGGTTCATCCATGTTGTAGCGTGGATCAGTAGTACATTCTCTTTTATGGCTGAGTAATATTCCATTGCAGAGAGTCGGTAGACATTTGGGTTGTTTCCACTTTTTTGGCTATTATAAAATAATGCTGCTGTGAACTTTCATGTACAAGATTTGTGTGGATAATATTTCCATTTCTCTGAGGGTATACACCTAGGACTGGAATTACTGGATTATAGGGTGAGTCTATGTTTAACTGAGGATCTGCTTTTCTAAAAGCAGAGATTTCATATTCTGTACCATTTCACATTCCCACCAGCGATGTACAAAGTTTCTGATTTCTCCACATCTTTGCCAACACTTGTCATCTATCATTTTGATTATAGCCATCCTGGGTTTTGTGTGGTGGTATCTCATCATAGCTTTGATTTGTATTTTCTGATGGCTAATGATGTTGAGCATCTTTTCAAGTGCTTATCAGCAACTTATAGATCTTCTTTGGAGCAATGTCTATTCAGTTCCTTTGCCCATTTTTTAAAAGTTTATTTATTTATTTAAGTCCTCTTTACACCTGACATGGGGCTCATGACCTTGAGATGAAGAGTCCCATGCTCCTCCAACTGAGCCAGCGAAGTGCCCTTCCTCTGCATTTGTTTAAAAATATTTTATTTATTTATTTGACAGAGAGAGAGAAAGCACAAGCAAGGGGAGCAGCAGGCAGAGGTCTCCCTGCTCCCCTTCTCAGCAGGCTCCCCACCGAGCAGGGAGCCCAACATGGGGCTCTATCCCAGGACTCTGGAATCATGACCTGAGCTGAAGGCAGATGCTTAACCAACTGAGCCACCCAGGTGCTCCTCCTCTGCCTATTTTTAATTGATATTTATTTTTTCATTTTTGAGTTGTATGGCTTCTTTGGACATTCATCTATAAGTTCCTTGTCAAATATACGACTTGCAAAATATTTCTTATTCTGTATGTTGTTTTTCCACTTTCTCGATGGTATTCTTTGAAGCACAAAAGTGTTTAATTTTAATGATGTCTGATCAATCTTTTTCAACAATTTCAGATATTATGGGCGCCTGGGTGGCTCCATCGTTTAAGCGTCTGCCTTCAGCTCAGGTCATGATCCCAGAGTCCTGGGATCGAGCCCTTTGTTGGGCTCCCTGCTCAGCAGTGAGCCTGTTTCTCCTTCTCCCTCTGCTCCTCTGCCTGCATGTGTTCTCGCTCTTTCTCTCTCTCATATAAATAAAATCCTAAAACATAATTTGGATCTTACATTTAGGTCTTTAATTCATTTTGAGTTGATTTTTGTATATGGCGTGAGGTAGCAGCGCAATTTAATTCTTTTGCTCGTGGACATCGAATTGTCCCAGCATCATTTCTTGAAGAGGCTGTTTTCCCCTATTGAATTGTGTTGGTTTCCTAATAAAAAAAATCAGTTGATCGTGAACGTAAGAGTTTATTTCTGGACTTTCAATTCTATTCTGTTGGTATGTAGGTATATCCTTTCTAAAAAAAAATATTTTATTTAGGGGAACCTGGGTGGCTCAGTGGGTTAAGCCTCTGCCTTTGGCTCAGGTCATGATCTTAGAGTCCCGGGATCGAGCCCCACATTGGGGTCTCTGCTCGGCAGGGAGCCTGCTTCCCCCTCTCCCTCTGCCTGTCTCTCTGCCTACTTGTGATCTCTTTCTCTGTGTCAAATAAATAAAATCTTTAAAAAATATATTTTATTTATTTGTCAGAGAGACAGAACACAAGCAGGGGGAGTGGCGGGTAGAGGGAGAAATAAGCTCCCCACTGAGCAAGGAGTTGGATGCGGGACTCGATGCCAGGACCCTGGGATCATGACCTGAGCGGAAGGCAGACGCTTAACTGACTAACCCACCCAGGCTCATATATGGTAAGGATATGCCAGGTAGGTATATCCTTATGCTGGTCCCACACTATCTTGAAGGTAACTGAATTTGAGCTGGGCCAAATTAACTGGACCTGGGAATGCAGAGTCACAGAGCTTTCCATAATGCTCTAGAATTTTTAAGGTGCTTTCATACACATGAGCTCACCCAAGTCTTGCAGCAACTGAGAGACTACACAGAAGCTCAGAAGGCTGAGTGGTAGATCCCTAGACTGACTCAACCAGAAACAGTGACCAACCTGTCATGTGCTCTCATTACCCTGGCCCATCACCTCCTGGTTGAGTCTGGAAATTTGGGAGAAGGAAAAAAAAAAAAAAAAAACCAGAGAAAAATTAGGGCCAAAATGACGGGAAGGGTGCAAAACACACTGATTATACATATTTGGCTCCTAATCAGCTTGCGATAAAATGTCCCTTCTCCTGTATGGACAAGAAATGGAATGTTCTGGGTAATCCGGGGTTTTGCTTGGGTCTTTGCTTTTTCAAAGAATGAAAACACAGTGAAATACTCTCAACACTAAAACCACATAGACTGTAATTTAATCTTTAATTTTGTTGTTGTTGTCATTCTAGAAGACTCTTCAGTATATTTTAAAGCAATGTTTCTTCAAGAGTGGTCTGAAGAAAACCTCAGCTACTGGCATCATCTGATAGAGCGCTTGTTAAAAAATGCATTCTTCAAAGCTCCCAGCCACCCTGTGTCTACTGAGAATCACTGGGTGATTTTTTATGCACATTAGGGTTTGGGAACCACTGTTTCAGAGCAATGAAAGTTAAATTATGAATATCAATTATTATCGCACTCCAGAGATGCAGAGATTCTGCTTAAAAGAGAGCTCTGGATCACAAGAGTAGAGTAATGTACCTCATTCCTACAAGTGTTTGGTAAAACATCACCCCTCCTTATAAATTTACTGATTTAAAATTGCCTATCACCCTCTTCTCCATGCCTCCCACCCTCCCTATTCCCCTTCCTTTCTCCACAGCACTTAACCAACATCTGACATATTATTTATTTACCTATCTATCTATTTACTTGTTTGTTATCCGACTCCTGTCTCTAGAAAGCAAGTTTCACAAAGGTAGTGCTAGGAATATAGCATTCAAGGTAATGTCTGGCAGGTAGCGGGTGTTCAGTAAATATTTGTAGAATGAATGAACGTGCCAACTCGCATCAGAGTGCTTGGGCATAATGTCATGTGTCTCTTGGCTTTCTGGAAAGGATCTTTTTTTTTAAACTGCAAAGCAAATTACTCTTTCATTCTCTGAGTGATGCTCGGTGTGCGTAGTTGTAGACAGCAAGAGCTGGAACGGCGTCCTCTAATCTCCTAATTCTGGAGTCTGGGCCAGTTGCTCTAAAGATCATTTTTCCTTAATACCACTGAGATCCTCAATTTACTACAAGGATCATGCATTTCAGCTGCATTGTCCTGTGAGGGCTACCCCTACTGGGAACAAAGTGGACTGAAGCAGCTAGGCTGACATGAACCTAAGGTAGCAGGAGACTTCTGTAAGTCCACTGTGCCTCAAACCAGGTAGGGACAACAACTAGATGAGACGCCGCCTCCTCCTAGGGCTGGAATGAGAACGCTAATAAATGGATCCTATCTCAATGTACCATACGTGCAGGCTTGGCTGGCTCTAAGTTAATGACCCTTACCCACTTCCTACCTTCCAAGCCACCTGTCCAACAGCATCAGCACACAAATCAATGCTCACTTGCCCCCCAGCCCCGCCCTGCACCTCCCCATTGGCCCCATTTTACACACAAGGGACCTGAAGTTTAGACCTACCAATAGCCCGGTCCCTAACACCGGATTCATTACCCGCTGACCCTCATCTGTGTCACTCCCAAGACACACCTCAGATTCCAGTTGGCAGTGAGGTGGTGAGAAATACCCTGGGCGAGGTGCCCTCCCACCCTCCCCCAGTCCAGGGGATGCTGAGAAGCTGTGGGGTAAGTAGGACAATAAAAACAGGAAAAAGCAAGTTTGTTTCTAGTGTTATGCGCACAGGGTGGCAGGATATACCTGCTGAGTGTTCCCAGAAGGTCCCCAAGGAAACCATTAACTTGAGTCTCTCACGTTCTTATATGTGGGGTGGCTTGGGGGAGGGGGAGGGAAGGTATACTGGAAAGAGGGGGAAGGGCACTGTTCCAGAGGTCAGGGTATGCCGCACAGAGCTGCTGTGCACATTAATAAAAGGTGGATGACTGAGGATGGATGTCAGGGTGAGCAGCAAGGGGTTTGTCATCAAAGGTTGTCACTGGGTTATATAGGGTGGATTTAAGGTAGAGAAGGGGGAAGGAGTGGGAGGTGAGTTGGGAGGGAGGGGCTCCTGTGGCACTGAGATCCCCAGCAGGGATGGGGGAGTGGGGGGAGTGGCTGTCTTGGCCTCCAGCTTTGACCCTTTCTTGGCTGGTCTCGGCCAGGGAATTGAGGAGAGGAGATGGATATGGCGAGCTGGGGACAGGGAGGGTGGCTTCTAGCTCTGGAGGTGATCAGAATGGATGTTAGGGTTCCCGGGCTGGAGGGAGGGAGTTTTGGGGGAGGGCGAGGTGACTCCGAGGAGCCTAGGGTGAAAGTATGGGAGGGGATCTCAGAGACTCAGGAGATGAAGGCATAGGGAGGAGGAAGTGAGAAGTGAAGGCGTTTGCCTTCATGGGGAGCAGGTCTCAAACTGAGGCGGACTGAGAGAAGTAACTCCAAACGCAGTGGGGAGGCAGCTGAGGGTCTTCCAATCCGATGAGGTTGGGCTGAGATCTCTGCAAAAGAAGGGGGTCATTCGGAGGGGAAGGTGCGCAGCTGAGCCGGCGGCCTCCTAAATTACAAACGGGAGGTTCTAAGCGGCACTGACCTCTCCCCCAGCCTCGGTGGGGAGGGCGGGTGAGCGTCCGGAACCGGCTTTCCCGAATCCAAACAGAAGTCTGAGCAGGGCTGACAAGTGAGCCAGGAGTGAGAGAAACAGTGAAGACTCCTCACACTGGGGGGTGTGGGTGGCAGCAAACTGGGAACCCGGACTTGAAATGGGGGGGGTCCTCAGTAGAGCATACAGAAGGGATTTGGGGGAAGCTGAGGAGGGCAGCAGGGGCCGAGAAGGGATTCAGGAAACTGACACGGTTTCTACTGGGGTGCTGATGGAGTCTTCCCACTCTAGACGCGAGGCATTGGAAGGGTTCCCCAAATTGGATATAGAGGATATGGAACACTGGGAGTGGACTGAGGGCTGCTGAGGGGGAGCCCTGAATCAGGCTCTGAGGAAACTGGGGGCAGCTTCTCATTCCCACTGGGGGAATGGAGGGCTCCTCCACCAGTTGGAACGCGGGGCGCATGGGGGGGGGGCACTGGGGCTATCTCCCTCCCGACCCAGGGAGATTGGGGAGATCTTAAATTCTGGATAGCGGGGACCTGAGAGGGAGGACTAGGGGGTCCCCGATCCGGAACCGAGCTACCTTGAAGGCACCGGGAAGCGCTTCATTCCGGGAGGGCGTTCCCACGGCCCGGCCCCGCGCTGGGGTGGGTGGGGGGTGCGGCCGCGCCCTGGTCCCGGCCCGCCTCGGGATTCGGGGTCTCTCTCGCCCTCGGGGACCCGGGAGCCCGGTGAGAGCGGGGTCCGGTGAGAGCGGGGTCCGGACGCCGCCGCCTCCGCGGGCGCCCGGGCGCGCGGGCGAGCGCGGGGCTTTATGCGCGCAGGGCGGCGGGGGGAGGAGCCGGCAGGTCGGCCCCCGGCGGGCCCTCCCCTCGGCCGTCCCCGCCCGCCCGCCCGAGCGGGGTCGGGGGAGGGGGCAGCATGGCCTGTCCGTCCGGCCCCCTTCGCCGCGCTCCTCATCTGCCCCGCGCCGAGCGCTGCCGCCGCCGCCGCCGCCGCCGCTCCGCTGCCCGCGCCGCCCGCGGCTCCCGATGGAGACTGACGCGCCCCAGCCCGGCCTCGCCTCCCCGGACTCGCCGCACGACCCCTGGTACGGCCCGGCCCGGCCCGGCCCGGCCTGCCCGGCCCGCGCCCGCCCCGGCCCCGCCAACATGGCCGATCCGGGTCGGGCCGGGCCTCCCCGGGGCCCGGGCCCGCGCCCCCTGCGCCCTGGCGCCCGGCGCTCACGCGGGCCCTTTGTGTCTCTCCTCCTCCCGCAGCAAGATGTTCATCGGGGGACTCAGTTGGCAGACTACGCAGGGTGAGCGAGCCCGGGAGCGCCCGCCGGCCAGGCAGGGCACCCTGGAACCCCCGGCGCCCCGGAACCGGACACCCCAGCCCGGCCCTGCGCCCTGCTGACCCCGGGCGCCCCCGCGCCCTCTTTCGCGCCCCGCCCGGGGACCCCGAGAGCGCAGGGCGATCGGCGAGCGCGCACGGCCCAGCGGGTGGAGGGGAGGAGATGAGGGGTTCAGGGGGCATCGGGGGGTGGGCTGGGCCCCCGGGACCCGCCGGCGGCAGCGCCAACTCCGCTCGCACCTGCGGCTCAAACTTTTGTGAGGCGGCTCCCGGAGCGGCGGGAACCCGGCCGGAGCCGTCCCCCCTCCAGCCCAGCTCGGCCCTCGGCTTCCTGGAGCCCCCGTGGGCGCCAGAAAGCTCCATGGGAGCTGGGTGAGGGCTATGGGGTGAGGGGGGGGCATGGAGAGCGCCCAGGCTGCTAGGCGCGGGGGCGGCCGGGCCGCGGCGGGGTCACCGGGGGCAAAGGACGGGGGAGGGGGGGGAAGGGCGCGGGCCCCGAGCTGGTCCGAAGGCGGGTGTGTGGTTACAGAAGGGCTGCGCGAATACTTCGGCCAGTTCGGGGAGGTGAAGGAGTGTCTGGTGATGCGGGACCCTCTGACCAAGAGATCCAGGTGAGCCCCTCACCCCCTCCTCCTGCTCCCGGCTCGCCCCCCTCCACCGCCACTCACTGCCTTGTAACCATCTGCCTCTCCCTCTCTACCGCGCGCAGGGGTTTCGGCTTCGTCACTTTCATGGACCAGGCGGGGGTGGATAAAGTGCTGGCGCAGTCGCGGCACGAGCTCGACTCCAAAACAGTGAGTGGCCCTTCGGGCGTCGGGGGTCCTTTGGGAGAGGGAGGCCGCCGGAGGAGAGGGACAGGACTCTCCCCAGAGGACAGTTGGATGGGGTCCTTAAGGAAGGAAGGAGTTTTCTGAGTAGAAGGGCTACCAAGCTCCGAAACTTTGTCACTAGAGTCGGGGGTGGGGGGAGAGGTGAAAAATCCCAGGCCTGCGGTGAGATGCTAACATCCCCCAGCCCCTCCCTGTACCTACTAATCTTGGTGCCTCCCGGAGCAGCTTGGGGTGGGGCTAGGTCCCTCCCCTGGCCCAAACTGGGTGAGTCAGGGCTGCGGCGACCCACCCCGTGGCTTCTCTGGACTCTAGTATTTGACTCCCCACCACCACCATTCCAAACCAATGGCAAAGCATCACTGAATCCCCCTCTCCCCCCCCTTTTGGTCTATGAGCTCCTCGCTTTGTGTGGAAGACATGAACCTGCTTTGCCCATGAAGGGATTTATGAGAAGGGAGCTAGCTTGCCTGGAAACAACCCTTCCGAGGGCTGGATCCGAGGAGAGGCTGCTTTTCTGGCATTCAAACTCCTAAAACATTTTACTGCTGTCCCACTGCTCCCCAGTGTCTTGGGCCCTCCAGGGGGCGCTGGCCCAGGCCCCTGCTCTGGGGGAGAGGGAAAAGGAGTGAGTCAGAGGAGGGGTTACTCTGTGATGGGGTGACCGGAGGCCAGGGGGCTGGGACAGTGTGATCTCTCTCCACACTCCCCCACTCTCCTCCAGCTCTGGGCCTCCCTGCTTGGGTCAGTCCCTGGCTCCTGTTTACCTGTAACAATAGTCGGTTGTGCCCAAGAATTTGCTAAATTACCGCCTGTCCCCAGCTCCTGTTATCTCTGCCCAGTGGCTCCCACTTCTGCTCGCAGTAATGAGCAAATGAGGCCAGGCCTCAACTTTGCCGGCTCTGAAAGGATCTTCTTGGCGCAGACTGAGTGACCCAAGCTGGGAATGGAGAGACAGTGGCCTATTGTTTTTGATGATTATCTGCCATCAAACTGCCAGTTCTCCTACCATCCCCTGTCCTCAGAATGCACTGATGGCTTCAGCAGCGCTCAGGAAGCTGAGATTTAGGGACTGGGGCTGAGGGGGGGAGCAGTGGGGGGCGGGATCATGGAAGATTGATAAGGAGAAGAGGGTAGAGGGAAAGGAGGGTGTGATGGGCATCCTTCTGGGGTTTGGGACTCAAAAAGGCAAGGGCTTTGTGTTTGGCATTTGCTGGCCTGGGAGGGGGGGGTGGGAGGGAGGTTTATTGTGGGGAGTCTATTTTGGGTTCTGACTTTCACCTTTTATTTACTTGTTGGGTTTTATTTATGTTACCAGCTGTGAGTCAGAGTGGAGGTGGGGTGTGTCAGGGATCGGGTGTGCGTGGGTCTGTGGGATGCGGCTTGGGTACCATCTCCCCATCAGGGTCTGTGCAGGGGGACTGTCTGAGGTGCTCTGGTGGCTGGGGAGGCTGCTTCCGGGAGAAAGAGAAGGATGACAATGTCTGTATAGGTACGAAATCACACCTTCAGACAGGGGAAATGGGCAGTCGTGATTTCCCCTGGAGCCCAGTGGGACTTTGGGGGAGAGGAGACATTACCCCAGCATGGATTGTAGAGGTTCCTTCTCTGTGGGCAGATTTAGTGGGGGAGCCCAGAGGAGGCCCATCCCTGGTTCATGCCATTTAGGCAGAGAGGAGCCAGAGCCGGTTGCCTAGAACGAGGCTGAGTTTTGAATGGAAGGAACTTTGGGAAAAGATAGATCTTCCCTGTGATTGGCTGGTGAACTTCTGAGTGGTATCTACCCATGTGGGTGGCAAGAAACTCTGGAATGACCAGGCCCCATAGGTCCTGCATTGATCACAATGTCTCATGCCCTGGCTTTTGCTGTTTATCAGTACCCAGGAGCACCCAGGTGCATCTTGCTTTTCTCCTTTGGTTGTTCACAGCCAAGAGCAAAGGTGGCCCGCTGGCAATAGCACCTTTGTTTGCGCAATGAAGGGCAGTTCACAAAGGGCTGCTTTCACCCCTGTTATCTCATTTGATTCCCCATGTCTGCCCCTGGGAAAAGTGCGTGTGATTATCCCCACTTTGCAGATGAGGGAACTGAGGCTCAGAGGGGTGGGCAAGTTGCTAAAATCAGAGGCTTGGCCTGGAACTCAAAGTTTCTGATGGAGTCCAAGTCCCATGCCCTTGCACGTTACCAGAACCTGTGCTCTGATTCACTCCAAGCCTAGCTGCATTTTTGCTTGCAGCCCCAAAGGGGGCTGTTAGATGTCGATTGTATTGGGGGAATAGAACTGAGTCCATTCCTGGTGATTTATGAACTCTTACCTTGAAGCAAAGAGTATTTCCATCCACAAGGCTTCCAAAGTCTGGATTGCATGCCTCACCTAGACAGGTATCTGCGTGAAGTCAGTTAGGTGAGGAGGGCCCTCGAGTACCCTGTGCTTGAAGGAATAAGACTTTGCTTACTTTGTTGGGGTTCCTGCTGTGAGCCAGACACCTTGCCAAGTGCTTCGTAAGCATTATCTCAAACAGTATGTGGACGACCCCTTTGAGATGGGTGTTACTATTTGCCCGTTTTGCAGGAGAGCGTGGCCCTGAGGTTCAGAGAGGTTAAGTAACTTGCCCGGGGTCTCACAGCGGAGAAACAGTGTAAGTGGGATTTGAACCCAGCAGCCTGGCACTAGGGCCTAAATGCTGAACCACTACACTTTTCGGCCAGAGGCTGTGGTGATTTCTGTCCCCTCCGTGTCACCTCTGTGTCCTGGGATGAGAGAAGTCCTCAGGGCTGAAGGCTGTGCAGTCACTTGTTTGAAGTGCGAGAACCAAGGCCCCTTTACCTCTCTGTTCTCTTTCAGATTGATCCCAAGGTGGCCTTTCCTCGGCGAGCACAGCCTAAGGTGGGTATGTCTGTGTCTGGGAGGAGCTGTGCTACTTTGGGCGGTGATTTCCCCAGCATTCCCGTCTATGGGAGATGCTTCGAGAACCTCTGTTGGGCATGTTTCTGGAATAGACTGGGATGGGAAGAGGGAGGATCCTTAATGTCCTGGCTCTGTGCATTGAAGACATCCTGCCTCTTTCCATCTGTGCTCTGGGATGGACTGGGAGGGGGCTGCATGTGTCGGGAGAAGGAGGAACCCCTCAGGGGATTCATTGTCCTGTATTTGAAGCCAGTACACTTGGGACCCTGAGTCGAATTCTGTCTGACCTCATAGATCACAGCCTCTAAACCCAGTGCCCCTGGGGAGGTCAAACCCAGGACAGACACCCCCTGAGGCTGAGCTAGAGTCAGGCCGGGGAGCCATCTTTAACCCCCCAGTCCCCTTTCTACCTTTGGGGTTTGCCATATTCAGCTTACAAAGGGGGAAGGGACCATGGAGTTGGTCACCTGTTGTCTTTGAACTTGGGCGAGTGGCTGTCCTCCCAGTGTTCTCTTTCCCCAGTGCCGTGGTCAGTTTTTCTGGGTGTGTGTGAATTCTGAGTAGTCGAGCTATACAGTATTCAAGACTTTTGATGCAGAGTAGGGGTCGGAGATTTTATTCCAGGCCCCAAGGCAACTAGCCAGATCTTAATTTTTAAATGGTTAAATATAGGGGACAGGAAGGAAAGCTGATTACAGTACAGGGAGCTGAGGACCCCTGAGTCTGCTGACTTGTGTCCTAGGACTAGGTCCCCCTCCGGGAGGTCTGTTTCCCCCTTTGCAAGGGATTAGGTAGGAACCAGGATGCTTTAAGGTCTTGAGCCAGTGGCTTCCACCATGGTGCCCGGCTCCTGCCACAGCGAAGGGAGAGGGACAAGTTTTAGGAGACAGGAAGGGGACATCTCTAGAAGGATCCAGCAGAGGGCCTGAAAGCAATTATGGAGCAGGTATTCGAAGGAAGCCGCACCAGGGAGCACACGGTCGGAATTGGGTTAATTCCATTAAGCAGTTTGGTGACAGAAGGTGCTTTAGTGTTAGGATGGGGCTGGGAATTGCTGTGGATTAGCCATGCGCTCCTGGGGTAATGAGGACCATGTGTTCTTCCTAAAACAGGGCTGGGGCCACAGGGCTGCCAGAGGTTGGTGTGGGAGGAGGTTGAGGAGGAAAATGTCAGCGTTGAGTTCAGGGGAGCCCTGTGATGGGCCTCGGTCTCTCCCAGGGGTGCTGGTGGGGGTCTCTGAGTTACGCTGTAGGTCTGGGTCACTAACCCGCCCCCTTCCCTGCATTGGTCCTTATGGAAGGCATTTTCCCCTACACAGACCCCAGGCATGGAGGCACACACAAGCCAGTCAGCGTGTGGGGTGCACAGCTGCCCATGACAGGCCTAGAGGCAGGGGTCCACGGGGAAGCGGGGGGGGGGGGCTTCTGAGTAGCTAGGGCCACAGAGAGCTTGTCAGCTGGTGCCCTGGCAGGAGGGCTCGAGCCCCTGCTGGTGGCAGTAGGCCACAGGACTCAGATGCCCACTTTCTCATTCCCTCCCCTTAACAGATGGTGACTCGAACGAAGAAGATCTTTGTGGGGGGGCTGTCAGTGAACACCACGGTGGAGGACGTGAAGCAATATTTTGAGCAGTTCGGGAAGGTGGGTCAAAACTGGGGGTGCTTGCTGGGGGTGCTTTCAGGGGCTGTGGAAGCCCTGCAGGATTGGTCAGTACCAGGCAGAGTCCAGCCGGGTCATTCCAATTCCTGCAAAAAAGGTGAAAAGGGGACTGGGTCCTTTTGTGGGTGAGGCCAGGCTCCTCACAGTTGAGGCTCCTGTCCTATCTGTGGGCCTCAGCCTCTGGACACAGCCCCAGGGAGAGGAGCCACACAGTAGCTGTCCCTGTTATTGCCTTCCCCTGTGTTTTTCTCTTGCTTATCTTCATTCTCCCAAGGGAGGCTGCTCTCCCCTAGCCAGTTCAATCCAGTCACCCCTTGGCCTCCTGGGAGTTTGCACCTGTCCAGGCCACGGGCAGTTGCGCCTTCCCCCACTCCTTCCTGGTGAGGATGATAAGGAGGCAATAAATATGATTCCCCATTGCACTCAGCACCCTGCTTGCACAGGTGGGAGCTGGGGGGAGGTGCTGATCCCCTAGCTATTTGAGGGGGTCACTGAGGAGAGCACCCTAAATTCCTGACCAGGCCCAGCAGATTGGCTCTCAGCCCTGAAGTGCATTGAGCTTAAATTCGTGGACTGTTTAGTTTACAAAGGAGATGTGGCATCATCAGACAATAGGGTGTCCCCAGAAAGGTGAGTGATGGGAGCATCAAGGTCCCTTGGGGATATGGCAAAGAGGGGGCCAAGTTTTAAGACTGGGGGTGAAGGTGGGCTGCTGAGCTTAGTGCTGGGTCCCTGGTCTTCCATCACGTGAGACAGGCTACAGGCTGGGTCTCTACCTGCCCATTAAGGCATTTTTCAGTTGCCTGCTAGGCCAAGAGCAGCGGCCTTGGGAATGGGATGTGAGCTGGGGACCCGGTGGGTTTCCAGGGCCCTGTCTCCAGGGGAGAGGTGGGAGGTCCCCTGGCCAGCGGCTGCAGGCGGCGTGGGGGCCAGAGGCCTAGGCTCAGGCGCCTCCGTGGGGACCCGGGTACAGGACGGAGGGCAGGTCGGCGGCCTGGGCCCCAGAGGGAAGGGCGCTCCTGGGAAGCAGCAGGCCCGCTCGGCTCCGGCGGGGTGTCTTTGTGTCTGAGCGCCGAGCATTAGAGCTCGCACTAATCTGATCCAGCAGCTGTGATTGGAGGCCGCCTGCCCCCGGGGCCGGCGTTGCCATGGCAACCGGGCCCCAGGAGAAGCCGTCAGCGGCCGCGTCTTTTGTTCGGGCCTAAATCGGCGTTGGCATGTGAAACCGGCCCGGGGAGGCCAGGGGGAGCCGGAGAATAGGCTGCCAGGGAGCGAGGGGGACAGCCGGGAATGCCAAGGGCCCCGCGGCGGGGGGCCCCCCGCCCGGATCGAGGGGCCGCCGCCGAGGGGGGAACAATGGTCAGCCGCCATGGCTGCCACTCAGGCTTAGCGGCCGCCGAACTTGGCGGCTCCCACTGGTCAGCAGGCCTCGGCCGCCACCCCTCCCCCTGCCGGAGCCCCCCTGCCCCCGGGTTCCCATGGAGACCAAAGCCTATTAAGGACACTGGGCTGGGAGCCTCCCTCCCCTCAGCTGGACCCAGGAGGGGACACCAGTGGGGGTCCCCTGGACCCCCAGCCACTTTCCTTGCTCCTTGCCCTGGCCTCAACCCCACTGCCTCGCTAGGGTTCTGTCCAGCCAAGGCCCCGGTTGAAGGGTCTGGGGGGCCAGGAATGGTGGAGTTGGATGGTTGGGTGAAGGAAAGCCAGGAGGGCTGTGGATTTGGGCTGAATCACTTTGTGGGTCAGGCAGGAACTCAGAGCTATAGGATTGAGGAAGAGGGTGTGGCTTTTATTCATTCATTAATTCAAAAGTAATTATTGAGTACAAGTCAAGGTGCTTGATAGGATGGCCATCACCATAGCTGACCCGGGCGCTGTCCTCCTGGAGGCTTCAAAGCAAGGGGTGTTGGTTGGGCTGCTGGCTCTCTTGCCTTGCTTCTCCCCCATGTGACTGTGGGCAAGCCCCTCCATAATAAAGGTCATAATAGCTGTTATTTATTAAGCACCTACTGTATCCCAGGTAATGTGAGTTCATGTTATAGGTGCTATGTCATTTATCTCCTCTATACGATTGATAAACACTGTTACACCCATTTTACAGATGAGGAAACCTAGCCCAAGGTTACCCAGCCAGCAAATGCAGGATCTTGGATTCCATTTCCAGTCTGTCCTACTTAAAGCCTGTATTTTTATCACAACTCTCCTTTCTGGATTTCTCTTTTCCATTGTTTAAGCAAGAGGGTGGGGAAGATGTGTGGAGCCTAAAGTGTCTGCGTAGTTTGGAGGGTCTAGCTGATTTGGGATTGGGACACGGCATGGGTCCATAAGGATGGGAGTGGCAGAGGCACTCTGCTGCAGGCCCCTGGAGCAGGAAGCTCCTTGGGGCGGGAGGTGTCCTTTCCCTCCGAGATCCTCCAGGGACCCCGCTGCCTCCTGGCTCAGTGGGGTCCTGGATCTTCCAGGGTGGCGTCAGAGGCCTGATGCTGCTTGGCGCCTCAGGAGAGCTGGGGGACCACCCTGTTCGGAGGCTGCCTCTGCCACTTTAATGAGGCAGATGACAGGCTGGAAAGAGAGCCAAGGCGAGTGGAGGAGAGGCTGTACCCCATGGCCTCAGGAAGTTTTCCTTCATCCCTTGGGTGTCTGACCATTTGGGGGAGGGTCAGCAGCTAAAATGGGATGTGGGGGGGGGTGGAGGGGGGGTGGGCAGGGCACAGAAGAGCCCTTGATTTCCACCAAGGACAAATCAGACCTTAGCTTAACCCCATGAGGTGGCTGACATTGGCTGAAGAATTAAGAGGACAAGGAGGAAGCACCAGCTGTAAGCAAAGGGAGGGAAATGGGACTGCAGGAGGGAAGCTAAGACCTTTGGCTGCCCATGTATCCAAGGGGATGCCTTGAGGGAGTCGCAAGAAGAGAAGACTGGGGTGCAAGGGAGGGGGGATCATGTAGCCCACCCCCCTTCCTCAGCCCCTGCCCCTCCCCCAGTCAGTGGGAGGCAGGCAGCCCAGGCACTGAACTCTACTTGCTTTAATTACAGCCTCTAGCAAAAGGAAACCTCAATTAGAGGAAAAGATCTGTACCAGGAGAGGGGAGTCAAGTCTGGCTGGAGTGGCTGCTGTCCCCCCGGCCGTTTGCAGAAAGGGAAAAGGCTTTCATTGCCCTGTTTCTATCTTGCTCCCACATTTCCTTCTTTTGCACCCACTCCGTGCCTCCTCCTCCTCCCAGGCTTGGTCTAGGACTTGCTGTGTGACCTTGGGCCGGTGACTTAACCTCTCTGAGCCCATTTCCTTATCTACAAAACGAGGCTTTTACATTGCAGGGACTGTAGAGAGGACGATGGGGCCAAGTGGCAGGCACGTATTTGGTGCTTCATATTCGCATGCTGGTTCATTGAGAATCTGGTGGTTGGATGGGAGGTGCCTTTCCATCCAGGTGTGGTAGTGGATGGAAAGTCATCCCCTGCACTGGGAGCAGGTTCAAAGCGAAAGCCTAGCCTGCGCGAGAGGGGCATGGGAGCCCTGCTGCAGACTTGTGGCGGGTCCCCTGGTCTGTGGTGGGTCCACCATGGCAGGCTCTGTTTCAGGTGGACGATGCCATGTTGATGTTTGACAAAACCACCAACCGGCACCGAGGTGAGTGTGGCGCCCTCCCCCTTCCCAGGCCAGGCTGGGAGCCTGTGGTCAGCCAGGGGGCTGCAGGTCACAGCTGCCCTTTCATCTTGCCTCCTGACATCCTATCCCCAAGGATCTGCATCCTCTCCCGGGCCTGGCCTTACAGAAGGCTTTTGTCCCGCCATTTCCTGTGCTAGAAACTTGCCCAATTGCAGACACCCGAGAGGAGCAGAGGAGCAACCTCCCCCCTTCCAAACTGAACCCTCCACACACACACCCACCCCCGCCCCAGCCGGTGTCTGCCCAGCCTGTGTCTGCTGGGGCTTTACCTTGTCCCTGGTAACCAGAGCTTAGGCCAGGCCGCCCCAGGGTCAGGCTGACTCCACAGCCTCCAGCAGTCTGCTCCTGCCTCCCACCCCCACCCACGGGCTGAGCCCAGCCCCCAACCCCCTTGCCCCTGAACCTGTGAGCATCTGGGCCACAGTGTGCATTGCCTGGTTGTTTTTCTCCCAGGGGCCTTGCCTTCTGAGAAATCCCATTCCACTCCCTGGGGCACACCCGGGAGGAGGTGGGGTTGTTTCTCCAGTTGCTTCAGGGCGTATTAGCCTGTTTGGGGATTGGGGTATGTGCTAGGCTGTGTATGTCTGTATGTATGTGTGGATGTGATCTGTGCACGCGAGGGTGTCTGTCTGAATATTTGTATGTCTGGCGTGTCATGGTAACTATTGGTGTGTAGAGGGGGCCTTTGTGAGCTTTGCCAAATATCTCTATGATATATGGGTCCCTAAGTATATGTGTGTGTGTGTGTGTGTGTGTGTGTGCATCTGTGTGTCATACATATGTGTGACCGTGTACAAACATAGGTTTGGGTGTGTACGCTTCTGTGTAAATGTACATAAGTGTGTGTGCTCTTCCTTCCTTTGGAAAGCACCTGAGAAAGAGAAAAGGCACGTTGAGTGTATTTTCATGATGGCTCTAATGCTTTCTAATTTGCTGTGTGACCTTGGACAAGTCACTTCACTTCTCTGAGCCGTGGCTTCCACATCTGTAATGTGGGGGCTAGAAACCGTCTCAGCAGGTGGGGAGTTGAGAGGTTCCCGGGCTTTCCTTAACTCTCAGGCCGTGGCCTGCGAGAGAGGAATGCCGGTGTGGTATCACTCGGGGCTGGGTTTTGCCCATAAACCCTGGTTTTTTGTCCCCACCTTTGCCCTCTAGGGTTCGGGTTTGTCACGTTTGAGAGCGAGGACATCGTGGAGAAAGTGTGTGAAATCCACTTCCATGAAATCAACAACAAAATGGTGAGGGGGCACCGGACAGGTGGAGGTGCAGAGAGAGGGGGCACTCGGAGGTTCTGGAGGCAGGCAGAAGGGAATCACAGTCCATGGGGCAGAGCCGGTTGTCCCACCCCCTGAGGATCTGGACACTGAAGCCGGTGTCTCCTGGTGGTTAGAAAGCATGGCTGGTGGAGGCAGAGGCCTCCAATAACATCCTCACTCTGCCCCTTGCCAGTCTGTTCATGAGGCAGATAACTTCCCGCTCGGAGCCCTTTTCCGCATCTGTGGCGGTCGTACCCCCCTCACGGGCTACCGGGCTACCGTTTACATAATCTCTGGCGCCCAGCAAGCACTCCATAAATGGTACCTACGAACCTAACAGGAAGGAGGCCTGCTAGGGAACCAGAGGGTCTGCGACCCTACTGTCTGGAGGAGGGACTGACCATCAGGTCTTATTGCAGGTGGAATGTAAGAAAGCTCAGCCAAAAGAGGTGATGTCGCCGACGGGCTCAGCCCGGGGGAGGTCTCGAGTCATGCCCTATGGGATGGACGCCTTCATGCTGGGCATCGGCATGCTGGGTATGTGCTAGGCCTGCACCTGTGGCTGCTTCCTGCCCGGAACTGCTCGCAGGGCTCCCAGGGGCTGCGTAGGTGTTGCCTCTCCTCTGTGGTCTGCCCTCCTGTGTGAGTCACTGGGCGGGAGTGGGGACCAAGGAGCTCAAGCCTCCAAGCCAACCCAGGGTGGGGCGATTTGGTTGTGGGGTGCTGCCCTCTGGCGGTAGCCAGAAAATGGCCCAGCTGCTCCTTCTTCATCGATCCTTCTGTCCATCTGTCCATTTGTTCATCCATCCATCCATCCATCTCGTAGTAACTGAGCAACTATAAATGCAAGGAACTATGCCAGCAGATACAACAGTGATTTCCTTGGAGCTTTGTGGTCTGGCAGGGAAAACAAGTAAGAATATAAATAAATAGGGTTAGGATGGAGCAGTTTAGGGGCCCAGAGAGCATGGGCGTAGAGAACTGGGACCGAGGTTTGGAGAAACCAGAAAGGAAGTTGCATTTAAGCTGAGGGCTGTGGGTTGAGTGGGTGCTAGTTACAGGAGGTCAGGGGAGAGGGGAAGGGGAAAGCGTTGCAGGCAGAAGGGACGGCATTTACAAAGACCCAGAGACTTTGGGGAAGGCAAAAAGAAAGCAGCTGCTTCTTGTTCACTCGCCTGATATCTGTGGAACACTTTCTGAGAGGCAGGACCTGCCCTCCTGGGCTTTCCCATCAAGCGGGAGGCAGGAGTCAATAGGCAATGGTAGCACATAGTGTTGGGAGGCTGTGGGAGGCCCGAGGAGGCACCCAAAACCCAGCCGGTGGTCCGGGAGGCTCCCTGGAGTGAGTGCAGGAGCCAGCAGGGCTTGGGGCCCACAACCGAGGGGAGAAATCTGAGCTGGGCCCCCCAGGGAGCTCACAGTCTCCCTGGAGAGACAAGAGAAGTACACACAGCAAGTGAACAGTACAGAGGAGTCTTTTTGCCAGGTACGGAGGGAGGGGTGCTTTGGGAATTCAGAGGCTGTTGGGGGGCGGTGGGCATGGCATGGGCTAGGGGTCAGCATTGGGATCACAGAGTGGGTGAGGAGAGCAGCCTCCACACGGGGTGCTGTCTTTGCTTGAAGTTTTCTTTTAACTCTATTTGGAAGTAATTTCGAACTTTCAGAAGAGTTGTAAAAATAACATAGTACAAAGAATATCCATTTTAACTTCTTACCAGACTCACTCGTTAATATTATACTCCATTAGCTGTACGTGCTTTCTCTGTATGCATATATATGTGTGTATATATGAATGTACACACACACACACACACACACACAATACACTGGTGATTTTCCACTGGATCATTTGAGCTTAAATTACATGCATTATGGCCCTTAACCCTTAAATACTTCAGTATGTATTTCCTAAGATTAGGGGTATTTTGTTCATGAAGCCACATGATAATAATCCACTTCATACGTTTATGTTGCTTCAATATTTTTTTTTATAGATTTTATTTATTTATTTGACAGAGAGAAAGAGATCACAAGTAGGCAGAGAGGCAGGCAGAGAGAGAGGGGGAAGCATGCGGGGCTCGCTCCCAGGACCCTGGGATCATGACCTGAGCCAAAGGTAGAGGCTTTAACCGCCCGAGCCACCCAGGGGCCCCTGCTCCAATATTTTGATCTATTTCCCAGTTTGATCAGTTGCCCCAATAATGTTCTTTATAGCATGTTTTTGCCCTCAAATAGGATCTGGGCTAGAATCCGGTATTGCATTTAGTTGTCTCATCTCTTTAGCCTCCTTCGGTCTGGAACATGGAGACCCGTTTTCTTTTCAAGGTGATTCATCAGCTGGTTTCACCCCATTTTAAAAACGACAAAGAAGGAAAGAGTGGTTAAGAGACTTGGAACCAGTTAGCTCTGAATGCGAATCCCAGTGACACCATCATTATGCTGGTTGCTTGTTATTACTCTAGGATTTTTCTGGCAAAGCCGCACTTATGTATTAGCTGCATACATGTAGCAGGCACCAGAAGCTTGTCCTGGAGATACAGAAATAAAAGATGGGGAACACAGAAAATCAACTCTTTGAAAAAACCCTGGGAGGGGCTCCTGGTTAGCTCAGTTGGAGGAACATGTGACTCTTGATCTCAGGGTCTTGAGTTTGAGCTCTACGTTGGGTGTGGGGTTTACTTAAAACAACAACAACAACAACAACAACAGCCCTGGAATAAGTTCAGATAATGTTATCGTTGGTGCTCTGGGGAAATTGATAAATATTGTAACTGATAGAAGGGAGGACTCTTGTGGAATGACCTTTCCAAGGAGGTGATATTTGAGCTGAGACTTGCACAATGACAAGGACACAGTCATGGGAAAACCTCGCAGGGGGCGAGTGTTCCAGGCAGAGGAAACAGCCTGTGCAAAGGCCCTGAGGTGGGAAGGAGCTTGGTGGCTTTGGGAAACAGCAGGGAGGCCAGTGTGACTGGAGGAGAGTGTAGATGAGGACAGAAGGGAGGCAGGAGCCAGAGCACGAAGGGTCTTGGTAAGGGTTTGGACTATTCTCAGCTAATGTGTTCTCTCTCTGAGCCTCAGTTTTTCCCATCTGTAAAATGGGGCTTCTAATAGTACATGCCTCTTAGGATTCTTATGAGGCTTAAGGAGAGAAGGAAGTACGCAGTGGGCTTAGTGCAGGGCTTGGCATGCAGAAGGTGTTTGGTAAATGTGGCTGTTATGCGTGCTGGGAGGTGGGGAGGGAGATGAGTGGCTCAGATCCTTCCCCGCTGAGCAGGGTCTGAGCACTGAGGTGAGGCCTGTGACACTAGCCCTTTCGCCCTATCAGGTTACCCCGGTTTCCAGGCCACAACCTATGCCAGCCGGAGTTATACAGGCCTCGCCCCTGGCTACACCTACCAGTTCCCCGGTAAGTCCTGCTTGCTTGTCCCTCTGCTGCCAGCATGTCCCCAGTTCCCGGGCAGTCTGACTCCTCAGGGCGGTGTCTGGGGGTGCATGGCTGGGGGGGGGGTGGTCTGCCTGCTGGAGGCTTGGAAGGAAGGGCATGTCTGAGGAAGGAGCACCTCTCCCCACCCTTTCCCTCCTCCCTCCTCCCCAGAAGGTGGGGACCCCCCTCCCACCCCTTGTGGTTCTGCATGGCACGGTTCTCTCTCAGGCAGATCTCTGCCTGCCTCCTGCCTTTCTCCCCTCCTCACGCCATTCTGAGTTGCCACTTCCACCAAAGAAGGCATCAGACTTGTGGCGGAAGCGTCCCTGAGGGCCAACGCCAGCTGTGTCTTTTATGGCCACACTTATAATGACCACGTGCTCTGCACCAGCCCTTCAAGGCCCATGAGACCTTTCGCGGCCCCAAATGCTGAAAAGCAATCCAAAACCCTGATGATCACCACCCTCATTTGTAATTCAAAATAAAAATAACACTAGACCTTAGAATAAGTGGCAGGAAGCCCAACACAGTTCTGAATTTTGCCATGATGGCTCTTCAGTGTTGTTTTCTTTGAAATACCAGACATCAAATTTTTGCATGCTTTTTTTTTTTTCTTTTTCTATTCTGTTTCTTGGGGGGGGGGCTTTTTTTTTTAGAGGGTCCCTACTTGCATCCTTTGCCTCTTGGGCTGTCCAGCTTGGAGTCCTTTCTTGACGTGATGTTGTCTAATCCTGACAACGCTCACGGGGGAGGGATGACCCTCCTCATCTTATAGGTGAGGAAACGGTCTCAGAGAGCACAGCGACTTGCTAAGACGACCCATCATCCGGAGAGTGGTGGAGCTGGGAACCCAGCCTGAGCCTGACCTGCTCTGGGGTCACTGTTTTTCATCAGTGCCGCCTCGCCAGCTCCTCCCCCCAAACAAACAAACAAACAAGCAGGAAAAGAGGAGGATTCTGGGAGGTGCTTTGGTGCAATCTCGCATCTTTTAAGAAACACCAGAGCGGTCGCTCCGGCACTGGCCCGCGCCCAGGGTGTAGGTGGCAACTCTGCTGGCTCTTTTTCTCCCTGTCTCTGCCTGTGTCTTCTCCACCTTTGCCTGCTGGGCACCGTGCTCTCCCCATCCCAGCTCTGGGGTCCTGTGCATGGCCTGTCCCCCTACCCAGCGTCCCTGTGGGTGCACCCGTCCTCCCTGGGCCGTGCCCCAGGGGCCTCCCCTATATCTTCCTAAGCTGTTTTACGTTTCATTTTAGAATTCCGTGTAGAGCGGACCCCTCTCCCGAGCGCCCCAGTCCTCCCCGAGCTTACAGGTCAGTCGCTCGGATTTCCTACACCTCACAGGCCACACGGGGAGAAAGAGAAGGACCCAGGGGTCTTCCCCGGGGAAAGCTAGTGGGACCCATTTCTCCTGTCCAGCAGCCCTCTGACTGTGGGCACACAACAGACTCTGCCCAGGCTCATGGCCCTGAAGGGTGGGGCATAGGGCCAAGCTCAGCAGATGGAGAAGAAATCACTCCTTCATCTATTTGGCAAATATTTATCTAGCGCCTCCCATGTACCAGGCACCGAGGAGACTCTGGGATCCAGCAGTGAAGACGCCAGGGTCTCACACTCAGAGTCGAGTGGGCCGGGTGGGGTCTTCGACACACTGGAGTGCCCATGCCTCCACTCTGTGCCAGCCGACCCTTGCCGGGAGGGGATGCCCACCTAAGTACTCGGAGATCTCCCTTTCCGAGAGAAGCCAGAAACCCAGCTTTCGCGTCTGAATGGATTTTTCAATAGTTCTCAAATGTTGGCAAAAATTCCAAATTGTCAAACCACTGCAGGCCAAACGAAACTTATGTGAGGGCCAAATCCAGCCCTCAGGCTCCCCTTTGCAGCTTCTGAACAAGCGGGATGAAGGCCCTTGGCCTCATCAGGAGCCATCTCTCCGCCTGCAGCTTTTGCTTGGGACCGGCAGCCCTGCTCCGGGGCTGGGGGCGCTGCCGAGGCCGAGGGGAGGAGCCGGGCATGTGCAGCGGAGGTGGGCTGCTAGGGGTTTCTCTGTTCAACCTGCTTCTCCCCCCACCCCACCCCAGACTCTCCCCCCCAACCTGGCCATGTGTGGAGGACGTGAGCATGGATGCTGCCTTCAATGAGACCTTCCTTCCAAGGGGTCCTCAGGGGTCCCCCAAAATGGGGAAAGGGGAAGAAAACCAGGGGGTGAGGAAAGGGGAGCGAGTAGAGTCCTGTAGGTAGGGGATGGTAAAGGCCCCTCCCTGAGCAGAGTTGGGGTTGACCTGCCATGGGGGTGTTGGAAGGGGGATTCTTTTCTCCTCTTTTAAGAACTTTGTGTTGAGGACCTACTACGTGGGGCACTCTGCCAGGGCCCTGAAGGCTGCTCAAGGAGAAGACAGGGCTAGGCCCTGCGCTCACAGGACTTGCCCTCTAGAGAGGAAAACAAATACTTATTATGTAAATGAGTAATCCTTTACAGTTGTGATAAGCACTTACTCAGGTTGGCTGCGCTGACTTTGCTTTGTGGAAATGCCTAACCAGACCGAGAACCAGGCCTCAGAGCCCAGCCCCTGTCCTTAAAAGAACTGAGAGAAGACAGGGGAGGAGGTTTTCCCTGGAGGCCTGGGGTCTGAACTCTTCAATGCCTTCAGGGGATGTAGGTGTTTCCCTCAGGCATTCAGGAGACATTTATCATGCCAGATGCTCTGCCGGGTGGGGATGCGACCGTGAATGAGATGGACAAGGTCCCTGGCTCCTGGAGCTGGTATTTCAGTGGAGAGAGACAGCAGGAAATAAGTAGACAAACAAATGAATAAAGTAATTGTAGAAGGTGAGAAGTTCCCCAAGGAAAGTAAAACAGGGAGATGTTCTAAGGCCTTAGGGCCAGGGGCGGGAGGCTGCCTTAGCGAGGGGTGGCCAAGGAAGGGGACGTGGGGTGAGGAGCCAACTGTATGGCTCTTAGGCAAGGCTCCTCCACAGTTCGGGAATCATGCTGTCCCCAGACTTAAATCGCCCAGACCCAAGGCCTTGCCAAGAATGTTCGGGGCCATTTCTGGAGTCCCTAGCCCCAAGTCCAGTACCAGTTCTGGGTCAAGGTCACCAAAACAGCCCCACAGGGTGCATTTTGGAATGGGAGACTGTATTCCTGAGGGCAAATGCCAACTCAGAGGACTCTGGCTCTGGGTGGGGTGTAGCCTCAGGGGGTGCAGTGGCAGAGCCAAGCGGTAGGGGGCGCTCACCCACTACCCCAGCCCAAGGGCGCTCCAGGTTCAAGCCAATCCCTTATTTAAGAAGAGGTGCCTTTTAGAGGTGCCTGGCTGGCTCAGTCCATAAAGCATACAACTCTTGACTTCGGGGTTGTGAGTTCAAGCCCCCCCGATGGGTGTGGAGATATCTTAGGGGAAAAAAGAGAAGAGGTTCCTTTTACTCCTTCAGCAGACATTTATGAAACACCTACTGTGTATAAGACAGGGCTCTGGGTACTGTGGAGGTAGACAGCAAACAAGGGAATAGCAATATGTCTGTATCGGAAGAGGGGATCAGAGAAAAAGAGCTAGGGGCATTTGGGGGAGATAGTGGTCATTTCTGGTTGGGTGGCCATCAGGGAAACCCCGAGGCGGGGAATTGGGTGCATACAATTTACTGAGGGTGTGGCCCCAGGGGAAGGACTGTGAGCGAAACAGGACAGACAGAAGGACTGAAGCTCAAGTGTGGCCTGGACTGGAGTCTGGTCCGCCCGATCCCACAGGGAGCTCTGGGACAGGCACTGTGCCTGGGGGTTGGTCCCACCTTGAGGCAGCAGGCCTGGCTTCTTGTACCCCATGTCAGTCAGTCACTGGCTGGGGGGGCCTGGGCTTGGGATGCGGGCCATAGCCTCCTGGAGACGGACCTCTGGGCTAGGTGGTCCCATCCGGCCAAGGGCACTCTCTGGAGAAGGGGGCGTCACTCAGAGCAGCTCAGGGTGGGGTGCCCTGCTCCCCACTCTGAGTTTCGTGTTGTTCAAGTGTGTCGCTCGAATCCGGGGTGGGGGGAAACTGAGGTTGAGTCCGTCGGTAGGAAGCCGTGCGCTCTCCTACCTTTCTCCATCCATTCTGTGGGTCGGGGCACAGCTGGTGGCCCCAGGGAGTGCCTTCCGCCTCCATGTTGACGCTGCACCGACCCTCTGAGGTGGGTAAGGCCGGAGAGACTCTGCCCAGAGGGGGCCTCTGTTGTCCACCTCGGTCCCTCACCGACCACACTGAAGTGCCCATACCTTTCCTTTCAGCCATTCCTCTCACTGCTTATGGACCAATGGCGGCGGCGGCAGCGGCGGCGGCTGTGGTTCGAGGGACAGGTGAGGCCTTCTGGGGTGCAGGAGGCAGAGGAGGGGTGTCGGGGGCAGAGAAGTCTAGAGGGGAGAGGAGGTAGCCACTGCCACCCTTTTCCAGAAGGACTTATTTATTCCTTTGCCCCGCGAGTATTAACAGAGCACCTGGCGAGCCGGCCAGGACTTCTGTCCTCCAGAGCTTACAGGCTGGTGTCGGGCGGGACAGAGACAGTCATTCTGAACGACGAGCCTGCTCTGCTGGGGGGAGTCCGGTACCAGAGGCGCCCACAGCCGGAGCCTCTCAGGAAGGCTTCCAGGAGGACGCGCCCCTTAACTTCCGACTTGAAGGCAAAGAGGAAGAAAAGGGTCCCAAGCGGAGGCCAGTTAGCATGGGGGGAGTACAGGAGCGGGGAGTGGGGAGGACGAGGCAGGAGAGACCAGGTCCTGGGGGGACACGAAGCACTGAAGCAGTGGAGCGATGTCGAGTTTGGAAAACCCACTCCGCTGCCAGATGGGGCAAAGTTTGCAGGGGCTCAGGAGGGGAGGCCTGGAGATCGGTGAGGAGGCGACAAAGTGGACAGACGAGCTGGTGGCGGTGGATGGACTTGGGGACACCTCCAGGGGGTGGACCCACCGGCCCCGCTGGGATATAGGGGTGAGGGAGAGGGAAGGCTCAAGGTCACGGTGGGTAGAACAGGTTTGGGGGGGTTCGTGGGGCAGCAGTGGGCACCGGGGCTATCACCGTCTTCTTTCTGGGTTGCCAGGCTCTCACCCCTGGACGATGGCTCCCCCTCCAGGTTCAACTCCCAGCCGCACAGGGGGCTTTCTGGGGACCACAAGCCCCGGCCCCATGGCCGAGCTCTATGGGGCAGCCAACCAGGACTCGGGGGTCAGCAGTTACATCAGCGCTGCCAGCCCCGCCCCCAGCACCGGCTTCGGCCACAGTCTTGGGGTGAGTGGCCGGTCCTGGAAGACTCAGAAGTTGGAGGAGGGAGAGGTTTTGTCCGTCCGCAGGGGCAGAAGGGGGCCGAGGGAGGATGGATGGAAAAAGATGGTCACCAAGGGGGAACAGTGGGGCTCATCATTCATTCCGTGGGCCAGGCATGAGGCGGGCTCTGGGGATATCATGCAGACTCACCGTCTCTGGCCACGTGGAGGCTAGAAGCTAGCTCAGGGGTGCCCTCATTTTAACCAGGGTACTGATAATGTGCAGATCCCAAGCCCTACCCCAGAGCATCTTCTCGTGCGTCTGCAGTGGGGGCGATATGGCCAGGGCTAGACAAGGGTCTGTGCCTCACCCTCGGTGTTCCTCAGAAGAAAGGAGCCCCTGGGCCTTCTCTGCATCCCTAGGAATCTAGGAGTCAAATTCTTTTCTCCCCAGGGCCCTTTGATTGCCACAGCTTTCACCAATGGGTACCACTGAAGCAGGAAACAAGTGGCAGGAGGTGAGGAGGTGGGATGGGGCCTTGGGTGGAGGTGGCACTGGGGAGGCTGGCACCGGGCAGCCCCGTCTGGCCCACAGACCTTGTCCCTGCCTTCATGGAGCCCACAGTGCAGGGAGGAGACAGAACTTCCGTAACAGCAGCGGTCAGTGAACCTGAAAAGCTGCTCAGTCTGCTACATAAAAATTATAAATGAAAACCACAATAAGGCAGTCCATGCCACCTGTCAAAGATTTCTTTTTAAGATTACTAATGCCCAACATTGCTGAGGGTGTAGGGAAAGCAACACGTAAATCGTCTCAGGGTTTCCAAAGGGCAGACTGGCACTGTTTATCTAGATGTTAAATATTGACGCCCTTCACCCAACGAGTCAACTTCTAGGCATTTATTTTTAAAAATTGCAAAAAATCGGGGTGCCTGGCTGGGTCAGTCAGAAGAGGGTGTGATTCTGGATCTCGGGGTCTTGAGTTCGAGCCCCATGTTGTGTGTAGAGATTACTTAAATAAAATTTTTTGAAAAATTTAAAAACTGCAAAACACTGAAATGCCCATCAGAAGGAGAGTGGGTAAGAAATCAGTGTATGCATACGCCAGCATGTTACACAGCTATTAAAACGGGATACTGTCAACATATACGCATGTCCAGAGAGAGAGAGAGCGAGAGAGAGAGAGCTCTACACATGGTCACAGGGGGGTCCTGGGTGAACCTGGGACATTTCGTTTGTTCCTTCCTTCCTGCATTTATTCCAACGACCATTAGTCGAGCACTGTTTCAGGAAAGAGGGATGTAGAAGACAGACAAGGCTCCTCTCTCATTCTACAGACAAAAATCAAACGGACAAATGAGGAGCTTCCAAATTATGTGTGAAGAGGCTGTTTGAGATTAGAGGTTCAGAGAAGGTGCCTCCGGGAAGGCGCCACTTGAATAAATCCAGTCATGCAAAAATCTAGGGAAAGGGCATTCCAAACAGGGAACAGAGCCTGCGAAGTGTGTGAACAGAGCTCTGCTAGGAGAGGCTCCCTGCGTTCCAGGACTCTCCGGGAGCCCTCAAAGGGAGGCGGGGGCGGAGGCAGGTTGCCGCTGGGCCTCCCCCTAACCTCCTGATGTGTTCCAGCGCCCCAGCCTGCAGCTGACTGAGGACCACAGTGAGCCAGCGAGGGGGCGGGGACACCTCAGCCGCAGCCGCCGCCCCCTCCCCCGCAGCGACTCGGACCGCTACTGCCTGCCCCCCACTCCCTGGGCCCGGCCCCTGCCCTGCTGCCCCCGGACAGCGTCTGGCTCCCCTACTAACCTCCCTCTCTTCCGCCCTTGGCTCCCCTCCCCACCTGCCCCTCTCCTGCCCGCTTTTATTTATTTTGGATTAGCCGGTTGCCCCCCACCCCTCTGGTTCTCCCCTCTCAGGTCTGTGCCCCTCCCTCCCTGCCCCGCCCCCATAGGACCCCCCCCCCCCCAGAAGGCTTTTGTATTTGTGCATAGCTAGAGTGAGGGCGGAGGGGGTCTGCTACAGGCCGCAAGCCCTATGCTTGTTTTTTATTCTGGTTTCCCCTCCTTTTCTTT
>CM052889.1:66720809-66793112 GCA_028534135.1 Potos flavus
CTCCCCTCTCAGGTCTGTGCCCCTCCCTCCCTGCCCCGCCCCCATAGGACCCCCCCCCCCCCAGAAGGCTTTTGTATTTGTGCATAGCTAGAGTGAGGGCGGAGGGGGTCTGCTACAGGCCGCAAGCCCTATGCTTGTTTTTTATTCTGGTTTCCCCTCCTTTTCTTTCCTTTTTTTTTTTTTTTTTTAAGAAACTGTTTTTTAAACTATTTCTAGGTTTGTGAATGTGAAGCCCCAGGCCACAGGGGGCAAGGGGCCAGGTGCCCCCCACCAGCTGAGAACAAAATGTCTATGTGGGTGTGGGCCCCTGGCCACCTCCCTCCAGCCCTGGAAAGGAGGACAGGGTTGCGTAGGCCAGGCCAAGCCCCTGGAACCATCCCGTCCTGTATCATATGTAAATACTGTGAGGCGAAGCCCCTACCCCTCTCTAAGACCCCCTGGGGGTGAGGGCATTGCCTCACCCCACCTGGCAAAGGTCTCCCCCTGTGTTTCTGTCTCCTCCTCAGACACCGTTACTGTAAGCTTGCAGGCCTCAACTGTGGCCAAGGCAAGCCCGCTCGCTCAGGCCCTAGGGGTCAAGGCCTTGGGCCTGCTCACCCCGAAAACCCAGCGTGGGGGCAAGGGGTGAGGAAAGAGAAGGGCTCGCCCGGAGCCACTGCTGGAAAGGAATTAACTCTCCAAAGGTCTCCTCCTGCCCCCTACCTAGGTCAGGCCTTCACGGTTTCTGCTCTGAGCCCCCATGAGTGGGCATCAAGGGGGCACTTTGGGAAGGGGTGGAACCCAGGGGATAGCAAAGGGCTTCTCAGGGAACCCCCACATTCTCTCACTGAAGTTTCCCACCAGGATGGTCCCGTGGCCAGAGCCCCTTGGCAGCCCCGAGCCCCCCCTCCCCGCAGCCCCCTTCAAAGGCAAAAGAGGCTCAGGGTCTGACTCTTCCTGAACAGTGAGTGACCTGGCTGGCACGGCAAGGCTGAGGCCCACCTACCTGCTGTCGTCCCCCTCTCTGTGTCCCTCTCCCCCAGGTCTGAGGCTGGGGACCTAAGCTCTCTTCCCCATCATAGTTCCCATCCCTGAAAACCCCCTTTGGAGAGTTAATTGTCTGTGTGAGGTGCTTAACCTATTAGCCCTGAGAACACAAAGCAATAATCTTTGTTACTGAGATGCGCGGCTGTTCGTGGTTTTGTTTTTTTGTTTTGGTTTTTTTTTTTTGTTTTTTTTTTTAATGTTTCCTAATAAAAGAGAAGCTGCATTTTATTGGTTTTTATTTTTAATTTTCTACACGTTTGAGCTGAGTCATGAGAGACTCAGCTTCTTTCTCCTCCCCTTCTTGCGACCCCATCCCACCCCCACTGGGCCCACCCATGGGCTCAGGGCCCCCGGAATTCCGTTTTCTGATTTGTTTGGGGAATTTTTTAAAAAGATGTTACACGGTGTTTTGAAGCCAGCAAGTTACCACCCTCCGGTGTCTCTTCTCTCCACATCTGTAACTTCTTTTTCCAGGTTTTATTTTCAGTTTTAAATTCCTAATAAATTATTTGAAAACGGTGCTGGCTTTGTGAGTCTCTTCCATCTCTGTGGACGTTCAGGTCCAGGTACCCCAGCGACATCCTGTTTTCTCCTACCTTCTGTTCTTCTCCTGAAAGTCTACACTTTCCATTTGACTCAGCTTCCATTTACCACTTTTTTTTTTTTAAGATTTTATTTATTTTATTTGACACAGAGAGAGAGATCACAAGCAGGCAGAGAGGCAGGCAGAGAGAGAGAGAGGGGGAAGCAGGCTCCCTGCTGAGCAGAGAGCCTGATGCGGGGCTTGATTCCAGGACCCTGAGATCATGACCCGAGCCGAAGGCAGAGGCTTTAACCCACTGAGCCACCCAGGCGCCCCCCCATTTACCACTTCTTGACCAGCCTCAAAGCTTAGCGTTGATGGTGACGTAGAACTTCACACCTATTAGGATGGCCATTATTTCAAAAAAAAAAAAAAAAAAATGGTGGGGGGAGATAACAAGCATTGGTGAAGAGGTGGAGAAATTGGAAATCCCATGCATTGCTGATGGAAAGGAAAATGGTGCATCTACGATGAGAAACAGTCTGGTAGTTCCTCAAAAAGCTAAATACTGAATTACTGTATGATCCAACAATTCCACTCCTAGGTATATACACTCCAAGGAATTGAAAGCAGGGACTCAGATACTTACACACCAATGTTCATAACAGCATTACCCACCATGGCCAAAAGGTGGACACAGTCCAAGTCTCCATCAACAGATGAATGGATAAACAGAAATGTGCTCTAGCCACACAGTGGAATATTACTCGGTCAGGAAAAGGAGTGAAGTGCTCATTCGTGCTGCAACACGGATGAGCCTTAAAGACATTATACTAAATGAGGGGCACCTGGCTGGCTCAGTAGGCAGAGCAGGTGATTCTTAATTTCGGGGTTGTAGGTTCAAGCCCCATGTTGGGTGTAGAAATTACTTAAAATATATTTTGGGGCACCTGGGTGGCTCAGTCATTAAGCATCTGCCTTTGGCTCAGGTCATGATCCCAGGGTCCTGGGATCGAGTCCCACATCAGGCTCCCTGCTCAGCAGGGAGTCAGCCTCTCCCCCTCCCTCTGCCCTTGTGTTCCCTATCTCGCTGTCTCTCTGTCAAATAAGTAAATAAAATCTTAAAAACAAAAACAAAACAAAAAAACCGCCTGCAACTCTTAATCTCAGGGTTGTGGGTTCGAACCCCACGTTGGGTGAAAGATTATTTAAAAAACAAACAGGGGTGCCTGGGTGGCTCAGTCAGTTATGCATACTCTTGATTTTGGCTCAGGTCATGATCTCAGGGTCATAAAATTGAGCCCTGCGACGGGCACCGTGCTGAGCATGGAGCCTCCTTAAGATTCTCCCAGGATGCCTGGGTGGCTCAGTCATTCAGCATCTGCCTTTGGCTCAGGTCATGATCCCACGGTCCTGGGATGGAGTCCCGCATCAGGTTCCTTGTTCAGCAGGGAGCCTGCTTCTCCCTCTGCCTGCTGCTCCCCCTACTTGTGCGCTCTCTCTCTCTCTCTCTCTGACAAATAAACAAAATCTTAAAAAATATATATATATGAATAAATGTTAGTTATCTATTGCTATAATCCAATATTCAAAACAAAGAAACACAAAAATTTAGCATTGGACCTTTTGCTCCTGTTGGCCTTTAACTCAGAGAATCTGAAGAGGGTAAAGTGGGAAAACTGGCTGAAGTCAGGGTATGGGTCTAGTCAAATGGTCAGATGTGGGGGTTCCAACACCCAGCTCCTCCCCTTCCTAGCTGAAAGACATTGAACGGGATCCCCAACCTCCCTGAGCCTTAATTTTCTCATGTGTCAAAGGAGAAAGATAAAGGCCACATAGTGTAAGATTCCATTTATAATCCACAAAGACAGAAAATGGATTGGATTGGGAGGGGCGGGGGGGGGCGGGGAATGGGGAGTAACTGCTTAATGATTAAAGGCTGGCCTCTGAGGTCATAAACGTGTTTTGGAACTCGAGGCGATGGCGGCACAACATTGGGAATGTACTAAATGCCACTGAATTAGTCACTTTAAAATGGTTTATTTTGGGGCGCCTGGGTGGCTCAGTGGGTTAAAGCCTCTGCTTTCGGCTCAGGTCATGATCTCAGGGTCCTGGGATGGAGCCCCGCATCAGGCATTCTGCTCAGCAGGGATCCTGCTTCCCCCTCTCTCTCTGCCTGCCTCTCTGCCTGCTTGTGATCTCTCTCTCTGTGTCAAATAAATAAATAAGATCTTAAAAAAAATAAATAAAATGCTTAATTTTATGTTACAGGAATATCACCTCAATAAAAAGGGAGTGCTAACCATAGCTTGGGTGACTGAGAATTAAATGGGAGGGTAAACACAGGGGATTCAACACCAGGCAGGACACAGAGTAAGTGGTTGGGGTGAATAGTAATTACTATTAATATCGGGCTGCCCCAAATGCCTGGAAATGTGTGATCAGAGCCCAGCAGCGGCTACCCCACTCCTGAGTGGGGCCAACAGCTGCCATTCACATGTTCACTCAAAAAATATTCCCTTAGCATCCACTGTATGCAAGACTATGTGTTAGGCACTAATAGGATGACCAAATCATCCTGCTTTGCCAGGGACTTTCCTGGTTTGCAAACAGTAAGTTCCGAGTCCCAAGAACCCTGCATTCCCTGGAAAACCAGGACAACTCGTCACCTTAAAGCATTGATTTAGTATTGGTGTGTGGGTGGGGGTCAAAGTCAACTGAGATCTGAAAGAAAAGTAAGGGGCACCTGGATGGCTCATTTGGTAGAGCATACAACTCTTGATCTTGGGGTCATGAATTCAAGCCCCATGTTGGGCTTGAGATTACAGAGAAGAAAAGGGAAGGGGGAAGGGAAGGGAAGCAGGAGGGTACGGAAAAGGGAAGGGAAAGGGGAAGGGGAGGGGGAAGGAAAGAGGGAGGGAAGAGTAATTAGGCAGTGCAGTGGGAGGAGCATACCGGGAGGAGAGACCAGCAGGAGCAAAGTCTTGAAATGGGGAGAAGCATGAAGCCTTTAATCAAGAGCTCAAAGAAGGCCCATTGGGGCTGGAGTAGAAAGTATCCCACCCCACTCCATGTTGAGAGGTAGGTAGGGGCAGATGAGTCTCTAGGTTGGTTTTGTTTCTTTTCTTTTCTTTTCTTTTTAAGATTTTATTTATTTCGGGCACCTGGATGGCTCAGATGGTTAAGCGCCTCCCTTCGGCTCAGGTCATGATCTCCAGGTCCTGGGATCGAGCCCCATGTCGGGTTCCCAGTTCAGCAGGGAGTCTGCTTCTCCCTCTCTGCCTCTCCCCCTGCTTGTGTTCTCTTGCTCTCTGTCTCTGTATCTCTCTCAAATAAATAAATAAAATCTTGAAAAAAATTTTATTTATTCATTTGAGAGACAGAGAGAGGGGACGAGGCAGAGGGAGATGCAGACTCCCCGCTGAGCAGGGAGCCCGATATAGGACTCAATCCCAGGACCCCAGGATCATGACCTGAGCCGAAGGCCGATGTTTAACCAACTGAGCCACCCAGGTGCCCCTGGTTTTGTTTCTTATATAAGAGCCACTGGGGAGGTGTGAAGGGTGTTAGGCAGTGGGGTGGGAGAGTGGTGAATCAGGTTTGCGTTGGAAATACGATGGGGAACAGATCTGAGGGAGGCCCTTGTGGAGGGGAGCAGGGAGACATTGAGGAGGCTGCTGTGAGCACAGAGGCAAAAGATGCTGGAGGAGCACCAGAATGTTTTAGGTTGAAAGAAGGGTATGGCTCGTGATGGGACTGGATGGAGAAGGGGAGGAGGGGAGGAGGTGTTTGGAGGAGCTAGCTTCTGGATTCCTGAAGATG
This sequence comes from Potos flavus, assembly GCA_028534135.1. Lineage (NCBI taxonomy): Eukaryota > Metazoa > Chordata > Mammalia > Carnivora > Procyonidae > Potos > Potos flavus. The sequence continues at coordinate 66,726,181 of CM052889.1, forward strand.
TGGGCTTTGAGGAAGATCAGCTTCCTTGGTGGTTGTGCTCAGTTTGAGAAATAGTCTCAGCTGAGCTCAGATACAACTGGAGACACGGTTTGGTAAGAGGTGGGATGGGAATCAGCACCTTAGGGAGAACTCCGCTAAGTTAAACCCAGCCCAGGGTTACCTAAGCCCTTCTGGAAACTTCCCAACTGGCCATATAAGGGGCTCAGTGCTCTCTGTGCTGATCACACCAATCCCCTTAGCTCTTGCATCTGGCACAGGGGGCAACAGAAGCTCAGAGATGTGAAGTATCTCGCCTAGAGTCACACAGCTGCTGAGTGGCAAGGTGGGACTTCAAAACTGGGTGCTTCTGATCCCATAGTTTTGTTTTTCTTTATTTTTCTTCTTTTATACAATATTTGATTTATGTCTAAAAATACATGCAACTTATTTGGATATAATTTGGAAAAACTAAGTGTAAAAAGACATTTTGAGACAGTCAAAGGTCTCCAAAAATGGTCGGAATATTAAATAACACTAAAAAATCGTTATTTTTATTAAGTATGATCATGGCATTATAGTTATGTTTTATTTATTTTAAAAAGATTTTTATTTATTTATTTGACAGAGAGGAGAGAGATCACAAGCAGGCAGAGAGGCAGGCAGAGAGAGAGGGGGAAGCAGGCCCCTTGCCGAGCAGAGAGCCCGACGCGGGGCTCGATCCCAGGACCCCGAGACCATGACCCGAGCCGAAGGCAGAGGCTCAACCCACTGAGCCACCCAGGCGCCCCTATAGTTTTGTTTTAAAAAAAATATCCTGGGGGGCGCCTGGCTGGCTTAGTGTGTGGAGCATGTGACTCTTGATCTTAAGGTTGCAAGATCAAGTCCCACATTGGGTGTAGAGAGTGCTTAAAAATAAAATCTTAAGGGGTGCCTGGGTGGCTCAGTTAGGCGTCTGACTCTTAATCTCAGCTTGGGTCTTGATCTGGCAGTCGTGAGTTCAAGCCTAGCATGGAGCCCACTTTAAAAAATAAAAATAAAATAAAATCTTAAAAAGAATTCATACTGAAAGCTTTTCCTCTCAAATTAGAAGCAAGGTAAGGATGTCCACTCTGACTGCTTCTATTCAACATAGTATTGGAAGTTCTAGCCAGAACAATTAGGCAAGAAAAAGAAATAAAAGCTATCCAAATTGAAAAGGAAGAAGTAAAATTATCTCTGTTCACAGATGACATGATCTTATATGTAGAAAGCCTAAAGAGGTGTGCCTGGGTGGCTCAGTTGTTTAAGCATCTGACTCTTGATTTCAGCTCAGGTTGTGATCTCAGGGTTGTGGGATTGAGCCCATGTCAGGCTCTGCCCTCAGCAGGGAGTCTGCTTGGGATTCTCTCCCTCTCCCTCTGCCCCTCTGCCTGCTCTCTCTCTGTCTCTAAAATAAAATAAATAAATCTTAAAAAAAAAGGAAAACCCTGAAGAGTCCCCAAAAAACTGTTAGAATTAATAAACAGACTCAGTAAAGTTGCAAATTATAAAATCAACACTCAAAAATCAAGTATGTTTCTACACACTAACAATGAACAATTGGAAAAGGAAATTAAGAAAACATTTCCAATTACAGTAGCATCAAAAATAGTAAAACATTGGGGCGCCTGGGTGACTCAATTAGTTAAGCGTCTGCCTTTGGCTCAGGTCATGATCCCGGGGTCCTGGGATCGAGCCCCGCATCGGGCTCCCTGCTCTCTGGAGAGTCTGCTTTTCCCTCAGCCCCTCCACCCCTGCCCCCAGCTTGCGCTCTCTCTCTCTCTCAAATGAATAAATTAAAATTTTAAAAAAAGGACACAACGAAGTGAAAAGTGACCTACGAGATGGGAGAAGATATTTGCAAATGATCTATCTGATAAGAAGTTACTCTCCAGAACACAGAAAGAACTCCTTTGTGGGATGGTTTGGGGGCGGGGGGTGAGGGGGCGAAGGTTTGGCTACTTTGGTATCCGGCCTCAAGGTGCCCAAGTACTTAGCACTTGGTCATGGGGTCACCTGTGTAAAGCTCTTAGCATCTTTCCCGGCCCAGGGCTCGAGGAGTGTTTGCTGATGTGGCCGTGTTGTTGCTGTTGTTGAAGAGGGCTCTGGACTAAGGGGCAGGTACGCACAGGTTCCAATCCCAGCCCTATCACTTTCTAGCTGTGTGACTTTGAGCCCGTGACTTAAGCTCTCTGAACCTGTGTCACCAACTGTAAAAAGGGGAAGATGGTGACAACAAGCATACCTATGTCAGAAGATTGTTGCTAGGCCGGAAAGCCCTGTGCGTGAAGCTCTCAGCCCAGGACCAAGCCAACAGCAGCGCTCAGCACGTGGTATGCCGGTGGCTGCTTTTAAACGTTTCCTGAAAGCGAGAGCCTTGTCCTGCGGGGGCGGGGGAGGCGCGACCTTGCTGGAGTGTGGGTATGCCGTCACCTGAAGGACCCAAGAAGCTATCCTTAGCTGTTCTTTCCACTGGAGAGTGTGTTTTTCCCAGGCTGGGAGAAGCTGTGTGGTACACACCTGTGCATGAGTCAGGGGCAGCCCGAGGTCACGGTACAGAGTGTAGGGGCCCGGCGGGGTACCGGGTGCCTGCAGGGTCCATTCCTCGGCCATCGCTGTGTTTCCTGCAGAGGTTGGATCGTCGCATTTCGCATGTCTTTTTCCAGGGGGAGAGGATTCTGGTAGTAGCCCGACCCCTTCCCCGCCAGGGGCTTGGCCTAAGCCCCAGCACAAAATGCACACGGGAATGTGTTCAGCCTGCCTTTGTGGAAGGCCTCCAGCTGGTGGAGGGAGGAGGAGGAGAAAAGGAGGGACGTAGACAGGACTAACCCTCTTTCTGGCCTCGAGGGGCCTCCAGCACTCCCACCCACTACTACAATTCCCTCCTTGTCATGCGGTGACATTGTGGTATCATAAGCACCAGATCGAACTCCCATCTTGGTCCTGCTGTGTGACACTGGGGCATTCCCTTAACCTCTCTGAGCCTAGATCGTCTTTTCAAAATGGAGTTTTGTCATTGGACCCACCACAGAGGTTTATGCCAGGTTCTTAGCAGGGGACCTGGAATAGAGTTAGTGCTCAGGAAATGGGAATTAATACTATTAGCCTTAGAGGATTTTGTAGCACTGGCTTCTCCTCCTGCCTCAGACCCTGCAGGAGCAGTGTCTCTTCCTCTGTTTCATTCTGACCCCAGAGAACCCACACAAGAGGGACTTAGCATTTTGCTGGCCAAGACTTCCCTTTCCTTGGGCAGCTGTCACCATTCTGGAGGCTAAAGGGGCAGACCCTTTTGTCAGGCTGATGTGGGGTCCCGAGCTAACCTTTCTCTCCCCCTCAAGGCTCTCCCAGCACCCCCCACACGTCTTGGTGGGCACTGAGACAGTCTCTGTCATCCTGAGCAGCACGGTCCAATAGAACCCTCTGTGACAATGGAAATATTCTGTATCTGTGTGTCACAACAGCCACTAGCCACATGTAGTTACTGAACACTTGAAAAGTGGCTAGTGGACTGAGAAATTAATTTTTAATATTATTGAATTGTAATGGATCTAGGTAGCCACACGTGGCTAATGGCTACCATATTGGACAGACGTAGAAACCTCAGATGCAAATGAAGAGTCGGATGACTTGAAATGATCCTGGGCCAAATGGACGGCAGAGTCAGGCCCAAGCAAATAAATCACTTGCCCTCTCTGGGCCTCAGTTTCCCCATCTGCTTACTAACTGCTGTTTCAGTGTTATCTCATTAGCTGAAGGAATTTTCCTGGGGCTCCTGGTTCGGGACAAAACGCGGGAGCCCTTCCAGATGGATTTCTTCTTTTTTGGCCCGGGTGCACGCCCAGGATAAAAGAAGAGAGACCTGGAATCCTGGAAGGTTGGGGCTGAGGCCACAGGGTTAGGGTTAGGCGCCTGCATGCAGTACTGACTCGGACACAGCATAACCATGCGGGGTTGGAGGGAAGGGGCTCAGTGGGAAGAGGCAGGTATGGGTTCACGTCCGGGTGTGGCCACTCCCAGCTCTACCTCAGGCTGAGCCTCAGTGTCCTCACCGGGAAGGTGGCCAAGATGCCTCCCAGGACGAGACGATTAAACAAAACATGGCGGCGTGAGGAAAACGGCACTTTACCTCTGTGATTTTCCTCCCCCAAACCTATAACCAACCCCTACTGTAATCATGAGAAAAACATCAGACAAATTCTAATAGAGGGGAATCCAATGATGTAGGCTGGCTGCAATCCTCACGACGGTCAAGGTCGTGAGTCTAGGGGGTGCCTGGGGGCTCAGTCGGTTAAGAGTCCGCCTTCGCCTCAGGTCGTGATCTCGGGGTCCTGGGATCGAGCATTCTGTTGTCTGGCCCCCTGTTCAGTGGGGAGTCTGCTTCTCCCTCTGCCCCTCCCCCCAACTCATGCTCACGCTCTCTCTCTCTCTGTCTCTCTCAAATAAATAAATCAAATCTTTACAAATAATTTAAAAAAATAAGAGGGCCTCCCTAACTCAGGGCTGTTGCAGAGACGACATCAGTAGTCAATAGGAGAGCACCAATGACAAAGTAGAACATATTATGGGAAATGTCCAGAATAGGTCAATCTATAGAGACGGAAGGCAGATTACCGGTTGCCAGGGGCTGGGGGGCGAATGACTGCTAATGGGCGGGGGTTGCCTTTGCAGGGGGTGGAGGGTGAAAATGTTCTGGAACTGGACACGGTGGTTGCATACCAGTAAATGTAATAAATGCCCTTGAATTGTTCACTTTGCTTTTTTAAAGTTTTCATTTCGTTTCATTTTTTTTTTTTTAAGTAATCTCCACACCCAACATGGGGCTTGAGTTCACAACCCTGAGATCAAGAGGCGTATGCTCTTTCAACCGAGCCAGCTAGTTGCCCCTGAATTGTTTGCTTTAAAAATAAAATGGTTAATTTTATGCTATGTAACTCTCCCCTAAAAAAAATGCCATACAAACATTTGATAAGATCCCTTTTTTTAATTCTATGAGTCAGATCCAAGGCTTTGGAACTCCAAAGCCCAGGGTTTCCTTACAAACCCACGCTGAGGGAGGGGTGAGGGGGTGGGCAAAAATAAAACATGTACCTTAGAATCAGACATGCCCAAGTTTGAGCCCCTGCTCTGCCATTTGCTGGCTGTGTGACCTCAGGCAAGTTACCACACCTCTCTGAACCTGTTTACTCATCTGCCAAATGCATGATTGGTAGGGACTATTCACTGAGACCACAGCTGAGACCCAGGCCCATGAGAAGACTTGGAAGCAATGAGAGAATTAGGTTGAGTGCAAAGGAGGTGGGGTGAGGGTCAAGGTTCCAAGCCGTGCGAACTCCAGAAATAATCCCTTCCATTAAAAGGTGCTAACGAAAATACATACACTGCTTCCAAGGATCCCTTGCTGACGGGGTTTGCTTGTTGGTAAAGGTTATTCCTGCAACAGACAGGGTCAAGGCCAACTCAGAGCAGGCTCAGAGCAAAGCAAACACTACAGCCTTATCTTGGGGACATAGTGTGGATATAAAGAGAGAAGTCGTAAGTGACTTTAGTCCTTTCTCTTGCTCAGCAACTTGACAACAAAATGAAATTCCTTATACTGGCTGCTCTGCTCACAGGTAGGCAAGTATCCCCAGTCCCACCTCTTCAGTGCTAAGATCTTACTCCTCGGGAATGCGGGCCACAGCTCACAGGGCCGGCCGGACCTGGAGCCTTTACTCAGGGCTCTCTATCGGGCTTAACAGCACCCATGCTGGGGTTCCCTCAAATCCCCCCACAGCTCCAACTTTTCAGCCTTTAGGTCTGAACTCAGATGCTCCTTCTCAGCAGGGCCTACCCCCACCTGAGCAAAGAGAGACCGCTCTCCTTTCTCTCCACCATACGGCCTTGGTACGAGCTCTTCCCAGCACCTGCCTTTGCCTGCAATTTGTATCTTGTTTCTTGTTATAAATTTTTTTAAAAGATTTTATTTATTTATTTGACAGAGAGAGAGATCACAAGTAGGCAGAGAGGCAGGCAGAGAGACAGGGGAAGCCCGACGTGGGGCCTGATCCCAGGACTCTGAGATCATGACCTGAGCCAAAGGCAGAGGCTTAACCCACCGAGCCACCCAGGCGCCCCATGTATCTTGTTTCTTGTTGATTCATTTCCTTTTTTAAAGCTTTAATTTAATTAATTAATTGATTGATTGGTTTTAAGTAAACTCTCCCCCCAACATGGGGCTTGAACTCAAGACGCTGAGATCAAGGGCTGCATGCGCTACCAACTGAGCTAGCTAGGTGCCTTGATTCATTTCCTTTTTATTCTATACCCCCACAGAAGCATGGGCTCCATGAGAGCAGGAATAGAGCTGTTTGCACCATTTATTGAATGAATGAATGAATGAATGAACGAATGAATGAATGAAATCAGATACATTGAGATTCAGATCCCACCTCATTTATCCATCATTCTTTCATTCATTCCACATTGATGTCTCAGGGGCTCCAAGATACCAGGCTCTGGGTTGTGACTGAGGACACATAGATGAACGAGCCATGCTCCCTGTTTAGGGAACAAACACGCACACGTACACAGGCGCGCACATGAGAAGCGCTTTGTGCAAAGAGCAGAGCTGGCTGGATCAGAGACAGAGAAAACAGGGAGGCAGGAGGGAGGTCTGGAGATGGGCCAAGGTGGCCAGGCCACTCCTGTCTGCTGTCAGTGTGGAGGCCGCTTATAGGGGAGAGTGACCAGCTGCCACCCTTCCTTTGCCCTGGGGTTTAATTTTTTTTTTTTTTAAAGATTTATTTACGTATTTGAGTGCAGGGTGGTGCGGAGGGAGAGAGAAACCTAAGCAGACTCCACCCTGAGCGCGAGCCTGGCGCGGGGCTCGATCTCACAAACCCTGAGATCATGAACTGAGCCAAAACCAAGAGTCAGATGCTTAAATAACTGAGCCACCCAGGCGCCCCTGCCCTGAGGCTTAAATGTATGGGGGAGCTCCAGTGTGCACAGCAGAACAAGGGAAGAAAGGGCATGACGTGGGGCAAAGAGACGATACTGGTGGCCGATGGAATGGGGCCCCAAAATCATATAGTGCCCTCTTCTCTTTAGGAAACCATATTTCACAGAGTATGACTCTGAAAATGAGGTGAGGGGGTCCTGCCTTCTGAGTTGGCTGTACCAAACTTTGTGCTACAAGCAAACTTTCTGAAAGAAACCTATTTATTAGATACTTACTGAGCACCTACTATGTGCCACGTATTTTCTTTAATTGGTGTGTTGATTATTTCATTCGTATAACTCATCGTATACTTACTGAGTGCTTACTATGCGTCAGGCCCTAGGGAATTAAAAGCCCGGAGGCCCGTCCTTGAGTTTAAGGTCCAGTGAGTGGGAGGCATTAAATAAATAGATGGATACAGACTGCTAGAGGTACGAGGAAGCAACAAACATAAAGAAAAGTGATAGCAGAGGAGCCACTCAGCTTAGGTCATCAAGAAAGAGGAGGTGGCATTTATTTATTTATTTAAAGATTTATTTATATATTTGAGAGAGAGGGAGTGAGCAAGCAGGGGGAGAGGCAGAGGGAGAGGGAGAGAGAATCCCAAACAGACTCCACACCAAGTGTGGAGCCTGACGCAGGGCTCGATCCCATGACCCTGAGATCAGGACCTGAGCCAAAACCAAGAGTTGGCTCTTAACCAACTTCGCCACCCAGGCACCCAGAGGAGGTATCATTTAAACCAAGATCCTCCGGCTCTTTGAAAAGTGAGATGACAAGTGTGTCAAGCAGAAGAAACAATGGGTACACGGGCCTTGAGGCAGAAAGGAGCTTGTCCTGTTGAGAATGGTAGGCCACCCAGGTCTCCTGACTATTCCTTACACTCCTGCCCCATCTCAACCCCGCCATTCTCCACCTAACCCATTTTAGACTGCCTTTACCATGTTCCAATTTTTCCACCCTCTAACACAATATCCAATTTCCTTCTTTATTTCATTTATTGCTTATTGTTTTCCTCCCCCACTAGGACATAAGCTCAATGAGGTTATAGATTTTCTATTTGCTCTCAGATGTATCTCTGGTTCCTAGGGTCCATAGTAGGTGCTCAATAAATATTTGTTGGATAAATAATGGGGACCTCACTGAAAACACATGTTCACACAAAAACTAGGATGCAACTGTTAATAGCAGCACTATTCATCAGAGCCAAAAAGTATAAACCCAGATGTTCATCATGTGATGAATGGATAAACAAAATGTGGTCTATCCATAGGGTGGAATACTATTCAGTTATAAAAAGGAAGGAAGTACTCTTATACGGTATAATGTGGATGAACCTCAAAGACATTTTGCTAAGTGAAAGAAGCCAATCACAAAGGCCACATGGTGTATGATTCCATTTACCTGAAGTGTTCAGAATAGGCAAATCCATAGAGACAGAAAGCATTTTAATGGTTACCAGAGGGGAAAGGGGGAACAATTGCTAATGGGTACAGGGTGTTCCTTTCCAGGATGATGAAAATAACCTGGAATTCGTGGTGGTGATGGTTCCACAACCCTGTGAATACACTAAAAATCACTGAAATGTACATTTTAAGTGACTAAATGGTGACTTTTATGTTATGTGAATTTTATCTCAATAACAAATTATTTTTAAAAAAGTTTTACAGAAAGAAAAAAATCTCTACTCATATTAGCAGGTTCTGGATCCAGCTGTCTTCCGAAGAGGCATCTGATGGGGTCCGGGGCAGCGGGCGCGCAGCGTGAGGCCAGAGAGCAGGCAGGCAGTGAGCGGGGCCCCTGGGAACTGGCAGAGCTGATCCGGACGTAGTTAAACTCTGGCTGTGTCTTCTTGCAGTGGCCGCTGCCGATGGGGGTAACAGCCCGCGGGCAGTGTGGCAGTTCCGCAACATGATCAAATGCACGATCCCCACGAGTAACCCCTTCAAGGATTACAACGACTACGGCTGCTACTGTGGCCTGGGTGGATACGGCACCCCTGTGGATGAGCTGGACAAGTGAGTGACCGATCAGCAGGGAGAGTAGGGTGCCCGTGGGGCGGGGGGAGGGCACAAGCCAAAGATCTCGAGAGGAGGCACAGAAAAGGGATTTGCATATTTGCTAAAGATAACATATTTTCACCTCTTGCGGTATAAACAAACACGCTCCAAGAGGACCGTGAATCCAACGCTCTATCAGGAGGAAAAGCGAAAGGGTGGAGAATGTAAAGTAGCAGCGAGTGCTTTTGCCCTCTAGTGGCAGAACATCATAACACAAGACACCACAGCGACGATTCAATTGTCTTCGGGCAGTGGTTAAGACTCTCACCGCGTCTTCAGAATACATGATTGTACTATACGTTTGCGACCATTTTTAAATCCCCTTCAATAAACACGATCAAAGGACTTTAATTTTTTCAAGCCACAGGGCCAATATCTTCCAGAGCATGTCAGCTAAATTTTCCGGAGGCTGACTTGCTTCCCTGCACCTGCCTCAGTTTTGTCCTTCCCCCTCTCCAGGTGTTGCCAGACACACGACAACTGCTATTCAGAGGCCAAGAAACTGGACAGCTGTACATTCCTCCTGGACAACCCCTACACCAAAATCTACTCATACTCATGCTCTGGCTCTGAGATCACCTGCAGCGGTAGGTTGAATCTCTCGCTCTTTTTTTTTTTTTTTTTTTTTTAAGATTTTATTTATTTATTTGACAGAGAGGAGAGAGATCACACATAGGCAGAGAGGCAGGCAGAGAGAGAGGGGGAAGCAGGCTCCCTGCTGAGCAGAGAGCGCAAATGCGGGGCTCGATCCCAGGACCCTGAGATCATGACCTGAGCCGAAGGCAGAGGTTTAACCCACTGAGCCACCCAGGCGCCCCGATAGGTTGAATCTCTTGTTGGCTTGTTGTCCCTCAGTAGACAGGGGAGGAAATAACACTAATGATAGCCACCATTTACCAATCACTTCGTTGGTGCCAGGCTGTGTCTCCTTGAATCCTGGCAACACCCTAGGCGATGGGTATTATTATACCCATTTTACAGGTGACAAAACTGAGGCTCAGAAGGCTGAGCCAGTTGCCATGGGGCACACAGCTCATAAATCGTGGTGTTTGGTTTTGAACACAGGTATATATGACTCCAAAGTCTCTGCTCTTACTGCCACGCTATACAGCTTCGTTATTTCATAAAAAGAGCTTAGAACTACTATTTATGAGTTTCTTATTACATACCAGGTACTAGGCTAAGCATATATATGAGATAGGTTTTAATAACCCCATTTTACAGGTGAGGAAGTTGAGACTCAAAATAGCTACTTGCCCCAAATCACACAGCTTCTAAGTGGTAGGGCCGGCATCTGAACTCAGTTGTTTCTATATCAAAGGTTCTGGTCTTAACCACTAAGTTATGCAGAGCTCTTGGTGAAGTACGTCCCTCCAGAAAGGTAGCTGTGAAGAGCGGACATTTCAGAGAGGTGAAGGGTATTGTCATGCTAGGTCAGCATTCTGGATTTGCACTACTCTCTACTATGCACCCACAGAAGGGTCTCACTTTTCAAAACTGTACATACAATGTTGGAATAACCACAATTCAAGTCCAGGAGGCCAAGAAAAAAATTACCAGGAATCCCACCATCCTGAGGCATAAACGATTTCATAGCTCTGTGTCCATTTGCGCTTATCCTTGAAATAAGGTTTATATCATCGTAATCGTAGCTATGTGCCCACCTCAAGTCCTTTGTTCTTTCTACCTGAAACACTTCTCGCCTGATGTCTCAGGTACTTTATTTTTTTTTTTAAAGATTTTGTTTATTTATTTATTTGACAGAGAGAGAGATCACAAGTAGGCAGAGAGGCAGGCAGAGAGAGAGGAGGAAGCGGGCTCCCTGCTGAGCAGAGAGCCCAATGCGGGGCTCGATCCCAGGACCTTGAGATCATGTCGGTCCAGCACTTTAAATGTTGCTTTCTCCGTGCTGTCTTCGCTTCTAACTTGTTCTTTAAATCATGTACACACTCCCTTCATCTCTCCAGCATCCTTTTCTTCTTTGCTTTATTTTCTCCAGAGAATTTCTCAACAGCTGATATATTTTTGTTATTTCTTTATTTCCTATCTCTCCGCTACAAGGTAGGATCCACGGGAACAGCGACTATTGTCTGTTCTCTTCCCAGCTCTATGCCCAGAATCTAGAGCAATGCCTGGCATAGCCTAAGTGCTCAAAAAATATCCATAGTCTAGATACAATCTCGTGTTCTGCTTTTTCTCACTTATTACTGTGTTCTATTTTTCCTTTTGCCTCATAGTCTTCCTTGTTACTCCTTTAATCGCTGAAAGACATAGCTTAATTTGCTCCCATAGTCCCCTGGTTACAGGTGTTTGAGTTGTGCTCCAATTTAGAAAGCTAAATATGAGAATTCATATTCGTGCACTACAACATGATCAGCAAGGGTTCCTTTCTATGGCTTCTAGATTTCTGTACGAATCTGATGAAAGCTATGGGCCCTCTCCCCAGAAAACACACACACACACACACACACACACACACACACACACGAACACGCACAAGCACATTTTTCAAATAATTTATTAATGCAGCTGCCCCCCCAAATGCAGGTAAAAAGCCTGCATCAAAGGGCATTTATTCATATTAATTAACAATAACTTGATAGATAAATATCTCACTATACACACTTTATAATCTAATTAAGTGCTGATTATGCTTCAGTGAACTGGGCAAGAAAAGCATTTATTGTTTTGTTTTTAAGATTTTATTTTTTTAATTTTTTAAATTAACATATAATGTATTTTTTGCTTCAGGGGCACAGGTCTGTGAATCATTGGTCTTACACAATTCACAGCACTCACCATAGCACATACCCTCCCCAATGTCCATAACCCAGCCACCCTATCCCTCCCCCTCCTACCCCCTAACAACCCTCAGTTTGTTTCCTGAGATTAAGAGTCTCTTATGATTTGTCTTCCACCCCGGTCCCATCTTGTTTCATTTTTTGCCCCTCCCTACTCCCCAGGAACCCCTGCCCTGCCTCTCAAATTCCTCATATCGGATAAATCATATGATAATTGTCTTTCTCTGATTGACTTATTTTGCTTAGCATAATACCCTCTAGTTCCATCCATGTTGTTGCAAATGGCAGGATTTCATTTTTGATGGCTGCATAGTATTCCATTGTGTATATATACCACATCTTCTTTATCCATTCATCTGTCGATGGACATCTAGGTTCTTTCCTTTAAGATTTTATTTTTAAGTAATTTCTACACCCACCATGGGGCTCAAACTCATAACCCCAAGATCAAGAGTTGCATGTTGCACGGACTGAGCCAGCCAGGTACTCCACATCTGTTATTTTTAAAAAGATCAGAGAGAAACCAAACTTTAATAATATTATTGAATGTAAGGGTGCCTGGGTGGTTCAGTGGTTAAGCGTCTGCCTTCAGCTCAGGTTATGATCTTGGGGCCCTGCATTGAGCTCCCGGCTCAGCTGGGAGCCTGCTTCTCCCCCTGCTTGTACTCTCTCTCTCTCTTTCAAATAAATATGTGAAATATTTTTTAAAAGAGATTATTGAATGTAATCAGATGTACATAATTAAATTATGGATAACAAAATTGAAATTCATTTTAAAAGTTATCATTTTTCTTTTGGTTAAAAAAGTAAACAAGACCAAAATAATGTAATTTCAAACTCTTCAGAAGTGTATCATAGGGGGCGCCTGGGTGGTTCAGTGGATTAAAGCCTCTGCCTTCGGCTCAGGTCATGATCTCAGGGTCCTGGGATCGAGCCCCGCGTCGGGCTCTCTGCTCGGCGGGGAGCCTGCTTCCCCCTCTCTCTGCCTGCCTCTCTGCCTACTTGTGATCTCTCTCCTCTCTGCCAAATAAATAAATAAAATCTTTAAAAAAAAAAGTGTATCATAGAAAGGAGAAAGTGCCTATAATCTTACCTTCCAAAATAAACAGTTGGATATATCGCCTTTCACTTTCCTTTAATAAAGTATCTTGGAAACATTTCTACATATAGTTGTACTTAATTATTTTAAATATCTGTAAAATATTCTACTGTAAGAATGTTCTGTAAATTTTAAAATATGTGCTATAAAGTAGAGAAGTTGCCTTGCTAAACTTCATTGAGGTGAAAGGTACAATACTTTGCTGCTTTGAGTATATGTTTTAGTGTTTTTCATATTGCTTATAAATTGCTTGCCTACATTATCAGAGATCTATAGCTATATGGGTTTTAAGAGCTTATTTTAAGGGATGCCAGGGTGGCTCAGTCAGTTAGGTATCTGCCTTCAGCTCAGGTCATGATCCCAGGGTCCTGGGATTGAGTCCCGCATCAGGCTCCCTGGGAGCCTGCTTTTCCCTCTGCCTGCAGCTCCCCCTGCTTGTGCTCTCTCTCTGACAAATAAAATCTTTTCTTTCTTTCTTCCTTCCTTCCTTCCTTCCTTCCTTCCTTCCTTCCTTCCTTCCTTTCTCTCTCTCTCTCTCTCTCTCTCTCTCTCTCTCTCCTTCCTTCCTTCCTTCCTTCCTTCCTTCCTTCCTTCCTTCCTTCCTTCCTTCCTTCCTTCTTTCTTTCTTTCTTTCTTTCTTTCTTTCTTTCTTTCTTTCTTTCTTCTTTTAAAGAGCTCATTTTAAGTTAAATAGACGGAACTTTCCAAAAGGCAGCTAGGATTGCCAGATTAAATACATGTTGCCCAGGGGCGCCTGGGGGGCTCGGTCCTTAAGCATCTATCTTCAACTCAGGTCATGATCCCAGGGTCCTGGGATCAAGACCCGCATCGGGCTCCCTGCTCGGCGGGAAGCCTGCTTCTCCCTCTCCCACTCCCCCTGCTTGTGTTCCCTCTCTCACTGTCTCTATGTCTGTCAAATAAATAAATAAAATTCTTAAAAAAAAAAATAAACCCATGTTGCCCAATTCAACTTGACTTTCAGATAGACAATGAAGTTTTTTTTATTCTACATTCCAAACCGCATTTATTGTTTATCTGATATTCTGGTATTTTTATTTGCTAAATCTGTCAACCCTAAATTTGTATCAATGGGACGGCCACCAGATTATTCCAGTTAACTTTTCCTGTCCCAGATTGGACAAAGCAGGATCTGTCTTGGCTCAGTCCTCTCGTCTTGCTCTTTTCCAGGAAAAAACAAAGCCTGTCAAGCCTTCATCTGTAACTGTGACCGAAATGCTGCCATCTGCTTTTCAAAGGCTCCATATAACAAGGAGCACAAGAACCTTGACACCAAGAAGTACTGTAAGGATTGAGTATCCTCTCTGGAAAGCATCACCGCTACATGCCTCTTTGCCTTCACCTTAGCCTGTGTCCTCTAATAAAGCACTTGTTGAAAGGCCTCCGTTTGAAGACTGTTTTATTCTCTGTGTCTCTAAGTCTCTTCCTAGTTCTTTGTGAGCATCATTCCTTCTAGCCTTGGAAGTTGATGTTGAGGGATATTTCTAGGAAGTGAAAGCCAGGAGACCTGAATACTGGTTAACAACCACGATTATTTACTCTGTGCCAGACTGAACTACATATTATATTCTCTGAGGTAATATATCCTACCTCTGTTTCATTATCCCCAGGGCTGGGGGAGAGAGAAAAAAATCCCTTTAACGATTTTTTTTTTTTTTTTTTAAGATTTTATTCATTCGGGGGCCTGGGTGGCTCAGTGGGTTAAAGCCTCTCCCTTTGGCTCAGGTCATGATCTCAGGGTCCTGGGATCTAGCCCCGCATCAGGCTCTCTGCTCAGGGATCCTGCTTCCCCCTCTCTCTCTGCCTGCCTGTCTGCCTACTTGTGATCTCTCTGTCAAATAAATAAATAAATAAAATCTTTAAAAAAAAAAAAGATTTTATTCATTCATCTGACAGAGAGCAAGAGAAAGCACAAACGGGGAGCAGCAGAGGGAGAGGGAGAAGCAGGCTCCCTGCGGAACAGAAAGCCCGATATGGGGCTCCAACTCAGGACCCCCTGCCAAAGGCAGATGCTTAACCGACTGAGCCACCCAGGCGCTCCCCTTTAACAATCTTTCAATGAGCACCTGCTGGGTGCTTATTAAAGGAAATGGAATATGGGAAACCCTAGTACAGTGGCTGAGATTTAAATGAATAAATAAACTGAATTGTGAGTATTCTGAAGTAGCGATTATATCCCAGCAGCCACAGTATCTTCACAGAGCTTAGGACATCGCACACTCTCATTAAATAATTGTTCCACGAAGGTACATCTTGGCGCCAAGGTTTGCGGCAGTGGAGGAAAAACCACGTGGTTATATTTACCTTTTCAGATCATGTGATCCCGAGCCCAACCCAGACTTTTCCCGGGCCCGCAGGGATTTCAGAGTAGGAAATGTGATGGGGTATCTTTCGGACACGTGGTACCGGTTCCTCCTTCTTTTTTTTTTTTTTTTTTCTTCAACTGGTGAAAAGCAGCCCAGCCCCCGGCCGACTTCCGCACCGCCCAGGCTCTGGCCCCGCCTCCTCGCGCGCCGGCTCGAGCTGGCGCAGGCGCAGGCGCAGTGGTTGGTAACGGTTGCTCTAGCCGGCGTCAGGGTGAGGTGGCGGCGACGGGTCCGTGCGCGGCTTCCTGGGTCCTCGGTGCGCTGTTCTCCAGGGTCAGAATCCGGCGTGAAGGAAGGAGTGGGCGGGCCGAGTGTGAAAAAAGAGCGAGCTCACGTGGGTATGACGTTGGGGGTCCACCTTCCTGAGGTGCGCGTGGCTGTCTGGGTGTCTCGGCCCCACACGCACCTCTCCGCCCCCCAGCCCCCTGCGGGTTTCCCAAGAAGGATAATATATCTGGAATTAACTATTTCAAATTAACTATTCCAATTAACTATTAACTGTTATACCCTGTTCCTAGGAGCAGGGTAACCAATTCATCCTGGTTTTAGCACTGAAAGTCCTGCAACCCAGGAAACCCCCTCAGTACTGGGCAATCTGGTACAGTTGGTACCCTACCTAGGAGTGTTGAGTTTCCTATTGGTCTTTAAATGGATCCTCTCAGGAAAAGTTTGGCATTCACTGAAGACTGACCCTTATGCGTGGCCAAGCATTTCTTACGGGGTTAACTCATTAAGTGAGCTAATAATGTGTTGTGAAATACTTTGCATAGTGTTTGGGATATAGTGTGCTCAATAAATACTATTATTTAAGGGAGAGGTGAAAGACAGATACTTAATTTATGACAGTGTAAAAGAAGGAATGTAAGTTAGTGGGAAATTGGTTTTGAGTGTTACGTATTGTTTGCCTTTGTGACTTCTACTTACTAAAACTGTGATAGCGGAGCAGAGCCATGGAAGCAGTTGAGGAAAGTCATGCCCAAAGCTGGGCTTCTGCAGTTAGAAGCCTGTAACTCGGGCAATGATAAACTGATAGCACCCACTAGTCATTCTGTTATTCCAACAGAGGGCACTTACAGTGGGTTAGGAACTGCCTTGCTGGTAAAAAGCAAAAGATGTCAAGTGAGGAGGAATGAGAACTTTGCAGAGTTTGTCTTGGGACAATTTTGGAGGAGGAATTCCACCTCAGGAGGAATTATGAACAAAACGAACATTCCTGAAGGTCCTGAAGACTTGGTTTCATGAATCGTGCCAGCATTAGATGATAGAAAGAGCCTTCCTCCCTCCCTGGCAACCTAACCTGCTCTCTGGCAACCTAACCAGCCTAAGAGGCTGCCTGCCGCCTCTTAACCATTCCTGGTCTCCTTGGCCAGTTGTACTGCTGGCTTCTACTTCAGGCTTCTTTCTAAGCATAAGCCTCAGACAAATAGGAAGCAGTGGTTTAAAAAGAAAAGAACTGGGAGGAATGTCTTGGATTCTAGTCCTGGCCCTGAAACTATGTTGTATGGCCTTCAGTAAGTCTGGATTTTAGTTTCCTCCAAAATAAAATGAGGGGGATGCATTTAATTTGCTCTCATTCTGTCATTCCATGCATGAATCTGTGACATTTTGTGCTAGAGAATAAGGATGGGGAAATAGCACATTCTCTGTGAGCCACATGAAGCCAAGAGATTGTATCTTTGTAGCCTTAGGACCTTAATATAGTATCTGTCAGTAACCCCTGATGAAATTTGTGGATGAGAATAGCTTGAGATCCAAAAGACCCAGATCTGAATACAATTACTGGTACTGATTTTTGGTAATTGAGCAAATCTGATTCAAAGCACCTTAGGATCCTCTGCAAAAAAGCTGGAATGAGATTGACCACAACCATACACCTCTTCAGAATTAATAGCTATGGGAAAACATACAGTTGTGCCGATGAAAAGAACTCTGTTGGTTTCAAGATCCTGGATTATCCCAGTTAACTAAAATTTACTTCCTAGGCAGGTGCAGGATGAACTTGCCCTAATTTTAGACAAAAGACTATCTAGAAAAGGCTGTGACTCTTTCATCCGCTTTACTTTTTGATGAGATTGTGCTGAAAGCTTTAGCCTGGTACAATGATTCTTTTTGGCTAACACGGTAATCAGACAAGTCTTGCTGCCTTACTTGGCAGAAACAAATCAGTTTAAGAGCCCACTTGTTTCCTCTCTATAGACCAGG
Organism: Potos flavus; assembly: GCA_028534135.1. Classification (NCBI taxonomy): domain Eukaryota; kingdom Metazoa; phylum Chordata; class Mammalia; order Carnivora; family Procyonidae; genus Potos; species Potos flavus. The sequence goes on from CM052889.1 coordinate 66,743,703, forward strand.
TTCAAGGCAAGTGTCTCACTCTGGCAGTTGAAATCCAGCAGAAATCCTTAGAGAACCGTGTCATAAAGCCCATTCTCTTTTAGCTGATTAAAAAAAGAATATAAACCTACAGCCCACATACCTGGTGTGCTATTAAAAATATGATTCCTTTATTCCTTAGTTAATAAAAAATTCATTCATACCATTAATCATCTTTAAAAAAACATATCAAAATGTTTCAGTTAGAGACACTTAACCATTTGTAATTATAAATGAAGTCATTTTCTTCTTCCCTCACCCCCCACATTAGTGAAATTCCTGGGTTAGCACTCCAGAGACCGTTCTGGCCTACATATTTCCCAAGCTGTTTCTTCTGCCTGGTGAGATAAAAAGCAAGTGAGGTCAGTTTTCTCTATCAAGAGCAGCCACTGGTTTGAAAAAGTCTTTCTTCAGGGTCAAATCTCATCAGTCACACTCAAACCTGCCCAGTTTAGAGAGGGGCTGGGAGAAAGATGTTGGTTTGCTGCCCTCTACAGGCTGTACTCAGTGAGCTTCGATTAGTTAGAGGAAGAAGGGAGGAATCCTTAAGGATCTGAAAAGAAATGAAACAAGTTAATGCTGAATAAGGCGAGAGTGGATGGGGGTAATGGTTGTGGATATCAGCCTACCATTCAAAAAACCACAGCATTTGGGGCATGTAAAGATGGCCACCATATCTAGTTAAGTGAAAACAGGATATGATAAAACATGAACAAACTTGATTCGATTTTTGTAAAAAAAAAAAGATTTAGTTATACTAGAATGTTAAACTTTGGTTATCTTGGTGATGGGATAATGGGTAATTTGTATTATATTCTTTTTACTTATCTGTGTCATCTTTTTTTTTTTTTTAAGATTTTATTTATTGGTCAGAGAGAGAAAGCACAAGCAGGTGGAGTGGCAGACAGAGGGAGAAGCAGGCTCCCTGCTGAGAAAGGAGCCTGATGCAGGACTCAATCCCAGGACCCTGGGATCACGATCCAAGCTAAACGCAGCCACTTAACCAACTGAGCCACTCAGGCATCCCTTATCTGTATCATCTTAACGTTCTACAATAAGTATTAGTATTCTAGTAATAAGAGCCTAGTTTAAAAAATATATTAAAAAGTTGGGGGGGGCACCTGGGTGGCTCAAATGGCTAAGCATCTGCCTTCAGCTCAGGTCACAATCTTCAGGTCCTGGGATTGAGCCCCACAGCTGGCTCCCAGGTTAGCAGGGAGTCTGTTTCTCCATCTCCCTCTCCCTCTGCCTCTCCCCCTGCTTGTGCTTTCTCTTCCTCCCTCTCAAATGAATAAATAAAATCTTAAAAAAAAAAAAAGTGTGTGTTGGGGTGTCTGGGTGGTTCTGTCGGTTGAGCTTCCAGCTATTGATCTCGGCTCTGGTCTTGATCTCAGGGTTGTGGGTTTGAGCCCCATATTGGGCTCCACTTTGGGCATGGAGCCTACTACTTAAAAGAGTTTGTGTGCCAAGGGGGCTTCTTTGGTGCTAGTAGTGTTCTGTTCCTTGATGTAGATGCTATATGTCCTTATCAAGTTGTCGGCTTATAACACATGCTGTCCTCTGTATGTATAGTATACTTCAATTAAAATAGTTTTTGGAAAGTGCTTATACAGGAACTCTCATTCATTGGTGGGAATGCAAAATGGTGCAGCCACTTGGAAGGCAGTTTTTGCAGTTGCATACAAAACTAAACATACTTTCATCATACGATTCAGCCATCTTGCTTCTTGGTATTTACCCAAATGAGTTGAAAACTTATGCCCAGCACCTTAATTCATAATTGCCAAACACTTGGAAACAACCAAGATGTCAGTAGGTGAATGACAAATACTGTGTGAGTGCACAGGGCAAAGGGGCATATGGGACACTCTGTACTTTCTGCTCAATTTGGCTGTGAACCTAAAACTACTCCAAAAATTAGAGATTTTATTTATTTATTTGTGAGAGAGCAAGAGCGCACAAGCAGGGGGAGTGGCAGGCAAAGAGAGAAGCAGACTCCCCGCTGAGCAAGAAGCCCAACGAGGGACTCGATCCCAGGACCCTGGGATCATGAGCCAAACGGAAGGCAGCTGCTTAACCCACTGAGCCACCCAGGTGTCCTAAAGTCTTTTTTTTTTTTTTAAGTGATTGTACTTCTCTAGGAATATACTAAAAACTATTGCAGTGTACAAATTAAATGAGTAAACTGTATGGTTTGTGAACTACATCTCAACAAAGCTTAAGTGGTTGTATTCATAGATTAAAATGGATATGAAGTACCAACACATGCTACAATATGGGTGAATCTTCAAACTATTATGCCAAGTGGAGAAGCCAGACACAAAAGGCCACAGATTATATGAAGTGTCTAGAATAGGCAGAAATAGATTAGATGTTGCCAGGGACTGGGGAGTGGTGGTGGGGTTGGGAATGGGGAGTGACTGCTAATGGGTACAAGGTTTCTTCTTGGGATGATGAAAATATTCTGGAATTAGACAGTGGTGAGTAATGTACAACTTTGTGAGTGTACTATAAGACAATTTAATTGTATACTTCGAAAGGGTAAACTTTATGGTATGTGAATTATGTCTTGATAAAGCTGTTATCTTTTTAAAACAGGGGAAAAAAGCAATGGCAGATTTTCAAAGATTATCTTAAATAGTATGTGCCAGAGCGCCTGGGTGGCTCAGTTAAGCACCCAACTCTTGATTTCAGCTCAGGTCATGATCTCAGAGCTGTGAGACTGAGCCCTGCCTCAGCTGGAGCTGGGTGTGGAGCCTGCTTAAGATCCCCCCCCAATTAATTAGATAGATTAGTTAGAAATAGCACGTACGCAGAACTGGAAAATCATAGTCTTTCAAACATGATAGCTTAATGCACATTAAAAAAATTAGTTTTAATTAAGGGGCACACAGGGGCTCAGCTGGTTCAGCGTCCAACTCTTGATTTTTGGCTCAGGTCATGATCTCAGGGTCATGGGATCAATCTGGGAGTGGAGCTTCACGCTCAGTGGAGAGTCTACTTTTCTCTCTCTCCCTCTCCCTTTGCCCCTCCCCTGCTCACACTCTTTCTCTCTCTAAAATAAGTAAATAAATCTTTAAAAATTTTAATTAATGGGATGCCTGGGAAGGCTCAGTTTGTTGGGCGCAGACTCTTGCTTTCGGCTCAGATTATGATCTCAGGGTTGTGAGATCAAGCCCCAAATCCAGCTGTGCGCTCAGCAGGGAGTCTGCTTGAGATTCTTCCCTTCTCCCTCTCCTTCAGCCCCTCTTCCCCGCTCACATGCTGGCACTCTCTCTCTTCTCTCTCTCAAATAAATAAATAAAAATCTTTTAAAAATAAAAATTATAAAATTAAAAAATTAAAAATAAATTAGTTTGAATTAAGAATGGCCATACATTAAGAAGCCTAGGACTTCCTATATTTTGTTAGTGCTCTCAGTTGCATGTGAACAAGAAACTGTTATCTAAGGAAGCATTTACCTTTAATGGCAGGATTACAGTGAAAATCTGTTTCTGGCTCAGGAACATCAGGCTCTGGTCAGTGTGGGTCTATTAAAGGCAGCAACTCTCCGCAAGGAGAATCCAGTTTCAGACATGCCAAGTCATCCGACCTTGTGGGCCCAATGTTAAGTATTGCAATTGGAAGCTGCTTCTCTCGGGCAGTGAGGATAAACCTGTAGCCGGAGTACACCTTACAAGGAGAAGACACAGGTGAGAACTCTCGATGCAGGAAGAGATCAACCAAATAGGGAGCCTCTCAGGAGTTCTCCATCCCAAGTCAGATACCTGCAAGGACGATCCCACCACCAAGAGGGAGTCGGCTTCTTTTACACGCCTGCGCACAAAGTCAACCTTGTCAGGGTTCACTGTGTCCCCGAAGAAAACGACGTCTGGTTTCAGGGGGCCTCCACATCGAGCGCAGGACGGGACCTGAAAGCTCTGCACCTGCTCGTCTGTGAGAAAGACGTCGCCGTCAGGAGCCAGGCCGTGGGCCTCAGCACTCCAGGTGGGGTTCAGGGCTTCAAAACGCTCCTGCAATGCCCCACGGGGAATCTGTTCGCCACAGTCCAAGCAAAGGACCCTGAAACCAAAGAAGCTGAATCAATGTTTGGTCCCGAGGAGGCAGGAAGCTGCCAGAGACGTTTCATCCCCAACCATTTTTAACTCTTCCAACAGCGCTTGCCATTCCTAAATGCAGTCTTTCCCCCATGTTAGGAATACCTTTTCGTGACCTCTTTGAGTACCACCATTTCTCACTTTCCTTCTACTGCTAACCCGTAGAACAAGGAGTGTACATCTCTTTTCTTTACTCACACTCCCTGCTTACCCTTTCGGCTCATTTTTATCCATAGCACAACTGCAAATGCCTTCCTTAGTGCCCACACCCATGCTTTTCCCTCCCCTCTCTCTCCTCCTCCGGGGTGATGGTCACTGTCTATCACCATCGTCTCTTTAAAATGTTCTTCCCCCTGGTGTCCTTACCCAGTGTCTTCTGTTTCTCTTCTTACCTCTCTAATCATGAGCTCCATGAGAGCGAGAACTTTGAGTCCTTTGACCACTGTGCTATGCCCACCACCTAGATCAGTGCCTACAGACAGTGGGCATTCCCTAAATAGCTGCTAAAAGAAAAAACAAAAGGTGGTTTAGTTGGTTTCTTCTCTACTCCTTAATCTTCCAGCCAGTTTTCTTTCTACCTCTTCCACCCTGGGGACTCTCCATTTTCACTGCCACAGTGCCTCTGTGCTGACGGTCCCCTGCCCCGTACAGGACTCCACTCCTGCTCTCTCTCCCAAACTCCCAAGTCATCTTGATTGTCCTGTGCAGCTTACCTCTGTCTTCACCCACCCTCCCCCACCTTCTCCATCACCATCGTTTCCCCAGTTACTTGGGCAGGAACCCTTGGAAAACCTTGTTACTCATTTTGCTCCTTTTTATCTAGTCAGCCTTCAGATTATGTTGATTATTTTTTTCTAAAAGGCCCCCTATGAGGGGCACCTGGTTGGCTCAGTTGGTGGAACAAGTGACTCTTGGTCTCAGAGTTCTGAGTTCGAGCCCCACCTTGGGTACAGAGATTACTTAAAAAAATAAAATATTAAAAAAAAAAAAAAGGGTGCCTGGGTGGCACAGTCAGTTTAGCATCCGACTTTTAGTTTTGGCTCAAGTCATGATCTCAGGGTCATGATATCAAGCACCATGTTGGGCTCCATGCTCACCGGGACGTCTGCTTGAGATTCTCTCTCCCTCTCCCTCTGCACTCCCTCCTACACGTGTGCACACACACACACACTCTCTCGCAAATAAATAATTAAGTCTTTAAAAAACAACTAAAGGCCCCCTATGAAATGACAAGAAGTCTTGGATTTGTTTTAAAACATTTTAAGAGACAAAGAGGGGGTAGACATGATAAAATCTTTGTATCTGAGTGATGGTACATGAGAGTTCATTATACTACTTTCCTTTTAGGGACATTTGAAAATTTTTATCATGAAAAGAAAGTTTTAATGGACCCATGGCCATCATTAGCTCTCGAATTCCCCTGATAACCACCTGGGTCTAGGTCCTTTGGGCTGACCTCCCTGAGTCACTCTTTATAATCCTGTGTGGCTTTCCTCAAATGCTATTTTTATCATATTGCTTTCTTGCTCAAAAACCACTAATATTCCCCTTTGGTCTCTAACGACAGACCCAAATTGCACTGCACTATTTTCAGACGCACCCATGATTTGAGTCTAGCCTTCCCAGACAATCTGATTTCATAGTAACTCTCCACAGAGTCCAGGCCAGACTCCTCTGGGCTCTACAAATCCTCTTCATTTAGAAAGCCCTTTCCCTTCTTTCACCTAATCAGACCTGAGCTAGGCTTAAGCCCCACCTTTCCCATAAAAGCTTGACCAGTTATTCCGAGCTTTACTAAACCTGTTTCTCTGAACTTGCAAAAACATCTATCAAGGACCACATAATTTAACAATTGTGTGGAGTTGTTTGTTAAACATGTTCTTTTTGGATCCCTCCCCCACCCCAAAGAGATCACAAAGTGCTCATATATAAAGAAGACCATGTTTTATACTTTGGTTTTGACCCCTCCATACAACCAAGTAGTGTACCACATGTTGTAGGCACCCAATAAATATTTTATGATTGGCAGGATCTCTGGGGCTTAAGAATAAGGAAATGGTTTCCAATTAGCTTCAAGTTATTGCCAGGGCTCCATGTCTTTATTTCATCAGTATTTATTGTGTTCTGACTATATGCCAGGCTGTGCTGTGTTCTACACGTCTAGGTACCAGAGATCCACCAGCTTATAGCCTATGCTGTTGGCACTTTGCTCATAGTCCCTGCAAGACACCCTATAGGCTACTTGCACACAGTTCTCTTGTAAGCAACTTCCTGCATCTCTCTTAGGGTGTTCACTGGCCAAGGAAACCTCCAGAGTTGCAGAGTCAGTGTGAGGGAGTTAATTCCCCTAGACCGACCCTCAACCAATAAGAGATGGGACATGATGGACAAATGCCCCAGCTTCCTTGACTTTCAGTGAGACAATTCTGAAGCATGCTCTAGACAGAGGGCTCCTCAAAGGATTGAGCCTCAGCTCCCCAAAGCAGCAATCCATTCATTAATTTACCCTTTTCTTGGCTTTTCTTCCCTACCCTGTTTCATTACCCCACTGAGTTTGTTCCTCTGTGAGTTTGCTGGGATTGACTCCAAAATAAACAACTTGCTCTAAATCCTTTTCTCAAAGTCTAATGAAAACCACAGTGATCAAGATAGCCAAGGTCTCTGCTCTTACGGAGCACACACTGCTGCATTCAGACTATTTAGACCTTCCTGCACCTGTGCATGCATCCATGGAGTTCTGTCAGGCGCTGACTCCCTGCTTTCGTGTGCAAGGCATCCACATTTTGGGTCACCAACCAGTACAGCTTTCCGAGTCTCTCCCAGTTGCTCAAAGCCCAATGTGCAGGGTTAGGCTGGAGGGAGGAGAACCGAGGCCACCCTACAAAGTTTCTCGCCCAGTACCGCTGGCGGATTGGAGCACTCCGTAGAAAATCCCCATGCTGAATGGGTTTCTGGTCAGTGCGGGCATAGAGTCCCACCTTTTCTGACCTGTAGTCTGGGATCCCCGACTCAGTGGAGATTCCTGCCCCGGTCATCACTAGGAGTCTCTTGGAAAGAGTGATGAATCGCTGTAACTCTTTGACCTTCTCAGGGTCCAGAGGAGGACTTGGTGGCACAAATAACCCAACGGATCCATGTGAGCACTGCTGGCTGATGTTCACCATCCAGCGGCTTTTTGTTGCCCTGAAAGTCAACCCAAAACTCATCCTCATTCTAGAGAGAAAGAAACCTGATGTGAGAAACTGGGTTTTAAAAACTAAAGCAACCAAACCCCCCCCCCAAACCAAACAACAACAATAACAACAACAACAAAAACTGAGGCAACCATCAACCAATGAATGAATAAACAAAATGGGGCCTATCTATACAATGAAATGTTACTTACCTATAAGCATGAAGTTCTCTCTCTTTTTTTTAAAGATTTTATCTATCTATCTATCTATCTATCTATCTATCTATCTATCTATTTGACAGGGAGAGAGAGAGAGCACAAGCAGGGGGAGCGGCAGGGAGAGGGAGAACCAGACTCCATGACGTGCACGGAGCCCAAAGTGGGACTCGATCCCAGGTCCTTGGGATCATGACCTGGGCCAAAGGCCGAGGCTTAACTGACTGAGACATCCAGGCACCCCACGCATATTCTGATATATGCTACAATATGGATAAACATTAAAAACATTATGCTAAGTGTAAGAAGTCATCACAAAAGGGCAAATACCATATGATTCCATTTATATAAGTTGTCCAAAATACACAAATATATACAGACAGAAGGTAAATTAGTAGTTGCCAGGGACTGGAAGGAGGAATGTATCAGAAACTTATTCTTTTTTTTTTTCAGTCTTCCCCGTTAGACTTTTTTTTTTAATTCAAGGATAATTAACATATAGTATTATAATAATTTCAGGTGTACAATATGATTCAACAATTCTATACATTACTCATTGCTCATCACTAAGTGTTCTTTTTTTTTTTTTTTAGGTTTCCTTTATTTTATTTGAGAGAGAGACAGAGCACAAGCAGAGGGAGGGGCAGAGGGAGAGGGAGAAGCAGACTCCCCACTCAGTAGGGAGGCCTACATGGGGCTTGATCCCAAGACCCTGGCTGGGGTCATGACCTGAGCCAAAGGCAAATACTTAACTAACTCAGCCACCTAGGTGCCCCTGTAAGTGTCCTCTTAATCTCCTTCACCTAGGGGCGCCTGGGTGGCTCAGTGGGTTAAAGCCTCTGCCTTCGGCTCGGGTCATGATCTCAGGGTCCTGGGATTGAGCCCCACGTCGGGCTCTCTGCTCGGCGGGGAGCCTGCTTCCCCCTCTCTCTCTGCCTGCCTCTCTGCCTACTTGTGATCTCTCTCTCTCTCTGTCAAATAAATAAATAAAATATTTTTTAAAAAAAATCTCCTTCACCTACTTCACCCATCTCCTCACCCATCCTTCCCTCTGGCAACCACCAGTTTGCCCTCTCTATTTAAGGGTTTGGTTTCTTTGTCTCTTTTTCCTTTGTTCATTTGTTTTGTTTCTTTTTTTTTTTTTAAGATTTTATTTATTTATTTGACAGAGAGAGATCACAAGTAGGCAGAGAGGCAGGCAGAGAGAGGGGAAAGCAGGCTCCCCGCTGAGGAGAGAGCCTGATGTGGGGCTCGATCCCAGGAGCCTGAGATGATGACCTGAGCCGAAGGGAGAGGCTTTAACCCACTGAGCCACCCAGGCGCCCATTTGTTTTGTTTCTTAAATTCCATACATGAGTGAAATCTGTAATTCCATACATGAGTGAAATGATATCTGTCTTTGTCTGACTTACTTCACTTAGCATTATATCCTCTAGGTCGATCTGTTGTTGCAAATACCAAGATTTCCTTCTTTTTTTGGTTGAATAATATTCCTCTGTGTGTGTGTGTGTGTGTGTGTGTGTATTGACATCTTCTTTATCCATTCATCTATGGATGGACATTGGGGTTGCTTCCGTACCTTGGCTATTGTAGATAATGCTGAAATAAAAACAGACATGCATGTATCTTTTCAAATTAGTGTTTTTGTTTTCTTTGGGTAAATACTCAGTAGTGGAATTAATGGATCATAGGGTAATTATATTTTTAATTTTTTGAGGAACCTCCATACTGTTTTCCACAGTAGCTGCATCAGCTTGCACTCCCACAAACAGTCCACAAGGGTTCCTTTCTCTCCACATCCTCGCCACACTAGTTATTTCTTATGTCTTTGATTTTAGCCATTCTGACAGGTGTGAGGTGATACTCATTTATAGCTGAAAAGCAAAGGTAGCATCTTGGCATTAAACATCAACAACTTCCTCCATTTCAACATTACAAGATAAGAGAGTCTGGCTCTCCCTATTGGCACTAATGGCAGCTAATCTTTTTTGCTCCCGTCTATATTAAGAGTATATATATGTGTGTGTGTGTGTGTATTTTTTTTTTTTCAGTAGGCTTCATGCCCAGCACGGAGCCCAACACGGTACTCGATCTCACAACTCGGAGATCACGACCTGAGCTGACACAGGAATCAGAGGCTTAAGTGACTGAGTTGTCACCCAGGAGACCCTGGAGTTGTTAATTTTTGAAGCTGGGTGATGGGTCCATGGGTGGGGTTCATTATATCATTCTATCTCCACAATAAAAAAAAAAAATTTAAAGATTTTATTTATTTGAGAGAGAGAGAGCTCAGAGCAAGAGAGAAAGAGAGCACGAGCAGGTGGAGGGGCAGAGGGAGAAGCAGACTCCCTGCTGAGCAGGGAGCCCGAAGTGGGGCTCATCCCAGGAAGCTGGGATCATGACCTGAGCCCAAGGCAGAGGCTTCACTGCCTGAGCAACCCAGGTGTCCCCACAATAAAAAATTGTTATATTTTTGTTATGTTTTAAGTAGGCTCCACATCTAATGTGGGGCTTGAACTCATGACTCTGAGATCAAGAGTCACATGCACTACAGACTGAGCCAGCTAGGTGCTCCACAATAAAAAGAAAAAATAATTCCTGAGAAGGATGTCTGGATTGCAGATGTCCTAGTGTGCCCAGGACAGTGGAAGTGCCGAAATGCCGAAAGCCACGAGATAAAGGAAAATGCTTGTATCTTTTGAATATTTTAAAGGCTTAAGAGGTATGATCAGAAAGTGAGGGGGGGGGGAAAGAATGGAGCAGTTTGAAGGGAAGCTAAAATGTGGAATATTTTACCTTAAGGGTAGATGATCCAGACCATACTACTTGCAGTGGCAAAGAGCATGCTTATATGAACAATCTACTGATAATGAATTAATCAGTGACTTCGGTATCTTGAAGGACAGCACCCAAACAAATGAGAATATCTTTCATTGGAAAGGTACAGCCTCCTCCCCCCACACACACCCAGAGTGTATTTGTAATTTTACTTTGTAATTCAAATCAATCTTTGGTAGAATTTGGGAGGGTGTGAGCTAGCTCAGGATCTGAGAACTCAATAATGTGCTGAACACTGGGGCTCCAGGCTCATAGAGAAAACTGACCCTTGCCAGGGGTGTGCTGGTAAACTACCTTCTCCCCCACCGTCCCCCCTCCCCAAAATAAAGATACATCATGACCAATTTCAGGCTACCAATAGTTTAACAACTGGCAAGCAAGTCCCTGAATACTTAACCCGTACTTGGCCCTCACCAGTAAAAACTAATTCCAGCAAACCTTCCTGAGTCAAGTCCAAAACAACAAGGCTACCTTTTTATTTTACTTATTTATTTATTTGACAGAGAGCGAGAGAGCACAAGCAGGCCGAGCGGCAGGGGAGAGGGAGAAGCAGACTCACCGAGCAGGGAGCCTGATTCGGGACTTGATCCCAGGACCCCGAGATCATGACCTGAGCCAAAGGCAGATGCTTAACCGACTGAGCCACCCAGGTGCCCCTATTATCCTTTTAATAATTTGTTTTGGTCAAGAATTTCTAATACCTTTCAGAAAATAAAGTCTTGTCTCCACACTGGACTATTTCATAACAGTCCAAGCCAATCTTGTCCTTTTGACCTCTTAAGAACCTACAACCAAAGCTCTACTATTCTGTGGCCATCAGATGGAAATTAACTTAAAATGGTTGCTGAATCTGCCAAGGATTTTTGCATCCAAGAGAAACTGTACATTTGTTTTATTAAAAAAATGGTGCAAGGGACTCTAAAAATGTCTATTTTAAAAAAGGAATGGGGGCCCCTGGGTAGCGCTGTCACTTAAGTGACCCACTCTTGTTTTCAGCTCAAGTCTGATCTCCCAGTGGTGAGATTGAGCCCGAAGCTGGACTCTGCACAGGATGTGGAACCTGCTTAAGATTCTCCCTCTCCCTCTGCCCCTCCTCGCTCCCCCTCCCTCACACATGAACTCTCTTTCTCCACCTCAAAAAAAATTTAAAAATTATAGTAATAAAAAGGAAGTATAAAATACAAATTGGCAAAGCAGGATTCTAGCATAACATGAGGCCTATTCTGCTTGTCCCAGTAAAACCTGACTGGTCAGAAATAAATTTCTTATAAGGGGTTCCTGGGTGGCTCAGTCAGTTAACCATCTGCCTTTGACTTAGGTCATGATCCCAGGGTCCTGGGATGGAGCTGTGGGTTGGACTCCCTGCTTAGCAGGGGAGTCCACTTCTCCCTCTCCCCCTGCCCCTGCTCATGTGCTCTCTCTCAGGCTCACTCTGTCAAATAAATAAAATCTTTTTTAAAAATTTCTTATAAATTTCAAAATATTAATGGCCTACTCCCAATATCTTTTAAATCCCTTAATAGCTCATTGTTATTCCATCTAGACTACATCTAAAGATGTCTCCATTGGAGGACTATCTTTATAATTTTAGTTACTACCATCCCTTGGGAGACCGTGTGTTCCATAAACCTACTTCCCATTTTATAAATGAGAAGTAGTTCTTCATAAACTAAAGAGCACATTTCAGGAGCGCCTGGGTGGCTCAGTCGTTGGGCGTCTGCCTTGGGCTTGGGTCATGATTTCAGGGTCATGGGTCCGAGCCCCGCATGGGGCTCCCTGCTCAGCGGGAAGCCTGTTTTCCCTCTCCCACTCCCCCTGCTTGTGTTCCTGCTCTCGCTGTCTCTCTCTCTGTGTCAAATAAAATGTTTAAAGAAAATAAAATAAGAAAGAGCGCATCTTAATTCTAGTTTGCTAGGTGTTGATGAAGTCATTGCTCAGACATTTCAGACTTAATGCTTTTTATTTATTAATGTAACTAAGTACATGCACATCTTTTATTCCCATATTCTATTAGTTTACCCTCAATCGCAAACACTGCTAGTTGGATACAACAGAATAGTGAGGCCTGGCACGACATTCTGCCCCAGCTTTCTAGCTGTAAAAACAAGGTTTTGACATATTACTTAACATAATGCAGAAATTCTCTAGTGACACGCACCCCGTATGTAAACATTATCTTATGCCTGGCTTTTCCGATCTAGGTTTAGGACCCCGATATCTCTAGACATTCCACAGCAACACGTGAACCGCTAAACAAATCTGGTCTGGATTCCTGAGACCAAAGGGCTCGGGAAACCCCCCTGAAAACACGCTCTATCAGAACAGCAGCTCTCTGCGAGGTTCCACCAAAGGGCAAAGAGTTAAACAGTATCCTTTACAACAAACCCACAACTTCAAGAGACCCAAAGCTCACACAGAACACACTCACCTTTCACAGCTTAAACGACACTTTGCGACCGACGATGCAACTGACTGGCTACTTTTGCATTTGGGGAAATGTAGTTCATGAAGTGGAAATGCAGCATAAAAACTACAAGTCCCACAATCCTCTGGGCTTCACAGTTAAGGGGCCCAGATTGTCTAGTAACGCCACCTGTCTGCCTTTCAGGGTCAGAGGTTTTGAACCTTGGTTGGAGACGGGGTGCTGTCATCTAAATTAACACAGTGTCCCTTTGAGAGAAGGTTAGAGTTTCCACACCAGAGGGCTCAGTGCAAAATAATACATCCAAACAGCACAAAGTTAGGAATTCATTGTTAAGATAGAAGCTTTAGGGGCACCTGGGTGACTGAGTCGTTAAGTGTCTGCCTTCCGCTTAGTTCATGATCCCAGGGTCCTGGAATCGAGCCCTGCATTGGGCTCCCTGTTCAGCGGAAGGCCTGCTTCTCCCTCTCCCACTCTCCCTGCTTGTGTTCCCTCTCTCGCTGTCCCTCTCTCTCTCTGTCAAGTAAATAAAATCTTAACAAAAAAAAAAAAAAAAAAAAAGAAGCTTTAATAATGGATCTAGATTAGACTCATACTCAACTTCAGTGATTATGATCCTTTGCACTCACCATGAGGAAATCAAGTTTCCACCTTGCAGGGGCCTGTGAAAAATTGATCTGAAAACTTGATGTTTTTGGAGTTTATATGAACAACTAACTCCACATATAATATACAGGGAATAGTGTGTTTACCCACTTGGCTTCTCCAATTTTATTTCTCCTTCTTCATTTTTATTAAATTAACCAACACAATGCCTAGGTCTCACTTCCAGATATTCTGATTTAATTGGTCTGGGAGATGCCTGGGCATCAAGTTGGTTTACAAACTTCCCAGTTGTTTCTAATATGCAGCCAAAGAGAACCTTTGCTCTCTAGCCTCACCTAAATAAGGTACCAATCAATTTGTGTTTAGAACATAATCAAAGGGGGGCGCCTGGGTGGCTCAGTGGGTTAAAGCCTCTGCCTTGGGCTCAGGTCATGATCTCAGGGTCCTGGGATTGAGCCCCACATCAGGCTCTCTGCTCAGCAGGGAGCCTGCTTCCTCCTCTTTCTCTGCCTGCCTCTCTGCCTACTTGTGATCTCTCTCTGTGTCAAATGAATGAATAAAATCTTAAAAAAATAAATAAATAAATAGAACATAATCAAAGGCCAGCTAACCAGGACCTTGAAGATCACCTAAGGAACCACTTCACCCGTTTTAAGATAAACTGAAGCCCAGAAGAGTATTATAGAAGTTGGAGTGAAAGTTTGACTCCTGGTCCTCTCACTGAATGTGTGGAGGTAAATATTGGTAAAGTCACCCAGTTTAGTATTTGGGGCTAGGACCTCCAGCAACAGATCAGATAGGGCACCCTGCTGGGATAATCACCTGACATGACAGCCTTTTGTGCCCTAGTTAACCTGACCACACTGGCTGAAAGAAGGGCCCAAAATGTAGACTGGAAATTTTTACTAAATCAAAAAAATTGTAATCAACATTTTCTGCACTTATGGATATTCAAACAAAACCTATTGAAACAGCAAAACCCTGACATTCCCACAGCCAAATTTGATTATGAAAGATTTCCAACCCATATTGTTTTTTTAGTTTGCCTAGTGGAATGAGCATCATTAATTGAGACACTGCCTGATACAGGGCTATTGTGCTTTTAGGCCCCAAAGAATCTCATGTTCCAGGGAGAAGTTAGCTGACATTTCAATTATTCTTAGTGCTGGAAAGTCATCGGTGGAGGACGAAGTCACCCAAGGCAGCTGGTGAAACACACAATTTCACCACACCAGGAATTTAATGACTAAGTCTTTGATTGGATCAAAGTAAAATAATCCAAAGTTAATCAAGTCGCTAATCTTTTTTTCCGCTAATTTTTCTTACCCTATGGGAAAAAAATTAACTACACATCAGCATCAAACAGGACTTTTAAAAATGTCATTTTTGGGGGCGCCTGGGTGGCTCAGTCGGTTAAACGTCTGTCTTTGGATCAGGTCATGATCCCAGGGTCCTGGGATCGAGTCCCGCATTGGGCTCCTTGCTCGGCAGGGAGCCTGCTTCTCCCTCTGCCTCTGCCACTCCCCCTGCTTGAGCTCTCCCAAATAAATAAATAAATAAATAAATAAATAAATAAATAAATAAAATCTTAAAAAAAAAAGTCATTTTTGCATCTAGATGATGACTATGTTCACTGAAACAATACTTTGAACATTTCATGTTTGAAATTTTTTTTAAGGGGCACCTGGGTGGCTCAGTGGGTTAAAGCCTCTGCCTTCAGCTCAGGTCATGATCTCAGGGTCCTGGGATCGAGCCCGACATCATCGGGGAGTAGGGAGCCTGCTTCCCCCTCTCTCTCTGCCTGCCTCTCTGCCTACTTGTGATCTCGCTCCTCTCTGTCAAATAAATAAATAAGTAAATCTTTAAAAAATATTTTTTTTTAAGATTTTATTTTTAGGGGTGCCTGGGTGGCTCAGTCGGTTAAGCAGCCAAAGCTTGATCTCAGCTCAGGTCCTGATCTCAGGGTTGTGAGTTCAAGCCCTGTGTTGGGCTCCATGCTGGGCATGGAGCCAACTTAAAAATATATATATATATATTATATATGTATATATATATATATAATGTATGTATATTATATATATATATAATAAATATATTATATATATATATTTTTTTAAGTAACCTCTACACCGAAAGTGGGGTTCAAACTTACAACCCCGAGATCAAAAGTCTCATGCTCTAGCAACTGACCCAGGCAGGCACCTCTTGTGTTTGAAAGTTTTTATAATAAAATGTTGGGGAGCACCTGGGTGGCTCAGTCAGTTAAGCATCTGCCTTCTGCTGGGGTCATGATCTCCGGGTCCTAAGTCTTTTCATCAGGCTGTCAGGCTCTCTGCTCAGCGAGGAGTCTGCTTCTCTCTCTCCCTCCGCCCCCCCATGCTCTCAATCTCTCACAAAGAAATAACATCTTTTAAAATAAATAAATAAAAAATTTAAAAATACAATAAAATGTTGGGGAAAACATCACTTTCTTGGAGACTGCTGTTTACATCTTAATGGGTAGCAAAAACTAAAAGTGTGTTGGAGAATATAGTTCAGGGAGGAAAGAAGTCCAGATACAGGTTTCTGACTGCTTTCCACTTGCCAAGGGAAAACAGGCAGTGGGAGCGAAAGTTACTTCAAACTTTGTAAACTGTGGACATTCTATGAAAATAGCCTTCTTCAGCCTCTCCTCTCTGAATTAAGGTGTCCAAAAAAAACCTTTTGGTATTAAAAAAGAATTACCCCCCCCTAAAAAAATTACCATATGACCCAGAATTTCCACTTCCAACTATACACAATAAAGAGTTGAAAACAAGGACTCAAACAGATACTAGTATGCCTCTGTTTGTAGGATTATTCACAATAGCCAAAAAGTGGAAGCAATGCAAAGTCATAGAATAATGGATGAATAATAAAATTCCATACAATGGAATACTAATCAGCAGTAAAGAGGAATGAAATTCTGATATATACTACAACATGGATAGACCTTAAAACATTATGCTATGAAATAAGCCAGGCAGGCGTCTGTCTGGCTCCGTGGGAAGAGCATGCAACTTTTGATCTTCACGTGGTGAGCTCGAGCCCCACATAGGGTGTAGAGATTACTTAAATTTAAAAAAAAAGAAAGAAAGAAAGAAAGAGAAGAAAAGCCAGGGGCACCTGGGTCACTCGGTTAAGTGTCTGCCTTCAGCTCAGGTCATGAACCTGGGGACCTGGGAGGGAGCCCCATATTGCCTCCCTACTCAGCTGGGAGCCTGCTTCTCCCTCTCCCTCGCCCCGTCCCCGAAACCCCTGTTTTGTGCTGTCTCGCGGTTGCTCTCTCTCTCAAATAAATAAATAAATTCTTAAAAAAAAAAAAAAAGCCAGACACGAAAAATAAAATATTGTATGATTCAAATTCGTAGAGACAGCAGAATAGAAGTTGCCAGGGGCTGGGAGAGGAAGGAATGGGGAGGGGAGTTAGTGTTTAATGGATACAGAGTTTCAATTTGGGGTGATGGAAAAGTTTGGCAGAGGTAGAGTGATGAGGGTTGCAAAAAATAAAGGTACTTAATGCTACTGAACTGTATACTTAAAAATGGTTAAAATGATAAATTTTATGTTATATATAGTTTATCCCAATTAAAAAAGCAATTTTGGAGATGATAGTTACGCTGTGAATCGGTAGCCAAGGGAACAGCATGCTGACACAGCCCATTTTTCATTGGCCCCAATTCACTCTATGAATGAAGCTATTAGCATGTTCCCTCCCATGATGCTTTGCTTCAGGCTCCATCAAAATTTAATTAAGTGAAATCAAGAGACAAAATCCTTAGAAATAGCTTATTCATTTTCGAGGGATCTTTGTACGGTTGTATAATTTTCAATCAAATAATAATTGATGGTTTTTCTATGAGATTCAAACTCGCCTTTCTGTAATAGGAACCATGCCTATTGGGGGTGTTGAGTAGGGGGGCGTTACTCTTTAGCTTTGCGCAGTGGCAGTATCGTAGCCAATGAGGTTTATCCGAGGCGCGATTATTGCTAATTGAAAACTTTTCCCAATACCCCGCCGTGACGACTTGAAATATAGTCGGCATTGGCAATTTTTGACAGTCTCTACGGAGACTGATATTTCTTAGTCTAGCAAAAAAAGACAACTATGTTTTCAGAATAGTTTTCTATGATGAGTTTTCTCGGTTGGTAGTAATTTCTAACTGCGATTTAAAGTCGCTTCAAGGAGATTATTCTACGAGTGGTAATAGCATTTTTTTCTTACTAAATTTGGTATTTTTGTTCGGGTAACGTGTTCGAGGTTGCGCAAATATGTGCCGTGACCTTTGCCCACTTGGCGCTCTGCTTCTCCGCCCACAGCCACTCGTCTTTCTTCGTTTGGTTCACTCGTTTTCCCAGCTTTCAAAACCGCCGCTCGGGGTTTTACTCAAAATTCAAGTCTAACCTGGTCATCTCTGTGATGTCATGATGATTTGCATGAGATTACCCAGCATCCCCAGCGACTGCACTCTCATTTCCAAAATTTGAATGTTCGACCCGAGGTAATCTAACAACCAGAAGCCTCCCGCGTAGACGGACCTTAACTATAACTGCTGGAAGCAGAACGCGTCAGATGCACGAACTCAGTGACTGTCATTCACCCTCACTGTAAAGAGAGTTGTCATCCGTGGGGGAGCAGGGTGCGTGCTCATATTTTTCAGCTTTGCGCAGTGGCAGTATCGTAGCCAATGAGGTTTATCCGAGGCGCGATTATTGCTAATTGAAAACTTTTCCCAATACCCCGCCATGACGACTTGAAATATAGTCGGCATTGGCAATTTTTGACAGTCTCTACGGAGACTGAATACGTTCGTGTTAACAAGAGAGGAGCCTTAGAACATGCGAAGGGACGTTGTATAAGTACTTCACTGGTAAGCTGCTTGTAATATTTCGGATTGATTTTGGTTTTAAAGTTAGTTTAGATGGGAGGAGAGTTTATCATGGAAGCCGGGGGTGTCTTCCGAAGACCAACGAAGGAGTAGGTCTACTTTTATCATGGAACCCGTTCTGAAAATCGCGGACTTGGAAAAATGTGCAGTTCTTTTATCCAAATGCTTTTTAAAACAACCAGTAGGCAAACGAAAGATAGAGCTCTGTTTGAAACCAAGTTTCTTTCTAGGGGTGTGCTGGATTCCACGACACCTTAGTCTCATCCCGTTAGGAAAGCCGGGGGTGTCACCGGACAGAAGCCTTCGGGAGTCCTACTTCTGCACATGGCAGATCCAGCTGGACCTGCGTGGGCCACCACCCATCAAACACTTCTCTGGTCTGTAAACAAAAGGATGTGCGGCCCTGGGGAAAACCGCCTCAGTGATAAATTAGACCCAGTCCCTGCTTCAGGGAGCTCACAGTCTTGAGACAGACCACAAGTAAGTAAACGAACAGATAAACTCGAAAATTACAGATTATCCCAGTGCTATGAAGAACATAAGCAGGGAGATGTGATGGAACCACCCAGAAGACCAGCCAAGTTCCGACAGCATCTATTGAGCACTTACTGTGTACCAGACTACAGTAAAAGTGTGTAATATGCTTCATTTCATTTAGTTCTCGCAGAAACCACTCTCCCATTCCTTTTTTTTTTTTTTTTTACAAACAGCTCTATTGAGTTATAATTGACATTCAATAAACCACACGTATTCAAAGCACACAATTTTATGAGACAGGTACACCCATGACACCATTACTGCCATCCAGATAGTGAACACATTCATCACTCCCCCCAACTTTCTGGTGTTCCTTTGTAATCCATCTCCACCTCCCATCTCTTCCCACTCCCTTGTGTCACTATAATTTGCATTTTCCAGAGTTCTACATAAATGGAATCATAGGGTATATGATTTTTTTGAGATTGACTTTTTCGCCAAACATAATGTCCTTGAGGTCCATCCAGGTTGTTGCATTAAATAATAGTTCACTCCTTTCTCTCGCCGAGTAGTATTCCGTTGATGGAAGTAGCAGAGTTTGTTCAACCATTCACCCATTGAAGGACACGTGGGTTGCTGTCACCAGTAAAGCTCCTAAGAACATTCCTGTACAAGTTTTGGTGAGTAAGTTCCCCTGGCTGGCTCAGTCAGTAGAACATGTGACTCTGGATCTTGGGCTTATGAGTTCAAGCCCCAAGCTGGGCATAGGGCTTCCTAAAGAAGGAGAAGAAGAAGGAAAAGAACAACTCCAAGTTCTGTGTGAGCATAAATTTTTAATTCTCTGGGCCATATGGGAAATTACATGCTTCATTTTGTAACGAATTGCCAGATTATTTTCCAGAGTGGCTACATCATTTTACTTTCCATGTGCAGTCTTTTAAAATCTAGACAAGCCTCACAGCCTTTTCTCTTTCCTTCATGACATTGATTTTTTTTTTTTTTGAAGAACCCAAGACATGTATCTTGTAGAAGTCCCACATTCTGACTTCATCTGACTGTGTCCCGAGGAGGTGTTGACAAACATAATCCTTTGTCACCCTATATTTCCTGTAACCAGGACTTCCCAGCTTGATTAGATTCAGAAGTTCAAGGGCGGCTCTGTGAACTTTGCGCTGCATATTCCACTTTCAGTGATGCTGAATTTAAGCACTTGGGTAAGGCAGTAACTGCTCTGTCTCTACTATAAAAGTAATCAGTAATCTGTGGAATGAACATTTGAGACTAAAAGCCCTTTGCTTTACATGACCACCTTCTTAAACTACTTCCTTATCAGTCATCAAATCTGGCTGAGTAAGATAAATTAATGTCACTCCTTCTCTGGAACCCCGAATAGGTTTCTCGGGCCTTGGGGATGCTCTGAGTTCAGGACCTGTGGTCCCAGGAATTCAAGAAGAGTCCCCTGATAAGCCAATGTATCAGAAGTGAGCAAACATGATGGAAAGAAGAGGTCAGTGAGCATTTCTCAAAGGGGCATTCTGGGAAGAAAAAGAGGGGGCAGGGTGCCTGGGTGGCTCAGTGGGATAAACGTCTGCCCTCGGCTCAGGTCATGATCCTAGTGGCATGGGGCTCCCTGCTCAGCGGGAAGTCCGCTTCTCCTTCTCCCTCTGCCTGCCACTCCCCCTGCTTGTGCTCTCTCTCTCTGTCAGATAAATAAAATATTAAAAAAAAAAAATGTACATACCTTAAATTAAAAAAAAATACTTTGGGAAAAAAAAAGAAAAAGGGGGAACATCCTGGAGACCGCACATTGATTGATTAAGAACTTTAAGAGGAGCCAGGCGTGCTACTCAGAGGCTGAAATGTTGATATAATTATCCCTGATGGTGTGTTCTGGAAATGTACCCCAACCATTTCTTTTAATGATTTTTAAAATTTTTTTATTTATTTATTTGACAGAGAGAGAGCACAAGTAAACAGAGCGGCAGGCAGAGGGAGAGAGAAGCAGGCTCTCTGCTGCGCAGGGAGCCCGATGTGGGGTTCGATCCCAGGACCCTGGAATCATGACCTGAGCCGAAGGCAGCTGCTTAACCAACTGAGCCACCCAGGTGCCCCCTCAACCATTGCTTTCCGCCTTAGCTGGTTGCTGAGATGGCTATCAGGGTATTGAATCAGGTCTGGAGGAAATAGAAGATGGTGCTCTTGTGGCAAATTTTGTATTGATCAGAATGTCAGCTGACTCTCTGGCAGAGACTGACCTATGTGATGTGTGTGTGTATGATTTTCTTAGAATTTCTAATAGCAAGTAAGTGAAATAATGATAATTTGTGGGCAAACACAAAACAAAAGCATAGGAAAACCACTGAAAAGATATACAAATAACTTAAGGAAAACAAAATAATGTTTTTATTTTAAAAAAGAAAAGTTATAGAACATCCATGTGATACTTTGCTCTCAGCTCTACTGGAATCTTCTTTTGGCTGGATAATTTGAGTTGCAATGACTTTATTTTTTTTTAATTGCAGTAAAAATCACGCAACATAAAATTAGCTGTTTGAAAGTGAATCCATATGATTTGAACATATTGTTTTCTGTTTCACAACCTAATTTTTTTGTTTACAAAATTACTGCACGTAATTTTGCATATAAAATCCAAGCGTTGTACATATGAAGAGACAGTCTAAGATCCCTCACCATAAGCCCACTTCCACTGCTAGAGGAGAAAGCCACAGGTAAGTGAGACCATTCTTCCAAACTGGTCTCTTCCTATGTTAACATTATTATTAACAAACATTGGATTATACCCTACTTCAGTGCTACTATTTCCTTTTTTTCTGCTAAATAATATGATGGTGGCATATTACCCATGTCAATACATAGCTCCCGTCTTCCTGCATGGATATATCTCACTTCAGCTAACCAGTCCCCTGTCATGGACATTTGAGATATTTTCAGTTTTTCCTGATTATAAGCAATACTCTGGTGAACAACCTTGCATGTGCATCTTTGCCTACTTGTAGGGTATTTCTAGGGAAAATTTCTGTAGATCTGATTGCCTACGCAAGGGCCTTGCCTATTTTGCATTTGAGAGGTGCCCCCAAATCAGCTCCCCCAAGACTCTTCCAATGTATTTGCCCACAAAGCCATGTAGGGAGAGCGCCTGGAGAATGTTCGATGTATGTGTTTGGATGTCTCGGCAGCTTTCACAGGGTTCTACCCCATTAGGGAAGGGAAGAAGGATGGGCGTGAACTCACATCCAGTTCCAACACTGGTTTGTGCTCCAGCTCCTTTCCAGACAGAGAGCAAGAAGAGACTGGGTTGGGTGAAGTAGTCCTGACCCTCTCCACCATGTAGGGAAATATCTTTGGAAATACCAACTCCCCACATGGAGCCAACAGTCACCCCACCTTCCCACCCTGTTGCCCCAGCCAGCGTGAGCCCCTAGCTCCAGGGGACAGAGAGCCTGAGGACTGTCTCAGCAAGGAAATGACCCGCCAGCCCCCAGAATCTTTTTAGTGTCCAAGTCACTTCAGGATGTCTGCAAGAATCAGCTGGGAGCTTTTAAAAATTCTGGTGCCAAAAAAAAAAAATAAAAAAAAAAAAAAATAAAAAATAAAAAATAAAAATTCTGGTGCCTAGGCTGCATTCTAAGCCAATTAAATCAGAATTTCTGAGAGCTAGTTCTGGGCAATAAAATTAAAATAAAATAAAATAAAATCATATATATATATATATTTTAAAAGTTTTCTATATGGTTCTGATGTGTCATCAAGGATGAGACTCCCTGCCATAGAGATCTTGTGAGTATTAAACGATATAGGAAAAGTGCTTCTGATGATGCCTGACACAGTAAATGCTTTGGTAGAGGTTATGGGACCAATTATCCAAGCCTGGGCAGTGTTCAGGGAAGTCATGACCACTCCTCCTCCTGGAGGAGGGGGTAGCTGAGCTATGAACTAAAAGAGAGGGGTTAACCAGGACAGTGAGGAGAGGATGAATTTTTGCAGGAGTTAACAGCCCCTGCAGGGGTCTGGAGACAGAGGAACTAAAAGTCATGCCCTGTGAGTGGAGCTGAGAAGGGAGAAAGTAGCCACACTGGATCTTCTAATGGGGTTAGAGGTCCTGGAAAACCACTGGGTTTTATTCTGGTGTCGTGTTTTTTTGTTTTTGTTTTTTTAAGATTATTTATTTATTTATTTATTTATTTATTTGACAGAGAAAGTACAAACAGGGGGAGCGGTAGGCAGTGGGAGAAGGAGAAGCAGACTCTCCGCTGAGCAGGGAGCCTGATGCGGGGCTCGATCCCAGGACCCTGAGATCGTGACCTGAGCCGAATGCAGACGCTTAACCAGCTGAGCCACCTGGGTGCCCCTTATTCTGCTGTCCTGAAGGATTTCAGCAGGATGGTAGGAGATGCAGACCATGCCTTCCCTCCCAATTCAGAGGTAGCAGGCCCTTCCTAAGGCTGTGTGCCCCCATGCTCCTATTCGTGAGCCAGCCCGTGGACTCTCAAGTCAGACAGTCCTGGCTTTGAATCCTGACTTCACCACTTTGTACCCGTGTGACCTCCAGCTGGTAACCTTATTCATAAGCCTCAGTTTCCTGGCCCATAAAATAGGCATGAACCCCACCTTGGGTTTTTCGCAAGGATTAAATGAGATAATGTAATACAAAGACTTAACATGGTGCATCCCACACTTCAAACAATAAATGTTCCCAGTAATAATTATTCTAATATAATAATGATTATATAATGATAACTATTAATATGATTAATAATAGTCACGATCTTGATTCTGCAACCCCTTGCTGACTGGATAGATCTCTAAATCTGTCTTTTTCTCTCCCAGGCTTAAAGTCCCACTCTGGTCTTCCCACGATAATGAGAGCTTCAATTTCTCAGCCCTTTTCCTTCATTTTTCATGTTGTTGAATCCACATAACAACCTTGGGAGGCATATATTTTATTATCCAGATTTTACAGTTAGGGTAACAGAGGCTCAGAGGGGTTAAGCCGCTTGCCCCAAACTACCCAGCTAAGTATCAGACCTGCAACTTCACACACATTCACTGATAAGGAAACTGAGGCTCAGAAAGATGAGGTATCATGCCCAAGGCTGCATGGTTGGCAGGTGGCAGGGCTGGGGTTTAAATCCTTGTCTGTCCTGTGACTCCTGGACCCTAAGGGTTTCCTCCAGAGCACTGACATGCCTGCTAGGATCCACTCTTTGAACCATCTGGGGAGACAAGCAGGAGAGACTAGACGCTTTCATTTTTGCTGCCCTTACTCTGGGGCTCTCATAAACTCGAACACCAGCCCCTTCTTCTGGAATGCCCTTCTCACTGCCTGTCTCCCGTTCTCCAAAAATCAGGTCAGTGTTCATTCTTTTCCAAGAAATATTTCCAAGTCTCCCTTGAATCATTCTTAAGCAGTTGAGTCCCCTTCATGTTAATGTTTATAGTCTGTTTTTTTTTTTAAGACTTTATTTATTTATTTGCCAGAGAGAGAGAGAGCTAGCACGAGCAGGGGGAGTGGCAGGCAGAGGGAGAAGCAGGCTCCCTGCAGAGCAAGGAGCCTGATTTGGGACTCAAACCCAGGACCCTGGGATAATGACCTCAGCCGAAGACAGACGCTTAACCAACTGAGCCACCCAGGCGCCCCTGCAATGTCATTTTTACAATGTAATTGTATTTTATTTTAAAAATAAATAGGTAAAATGGCATATGTGGTTTAAAGTTCAAACGATTCAAAGGGGTATTTATTGAAATCGCCTTCCCACTCCTGACCCCCAGCCACTTTGCTCCCACCGCCACCCCCTGCCGTTTAACACGAGTGTTTATGTATTCTTCCAGATCCCTCCAGCATATAGGAGCATCTCATAAACAAATACATTGTTTTCCACTTGATACACATGTAACACACACTTCAGGTTTTTTTTTTTTAGATCTTGGAGACCGTTTCATATTATTAGTACATAATGATCTTCCTGGATCTCTTCTGTGGCTACACAGTTTTCCATTGTAGCGTCCTGTGTAGTTTGCTTAACTATTCCCCTGTCCATGGACATTTGGGTTGTTTCCAGTCTTTTGCTTTTAAACACAGCACTGTAGGGGGGCCTGGCTGGCTCAGTTGGTGGAGCATGTGACTCTTGATCTCAGGGTCATGAGTTTGAGCCCCATGTGGGGTGTAGAGATGACTTAAAAAAAAATCTTAAAGCAAAACAAAATAGCACTGCAGCTAAAGGCCCCCGTACTTGAGGCTTTGTTGTCAGTCCTGGGAAACCCTGTGAATGGTCTGCGATGGAGGAGAGAGGCTGGGGCTGGGGCTCTCATCCTGATCATGCAACTAACCCCACAGCCCAGGCAACGTATCTGTTTATGCCTCAGTGTCCCAGCCATTCTTTCTTTCGAATAATATTTACCGAACACCTGCCATTCTAGACACTGGTGGAGAAGATAAGCCTCTTTTCTCATAGTGCTGACATTTTAGTGGGAGGGGAGGGAGAGACAAATAATCAACAGGTAAACAAATAAATACAGTGCATAATGTCAAAAGGTGAAAATAAATAAAATAACCCTCATAAAGGGATACAGGGTCTGATGAGGGGGTTGGGGGGGTGGGTTGTGGATAACATGCCCAGGATCTGCAGAGGTGACTCGTGAAGTGAGATCTCAATGATGAGCAGGAACAGCCGTGCCAAGATCTG
Organism: Potos flavus; assembly: GCA_028534135.1. NCBI lineage: Eukaryota > Metazoa > Chordata > Mammalia > Carnivora > Procyonidae > Potos > Potos flavus. The sequence continues at coordinate 66,769,160 of CM052889.1, forward strand.
GGAAGAACATTCCAGAAAGAGGCTCGCAGCTTCAAGGGCTCCAAAGTCAGAACTAGTTTGCTGTGTTTGAGGGACATAATGGAGGCCAGTGTGGCTGGAGGGAAAAGAATCAGGGGAGACTGGAAGACAACGAGATCCGGGGTGCGGCCTTGCAGATCCTCGTGAGGATTTTGGATTTATTCTCAGTGCAACAGGAAACTGCTGAACTGGTGAAGCAGGGGAATGATAATGGGACAATGTATATTTTTTAGACACTACTTTGTGACCCAGCCATTCCACTCTTAAGTATTTACCTAAGAGAGATGAAAACATAGGTCTGCACAAAGACTTCTCTATGAATATTCATAGCAGCTTTGTTCACAGTGGCCCAAACTGGGGAAACAACCCAAATATCCATCAACAGGACAGTGGAGAACCAAAGTGTGGTACCTCCATACACAGGAGTCCTACTCAGCAATCAAAAAGGAGCAAACTCTTGATACACATGACGTGGATGAATTTCATGAACGTGTTGGGGCCAGGAAGCCAGACATCCCCACACCCTGCAAAAAAGAGAATACATATTGTATGATTCCATTTATACAAATGCACTATAGGGGCGCCTGGGTGGCTCAGTGGGTTAAAGCCTCTGCCTTCGGCTCAGGTCATGATCTCAGGGTCCTGGGATCGAGCCCCACATCGGGCTCTCTGCTCGGTGGGGAACCTGCTTCCCCCCTCTCTCTCTGCCTGCCTCTCTGCCTACTTGTGATCTCTCTCTCTCTGTCAAATAAATAAATAAAATCTTAAAAAAAAAATAAATGCATTATAAAGAAAATGCAGGGACGCCTGGGTGGCTTAGTCGGTTAAGCGTCTGCCTTGGGCTCAGGTCATGACCCCGGGGCTCCCTGCTCAGCCAGAAATCTGCTTCTCCCTCTGCTCCTCCCTACTCCTCCCCACCCCCTCGCTTGTGATCTGTCTCTCTCACTCTCTCTCTCAAATAAATAAAATCTTTAAAAAAAAAACAGAAAGAAAATGCCAAGTAATCTATAGTCAAAGAAAGCAAATCAGTGGTTACCTGGGGCCAGCAGTCAGGGGATAGGGGATGAAAAGCAAGGGGCAGGAAAGAGCAATGGAATGTTCTGTATCTTGATTGAGGTGGGGGTTACACGCATGCATTTACCTGTCAAAGCCCGTTGGATTCGTACAGTTGATATCGGTGTGTCTTATTAGGTATAACGGAGGACAGAGAGGACTGGGGATTCCCATTGTGCCGCTGTCAACATGTGGGCCCATAGCAGACATCGGGACACGGAGGGTGGAGCAGCTTTGGAGGGAAAGCCAGTCCCCCTCACTTACAGAAGGACCGGACAGTCTCTTGAGATCCTTTCCACCCTTGCAATTCTTGGTGTAGGATTGTAAAGTCCCGCCCTTCCCAGGCAGGTATGGATTGTCAATCACCGAGAAGGATCCTCACCATTGCCACCTTATGGAGGAGACCGGTCAACAGGAAGGTTGGGATTCCAGCTGAGGTCTCACTTTCTGTTCCATTGTCCGGTTTTTCCTGAGTGCTTCTCTGCCCCCGCTCAACTCTTTCCACTACACAGTGCCCTTGGGTGGTGGCTGAGCCTCAGGAAGGGTCCCAAACTCCATCGTTGAGTTTTGCTGTCACTGAGAACCCACGGTGCTGTAACTTACTACATATTTCGGGGCGCCTGGGGGGCTCGGTTGGTTGAGCGTCTGCCTGCGGGCTCAGGCTTGGTCATGATCTCAGGGTCCGACACAGCTGGGGGCAAGAGCTCTTTATCAACATCCAGCAAAAGAACCCACGACAGCAGTGCACTTAACCTCTGGTACAGCGCTTTCACCCCTGGGAACTGATCTGCAGGAAATAATTAAGGATGCACTCCAGGGGCGCCTGGGGGGCTTAGTCTAAGCAGCTGCCTTCTCCCTCTGCCTCTCCCCCTGCTCATGCTCTCTCTTGCTCTCACTCTCCCTCTCTCAAATAAGTAAAATCTTTTTTTTTTTTTTTTTAATTTATTTGTCAGAGAGAGAGAGCACAAGCAGGGGGAGCGGCAGGCAGGAGGGCAAAGCAGGCTCCCTGCAGAGCAAGGAGCCCAATGGGGGACTTGATCCCAGGACTCTGGGATTGTGACCTGAGCCAAAGGCAGACACTTAACCGACTGAGCCACCCAGGCATCTCGATAAGTAAAATCTTAAAAAAAAAAAAAAAAAAGAAGAAGAAGGATATTTATTTATATATTTTGCATTATGAACACTTAATTTTAATCTTTTAATTGATTTCGTTTCTTCGAAATTTCTTCCTACCATGAACTACCATAAAGAAAACTTCCTCATCTATATTGTAAGCTCTGGAATTTACTCTTGTAAATCTTTTTCCCCCTTTGTCCCTTCTTTCTTTCCAGTGTCAACCAGCGCACTGTTAAGACATGGTCTCTGCCTTCCTGAAGTCTAGAGTCTAGAAGGAGGCAGAGAGCTGCAAGCGAGTGCACAAGAACTGTTTAATTATAATTGTCAGGAGTGCCTTCCAGGGTGCTAAAAAAAGATCTTAATAACAGGTCAGGGCATGGTTTTCTAAGGCAATGGCTTTTACGTTGAAATCCCTAAAATAATGATGCCAGCTCACATTTAAAACTGCACTGTCCCGTGGGGTAGCCACTGGCCACACATGGCGGCTGAGCACTTGAAATGTGGCTAGTCAAACTGAGATGTGTTCTAAATGTAAAATACACACTGGATTTTGCAGACTTCATATAGGCAAAAAGTAAGATACTTCTGATGCTTTTCCTATTGATTAAAAATGAGAGGGGTGCCTGGTGGCGCAGTCGGTTAGGCTTCCGACTCTTGGTTTCGGCTCAGGTCATGAGCTCAGGGTCGGGATCTCAGGGTCGTTGAGATCCAGCCCACGTGGGCTCCCTGCTCTGAGCTGCCTCTGCTTAACACTCTCTCTCCCTCTGCTCCTCCCCTTGCGCAGTCTCTCTCTCTCTCTAATTAGTAAGTAAGTAAATAAATACAAAGTTGAAATGAGAACATTTAGGATATATTGGATTATTTTTTTAATTTAATTTTTTTAAAGATTTTATTTATTTGAGAGAGAGCAAGTGAGTGAGAGAGAGCGCAAGCAGGGGGAGAGGCAGAGGGAGAGGGTGAGGGAGAAGCAGGCTCCCTGATGAGCAGAGAGCCCGACGTGGGGCTCGATCCCAGGACCCCAGGATCATGACCTGAGCTGACCAACTGAGCGATCCAGGCACCCTGGATATATTGGATTAGATCAAATATATTAAGATTCATTTTACCTATTGTTTTCTACCCTTTTATTTATTTATTTTTTAAAAAAGATTTTATTTATTTGAGAGAGAGAGCACAAGCTAAGGGAAGAGAAGAGGGAGAGGGACAAGCAGACTCTGTGCTGAGTGTGGAGCCTGATGGGGGGCTCGATCCCAGGACCCTGAGATCATGACCTGAGCAGAAATCAAGAGTCCGAGGCTTAACTGATTAAGCCACTCCAGCCTCCCTCTATTAAATGTGGCTACGAGAAAGTCTTTTTTTTTTTTTTTTAAAGATTTTATTTATTTATTTGACAGAGAGAGATCACAAGCAGGCAGAGAGAGAGGAGGAAGCAGGCTCCCCGCTGAGCAGAGAGCCCGATGCGGGGCTCGATCCCAGGACCCTGAGATCATGACCTGAGCCGAAGGCAGAGGTTTTAACCCACTGAGCCACCCAGGCGCCCCGAGAAAGTCTTAAATTACGTATGTGGCTTGCAGTTTGTTTCTAGTGGGTGTGGCTGAGCCGGAGAGTGCTTACTGATAGCAAGGATCATTCTGAGTACTAAATGTGTGGTATCTAATTTAATCCTACAATGACTCTGAGAGGTGGCTAGTATTCCTCTTTCTGCAGAGGTGGAAATCTGAGGTGCAGAGAGTAAAGGGCCAGAGATTTGCCACCAGCAAGGAGCACAGTGGGGGTTTGAACCTGGGTGGAGTCCCTCTGCCTAAGCAATGTGCATTGAACCTCTACCCCACACTACTGAGTAGGGGCACCGCTGTGCTGGGACATCCATAGCCATCAGGGCGGAAGGAGCAGCACAGAGATATTCCAGGGACTAGATGGGCTTCTGCGCCTTTGGCCATGGAGTGACCCCACCACAGGATCTGCTTTCTTGGTGGCTGTTTCCTTACCCTGGGGACTCCGAATTCAGTTTTAGCAGGGCTGTCTCTCTGCCTTGTCAATGCAAGTTAATCTTTAGGAAGCATACTTATAACGGTCCACTAAGCACTCTCTAACCCAGCCCTATCCACTAGAAACAAAATGCAAGCCATGTATGTAATTTACAATTTTCTAGCAGCCATATTTTAAAAAAAAGTAAAAAGAGGGGCACCTGGGTGGCTCAGTTGGTTGGGGGTCTGCCTTCAGCTCAGGTCATGATCCCAGGGTTCTGGGATTGAGACCTGCTTTTCCCTTTCCCTCTGCTGCTCCCCCTGCTTGTGCTCTCTTTCTCTCGTCAAATAAGTAAAATATTGTTTAAAAAATTTTTTTAAATAATAAACAAGTAAAATTAATATGTTTTATCTACTCTGATATATCCTAAATGTTACTGTATCAACCTCTAATCAATAAAAAAAGTTATGGCTTTGCTGACCCTTTTGTCTCCTCATTTTCACTCCCCACCTCATATTTCATGCTGCAAATTCCTTCCAGTCCTTTCAATGCACATGGCCTCTGTCTTTTTGTTTTTGTTTTTTAAAGATTTTATTTATTTATTTGACAGAGAGAGAGACAGCAAGTGAGGGACTACAAGCAGGAGGAGTGGGAGAAGGAGAAGCAGGCTTCCCGCTGGGCAGAGAGCCAGATGCGGGGCTGGATCCCAGGACCCTGGGATCATGACCTGAACCGAAGGCAGATGCTTAACGACTGAGCCACCCAGGCGCCCCAACCATGGCCTCTGTCTTAACCAGAGGCCTTTGCATATGCTATTCCAGGCAGCTGGGAATGGTGTGAGTCTGTTCATTCTTCATACAGGCCTATTTGCTCTTCTGCCTGTCCTTTTGGACTGTAACCCCGAAGAAGGCAGACACCATATCAGTTTTATTTATCACTGTATCTCCAGCCTGAGCACAGCTCTTGGTACAGCGCAGGCATTGGTAAATCTCTCACCCCTGAGGGATCAATGAGTGAATCCACTTCTTACCTTCTGCGTCTTCAATTAAGCCAGGAACTTTCTGAGGAAACTTCGTTCCAAGTGTCAGGCATAATGCCCACCAGTCATTCAGCAAATATATATCGAGCAGCCCCTCCTATACGCTGCACACGTAGTAATGGACATGGTTTTGTTCCCGCCCTCACGTGCTTTTCCTCTAAGAGGATAAGGGACATTTATCAAATAATCCTACCGCTACATGTAAATTGCAGGAGTCAGAAGTGCCTACAAAAGAGAGGTACATTAAAGGTGTTGGAAGGGTATGAGATAGCGTGACTTGCCTGGTTGGGCAGCAGTCTTGGCTCTTGAGTTTTAATATAGGAGGACGTGGCAGCCAAAGGTGAGGCTCCAGGTTCTTCAGGAAGCCTTCAAAAAAGAGCTTGTCACCGAGATCGAGGAATGGCAGCTTTCAGACGCAGGGTTTTTGGGGCAAGGCTGAGCTCTTCTTCCAGGGCACCCCAGCTAGTAGCTGAGCATGCTGGGGGTGCGGGTGGGGACTGGGGCCTGAACACTTCTGCCCAGTGGGGCTCCTCCAAGGAGTTTTTGTTCCAGGGCTCCCTGTTAGGTTATTTATCTTTGTCAGATCAGAGTCCTTACCGGATCCTGCTTCTTCCTCTTTCTTTTTCACAAGTGTTACCTGCCCCCGGACTCCATCTCAGTATCTGCTTCCTGGAAGACCTGATTTGATCCAGAGCGTCTTGGGGGCTGGATTCTGGTAGGCAGGGGAACTCAAAGTTGTGCTTACAGGGCATTTTAAAAAATATTTATTTATTTGACAGACCGAGAGAGAGCACAAGCAGGGGGTAGTGGCAGGCAGAGGGAGAAGCAGGTTCCCCACTGAGCAGGGAACCTGATGCAGGACCCGATCCCAGGATCCCGGGATCATGACCCGAGCTGAAGGCAGACGCCTAACTGACTGAGCTACCCAGGACCCCTTACAGGGCATTTTTATATAGAATCAACAAACTACCCTTGCCCTTTGCAAAGAGTGGGGGAAGGGCTGATAGTCATAGGAGTTTCTCTCAGAATTAACTTTGATAGTGGCTACATAGTATCTGGCACTCAGTGAAAGGCAGCTGTTACTATTACCTGGTTTCTACACATCTCCTCTGGGCTTTGGGGTGGCAGTGGGTGTTTCAGGAAACTATGCCTGGCACTGGGTGTAATCCCCTTGAACTTTTTCCTTTAATGTCTAAGGTGGGGTCCCCTCTGCTCCATGTTTTGGAAAAGTCTCCCTGTAGGGAGGGTGAACATGTGGAAGACTAAGGGATATATAATCTCGGAAGTATTGAATCTGGCCCCAAAGTGTGGATTGCGAGCTGCACTGCCATCGGACCAGAGGGCGACCCCAAGAAAGGTCCTCCAAATGTTCCCTGCTTTGCCCGTACTGATTTAGGGTCCTCCTGGGCAGTGACCTACCTGGAGACAGACAGACTGGTGGGCAAATCTAACTCTCCAGTGGATGGACATGTGATGACTGAGTGACTGATGGATGGGCAGACGCAGGTCAGACTGGGAGATGTCAACACAGGAGATGGATTTGTCAGCTAGCCCGCCAGACATGTGACTTTGAGAGGGACAGAGACTGACCGCAGGGCCTGAAGGCCTGAGAGCCTCCCACCTGCCGGCTCGGCCGCGAGAGGGCGCCGCCGCCCCGCCCAGCGTGGTCCACTGCCAGCTGGGCGCGCACTCGCGGGCCGGCGGCGGGGCGGGGCTAGCGTGCGCACGGGGCGGGGCCAGCTTGCTCCGGGGGGCGACTGCTGGGCGGGGGCGGGGCGCGCGTGCTCGCGGGGGCGGGGCGCGCGGTGGACCGGGGCGCGCGCGCGGCGGCGGCGCGTTCCGTTCCGGGCCGAGGTTCGCGGCGGAAAAGTTGCGGGGCGGAGAGGAGAGGCACCGGGACGGGCAGAGAGCGGGACGCCGAGCCGGCTTCTGGCGCCCGCGGTCCCGCCATGGACGACCTCGGTGAGTGAGCGGGAGGCCGAGGGAGGAGGCTGCGACGGGCGCGCGGCTCCGGGCCGGGCGGGCGGGCGCGAGCCAGCGAGCGGCGGGGCCCGCGGGATCCCGCCCCCGGAGGCCCGGGTCCCGGCTCTGCTGGCTGAATACCGGGGTTCCGCGGGGGCGGGATCCTCGGCTGGGCCTGAGTCCTGGGCCAGGCCAGCCTCGCCGCGGTCCTCACAGCCGCCAGCCCCCGCCTCGGGGACGGCCCCACCTCCGGACCTTGGACCTCGGGGACCCACCCCCATATCCCAGACCAGCCATAGGGGCCGGCTTGCACCTCAGGGACCCGCTCCGTCCGCCCCAAGGACGGACCCCTCACTGCCTGCACCACATCGCCTCCCCCGCTGTGGGACCCTCCCTTCACACACGGCTCCCCCACCCCCCACCTCACTGATCGGCGGCCCAACTCGGGGAACAACAGCTGCCGAAACTCTCGGTTGGTCCCTCATTTCCAGGACCTGCTCCCAGCCCTTTAAGGACCCCCTCTTCAGGGATAGTCCCTCCAAGGCCACCTCTTTCATTTCACAAGTTAGAGATGAGCCTCCAGTGACCACACCCCCACAAAGACAAGTTTCTCATCTTTCTTCACCCCCCCCCCAAACCCAGGTCTGGGCACCCTGTTTCATGGACTGGTCACTCCATTTTCCGACTGCCCTGTCCACGCTGTGGACCAGCCCCTCCCCTTTCTTATCACAGATCAGCCTAACCCTAGAAGAGTAAGCTGGGGAGACATGATTCTTCCCCCGTTGCCAGATTCTGGTGCAGTGCCAGGGGAATGAGGTGGGAAGTGGGCCCCAAGGTATGGCCATCTCTGGGCTTGTCGGGGCTGGCAGGGTTCCTCCCACCCGCCAGCATCCAACCTTGCTGGAGGCCACACGGGTAAGGAGGACAGGATGCCCGGAACAGAGTTTTACTGTTCTCGTGTTATCAGAGCTTCCAAACTACTCTTTTCAGTCCAGTCTTGATCTGGTGTTAGGACCAGGAAAAGTATCTCCTGGAACCTGACACTAAACCGAAGGGGGTTGATGCCAGGGTTCTAGGAATGCCTTGAGTGGCCTGAACCCGGGAGTGAGAGGATTCACTCTTCACTCTCTCTCCCTCCCCTTCATGCCTGTAGCCAGAGGGCCTCTGAGCTGGGGAGAAAGGGGGGAAAAGTTTCTTCTCTGTAGGAGCCTTGTCTTCCCTCTCTGGACTGTGGGTGGCTTGTGTGACCACTGATGCTTTCTCTGTCCCAGGCTCTGAGGAGTAGATTCATCAGACAGCCCTGACTGGCAGCCCCCAAGTGCACAGGGCTCTAAGTTAAGACTGGCTATTCGCAGGCGCTGGACTTCCAAAGGGACAGGGAGGAGGACCGCCAGCTTCCTTTTGAAAGAGATCAGGGCGCCGCCAAGAGATCCTGGTGCTGGGGATGGTGCATAGTCCTGCCTGTTTTGCAGAGTGTGATGGCTGCCAAGCATAGTTCTGCCTTTGGGTCAGGCTTGGCACCCATTTTTCCAACGCACTCAAGGTTGGCATGGCCTGCAGGCAGGTATTTTGTTCACATAAAAAATAAGCTGAAAAGAGACTGGGGGATATTTTTTGAATCAGGATCTGAAAGTCTCGATGCTTTCCCAGCAGGAACTGGGGAGCAGAGTTACAGTTTCTAAAATGCTGATGTGTTCCTGTTGCTTTTCTATAGTCACTTCCATACAGTACTGTTTGAAGGGCTGAGGGAGTTTCGTAGAGTGTGCTCTTGGAGTCCAGAATTCCTGTCCTGTGACAGTCTTCCATTTAGGGCCAGGAAACCGAGTGAGTCTCGGGGCAAGAGTATACTGGCAGAGAGGACTGCAGGAACTGAAATTTGCTGTTTCTGGAGTGCTTCGCCATATCTCAGCTTGTCCCCGTCCTCCCTCACAGCAGCCCTTTAGAAGAGCCCCTTACTCAGGGCCACCGCTGTCATTACTACCTGCCTTTTACAAATAGAGAAAACAGACTGAGAGAGTTTGATTCACTTGCCCCAGGCTGCACCGCCACGGAATGACCAAATCACGACTAGAATCGCAGTCCTTGGCTCCTAGATCTGCAGCTCCTGCGTACCAAGAGGCCTCTCTTCCTGAGGAGGGGGTGAGCGGCACGCGAAGGACGGGTCGCAGGGGGTGGCGGCTGCCACCTGTAACTTCTGGCGCCTTCCAGCACAGACTCCCCAGTTGTTCCTGGCTGCCTGACTTCTTCGGCCTAAGCTCCCCGGAGGCCAGCCACGCCTGGCTGCCCCGGAGCCCCCGGGGTGGGAGCAGTGGGGTGAGCAGGAAGGGGAGAGGAATTTGCCTCTGTGCTCAGGCCCCATCAGCTGTCTGGATGGCTGCTCCACACACTGCCTGTCAGCTGTTTTCCTTAGTTAGGCTGGACACAAAGGCCAGGCCTCTTGTTTTTATTTTTCTCCTGAGAGTGCTTTCAGCTGTGAGCCTCCTGGTCCCTGAAACAGGGAGAGTTTATGGTCTGTCCTGTGGCAAGGCTAGAGGGGGCAGAGTCTCTGCTGTGACTTTGTTTTTTTTTGGTCTTGAAAGTTGGAGAACTCTTCCCTCCCCATAGCGGCTAGTGATAGACACACCATGTGCTGTTTAATAAGTTACAAATTTATAGCTCTTTGGGCAGAAAAACATAAACACTGCCCTTCCCTGTGTGTTCTCTCCTCTTTGTGCCGCGGGGTGGCTGCTGGTGGCTTTTCCCATTACCGTTTAGATGCTGGTTTGGCCTGGAGTTCGCTCTGTTGAGTTCTGGCTGGAGTTTCCTGGACAGAGTTCCCACAACACTGAGATGCAGTCTGATTACGGTTTCGGACCCAACTCCTCGCTCTCCCCTTGTTCACGTTCCTAGTGCTTCTGGGGGGCTGTGACCGCAGCTGCGGTCCAGTAATGGTCCCGTGCGCTTGATGGGAGACAGGCATCGGACTCAGCACTTTAGGGGTATGACCACTGATGTTCTGAAAGGGTGGTTTTTATCTCCACTTTACAGATGGGGAAACGAGCCTCTGGGAGGTTCACTGGGGGAAGCTGGGATTGGAACCCAGACTGATCCCATTCCAGATCTGGTCATCTAAACCATAATAAGGTTAAGTGCTGGGCGAGGTGACTAACTGGGGGGTGAGCCATGGGCCTACTGACTGATTGCTAGTTACCTTCAAAATTTGGGCCCTGGGGACCATCCTGAATAAACAGCCTCTATGGCAAAGGGTGGGTCCAGTTCAGACCTTGATAGCTGTGCCTTCCCATCTCATACAGGGGAACAGCCAGCTGTTGGCAATGCCCAGTTGCTGCTAGAATCTGGACATGGCTTCTCTCAGCTTCTCAGCAGTCTTGACCCTCTGAAATACAGTGCCTCATTGTCCTTAGGGGGAGTGCTGGGGGGGCAGGGGAGTTGCCTGGGGCATTCCGGGCTACGGAGCCTCCCTGTTTCCATGGAAAGTCTGGACTTTGGGCTTGCCTGTCTGTGGCGCCTCTGTGTGTTAGGCCAGGGTCAGGGCACCCAGCTGCCGGGCCCGCAGCAGAGGCAGCGCGGGGAGCGATGGTGTGTTCTGCGTCAGCGCCGGATCTTCTCCTGGGCTGTGCACTAGTGAGGTGCAAAGCTGGGCTCCGAACCCCGGCGTGTTTGATTCTTAAGCAGGTGCGCTTGCCGTTGTGCCGAGCTGTCTGCCGCCTGGGCAGCCCCAGCCCAGTGTGGAGAGGTTCGGGTTGCTGGGGCCATATCCCTGCCACCGTGGATTGGAGGTCTTCCAAGGGAGCCTCGCAGGATTCCCCCCAGCTTCTCCAGTGATGGTCGTGCATTGGGGGGCTGGGTAGGTCCTTGGCTGGAGGGGCCCTCAGAAGGCCAGAGTTACCACCGGGGTACCGAGCAGCGCCTCTCCCCCATATACCTCGTCTTGCGTGGAGTGAGCTGACCCTCAAGGCTGCCTTGGGCCTTTACCTTGTTCTAGGGCCAGAGAGTTGAGAAACTCCTGCCACCTTCACCTCATTGCAGCTCTAGCTCTTCTCTGGGTTGTGCTGGTCTCAGTGCCTTCAGTAATAATAACAAACATCTGTAGAACTCTTTCCCGGAGTGTTTATTGAGCGCTTGCTGTGTATGGGCGCCGTGCGGGGCACTTTACATTCATTGTTTCACTGACCATGTCGGCCAAAAGAGGCGCGGGTTCTGTTATTACTACTGTCCATTTTACAGACGACGAAACCGAGGCACAGAGAGGGTTAGCCTCCTTACCCAAATTCTGTTAACTAGTGAGTGGTAGGGCTGGGGTTTAAAGGCAGAGTCAGGCTTGTAACCATTCTTCCACCTCTGTTCCTGATACTGGATCAGATCTTGCTTGCCTGTTGGTTTGGTTGTTTTCCATTTCTAGGATGCTGAAAATCTTTTCTGTCACCTCCCCACAGCCTCCCAATCTCTATTCCGTCCCCTGCATCCATCCTCTTTCTGTTCTCTGGGCTCCTTCCCTCTCCTTTGATCTTCCTTGGGATAGGCTGCTGGACACTTGTGGCAGGGTCTCCTGCTCAGTGCCCTCCCCTCCCCCGTCACCTCCTCTCCAGTCACCTGTTCCCCTTGGGACAGAGGGCGGTCCTCTGAGGTCCCTCTTCTATGACTGGTTGGAATCAAGCCCTCTGTGCCCCTGGCCCATACAGATGTGCTCCTGTCTTCATTCAGGTGTTTGTACGTTGCCGCTGGTTAGAGCTGGCCCATTTCCGGAGGAGGAAGTCGATGAAAACTTCTAAGGTGGAGAATTGAGAGTGTCCTCTGTGAGGGAGAGAGGGAGAGAGAGAATTAGGGGGGCTGAGTTTTCCCAGAAACCTTGACAAAGCTCCTGATTAAAAAGGGTGTCCGGGAATTGTCTCCCCACCCGGGATAGGCTCAGAGCCTCCCCAGCCCCCAGGTCTGCTTTGCCTGTTCAGTTGGGGGCCTGTTGGGAGTCTACATCTGGCCTGAAGCGTGTATTCATGTCCTGATAAAGTCTTCCAGCTAACGAATTGATTGCCTAACCAGTGGGACTCAGGCTGGCCTCTCCAGGGAGGCCTTGGATGCTGGGCCAGTGGCAGGCAGAACGTGTGGTTGGCCAGGCCCAGCAGAGCCCCCGGTGGCCAAGTTTCCCCTTAAAGATGGCCATTTAATGCTTGTTTCTTATGTGATTGTGGTATCGTGGTTTTATGGGTGAATATTGTCATCGTTGGGTGCATGTTAAAGGTATTGGGAGTAAAATGTTGTGATGTCTGCAACTCAGTTTGAAATGATACAGTAAAAAAAGGGATATATATATAAAAAAAAAGGGGGTATATATATATCCATATGTATATATATATGGAGAGAAACCCTTCAAGCACATGTGCCTGTTTATACAAAGTGGCAAAATGTTAATAACTGAATCTAGGTGGGTGCTCATTGAAATGGTCTTTTAACTTCTCTGTATGTTTAGACACTTTCATGATCAAACGTTGGAAAAAAGTAAAACATGGTTTATTCCATAGTGGGCTCAGGGTTATTCAGCCAGGAGTGTACGTAAATGTCTACCTGTGACCCTCGGCCTGCTGGGACGCTGCACCCTTGGCCAAAAGACTGGGTGGGCGGACAGGAGCCAAGCAGGCCTGGGATGATGGGGACTGGTAACTCTCGTTCAGGTAGGGGCACACAGCCACGATGACCCTTGCAGTAAAAAGGACAGGGCCAGCCAGAGACAGCGAGCTTCCATAGTGTGGAGGCAGCCTCCGGGGTTATTTTGGGTGTGGTGACATTAATCAGACCGGGTCGGGGCAAGGGAGATGCTGGGCTCCGGTCAGAGTTTGGAGAGGGTTGCCTGGGTGGGATGCAGAGCAAGGCTTTACAAAAGAATAGCCTCTGGGCAGCTGGAGCCTGGGGGAGGGGATGAAATGCCATTTGCCTCACATCACGAACCTCTTATCTGTGGCCAAAAGAACACCACTAGCCTGTGGGCAGCGTGGGCTAGAGTGGCCCCCGGCCTCTTGCTTGCGGCTCGGGGTCTGGCCGTTCAGTTCTCCAGCCTTCAGGACCCCTCTCCTGGAATCCCCACTCCCGGGTCCCTCTTGTCTTGTTTTGTGCTGACTCAAAGCTTGGGCCACTTGGGCCTCCCATCTGTTTGGGAGACACGGCTGGATTCTGGCACCAGTGGCCCCCCTTGGCTTTGAGGGCCCGGTGCCTACCAGGAGCATTTTGGGCAGCCAGCAGGCTCTTTCTTGTAAGGGGAGCCCTTCACTCGAGGGTCACCTTTGAGACCCATGTCTGTCTGTCAGCATGCGAGGACGCGAGGCTGGCCACTTGCTAGGGCTCAAGGGATCTTCTCTCTGCCTGTTAGAAACGCAGCACGATGTGTGTTTGGGGGGGAGGGGCGGTGCTGTGAGGAAGCTGTATGTAATTCTTGGCTGGGACTCAGGTAATTGTTTTAATGAAATGGAATGCAGCTTATTCAGAACTCACTTGGCAGAGACAGCCATGTTCTGTTCTGTTTTCTCGTTGGGGCGAGCAGGGCGCACATTTCCAGCTGTTTGGGGTAGGAGAGCCCTGGGTGAGCGCGAAGGTGGGCGGAAGGCCCTGGGGAGCTCTTTTCGGGTTAGCTCACGGATCCTCAGGCTGCTTGAGACGCCCCTGGACCGCAGTCTGTGTATCCTTTTGAATAAGCCATGGAGACCTGGGCCTTGCTCTCCACGAGAGAAAGACCCTGTTGAAAGCAGGCTGTACAATGGGCCTGCAGCCTGCCTCCGGCGTCGTTGCGAGCCCGCGGGAGACAAGGGCAGGAGGCCCTCCGCAGCTCTGTCTGTCCACTCACCCCACGCGTCTCTCCCCCTCGGCACCTTCTGTGAGCCCCCGACCCCTTCCCCCCCATATATCCCATCAGCGTACACCCGACGTGGCCATCCGTTCCTTTTTCTTCTGGTTCCCTCTCTTTACCCATCTGCCCCTTCTAACCTCTTCGTCACGTCTTTATTTTGCTCCTTTTCTGTTGTTAACACAGCCTGGGCTCTTCTTCCACGTTATGTTTTTTGCTAAGAATGCACTCTTCAGCGGACATATTTCCCCCTCCCTCCCTTGAGATCGGCTTCTGCAGACACCGCCCCCCCCCTTCCCCACTTCCTTCCTGAATCCCTTTGTGGGGGCCCACCTCTGTGTTATTCTAAAGATTTCTGCTGGCTCCCTGTTTTGCTCCTAGGTACCTAGGTCAGTTTATCTACTTGCGTGACCTCTTTTTTCACTCGTGTGCTGGCGATGCCTAAATTTATATTTCCACCCCTGACGTGGATTCTATTGTCCAGATTATTCCGGCCTGCACACCAGCAGAGACCCAGCTCATTTCCTCCGCACTCTCTCTTCGTGGCCTCAGGCATTGTCTGCTCTCTCTGTGATTGTCCCTTGTCTTCTCTTGGCCTGTGTGATGTCATGGGCCTTTGCTCAACACCCTGAGATTTAGGCAACATTTTCGTGTGCTTCATCATTGTTGAAATGATTCTGACCACAGTCCTTTAGGGTGGGTGCTAGTTTTGCCCATTTCGCAGATGTGGAAGCTAAACTGCAGCTCCAGGGACTTAGGGACACACCCAGTGTCACCCAGACCCTGATGCAAGAGCTTGACCTGAGAGTGTCACCTTAGGTCCCCTGGCACCAAATCCGTTCTCTTTTAGGTTCTTAATACTGGAACCACAGGATGGATTTGGCCTGAAGACCCTTGTTGCTTGGCCTTCATAGTATTTAAAAATATTCCAAATTACCGTTGGAGCCTTAAACAACACGGTTTGAACTGCGTGGGTCCACTTATATGTGTTTTTTTAAAAAAAATAAATATAGAATAGTTCTATCAATGCATCTTCTCTTCCTTATGATTTCCTTAACATTTTATTTTCTCTAGCTTACTCTATTGTAAGAGTATAGTATGTAGTATACAAAATAAGTGCATAAATTATAAATACATACAAGATATGTTTTCATCGACTGCTTATATTATCAGTAAGGCCTCTGGTCAGTAGCAGGCTATTAGCCACTACATTTTGAGGGACTCAAAAGTTATATATGGATTTTCATAACTAACCGACATAAACCACTTATTAAAACGTTGACATTATTAAAAAAAAGAAGTTATATGTAGATTTCCTACTTCTCAGGGAGTCGCCCTTAACTGGCTGTGATTGGCAACATTTAAAACATTAAGAGTTACACATAAGAATCCATGTGTTGGGGCACCTGGGTGGCTCATTCCTTAAGCGTCTGCCTTTGGCTCAGGTCATGATTCCAGGGGCCTGGGATAGAACCCCGCATCGGGCTCCCTGCTCGGTGGGGAGCCTACTTCTCCCTCTCCCACTCCTCCTGCTTGTGTTCCCTCTCTCGCTGTGTCTCTCTCTGTCAAATAAATAAATAAAATCTTTAAAAAAAATCCATATGTTGTCCCTTGAAGAATCAGTTGGCTGTACCGGATGCCCGTCCTCCAAGGCACCACCGGCTTGGCTTCAGCAGCTCCAGCCCTCTCGTTGGTCCTCTCCGTTGCCTGCAGTGGGCCTGCTGGAGAGATTCTTAGAATGCTATTTCTGCCCCATGTTTATGGCAAATACACACTTGCTAAATCTAAGGGGTTTCTTTTCTTTTCTTTTAAGATTTTAAACATTTTATTTATTTATTTATTTATTTATAAAAAAAATATTTACACCCAATGTGGGGCTCGAACTCACAACCCTAAAAGCCAAGCATCACATACTCCACTGGCTGAGCCAGCCAGGCATCCCATCTGGGGGCTTTCCTAAGCTTCATTCTCTGCGTTAGATATGACTTCTGACCTCTCCAAGCACTTAGCTTTGCCTAGAGTCTGGATCTTTGTCCAAGTTGCGGAAAATGGCCTCCTTACCTGTCTGTCTCCCCTCCCCCTCCTCCCCTAAGATCTGTGCAGCTGCTACCTTGAGAAAGTTTTTTTCTGGTTCAAACCAGCCAACCTCTTGACCCTCCCACTTTAGTATAACGTCACAGATCTAAGGTAAATTGGGCTTCTTTCCTTTTGTCTCCCCCTCTGCCCTGTAAGGCCCTTGAAGACAGGAATCTTTTTTTTTTTTTAAAGATTTTATTTATTTATTTATTTGACAGAGAGAAAGCGATCACAAGTAGGCAGAGAGGCAGGCAGAGAGAGAGGGGGAAGCAGGCTCCCCGCTGAGCAGAAAGCCCGGTGGGACTCTGGATCCTAGGACGCCAAGATCATGACCTGAGCCGAAGGCAGAGGCCTAACCCACTGAGCCACCCAGGCGCCTGAAGACAGGGATCTTATCTGCCTTTCAAGCATCTCTCAGTGCCAAGTTCGGTTCTCCGCAGTTGCTTAATATATATTTGATGGTGGTCGACGATTAAATGGGTATGAGCAGACACCCACTGTGATGCCAGACCTCCAGCAAACCTCTTCCTCCGCTGGAGAATCCGAGCAAGGGACCGCC
This sequence comes from Potos flavus, assembly GCA_028534135.1. NCBI lineage: Eukaryota > Metazoa > Chordata > Mammalia > Carnivora > Procyonidae > Potos > Potos flavus. The sequence goes on from CM052889.1 coordinate 66,785,783, forward strand.
GAGTTCTAGGTTGGTGGGGAGGCCTCATAGTGCCGCAGACAGAACACAGGCTCTGCCATCAGCCCTCCCGGGTCTGTGTCATTGCTGCCACTTGCTGGCTGCGTGACCTTGGCAGGTCACCTTACACCCTTAGCCTCAGGGAAACAGGCACACTTCTTGAAGTGCTTTAGAGTACTCAGTAAGGGGCGCGGGGCGCCTGGGTGGCTCAGTCAAGTCTTTGACTTTTGCTTTTGGGTCGGGTCATGATCTCAGGGTCATGAGATTGAGCCCCGTGTCAGGCTCCATGCTCAGCAGGGAATCTGCTTGAGATTCTCCCCCCGACTCTGTCTCGCTCTCAAATAAATAAATCCATCTTAGAAAAAAAAAATACCAATAAATGGTGATGGTTGTTATTATCATTCCTCCTTGGAATAATCTAAACATTGCTTGTGGGCCTTGGCCTTCTCAACAGTTGATCTTCCCCAAAAGGCCGAGAAACGATGACCTTGGCCTTCTCTGTCACCTCTCCACTTCACCAGTCTGTTGCCTGTGTTTGGTGTGGCCTTGGTGGCAAACATTTATTTGTTTTTAATTTTTTTAAATTTTATCTTATTTATTTGACAGAGAGATCACAAGTAGGCAGAGGCAGGCAGAGAGAGGGGGAAGCAGGCTCCCTGCTGAGCAAAGAGCTGGATGCAGGGCTCGATCCCAGGACCCTGAGAGCACGACCTGAGCTGAAGGCAGGGGCTTTAACCTACTGAGCCACCCAGGCGCCCCTTTTTTTAAGTTTTTAACTTTTTTCCAGCGTTGAATAGTAGTGGGTAAAGAGGACAGTGGGTAAAGAGAGCTTGGGAGCGCAGCTCTGCAGATGAAATGGTTGTCTCCTAGTGCTGGTGGTGTGAAGTTGGATTTTGATTATAAGATCTTGCATTTCCCCAGAGCCTCTTTGGTGGCTTTGAGGAGAAAGTGGCTGGGGAAGGAGGTCGTTCCGTGGCTTGGTTTATACTAATTGCTCATCTAACACTAACATTTGAGAGGTGCCACAGAGAACGGCCCTGGGATCCATTTCCGGTTCAGCACTGGACTTCTCCCAGAACCCGCAGGCCCTCCTCTGGTCAAAGAAGGCCATGAAGGATGCTCCAGGTCATCTCTAAAGCCTCACGGGATGCGTCTAGGCCACTGAGGCTCCTAGTAGCAGTAAAGAAAGGGAGACTTTGGTTTTGTGGACCATAAACTGAGATTTTTGTCAGTTGAGTGAGCCCAGCTAATAGCCAGAAGCTGGCCTGGTGACTGGGCCGCCCTGCCTGCCTCTGGGCCTTTTTAGAGGCAGTGGATCTGTTAGGTCAGCCCTCAACCCCGTGGGGAGGTAGAAAGTGGCTCAGAGAGTCCTGGCCAGGCTTTTCCTTGCTCTCTGTTTCCAGGAACATTCCTCTTCCTTAGGTGGAAGTGGGAGTGTCCCTTCGCCTGCACTTGGTTTCCTCTGGATTTGCCATCCCCCGCCCCTAGACTCCTGGCCTGGCTGCCCCACTAGGGTGGTTTCTCATCACTGCTGAGGTCCAGGACAGCCCGGTCCGGCTGGCTCTTCTGGCGTGGGCTTGAAGGAGAGGCCGTGCCTCAGACACCCGACGTGCCTACCTTGCTGGGCTTGCTTGGTCACACGTTGCCTGTCTTGGCCCCGTGAGTGGACTGTGGCTTCCTCACCCTTCCTTAGTAGGGTCAGCCTAGCTGCACCCTTCGGGTGAGCGGCTGGGTAGCGGGGTGGCCTCATTTCCTCCCCGCCTCACCAGCTCAGATGGCCTCTTCTCCCGTGTCCTGAACTTTCCAAGAATTTCTGCCCCTTTTCTCTCTTTGGAAGTCTGTACTTGAAGTCTTTTTGCCTGTCTGAGGCAGCCACACAGGAAACAAGCTGGGGAAAGAAGAGAAGTGTCACCTGGAGGCAGTCGTCACAGCTTCCTGTGGTCACTTGTGGTCATCTGCTTCCAAACATCCTGTTTGTGCCCCGAGAGCAGCAGGAACGCTGACCTGGAGACAGCTGTCCTCTGCCTGACCTCGTTCGGAGGCCTGGGGCCCAGAGGTGTCACGGTACATCCGTCCCCCGGGACCCCGGGTTTGCTGGTCACGGGCTCTTGATGGTGTTGCTGGGAGCAGCTCCTTTCGCCATCTCTGGCTTGGACGTCACCTCTGCTCTGCCCGCCCTCTTCTCCCCTGCTTCTTCTGCCTGTGAGTTTTGTGCTCAGAATGTTCTGTTGGGTGTGATGAGTCAGCGCGCCCCTCTCTGTGGTTCTGGACCCATCCAGTCTTCCTCAGACGCCTCCCTACGCTGACCGAGCTGGAAGAAGTCTTAGGATATCCCCTAATGGGTGTGGGTGGGGGGTCTCCAGCCCACCACCTTCCTCAGTCAGAGTGACGCACTTTTAATCAGTTTATATATTGGACTTTTATCAAAGACTGCAATTGCACAAGTTTTGAGGCTTTTTAAAACATTGAAAAAACAGTGTAGAAACATTTGAAAATCACAGGGTTCAATCCATGCGTGTTATAGGTGGACGAACCGAAGCCCTCTGAGGAAAAAGCCCTTGTCCAGAACACTTAATAGCAGAGCAGAGCTGTGCTTTTGCCTCTTTCTTACCCTTTTTGAGGCGTAGGTAGGGTCCTGGTTTTCTTCATTTCTAGAACTACACACGTGCCATAGTGTAGCCTCAAGCTTGCCCTTCTCTAGGGACCTTTCTCCTGTCATTTTGTATCTGATACTGTTACTTTTATAAAAAGTTTTTATGTCAAAAAGATACATGCTTATTACAAAAATTTTAAAAAGGTGTAAGAGAAAAAATCCGTTGTCCTTTCCCCACCAGGGGTAACTAGTATCTATTGTTAACTGTTTGGTATGTATCTTTCCCAACTGTTTTCTGTACATTTATAAATATGTAAGCACCCAAATGATACACATACCCTTCACTGTGTTTTTTTTTTTTTTAACTAAAATGAAATTCACATAACATACAATTGACCATTTTATTATTTTTTTAATTAAAGATTTTATTTATTTATTTGAGAGAGAGAGCACAAGTGAGGGGAGGTATGACAGAGGGAGAGGGAGAAGCAGACTCCTCACTGAGCTTGGAGCCCAATGGGAGTCTTGAGCTCACGACCCTAAGATCAGGACCTGAGACCAAGAGTTAACCCCCTGAGTCACCCAGCTGCCCCTAGAATATTTTCATCACCCCCAGAGGAGTCCCCGTACCCGTTCAGCAGTCTTTCCGCCTCCCCACCTCCCCCAGCCCCTGGCGATCCCTAATCTGCTTTCTGCCTCTATGGATTTGCCTATCCTGGATGTTTCCTATAAGTGGAATCTTATGGTATGTGGGCTTTTGTGATTGGCTTCTTTCATTCAGCATACTGGTTTTGAGGTCATCCGTGTTGTAGCATGAATCCGTACTTCATTCCTTTTTATGGCTGAATAATATTACATTGTATGGATATATTGAATTTAGTTTATTCATTTGTTAATGGATGGACGTTTGGGTGGTTTCCACATTTTGGCCGTTGTGAATAGTCCTGCTATGACTGTGTGTTCAAATTTTTATTTGCATACCGGTTTTTAGTTCTTTTTGGTTTATGTCTGTTCACTGCTTTTAAAGTTTATTTTTCTCTATTGTAAGTGCCTAATAAAAGGATTATAATCATATTCATGTTACTTTTTTTTGAGGGAAGAGAGAGGGAGAACATCTTTTTTTTTTTTTTTTTTTTTGAGAGAGTGTGTGAGTGGGGGGGAGGGGCAGAGGGAGAGAGAATTTTAACAGGCTCCACACCCGGGGCACAGCCCCACACAGGCTCAGTCTTACAACCCCGAGACCATGACCTGAGTGGAAATCAAGAGTCAGCCGCTTAACCAACTGAGCCACCCAGGAGCCCCGTTTTACTTTTAATATTTAACCGTCTTTTTCCTGATTATCAATTTCATACATGTTCATTGTAGAAAATTTGAAAACTACAGGGTTGCTTGGATGGCTCAGTCAATACAGCATGTGACCCTTGATCTCAGGGTTATGAGTTTGAGCCCCACGTTGGGTGTGGAGCCTACTTAAAAAAAAAAGCTACAGAGATGCACAAAGAAGGAAATGATGAAAACTCACAGATAGAGAACCACGGTTCATATTTTAGTGCATTTCTGTAAGATCTTCTCAGTGCATATATACTTACGTAATTGAATAATTGCCAGCATTACTATAACATTTACCCTCTGCTAGACATTGTTCTAAGTGCCTTATTTGCATCATTTTCCCTTCACAACAACCCTATGAAGTAGGTATTCTTGTAGATGCCAATGCTAACGCATGGTAAGGGTAAGGGATTTGCCTGAGGGGAATTGTTGGTAGAGGCGGAGTCAGGGCCAGAGTCAGCTTCGGAATCTGGAGGCTGCTTTGGCCCACTGTGTCCCATCCAGCCCCTTTGATTAGACTTCTTTCTTTCTTCCTTTATTCCTTTTTTTCCCCCCAAGATTTATTTATTTGAGGGACGCCTGGGTGGCTCAGTCTGTTAAGCATCTGCCTTTGGCTCAGGTCATGATCCCAGGGTCCTGAGATCGAGTCCACATCCGGCTCCCTGCTAAGTGGGGAGTCTGCTTCTCCCTCTGCCAGCCGTTCCCCATGCTTGTGCTCTCTTGGACAAATAAATAAATAAAATCTTTAAAAAAAATTTCTAAAAAAAAAGATTTATTTATTTGAGAGAGAGAGTGAGAGAGAGAGAGAGAGAGCACGAGCAGGAAGGGCAGAGGGGGAGGGAGAGAGAATCTCAAGCAGACTCCACGCTCAGTGCGGAGCCAGACCCGGGACTGAGCCCCACCTGGGGCTGAATATCGCAACCATGAGATCACGACCTGAGCCTAAACCGAGAGTTGGAGGTTTAACTGAGTGGGCCACCCTGCACCCCTAGACTCCCACTTGATTCTCCCTCAGTGATGCCATGAGGGCCGCTAGAGAGGAAGGAGGAAGGGAGTCAGACTGGTGTGCATGTGTGCGTGCTTTCCTGCGTGCGTGTGTGTGTGTGTGTGTGTATCTTGTGTATGTGGATCACAGTGTGCTTGGGAGTGTGGTAACTGAGAAAATGATCAACCACTTGCATGGGGGGGTGCTGAACACTGACCCCCATTGGATTTGTCAGGGATTGAAAGCCACTGGGGAGTGCAGTGTGAGCTGAAGTGCCTCCCTCCCTCGGGGTAGGTTTGTGGACCCAGCAAAAGGAGGGGAGCCTTTCCTGCTCTGTGGCCACCTCTCTGCCCCTTTGCTGCAGTGAGCAAAGGCCTGGGGTCTCTTGTGCTCCTCAGACCAGCCTCTGTTGGCTCTATGTCTTGTTGCTTTTCAGCTCTTGGATTATTTTCATACATCTTCCTCTGGCTTATGTCCTCTTATGTCTTCCTCTGGCTTCTTTTTGAAGGGCTTTTTCTCAATTACTGGTCTTTCTCAATTAGAGAGTTGAAATCTCCATGGACGATTGTGGATTTTTTCTTTTCCTTTCAGTTCTTTTTTTTTTTTTTTTAAGATTTTATGTATGTATGTATGTATCTATTTATTTATTTGCCAGAGAGAGGGAGAGACCAACCACACACAAGCAGGGGGAGCAGGAAGCAGGCAGAGGGAGCCGCTGAGCAAGGACCTCCCCCCTCTCATGCGGGACTCAATCCCAGGACCCTGGGATCATGACCTGATATGAAGGCAGACGCCTAACCACTGAGCCACCCAGACATCCCCTTTTTCCTTTCCATTGTGTCCATTTTTCCTTCCCATCTAGTTTGAAGCTTTTTTATCAGATGCGTATGCACTTAGGACTGTTAAATGTTCATGATGCATTAACTTTTTATCATTATGAAATGTACTTTTTTTTATTTCTGGTGATATTAGTGCTTGGAAGTCTGCCTTATCTGATAGTAACAGGACCAATACAACTTTCTTGGTATTAGCGTGGTGTATTTTTCTCCATTGTTTCATGCCTAGCAAACTGGGAAGAACTGTTTATCTGTGTCTTTGTACTTGAAGTGTTTCATATAGAGAGCACATGTGGAATCTTGCAGTTTTATCCAGTCGTACAATCTCTACCTTTTAATTGAGGTAGAGAATTAATTGATCTAATTATATAGGTTTTTCTAACATTTACAATAATTATCAATATGATTGGGTTTATTTATTTATTTATTTATTTTCCTAGTGGGCAGCAAAGCAAGTTTATCGAGCAATAGCAAAGTGATAGTACAAAGCTCCTGAGACGGTTGCCCAATATGATTGGGTTTAAATCTACCATTTTGCCATGTTTTCTATTCATACCATCTGTTTTTTATTTATTTCACGTAAGCTCTATGCCCAGCGTGAGGCTTGAACTTGCAACCCCAAGATCACGAGTCACATGCTCTACCTTCTGAGCTATCCAGGGACCCCTATTCCATCTGTTCTTTATTCTTCTTTTCCTGCCTTCTTTTGGATTCATTGAGTATTTTTTTTTTAAAATATTTTATTTATTTATTTTTCAGAGAGAGAGCGAGCACAAGCAGGGGGAGCGGCAGGCAGAGAGAGAAGCAGGCTCCACTGAGCAAGGAGCCTGATATGGGACTCAATCCTGGGACTCTGGGATCATGTTCTGAGCTGAAGGCAGACGCTTAACAGACTGAGCCACCCAGGCGCTCCTTGTTGAGCATTTTTTAGGATTCCATCGACTCTCCACTGTTGGCTTATTTAGCCATACTTCATTGGTTTACCTTTTTAGTGGTTGCTTTGTGTAAGTCATCGCAGTCTGCCATCAGGTCATGTAATACCCTTTCACAAACAGTGTAAGACCTGACGGCGCCTTCGTGCCACGGTTGCCCTAAGCTTTATTTCTATACGTATTATAAAGCTCACCCTATATTGTGAGGCAGATTTACTTTCTGGTACTCTCTGTTCCTTTGTAAAAATGGCCTTTTAAAATCGAAGGAAATTCATAAAAAATGTTTGCAAAACATTTCTTTCTTTCCCTTTGTCTCCCTTTTCAAAAACTTGTCTGTCTCTGGCTAGTTTCCCCTGCCCATGGAGCTTCCCTCAGCGTCACTGTCTTCGGGGTGTGCTTTGTGGTTGGGCTCCTGTGCGGCTTGGTCGTGATAATCAGTGATGCTGTCAGCCACTCCGGGCTCCAGAGCCCGTGGCTGGTGTTGCTAACACGTTCCAGTGGCACCCGTTTCAGAAAATCCTCACATTCCAGCTTATGGCTCCTGCCTCCCCTGCCCCACGGCGAGAGGTGTGACAAGATGGAATCTGCGGCGCTGGGGCTGCCGTTCTCCCTTTTCTTTCTTGACCTGTTGCTTGCTGGCTCCTCCTCTTCCTCCAGC